>JAVANC010000022.1:2287500-3487500 GCA_033319125.1 Parnassius glacialis | reverse complement strand
TCACTGTGAGCTTACTCCGCTCCACGCGCGAGCGGCTTGGCAGGCTCGTGCCTACGTACTCACTTGATACGGTATCAGATACATTACAAGTTACACGATTAGGTGAGTACCCGGCTGTAGACACCTACATCTCTCTTAAACCTTAATACTATCATTAAAAAAATCAAGCATTACTTTGCATAAATCCGTTATATAAGACTAGATGTTCCCCGCGACTATTTCCGTGTGGAATTTATTACAATTGAATTTCATGAGCTTTAATTTTTTTTTGAGCCTAACCTTATTTTTTTTCTTTTTAATAAAAGGATCAGGTATATATATATATATATATACTAAGTTACTGCGTATAACGTCAACTATTTGTTAGTGAAAGTCCCGTCAAAATCGGTCCAGCCATTTCAGAGATTAGGTGGAGCAAACAGACAGTAAGAATTTTATTTTGTTCTAATTGATATTATTTTCATAATTAGTAAAAATCTGTTATTTTGTCATTACAAACAGTCACTATTTATTGTTTGTTTTTTAATTGTATTTATGTTATTTTTCCTTACTTGTATATACACATATATAACCATTCAGCGAGGAAACGCAACCAGCGTTCTTGGTACGATACCACAGCAAGTAGGACAGTATGATAATTAAGTTATAAGTTTTTGTTTTTATTTATTACAGTTTTTTAATATTACTGTAATTAATAGTTTTTAATATTGTATACCTATATTTCAATGTTACGTAAATAAATGTATTATCGTTTGTATATAGATGTTAAAAACTAAATATCTAAGATCGGCGTAATTAACTTAAATGGTGTGGTTTACCTAGTTTGAAGAGCACCTCCCGCCCTCCCTAAATTGCAGAACTTACTCATTTAGTGGTCAGCCACCACATACTCTACCTTTCATGAGGATGCCTCGTTTAGAAGTTAAACACGTGTCGTATTCTCAACGATTGCGTGTCTTCGATCGTGTTGTCTACTTTAGTTAGGAGTAGTGGTGCTTGTATTAGTGGAGACGTGGATAGGACGGGCTCTATTTTCAAAAGGTAAAAAAGGTTTTTAACATTATTATTTAATTCTAGCTTTAAATTTTAAAAAATGCAGAGGTCTTCCTTTTATAGTCTAAGGTGAAATGCCTCCGTACCATTAAAACAAGTTTCCGTTTCTCGTCACTCACCATTCAGATTGCAAAAAGAAATACAGCAGTATTATTCTTTCTTAACAGTTTGAGTCGACCCGTACGTAATGCAGCAGGCTCCACCATTTATCTAAATATTTGTAATACGTTTTTTAGTTACAACTTTGTATTCTTTTTATGGTTTCACAAAACCAAAATATTTCAGCTGAGAATCCTGGGTATTGTTATTCTTGAGCTGAAGTGTAAAAGATATGTTACTGCGATCCGTACGCCGCCTACTGCCTTTTTTATAGGATAAGGGTGACAAACGAGCACACAGTCCACTTGATGGTAAGTCGTTGCTGTGGCCCATAGACATCTACATCTATCCTCATTTGCGAATCAAAATGCAAATGCGTTGTCACCCGTGAGGACTAAGATGGAATGGCTCTTTTCCAGTAAAAAGGGTCTCGGGTTCTCTACACTCACCATACGAAACACAGCAGTGTTAAGCTGCTATTTTACGCTGGTATTATGTGAGAGCGTGGTTCTTCCCCGATCGAGTTGACCTATTCGTACTACAACAAAATTGCTGCAGCATGGCTCCGAAAATGAAATTTGAAATATACCGCGTTTATACAATGACTATTTGGTTACTGAAAATTCAGGCTTCTAGTTTTACCCACAGCGAAGTTATAAATCGGTCGAAAATGGCCTGAACTGCTTCGAGAAAAGGATGGTACGGCCGTGCCGCTTTTTTGCTCGACTTGAACGAGAAATATTGAAGGAAATTTATGTATCTTTAAAATATCAGATTTTAAGTTAGGCCAGTTACAGAGAACATATTTTAATTGTTAGGTGTAAGGTTTCTGTTGCTGTATCCCAGTCCTTCATAAATTGGTATAGTTATTGTATTTCACGATGAAGTTTTGGCTTTGATTGTTGTTAGCCGTGTACATACACATTGTGTTAGTGTGCGTAGGCCTCGGGATCGCTACTCTCGCAGTTCTAATGGTTTGTATGGAATTTTGTGTGAAGATAAATTTTACTTTCCAAGTTTATCTGGATAGGTATCAACCCTGAAAAAATTATATTGTTTTTCTAACGTATATACGGTTGCCCAGGTACCTGATCAATTAATTAATGTTGTTGAATTCCGGGATTATTTATGGACATAAAAACTAGGTTATCTTTTTGGCAAGATATTTGAGGAATAGTTAAATGTAGCGTGAAACATTCACGCCAGCTGGCGTCGGGGGGCGGGGGTGTAATATACATAATACGAGTAGCTACTTTGTCGGTTGTCTGCTAAGAATGTGTCAATCAAGCTATTTTTCGTCAAAATTAAAATGAGAGTGACGTCAAACAAGCTATTCGTGTTCATATCTATTAAAAATAAACACCACATTCATATACCGTCCGTAAAGCAAAGTGGCCATATAAACTTGCCAATTTTATGATTGAATCTCTTCAAGCTGCACTTAATTTTATCGTTCTCGTTTTAGTTACAATTGATCAGTAAACCACCGGAAAATGTTGCTAAATTATTGACGGCATTTTCGCACGTCGTTAACTTAACATTGCAACAAAATTTATTGTTCAGTTTATTATTTTGTGAACGAAAAAGAAAAAATCCGGTTGTGGGTGTTCGTTAAAATGTTTGTTGGATCTTTTGTATATCTATACAAATAAATAAAATTGAAGTGTCTGTTTGTAATGTCAAATACAGCTTTTTACTAAATGCATATGAAAGTATATACGGTACTAACTACAAAAATACAATTTTAAAAGTTTTGTCTGTCTGTCTGTTTGTTCCGGCTAATCTCCGAAACGGCTGGACTGATTTTGACGTGATTTTCACTGGCAGATAGCTGATGTCACAAGGAGTAACTTAGGCTACTTTTATTTTAGAAAAAGAATTAGGGTTCCGGGCAAAAAAATTAAAACCCCAAATAACACGCGAGCGAAGTCGCGGGGAAGAGCTAGTTTTCAATAAAGATATTAATGATATTTCGTATCCTTTATTTCAAACGGGGTGTTTTAGACCCTGAATACATGTGGGCAGTTGATGCCATTTTATAGTCAAAGTCTTCCCTTTTTTTAAAAAAAAAATTACATGTAGCTATAATCATTAACAAACACCAAGACTCGCAACAATTATTTGTAGATCATACAAACACTTTTTCCATGTAGGATTCGAACCTTCAGTAAAGAAACGGTTAGCCACCGCGCTAACAAGCCATCAAAAGTTGTAACTGTAATCAAGTAAGTTCCAAAATACGATAAATATGATAAAATTTTGTTAACGATATCCAGTGTAAAGACATCTTTAGCTTTAGAAATTGCTTCAGCAGCAGTAATTTGTAACAGCGCCTGCAATATATAAGCAAAAAATTTTCTAAGCTAAATTCTAATTACATACAGGGTTATTTTTTAGAGTAGCCAAATATTTAAGTTCAAATATAAATAATGATTTACCCTTATTGCAGTTTTTAAAAATATGAGTAAACTACTTCTACTTTTTTTTTGGAACTATCCCAAATTGAATATGATTTATGGGCAACAACTACAAATACGTGCGTTCCTCTGTGTGCCATTAGGGGTTTTCCATTCACCCTATTAGATTTATTCAATCTTAAAAGTAAGATACGTAGAAGGAACATATTATATTGAAAATATACTCCAAAAAAATTTCAATTACTACCGCATTGAACGAGGAGGCATTCCATCATGTCACATGTCAATTTGGAGTCTCCATCGCTTGGATTTGGAGTCCCTTCTACTTCGACCCGCGCACACGCACACACGCACACGGCTACAATACGTACACAATACACATTGCCGTGTATTGGCGGTCAAGAATATCTACTACCCCATATCCTCCCGTGGGTGTCGTAAAAGGCGACAAAGGGAGACAGGCAGGAGATGGGCAGCAGCATCTTCCTGATAATAGCCAAACTACAATAAAAAACTGCGGTTGCCAACCCGTTCGCCAAGCGTGGCAACTATGGCAAATACCCCCCAACGATTAAAGCAACAAACAGACGGCCCCCAGTCCCCGGCGGCCCCGCTATTCCTGGCTACTGTGGCGACCATGGTAACGGTGGGGCAGGGGGCGCTAAGAATCTCCGGTGGAGGTTCGGTTGCCACCTTAGACGACTCGACCTGGCAACGTACAACGCACGCACCCTGAGGACTGACGAGAAGATCGTGGAGCTGGAAGAAGAGTTAGACAAGTATTGCGCTGGCATATTATAGGATTATCCGAAATCCGAAGAGAGTGGAGGACACGGTAATCTTCAAATCCGGCAACTTGCTCTATCACCGGGAGGGCGACCATCTGTCCCAAGGAGGTGTCGGATTTATCGTCCACAAGTCTCTCGTTAACAACGTTGTAAAGATCGGGAGTGTGTCGACGAGGGTTGCGTACCTTATACTCAGAATCACCAAACGGTATTCGCTGAAGGTCAAACAGGTTTACGCACCAACCTCGGCACACGCCGATGAGGAGGTGGAGGAAATATATGAGGATATCTCTAGAGCCATGAATTCCTCCAAAACCCAATATACGGTGTTAATGGGAGACTTCAATGCAAAACTAGGCACAAGAGAGAACGGTGAGCTGAATGTAGGGAAATTTGGAATAGAGCAACGGAACCCAAGGGGCCAGCAGCTGGCCGACTTCATGAAGAAAGAGGGACTGTTTATGATGAACTCTTTCTTCCAGAAGCGACCCCACAGGAAGTAGACCTGGTCGAGCCTCGACGGTTCGACAAAAAATGAGATTGACTTCATTACGACGACCAGACGACAACTGTTCAGTGATGTCTCCGTGATCGCGAGGGTGAAAACTGGTAGCGATCACCTAATGGTTAGAGGCACACTAAACCTAAACGTTAAGTTGGAGAGGTCACGTCTAATGAAGTCAACGCACCGTCCCCCTCGTGCTCTGTTTCAAAGTCCCGAAACCTTTTAGCTCGAGTTAAAAAACCGTTCTCAGTGCCTAGAAGACTGCAATGAAGTGGACGATATGAATGACAAGCTCGTGGAAACTGTCCATGCGGTCGGAGCAAAGTTCTGCAAGACCCACCGCAGAATAACACAAAAACTCTCCGATCACACTCTTAATCTCATGGCTGTTAGACGGGAGATGAAGCTACATTCTTCAGCAAACTTGACAGCATACAGGCATCTGAACAGACAGATCTCCAAATGCATGCGGCGGGACTTACGCAACTTCAATACAGCTCGTATTGAAGAAGCGATCGAGCGGAACCAAGGCGCCAAAGTCTTTGACAGAGATCTGTCTGCCAGAAAGAGCCAACTGTCAAAGCTGAAGACAGAATGTGGCAGCATCGTTTCCGGGACACCTGAGATTTTGAGTGAGATTGAGAGGTTCTATGGGCAGCTGTACACGTCATCGTTGGAGCCACACGCAAGTGTGAGTAACGATCCAAGAGCGAGTCTCATCCGACACTATTCCGAAGATATCCCGGACGTCAGTCTGAGCGAGATTAGAATGGCTCTCCAGCACCTTAAAAACGGTAAGGCCCCAGGCGAGGATGGAATTACAGCGGAGCTTCTGAAAATGGGTGGAAGACCGGTACTTGAAGTCCTTCAGAAGCTCTTTAATTCCGTCCTCCATGGTGACATTACACCGGAGGCGTGGAGCAAAAGTGCGGTGGTCTTATTCCTCAAGAAAGGTGACAACGCTGTTTTGAAGAACTACAGACCGATTTCCCTTCTGAGCCGCGTCTACGTGCTGTTTTCGAGAGTCATTACGAATCGTCTCGCGCGCAGACTTGACGACTTCCAGTCTCCCGAACAAGCCGGTTTCCGAAAGGGCTTTAGCACCATAGAGCACATACATACCCTTCGGCAAATTGTACAGAAGTCCGAAGAGTACAATTTGCCACTATGTCTGGCTTATGTGGACTATGAGAAAGTCTTTGATTCCGTCGAAATTTGAGCGGTGCTGCAGTCCCTTCAGCGGTGCCAAGTTGACTGTCGGGATATCGAAGTGCTGAAGTATTTGTACAGTAGAGCTACGATGGCTATCCGAGTACAGAACCAGAGTACGAAACCTATCCAATTGCAGAGAGGTGTAAGACAGGGTCACCGCTGCATTGGAAGACGTTTTCAAGCTTCTGGACTGGAAAGGATACGGTATCAATATCAATGGCGACTATATCACTCACCTTCGATTTGCCGGCGATATAGTCCTTATGGCAGAATCGCTGGAAGAGCTAAGTACTATGCTCAATGACCTCAGTAGTGTCTCCCAACGGATAGGTCTTAAGATGAACATGAACAAAACAAAGATTATGTTTAATGTCCATGTCACACCTATGCCGGTAGTTGTTGGGAGCACTAAGCTCAAAGTTGTTGACGAGTATGTTTACCTGGGACAAATAGTCCGACTAGGTAAGTCCAACTTCGACCGAGAGGTCAGTCGACGGATTCAACTCGGCTGGGCAGCGTTCGGGAAGCTACGACACATCTTCTCGTCAGACATACCTCAGAACCTTAAAACGAAATTGTACAACCAGTGCGTGTTGCCAGTGATGACTTACGGAACTGAGACGTCGTCCTACACAGCTGGCCGTATGAGGATTCTCAAGGTCGCTCAGCGAGCTATGGAGAGGGCTATGCTCGGAGTTTCTCTGCGTGATAAACTTAGAAATGAGGATATCAGCAGTAGAACTAGAGTAACCGACATAGCCCAACGGATTAGTAAGCTGAAGTGGCAGTGGGTCGGCCATATAGCTCGAAGAACCGACAACCGATGGGGAAGAAAGGTTCTCGAGTGGCAGCCTCGTACCGGTAGCCGAAGTGTAGGGCGAACCCCACGAGATGGAGTGACGACCTGGTAAGGCATGCAGGAAGTCGATGGATGCAGGTGGCTCAGGACCGTGCTTTGTGGCATTCCTTGGGGGAGGTCTATGTTCAGCAGTGGACTTGTGAAAGGCTGTAATGATGATGATGATGATGATGACACATGCAGTTTTGCCGTCCGGCACCGTGTGGGAAGCTTGCTGTCCCAGCACCGGTGATGGCACCGTTGGGCGCCGGCGCCGGTAAGTGGAAACACATGCTATATTTTTCATTTTTTTTTTTATAGGATAACGGTGACAAACGAGCACACAGCCCACCTGATGGTAAGTGGTTGCTGCGGCCCATAGACATCTACATTTATCCTCTATTACAAATCAAAATGTAGATGCGTTGTCACCCGTGAGGACTAAGATGGAATGCCTCATTTCCAGTAATAAGGGCCTCCGGCCACCTGCACTCACCAAGGGAAACGCAGAGGTAAACCTCTACTTCACGCTGGTTTTCTGTGAGGTCGTGGTACCACCCCGGTTCGAGCCGGCCCATCCGTGCGACAGCAAAAGCTGCCGCGTGGCTCTACCACTGTTAAAAATATTTTTTTTAACAGTGGTGGAGTTTTCATACATTTTAATTTTATACATTTTTGCTTCCCCAAGAGCGGGGCCATTACTGGCGCCGTGCCGGTGAATGTGTGCGTGCGTAGTAAAATAGTAGGCGTTAGATATGTATCATGAATTCATTTTCACAATCAGTTAAAATATTGCATTACTACGCATTCTGAATTTAAAAGATAAAAAGACAATGTATGAGATTAATTTTTATATACCATTCGCCTATATTACTTATTCTGAAACTTCTCTGCAAGTTTGGCCGGTTATTGCATAATAACCCTGTATAATATAGCAGTGCTTACACTGCTGTGTTCCAGTTTGAAAGGTATAGAGAACTTGTATAATTACAAGCTATGACGCATTCCATCTTAGTCCTCACAGGCTACAACACATCTACTCTTCCTTGTTTATAATTGGTTGCAAGTGTCCACGAACTGCAGGAGCTACCTATCATCAGGTGGAAAGTTCGTCGTGAATTATAACTTCTTCCTCATTACCAGCCCCTAAGCACTACCCTGTTGAAAAAGTGTCACGAATAAGAGATGTGCCGTACGCCACGTGAATTAATGCATCTACTCGTATCTCTGAGTTACTTGTGGATTTCTACTCATCTATATCTTTATATATAAAATCGTTGACGTCTGTTAGTGATCGCGTAATTTCTGCGACTTGATCGATTGAGGTCATATCCACATAATATAGGATTCGATAAGTGACGCTTTGGTCAATAAATATACATAATAAATCCATCAATTACAGCCTATCAAAGTTCACTGCTGAACATCAGCCTTCCTCATAGATTGCCTCATAGCGGGAATGTTTTGCTTTTTTCGCCAAGTTGCCATGCTTGGCAGGCGGGTTGACAACCGCAGTTGCTTATTACTTTGAGTTATTATCAGAAAGATGCTACTGCTCATCACCTGATTCAAATTCCCTCGGCGCCTCTTACCACATCCACGGGACGATATGGGGTAGTGCATATTCTTACGTCGCTAATATACGCTTAATAACAATTTCTAATTGCCTTAAGCGCAAATTACGTAGGTATGTTATACTAGCGGCTAAAATTCAAGATTCCAACATTTGGTCGAATGAAATCGTATCTAACAATCATATTGAACATATAAATGATATAAAAAGCAGATTGTCAGAAAGATAAATGATTGCTGAACTTATTTTTTTTAAATCGATCAATTGCTATTTTTACATTAAAAACAGATTTTAGTGGCATAAGGTGGCAGTTTAATTTTGTTTTGTCTAGTTATAATTAATTTTTTTCGGCTGAGAAACAGCGACATTTTCGGTGGTTTGAGCAGCCTTGTATAAATTTATTTTACTAAATACACTTTGCTTTAATACCGGCCACAGAGCACTTTTTTACTCCGGGCTAAGCCGCCATTGTGAGTGGTCGTTTCTTTACAGCGGTTAGTGCTGAAAAATATCGATCGCTTCAGAAAATTTGATACATACCTGACCAAGGTAAGATATTATTATTATTATAATCACAGGTTTTTATTACAATATTTTGGGGTACCCTTACTGTTGTAGGGACTACTGTCCAATAGTTGGCTTTTACGTAGTGATGAAGATAGTGATGTTTATCACAAGCAATCTTCTAGGTGGAAATACTCAAAGATTACCGAATAATACCAGCATGATTTAGCACAATAATTCTGCTGCGTTTCGTATTGTGATTGACGAGATTTGGAGAACTTTTTACTGGTAAGGAAGGAATTTCATCTTAGTCCTTAGGAATTACAACGCATCTTTATTTTGATAAGGCCACAGAACCCCCATACAATCACATAGTCTTGTGACTGTTTATTCCTCATACTTCTATATTAAAATCCAGGTATTGATTCTTGCAACACCCGTGGAACGAGATAGCGATGAAATCTCTTTAGCCCCTATATTACAATAACCACAAAAATAACTTTATAGACAACTTCTCCGTCATCCAATCGAGTTGTCGAGATATACTCGAGTTAAGCTTCACTAGTTCACCAGTTATGAAGCGATCCAAATACCTTGTTGAGGACGCTCGCCTGTACAAAATCAGGTCAAGGAGTCCCACTTCAACACGGCAGGGGGATAAATTACCTTTGTTTTTCAAATTTTATATACGACTTTTTCAGTACAAGTGATTTGTGAAACGTGTTGGAAAAAAAATTGAATTTGAGAGGAACTGTGGGAAGAACTTTTATTATTTAGCATTATGTATCTACATTTTACCATGTTCTTTTTTCATCCATTACATCTTATTATAAGTCAACTGCTAAACATAGGTCTTCCCCATGATTTCCGAGTTTGGCAATCGCAGTTTTTTGAAAGTAATCGTAGTTGTTAAAATGAAGACGCTGTTGCCCATCTTCAGGTTTGTTTACTTCTGTCGCCTCTTACGACACAGGACGATATGGGGTAGTCGATATTAATACACCGCCACTACACGGTTAAATCTACGTTTTATTATATTTTATATCTTTATTACTATTTCTTTACGTAAATTTTGTACACCTGCCCTTCAGTAAGTCCGCTATTTATATCCCATATTACAAGGTGTATAATAAAATTTTAAATAAAAAACTGTTAGTTGATTTGTCAGTTAAAATTATAAGTATGAAATTTTCAAATAAGGCTTTAAATATAAACATAAAATTAATACATAGTATGCGAATTATGTGGAATGAGAGAAATAACAAGTACATTTGCAAGTTTTCGTTTTAATCGGAAGCTAAAGAAAGCTAAATCAACAGGTTTCCTGGTTAACACACAGAATTTATTGGCTAACTTAAGACTTTAACGAGTCCTTTCTACGATCCGATCGTTAATCGCGTGGAGTCGATGCATAACGTGACCAAGCTCTGGTCGTCGTTGGATGCTGCGCCTCGATTCAACTTTACCTTGGCGTTTTTTTTTAAATACAGGCTGAGCCATCTGTTGGTCTTTTTCCAATCGATGATTTTTATTACTTCACGTTATCTGTTCTAAAAATTATGTATACGACATATAAAACGTAAATAATATGCCATTTTTAATAATGGAGTCACTAAAATCATAGCAGCGCATTTGATTGTCTAAATTTATTATTAAACTGGTCGTTCTAAAAAGTGGTTGTAATGAACCAAGCACATCAACCAGGCATCGTTCACAGGAACTAAACATTTCACGAACCACATTACGACGCATTTTGCATGTTGATCTTCGTTTGCATCCATACAAAATTCAACTTACTCAACAATGAAGCCACTCCATTCCAAAAGTTGTCGTTTTGTTTATTGGATGCTTGAATGAAATGGTTTTTCATCAAAAATCATCTTTAACGATGAAGCCCATTTTCATCTTAATGGGTACGTCATCATTCATCATTACAGCCCTTCACAAGTCCACTGCTGAACATAGGCCTCCCCCAAGGAATGCCACAAAGCACGGTCCCGAGCCACCTGCATCCATCGACTTCCTGCATGTCTTACCAGGTCGTCACTCCATCTTGTGGGGGGACGCCCTACACTTCGCCTACCGGTACGAGGCTGCCACTCGAGAACCTTTCTTCCCCATCGGTTGTCGGTTCTTCGAGCTATATGGCCGGCCCACTGCCACTTCAGCTTACTAATCCGTTGGGCTATGTCGGTTACTCTGGTTCTACTGCGGATATCCTTATTCCTAAGTTTATCACGCAGAGAAACTCCGAGCATAGCCCTCTCCATAGCTCGCTGAGCGACCTTGAGCTTCCTCATACGGCCAGCAGTGAAGGACCACGTCTCAGTTCCGTAAGTCATCACTGGCAACACGCACTGGTTGTACAATTTTGTTTTAAGGTTTTGAGGTATTTCTGACGAGAAGATGTGTCGTAGCTTCCCGAACGCTGCCCAGCTGAGTTGAATCCGGCGATTGACCTCTCGGTCGAAATTGGACTTACCTAGTCGGACTATTTGTCCCAGGTAAACATACTCGTCAACAACTTCGAGCTTAGTGTTTCCAACAACTACCGGCATAGGTGTGACATGGACATTAAACATAATCTTTGTTTTGTCCATGTTCATCTTAAGACCTATCCGTTGGGAGACACTATTGAGGTCATTGAGCATAGTGCTTAGCTCCTCCAGCGATTCTGCCATGAGGACTATATCGTCGGCAAATCGAAGGTGAGTGATGTACTCGCCATTGATGTTAATTCCGTATCCTTTCCAGTCCAGAAGCTTGAAAACGTCTTCCAATGCAGCGGTGAAGAGTTTCGGGGATATAACGTCACCCTGTCTTACACCTCTCTGCAATTGGATAGGTTTCGTACTCTGGTTCTGTACTCGGATAGCCATCGTAGCTCTACTGTACAAACACTTCAGCACTTCGATATACCGACAGTCAACTTGGCACCGCTGAAGGGACTGCAACACCGCCCAAATTTCGACGGAATCAAAGGCTTTCTCATAGTCCACATACGCCAGACATAGTGGCAAATTGTACTCTTCGGACTTCTGTACAATTTGCCGTAGGGTATGTATGTGGTCTATGGTGCTAAAGCCCTTTCGGAAACCGGCTTGTTCGGGAGGCTGGAAGTCGTCAAGTCTGCGCGCGAGACGATTCGTAATGACTCTCGAAAACAGCACGTAGACGCGGCTCAGAAGGGAAATCGGTCTGTAGTTCTTCAAGAGAGTGTTGTCACCTTTCTTGAAGAACAAGACCACCGCACTTCTGCTCCACGCCTCCGGTGTAATGCCACCATTGAGGACGGATTTAAAGAGCTTCTGAAGGACTTCAAGTACCGGTCTTCCACCCGCTTTCAGAAGCTCCGCTGTAATTCCATCCTCGCCTGGGGCCTTGCCGTTTTTAAGGTGCTGGAGAGCCATTCTAATCTCGCTCAGACTGACGTCCGGGATATCTTCGGAATAGTGTCGAATAAGACTCGCTCTTGGATCGTTACTCACACTTGCGTGTGGCTCCAACGATGACGTGTACAGCTGCCCATAGAACCTCTCAATCTCACTCAAAATCTCAGGTGCCCCGGAAACGATGCTGCCACATTCGGTCTTCAGCCTTGACAGTTGGCTCTTTCTGGCAGACAGATCTCTGGCAAAGACTTTGGAGCCTTGGTTCCGCTCGATCGCTTCTTCAACACGAGCTGTATTGAAGTTGCGTAAGTCTCGCCGCATGCATTTGGAGATCTGTCTGTTCAGTTGCCTGTATGCTGTCAAATCTGTTGAAGAATGTAGCCTCATCTCCCGTCTAACAGCCATGAGATTAAGAGTGTGATCGGAGAGTTTTTGTGTTCTTCTGCGGTGGGTCTTGCAGAACTTAGCTCCGACCGCATGGACAGTTTCCACGAGCTTGTCATTCATATCGTCCACTTCATTGCAGTCTTCTAGGCACTGAAAACGGTTTTGTAACTCGAGCTGAAAGGTTTCGGGACTTTGGATTAGAGCACGAGGGGGACGGAGCGTTGACTTCATCAGACGAGACCTCTCCAACTTAACATTTAGGTTCAGTGTGCCTCTAACCATTCGGTGATCGCTGCCGGTTTTCACCCTCGCGATCACTGAGACATTACTGAACAGTTGTCGTCTGGTCGTCATAATGAAGTCAATCTCATTTTTTGTCGAACCGTCGGGGCTCGACCAGGTCCACTTCCTGTGGGGCCGCTTCTTGAAGAAAGAGTTCATCATAAAGAGTCCCTATTTCTCCATGAAGTCAGCCAGCTGCTGGCCCCTTGGGTTCCGTTGCCCTATTCCAAATTTCCCTACTTTCAGCTCACCGTTCTCTCGTTTGCCTAGTTTTGCATTGAAGTATCCCATTAACACCGTATAGTGAGTTTTGGGGGAATGCATAGCTCTAGAGATATCCTCATACATTTCCTCCACCTCCTCATCGGGATGTGCCGAGGTTGGTGCGTAAACCTGTATGACCTTCAGCGAATACCGTTTGGTGATTCTGAGTATAAGGTACGCAACCCTCGTCGACACACTCCCGATCTTTACAACGTTGTTAACGAGAGACTTGTGGACGATAAATCCGACACCTCCTTGGGACAGATGGTCGTGGGTACGTAAATAGACAAAATTTTCGAACTTCGGGTGCGGAGAACCTTGATGCTATTCACGAAGCAGAACATCATTCTCAAAAATTCACTGTTTGGTGTGGTTTATGGACTGGTGGCATTATTAGGCTGTCTTTATTTGAAAACGAACATGAAAATGCCCTTACATTAAGTGTGGAACGTCATCGCAACATGTTAACTAGATTTTTGTGGCCCAAATTGAATGAATTGGGTGTCAACGTCTTCTGATTTAAACAAGATAGAGCAACATACCACACAAGTCATGCAACACTCCATTTATTCTCAACAAAATTTACTGATCACATAATTTCAAGAAACGCTGAAGTGCCTTGGCCACCATGGCCAGCCTGGATTTAACACTACATGATTATTTTTTGTAGGGTTATTTGAAAGTTAAGGTGTATCTTAATCATCCACAAACAATTAAACAACTTAAAAACAAGATTCAAGTTGAAATGGAGGTAATTGATCCGATTCTATTGGAAAAAGTCATCGGTGATGTTCGGATGCAGGCCTGTAGACGAAGCCATGGTGGGCATATAAACGATATTGTTTTTAATGCATAAATGGCATAGAACCATCTTTCATTATTAATAAAGAAAATGACTTTTCATCTCAAAATGTGTATTTTACATATTTACAGATAAAAAAGGGACTAACAGTTGGCCCACCCTTTAGAATGAGGTTGACAAACGAGCACACAGTCCACCGGATGGTAAGTGGATGCTGTAGCCGATAGACATCTACATTTATCCTCGACTAAGAATCAAGATGTAGATGCGTTGTAACCTCTGAGGACTAAGTTGAAATGCTTCGTTTCCAGTAAAGAGGGTTTCAATTTCTTTGCACTCACCATACGAAACACAGCAGCATTAAGCTACTACTTTACGCTGGTATTCTGTGTGAGCGTGGTCCTTCCTCGATCGAGCCGATCCATTCGTGTTACAACCATAATATAGCTGCAGCATGGCTCTACCACGTTCATAGAGAATAATACCTGAAGTAATTTTCCGAAAAAACCTGTTAACCTATAAGGGTACCTGTATAGTTTTGTTAGGTAAAAAGAAAACGATTTTGTATATTCAAAGTCTGCGCATGTGAACTGTCAGTGAAAACTATGTAACAAGTGCTTTAAGGGTAGTACAAATCTCAAGTACTTTGCATCAAGCGCACGAAATCGTATCTAGCAATCATATTATACATATAAATGATATAGAAAGCACATTATCAGAAAGATAAATGATTGTTGAACTTATTAATATTTTTTTAAAATCATAGATAAGGAATCATATAGATATGTTGTCACCATTAAGCGTTCTATGTCAGTCATCACCTTAGTCCTCAGGGGATGAAGATACAACGCTTCATCATCAATGCTCGTGTGAAGTGAAAGTCTCGAACCGCATCCATTTTTTTAGTGTGGGTATTTTAATTTGAATGCAAGATCGAACTTCAAATTACCCAGTATTAGAAAACGGCAATATCATAGGCAAGTATCTAACAAAAACCACCTTGTTACAAGTGCCTATTTTGGAGCCATAAGCAAGTCGTTAGAACATAAATATATTAAAAGCTTGCAGGTGTTTACCCGACCTCGATACTCAATCGAAATTTAAGTGCTTTCTAACTTTTGAGTACTTAATTGTCAGTCCCATTTTCACAAGTACCCTCGGCAATCAATATACGAACTCTGATAGAATAAGCCCCAGTCAGTATCAGGTAACCGTAAAGCTGTCGTTTTTATTTTAAAATGAAAGGCATCCATTTAAAATACTTCTAAAAATATTATTCCCTGCAACTTTCCTCTTAAAACCTATCTGATGACCGCGAAGAACTCGATAAATAATGACTTTATTGTATTGTATTTACTTTAATATGACTTATGCCTGGTTAATTTATTTCTCAAATGCCTCGCTTCCCTTTCTATAATGCACTAAATCTATACATATTAATAAAATTGATTTGTCTGTCTATAATAGCCAAAGCGATAATAAAAGGATAGGCAGGTTACACACTAACATTATTGTATTTTAAAGTGGCGCTATATCTACGTACAGTTATTTATTATGACACGTTACGCTAACAAAAAGAGACAAATGATACCTATCGTTAGAAAAAGATGAATATACATCATTAGTTGCGTATTGATTGCTGCTGAGCGTTCATTGGCGCGAGCGCGTGACATACCGATATGGAAAATGAGGACACTAGCTAGTGTCAAAGTTTACACTAGCGGTTAGTGTTGAAATAATAAAACCAATTATAAACAAAACATCTATATTCAAAATATTAATGAGACGTTTTTCTTGTCTCTAACAGTTGCTATGTAATTTGTGTACCACCTTAAAATACAGGAAGACATTTCTGCCACGAATAACTAGAATATTTTCGCGCTGTAGCGAAGTAAGGCCGCGACGCGAGAGCGTGCTCGATTAAATGCGAGTCGGGCAATTACCTGACTTTCGTATTGCCATTTTAGAGCGAGTACGACGTATCTTTACTTTTAAAAATAGCGCGATAACTACCTTTATTTGAGTACATTACCATTTTTACCATTTTTAAATTTTTGTCCGTCGGTCAGTCTGGGTGAATTTTCAAAATGGCTGAACCAATTGTGATGAAACTTTGTGAACAGATAGAGAGCAATTCCAGGCTTTATTTTTGTCTAGGATATATTTTATCCGAAAATCATGTAGACTTTTTTGTGAAATCGAAAAATTAATAAACTAATTGTCGTTGATGATTATCTTAATTATAATGGTGAAATAAATGACATTATGAGATACCATCCAGGCGAAGCCGTAGCTAATCACTAGTTTATTTAAAAAAATATAAACAAGTGTAATATCTCACGACCTAAAGCTGGCTAGATTTATTTTGGTTTAAATTACCTAACTGGTGGTTTTTGATAAAAATAGATTTTACATCTAAGGTATAATAAAACGATCCAACTGAGTACGAAATGTTTCTCATAATTTAACTTTTAATATAAGAATCGGGCATATGTTTGGTTTTAAAGAAAAATATCGTAGTGAAGAAAAGTGATTCTCTACCTTCCTTCCTATTTTTGCCCACAAGCAGTATTGAGTATAGTGCTTATTCTAGACATGTGTCAATCGTGAATGATACGTTCATTTGACCAGAGTCGCATCAAAGCATTCACGATTGCAATTACATTTTTAGTTCCGGATTAAACGTTTGACAGAACCTACGACCAGAGAGGATAGTAATGTCCAAAGACCGACATTATCGAGCGGGTCCCACAGATCACAGAGAACTGCATCTCAAAATAATCCCTTTGAATAATCGACTCGAATGACCCGGTTCGTAAAACGAATGAATACTTAAATGATTTGGTGACTGGAAATGAATGAATGATCCATGTCTATGCATTTCGATCTGACGGGTACACAGAGCCCATAGTTACAGGCTGTGAGGTATTCCAATTTAGTCCTAGGTGACAACGCTTCTGAAGTCATTTTTGGTTAAAGTTGCAGCTTAAGTAGAAGCTTGCAGGTGTCTATGGGCTATAGTGGCCACTTAACATTTTAGTTGGAATATAAATAAGTTCGTTTGTTACTTATGTAGTGGTGGTTAAGAATATCCACTACCCCATATCTTCCCGTGGGTGTCGTACAAGGCGACATAGGGAAACAGGCAGGAGATGGGCAGCAGCATCTTCCTGATAACAGCAAAATTACAATAAAAAAACTGCGAATACCAACCCGCCCGCCAAGCATGGGAACTATGGCAAATACCCTCCAATGATGAGAGCAAGAAAGAGACGGCCCCCAGTCCCTGGCGGTCCTGCTATTCCTGGCTACGGTGGTGACCATGGTAACGACAGGGCAGGAGGTGCTAAAAATCCCCGGTGGAAGTTTGGTTGCCACCTAAGACGATTTGACCTGGCAACATACAACGCACGCACTCTCAGGACTGACGAGAAGATTGTGGAGCTGGAAGAAGAGATAGACAAGTTACGCTGGCATATTATAGGGTTATCCGAGGTCCGAACAGAGGGGGAGGACACGGTAATCCTTGAATCCGGCAACTTGCTCTATCACCGCGAGGGCGACCATCTGTCCCAAGGAGGTGTCGGATTTATCGTCCACAAGTCTCTCGTTAACAACGTTGTAAAGATTGAGAGTGTGTCGACGAGGGTTGCATACCTTATACTCAAAATCACTAAACGGTATTCGCTGAAGGTCATACAGGTTTACGCACCAACCTCGGTACATCCCGATGAGGAGGTGGAGGAAATGTATGAGGATATCTCTAGAGCTATGCATTCCCCCAAAACCCACTATACGGTGTTAATGGGATACTTCAATGCAAAACTAGGCAAAAGAGAGAACGGTGAGCTGAAAGTAGGGAAATTTGAAATAGGGCAACGGAACTCAAGGGGCCAGCAGCTGGCCGACTTCATGGAGAAAGGGGGACTCTTTATGATGAACTCTTTCTTCCAAAAGCGGCCCCACAGGAAGTGGACCTGGTCGAGCCCCGACGGTTCGACAAAAAATGAGATTGACTTCATTATGACGACCAGGCGACAACTGTTCAGTGATATCTCCGTGATCGCAAGAGTGAAAACTGGTAGCGATCACCGAATGGTTAGAGGCACACTGAACTTAAACGTTAAGTTGGAGAGGTCTTGTCTAATGAAGTCAACGCTCCGTCCCCCTGGTGCTCTGTTCCAAAGTCCCGAAACCTTTCAGCTCGAGTTACAAAACCGTTTTCAGTGCCTAGAAAACTGCAATGAAGTGTTCGAAATGAATGACAAGCTCGTGGAAACTGTCTATGCGGTCGGAGCTAAGTTCTGCAAGACCCGCCGCAGAAGAACACAAAAACTCTCCGATCACACTCTTAATCTCATGGCTGTTAGACGGGAGATGAGGCTACATTCTTCAACAGATTTGAAGCATACAGGCACCTGAACAGACAGATCTCCAAATGCATGCGGCGAGACTTAACTTAACTTTGATACAGCTTGTATTGAAGAAACAATCGAGCGGAACCAAGGCTCCAAAGTCTTTGCCAGAGATCTGTCTGCCAGAATAAGCCAACTGTCAAGTCTGAAGACCGAACGGAAACGATGCTGCCAGTTTCCGGGACACCTGAGATTTTGAGTGAGATTGAGAGGTTCTATGGGCAGTTGTACACGTCATCGTTGGAGCCACACGCAAGTGTGAGTAACGATCCAAGAGCGAGTCTTGTCCGACACTATTCCGAAGATATCCCGGATGTCAGTATGAGCGAGATTAGAATGGCTCTCCAGAACCTTAAAAACGGCAAGTCCCCGGTCGAAGATGGAATTACAGTGGAACTTTAGAAAGCTGGTGGAAAACCGGTACTTGAAGTCCTTCAGAAGCTCTTTAATTCCGTCCTCGATGGTGGCCCTACTTCGGACGCGTGGGTCGGGGGCCAGCTCGTGTACTTCGGCGACGGTGTCGCAGTGAAGGAGTGGATAGGTCACCTTACGAGGATGTGACGCGCGAGTTAAACCGGTCAGCGGATTATAATTCTCGTTACCAACGCACCCAGCCTAACAAAAGTTATTTTACCCTAAACGGCGCTCAGGAGGAGCGTTACGATCGCTACCATTACGAGTGTTCATTATCTTCTTCATAAAGACAAATTATAGGCCGAAGAATGATATAGGCTATTTTTAGAGCATAATTCTCATACACACAACTCTTCATGCGAAAATCAAAGAGTTCTATGGTATCCTAGAAGAGCACTACGGTACTAATACATTGCGCACTTAATTACGGACAATTCTCCGTAACTTTGGTAGTCTACTGCGAGCGGGTAAAAAGATTAGTTCCTTGTTTTGTTAGGCGCGAACGGTGTTTCCGACAATCTAACAGCGATTTTGTTTAACGTGACTAAGGAAAGATTGATTACGAGTTTTTTTCCTCGTACAACTTCTCTGTGGAATTGTTATCACCGGCGATTTTTCCGGACCGATACGACTTAGGGACCGAAGAAAGGGAAGAGCTTACACCTTTCTAAAAGACCGGCAACGCATCTGCGATTCCCCTAGTGTTGCGGTTGTTCATGGGCGACGGTGGTCACTTACCATCAGGTGAGCCGCATGCTCGTTTGCGCCCTCTTCTATAAAAAAGGAAAAGCTGTCATTATTTATGTGCGCACTTTGTAAACGTGATTTGAAGTTTATTTCAGATAAGTTTTTAACTTTATTTTGTTTTTGTCTAAAAACACTATCTGTCGTAAATGAAAATACAACTGTGTGGCATATTTACCTTCCCAGCTACCCGCCCAGTAGATATGAGCGGTATCCACAGTTGTGACATAGTTTTTGTTCTGTATTGTCGGTCTTAATATAGATAGAAGTTTTTGGCGAAAATGTTTGAATGGATTTTGATAAAATTTAGTAGTAAGGTGTTTTAGGTTTCGAATAAGCAATTACATGTAGGTATAACGCTGTATCATGCGTTTTCAAACCTAAACGCGGGCAAAGCGATGGGCAAAGCCGCGAGTATAAGCTAGTAATAAATAAATGAACTTTCTAAAGTTAGTTTATTTATTACGACAACGATTTCTGCAGCACAGACGCTCCGGGAAGTCTGCATTCTTTGAACATTCAAGGTCGTCTCCGCCTTTATCCTCGCAAGAGAACACAGATTCTTATCAAGCGTAACTTGCAAGGTTACTGAAATTTAAAAAAAAACATCCTAATTTCAGTAGAGAAGATGGATAGGTGCTACATCTACATGGGGTTCCATAATTAATAAAATTAAACCCAAACTCAAGAATACCACTGCAAGACTTCAAGATACTGTAAGCTCGTTCTGCGTAGATCGGAACAAAAATGAATAATCAAAAGAAAAAGGTAGCCGGGGTAACCTAAATGACATCGGGATAAACACCTAAATCCTCCCACCCGCGACCTTGGGTGCTATAAAGTATTCGAAACGTCGAGAATTAAAAAAGTTAAAATTAAACGTTGTATAATCCGTAAAATTAGTTTAATTTAATTTAATAACGATTTAATACATGCATGATTTTGCACATGTTTTGGAATACCGCCCAGATTGTAATTTTGCATTTATTATGTTCAATTATTCATGTTTTGATGTTATTTTGTTTTGTGTACCAAAATAAATAAATAAATAAAATACATGTTAACAAAATTTCGAATAAATGAAATCATAGCAGTTATTTCTTTATATCTATTGTGACAAAAATATACGACCGTAAATAAATTTAGTTTCATTCAATTCCAATATCCATTTGAGACGTCACGTTCTTAGATGCTCATTTGATTTTGTTGAGAAAATTACACATCGCCTCGGTGAAAATTTTGCATAATAAATTTTTGCCAAATATATATTCGAATAAAATGCCTACATATATATAGGGTTACGAAATATACACCACGGCTTTTCATTTTTATAAGTAGTAGAGCCAGGTTGCAGCTAAGAGGGCGACACTGAAAGTTTTTAGAACTGACCAATTGTAAACGATATAATAAAAAAATAAGTTCAAATTTTGAAAATGGAACTCTTTGCCGATATTATTGTGTATGTATTTTATTAATTTGTCATTTGTTTACGATTTGGCGGCAAATTGAAAATTGTCTGTGTCATGACAGCATGAATTTAAGAATAACGAAAACGAGAAAATTTTCGTACAATGATTTTTTATGACTTTTGATGTCATTTAAGTCAACAAAAAAGTTATGATAGACTTCGATGGGCGGTTCACAATGAAGCCCCATCTCGTGCTACTGTTTACAACTGGTTCGCAGAATATTCAGTGGTGTTTTGATAATATAATATAAGCTATTAATTGACACCACTTATATCGTTTTACAATCTGGGCCCAAGAATGTATGAAAGCGTATCTGTCTCCTTTATACCGATGGATCTTGCGATAATTTGACCCTCAGTTCAACATATCAATGACATTCAAAATTAATTTTAGTTTCAATTATGTATCCTGAACTGATAGCTATTTCAGAAGCTGTATTGTACATTGCATCACTCAATCACAAATATCAATATGTTATTTTGACAGACTCTAAGAGTGCTCTGCAATACTTGCCTCGATGTACTTCGAATTTTTGAGGAACACCGATAGCATACAGTATTTTGAAGTCTATTGATAGTTTAACCAAAAAAAAAACTTATGTTACAATGGATCCCTGTTCATATTGGCCTAGTAGGTAATGAAGTGGCTGATAAATTAGCGAAGGAAGCTTCCTCTGACGGTATTTTACGGCTTTGTTTACCTTTTTTCGCAGACTTTCTAAACAAGGTAAAGAAAAAATGTGTCAGTTTGTGGTAGGAATACTTTAATGAGTGATCTCTAAGAAAAGCAATATGGTATAAATCTATTCAACCAAATCTTTCCCGTTCCTCATGGATAGGGACACATACCAATGAACAGCTTTGCATTTTTGATGGGAATGTTCGAATCCCCTAATTGTCTAGAATGTTGCTAATTAGAGGATGTATTGCACATTTTGGTGCAGTGTGGTCATATCGAGACCGAAAGAGTAAATTTTGCAGTAAATATAATGTAAATAGATTGGATATCGGATTTTGAAACAGTATTCTGGCTTCGCCATTGTCAGAGGAAGCCAGAATGTTGTACAAAATAGTCCAGGTTGGACTTAAAAGAAGATAAAAAAAATGTAACTACAATGAGTGTGGCATTATAATAGTTTTATGAAACCCTGTTTAAAAATAAAAGATTACAAATAGTTTACGTACAGATAACGAGTAATGTAAAAAAAAAGTGAATGAATGTCAGTAGGGATCTAGGATTTATTTTATTCGAAAAACTTAAATGTTTTGTTTGATAAGATGAAACATTTATACAAGTGGTAAAATTAAAATATTTGTACAATCGACTTCAATATAAATAAAATGAGAACATCATCAATGATGTCGAAGTCAATTAAATACGCATTATTAATGATAACTCAAAAACTACTGGTCCTATCTTGATCGAATTTATATGGGACCAGGTTTCAAATAAAAAAAGAATCATCAAAATCGGTTCACCTGGAAAAAAGTTCTAAGGTAACTACCATACACAAAAATACAGTCGAATTGAGAACCTCCTCATTTTTTGAAGTCAGTTGAAAATTAAATATCTTTAATTATCTTAAATATAAATACCGCTCCATTATTAGATCCTCCCAATGCGGGTCGCTAGAATTGAATAAAAAAAAATCAATTCTTATTCCATTCTAATACAACAACTTCATTCTCCTTGTTAATTAAGTTAATGTTTAATTTGACCTTTATTTGAAAAGCCTTTTATATTCTTACGGTTTAATTATCCTTATTGTAATTGGAGAAGTTTGAGCTCGGAGCTGTACTTCGAAAAAAATATTTATTTTCAACAATAGAATCAAGTGGCCTTGACCGTATACAACAAAATATATTTTAATTTGAATTGTTTGGATATTAATAAAAACAATAATATTATAATATTGCTATTGCTTAATGCTGCTGTTTTTTGTATGGTGAGCGTAGAGAACCTTTTAATCTCCTCGTTTTCAATAAGGGTCTCCTTTTATTGAAAACGAGGTTTCAGGGACGACAACGCGTGTGCATTTTAATTCTTGATTGAGGGTAGATGTATATGTCTATGGGCCACAGCATATTTACCATCAAGTCGACTCAGTTATCACCCTTATTCTAAAACCCGATAGAAAATAACTCAATAGTTTATCCTTTCGATAAATTAATTCTAGTTTTAATGTGATATTGCTGTATATCCACGTTCCGAGATTCTTTATTTTCATTTTTTTATTATATACTTATTTCGAAAACTTTTATGAAAGAGGAAGAAAACTAGTTTACGGCTCATTTGATGATACGTGATCATCGTCGTTTATGAATATTCGCAAAACCAGACATATTGCAAGTACGTCGCCGGCATTTCAATACGTAGTTGATGGCGATACGCTTAAAAAATAGTTTGTCATTTTTCATTTCATAAAAAATAAATAAAATCGTATTTTAAAATCATTACTATTAATTCACACTCTCCGATCACACTCTTAATCTCATGGCTGTTAGACGGGAGATGAAGCTACATTCTTCAACAGATTTGACAGCATACAGGCAACTGAACAGACAGATCTCCAAATGCATGCGGCGGGACTTACGCAACTTCAAAACAGCTCGTATTGAAGAAGCGATCGAGCGGAACCAAGGCTCCAAAGTCTTTGCCAGAGATCTGCCTGCAAAAAAGAGCCAACTGTCAAAGCTGAAGACCGAATGTGGCAGCATCGTTTCCGGGACACCTGAGATTTTGAGTGAGATTGAGAGGTTCTATGGGCAGCTGTACACGTCATCGTTGGAGCCACACGCAAGTGTGAGTAACGATCCAAGAGCGAGTCTTATCCGACACTATTCCGAAGATATCCCGGACGTCAGTATGAGCGAGATTAGAATGGCTCTCCAGCATCTTAAAAACGGCAAGGCCCAAGGCGAGGATGGAATTACAGCGGAGCTTCTGAAAGCGGGTGGAAGACCGGTACTTGAAGTCCTTCAGAAGCTCTTTAATTCCGTCCTCCATGGCATAGTTATACTATACTAATAGACAGGGAAGTAGGCTATCTCCGGCCCAATCCGCGATATAATTGCCTACTGTCTCAGGGTTGTCATTGTCACCAAATCATTAGTTTAAAGCCCGGCCCTTGCCAAAAATAATACATCTCTGTATAACTAATTCAGTGATCATTAGTCGATAAAGTTCAACAATGGTTTTCCTAACAAATACAGAAATGTATTAAGATTCAGAGCAGTATTATTTATAAAAAAAGGGATAAAATAAACCGGCGGGGCGGTGTGTGAGCTCGTGTTTAAATTATTTACTTAGTATATTCTAGTTATTTTTAATTTTTAATAGGCATAATATAGTATTTGCACACATAAAGGACCATATTAATTTTTATTTTTAATTAATACAAGCATATATATATTGAATCACACATTTATTACAAAATTACAAATTAGCTACAGAAAAATACTTTTTTCGGTTTCGACTATTACGAAACGACTTGTTATTAAACTTTAATGTGTAATATATCCGCATCCTTATAAATAACTTTTGAAAATATAATTAATTACGATTTTATAACCGTAAGTAGGTACTTAGTTACTATTCTTCCTCTGTCTGATAGACAACTAATACAACAAAAATATGTAAATGTATGTAAAAAAGCCGTAACGCGCGAACCTCGTGCGGTGTTAGCCCAGACTGGCGTAGGGAGAAACATACCGAGATTGTGTTTAAGTGTGCGTGCGGCGCCTCATACGAGTAGATACTATGGCGCACACATACAAGCCGCGCGCAGTGCGTTTGTTTGAAGATAACGTACTTCCCTGTCTTTATACTATGTCCATGGTGGCATTACACCGGAGGCGTGGAGCAGAAGTGCGGTGGTCTTGTTCTACAAGAAAGGTGACAACGCTCTCTTGAAGAACTACAGACCGATTTCCCTTCTGAGCCGCGTCTACGTGCTGTTTTCGAGAGTCATTACGAATCGTCTCGCGCGCAGACTTGACGACTTCCAGCCTCCCGAACAAGCCGGTTTCCGAAAAGGCTTTAGCACCATAGACCACATACATACTCTACGGCAAATTGTACAGAAGTCCGAAGAGTACAATTTGCCACTATGTCTGGCGTATGTGGACTATGAGAAAGCCTTTCATTCCGTCGAAATTTGGGCGGTGCTGCAGTCCCTTCAGCGGTGCCAAGTTGATTGTCGGTATATCGAAGTGCTGAAGTGTTTGTACAGTAGAGCTACGATGGCTATCCGAGTACAGAACCAGAGTACGAAACCTATCCAATTGCAGAGAGGTGTAAGACAGGGTGATGTTATATCCCCGAAACTCTTCACCGCTGCATTGAAAGACATTTTCAAGCTTCTGCACTGGAAAGGATACGGTATTAACATCAATGGCGAGTACATCACTCACCTTCGATTTGCCGACGATATAGTCCTTATGGCAGAATCGCTGGAGGATCTAAGCACTATGCTCAATAACCTCAATAGTGTCTCCCAACGGATAGGTCTTAAGATGAACATGGACAAAACAAAGATTATGTTTAATGTCCATGTCACACCTAAGCCGGTAGTTGTTGGGAGCACTAAGCTCGAAGTTGTTGACGAGTATGTTTACCTGGGACAAATAGTCCGACTAGGTAAGTCCAACTTCGACCGAGAGGTCAATCGACGGATTCAACTCGGCTGGGCAGCGGTCGGGAAGATACGACACATCTTCTCGTCAGACATACCTCAAAACCTTAAAACGAAATTGTACAACCAGTGCGTGTTGCCAGTGATGACTTACGGAACTGAGACGTGGTCCTTCGCTGCTGGCCGTATGAGGAAGCTCAAGGTCGCTCAGCGAGCTATGGAGAGGGCTATGCTCGGAGTTTCTCTGCGTGATAAACTTAGGAATGAGGATATCCGCAGTAGAACCAGAGTAACCGACGTAGCCCAACGGATTAGTAAGCTGAAGTGGCAGTGGGCCGGCCATATAGCTCGAAGAACCGACAACCGATGGGGAAGAAAGGCGAAGTGTAGGGCGTCCCCCCACGAGATGGAGTGACGACCTGGTAAGACATGCAGGAAGTCTATGGATGCAGGTGGCTCAGGACCGTGCTTTGTGGCATTCTTTGGGGTAGGCCTATGTTCAGCAGTGGAGGGCTGTAATGATGATGATGAATGATGACTATTAAATTATATAAGGCATTCCGAATAAGAGATTCAATATAATTGTCAAACGAAAGTTGAGGGTTCGATCGAGTTAATTCCACAGTTTGTTTATAGATTAATTTAGAATCATGTGTTACATAGTAATCGGCTATGCAATAGGAATAAAAGGCTTGTATTAAATTAGATACGTAGTTTAGATAAAAATAGAAATAGAAATAGAAGATACATAATGGCTAGATAAGAACAGCATATGTAAACAAATAATATTTCATAATGAACAGAGATAGTTGTTGTTTAGACAAAGAAAGCACTAGCCTGATATGATAAGGGTCATGTATGAATTGGTTGTTCATGTTGGTTCATGGGATTTAAACAGTGTTTAAATAATGTACTATAAAAACAAAAAATAATAAACTTTATAGTTCCTGAAAATTTCAGTAATATGTGTAGAAATAAACCTAGCAAGCTAACAGCATAGCAAAGTGGCGACGCAATCAGCTTAGTCGCATGTAGCGGTTTCTAACGGTTGCCGTTGAGCAATCAGTTTCAAAATAGGAGGTTCAGTTGCCTGGGTGATCAGTAATCGATTGCTGAAAACAGAATTTGAAAATTCGAAACCGTTCTCGAGATAATCGTGGGACAGACGGACAGACGGACAGACATCGTGAAATCAATAAACCTAGCAAGCTAACAGCATAGCAAAGTGGCGAAGCAATCAGCTTTGTAGCGGTTTCTAACGGTTGCCGTTGAGCAATCAGTTTCAAAATAGGAGGTTCAGATGCCTGGGTGATCAGTAATCGATTGCTGAAAACAGAATTTGAAAATTCAAAACCGTTCTCGAGATAATCGTGGGACAGACAGATAGACGGACGAACAGACTGATAGACGAACAGACGGAAAGACATCGTGAAATCAATAAGTGACTTCGCAAGCTTCGCCACTTAATAATAGATTTATATAAGAAAATTAAAGTCGAATTAAAGTGTAGTAATGCCTTTAAATTGTGAATTAAACTATTGTATTAGTTATGATATTCAAGTTTATTAATAAAGATTGTTATTTTGACCATGTGTATAAGATATATAAGATTAATAACTTTGAAAATGTTCTGTAAAATAGGTGTATTTTGTTGAATATCTTACTATGTTTTTGTGTGATAACCATCTAATGTATAACATAATGATAAGAAATTGTGTAACAATATGTTTTAAAGAAATAAAGATATGGGGTAAAATACAGGAGTGCAATGATGAAAATCAATGTTAAAATATATCGTAATGGCGCGCGGCGTGCGGTTCTATATCGCGTATAGCCCGCGTACTGCGATAATAAACTGGTAATTTGAAAATTCGGTAATTTTTTACAGCATGTATGCAGCGACCCGGGAATCAAACTCGCGACCGTTGCACTATTAAAGATAAATGCCAAGAAGGCACCTAGGACCGGCCCATAGTAGCGGGCCGTAAGGAAAGTCCAGGCAATGGGGAGTGCCCCGAGGCCTGATACCTGCAGTGCTACTAGCACGCAGAAGAATACAACGTAGTTGGATATTTGTTCGGGACCACCTACCAGTTTTAAAGTTTAAATCAAGAGAGAAGATCAGTAGGGAAAGTGATAGGAAAAGTAGTGAAAGTTTCAACGTTGCACTCTTATGGGGAAATGACGAAGATAAAATTGATGTTTAATTTCCTACTGCATACCTTCTAATTATAAAGATATACAGTCATAGGGACCCGTAATCTTAGTCGTCTAATCTTTCTTTTAAGAAAGGGCAACAGACGTCCTTGAGTGGCACTCCTTCTCAGGGGTCACGCCCACCTCGTTGTTCCCGAACCCAATGTGGTGTGATATCAGTTTCTTGGGGTAGAAGGTCACTGACCGATTAACCCCTGTCTGTTTGATCCTTTCAGTAGTACTATTATTAATTCTGTGCCTTTAGATAGTAGTATTTTTTTGTAGATACCCTTAGTCATATAGATTTAGAAAAACCACTGGCAGAAAATTCCAGTATTGTCATGCGTAGCAGCGAATTCCTCGTAAATCTTTTTTATTTTTATAGGACAGGGGGCAAACGAGCATGCGGCTCACCTGATGGTAAGGGACTACGGCCGCCCATGAACAACCGCAACACCAGGGGAATTGCAGATGCGTTGCCGGCCTTTTAAAAAGGAGTAGGCTCTTTTCTTGAAGGTCCCTAAGTCGTATCGGTCCGGAAAAATCGCTGATAGTAATCGATTCCACAAGGAAATCGTGCGAGGAAGAAAACATCTTTTAAATCGCACAGTGGTGGACCGCCAATCATCCAGGTGGTGTGGATTGTATCGGGAGTTCTGCTGCGATGTGCGTTCGTGAAATTTGGCGGCTGCGATTAATCTGAACAATTCCTCAGAGCACTCCCCGTGGTAGATGCGAAAGAAAATGTACAGGGATGCAACATCTCTTCGCAGTGCCAATGAATCGAGCCGATCGGAAAGGACTCGGTCGTCGACGATTCGAGCCGCTCTGTGCTGGATGCGGTCAAGTGGAAGGAGCTTGCACTGGGGAGCCCCTGCCCAGAGATGGGAACAGTATTCCATGTGAGGCCGAACCTGCGGCTTGTAAAGTTGCAGGCGGTGTGCCGGCAAAGCTAAAGTTAATATGATCCCACGCCTGATTCCTATAAAACACAAAAGTGGGATCAAAGATATAAAGACCATAAGATGTTTTTGTTAGCTAATACTAATATAAGATAGAGAAAATCTCAAATATTTTAACGTAAAGATACTGATACAATAATAAGCACATAAACGGGAATATTTCCGGTTAAGGTTCAATCCCATTAAACCCCATTGGCGGCATGAAATACTGTCCCGCTCTGCTGAGCACGCCAAGCTTTTTAGAGTCCCGAATTGGCCTCTAAATTCTCTTCCAAATGACCACGAAACTGCACGTTACTCGATATGTCGACTCCGAGGATTCCGATACTGGCTGAGGCAAGAAGGGGAGTGCCTTGAAACTGAGGAGATACGACAAAGGGGTTCTTTATAGCGGTAAACGCGGAAACTTGTGTCTTCTGAGGATTAAACTGGACTAAATTTAGTCGCCCCCAATCCGAGACTTTGTTCAGCAAAGACTCGACTTCAGACACAAGTTTGTTCCGGTACTCAGCGACGTTTTCCCGAGAAATATTGGCACGGCCGGTGTATAAAGCATCACCAATGCTGTCATCCGCATAGCAATGAAAGTTACCAGTTAGCAACATATCATTGATATGCAGAAGAAACAGCGTTGGTGATAGTATACAGCCTTGTGGAACACCAGCGTTAATAGGCTTGTAGTCGGAGCATGCACCGTCTACAACGACCTTGATGCTCCCATCTGTAAGGAAGCTGGTGATCCAATTGCACAATTTCTCGGGAAGCCCATAGGAAGGGATCTTCGAAAGAAGCGCTTTGTGCCAAACCCGATCGAAGGCCTTCGCAATGTCCAAACTAACGGCTAACGCCTCCCCCTTGGACTCTACTGCCTCCGCCCATCTATAGGTCAGGTAGACCAAAAGATTACCAGCTGATCGACCCCGACGAAAACCGTATTGGCGGTCACTAATCAGCTGGTGATCCTGAAGGTACCGCATGAGCTGGTAGTTTATAATAGATTCCATAATTTTGGAGAACAAGTGGGTGATGGCGATAGGCCTGTAGTTGGACAGGTCTGAGCGGTCGACTTTTTTAGGGATCGGGTGGACAAAAGCTGTCTTCCATGAGTTCGGGACTACGCCTTGGGAGTAGGAGTACCGGAAAAAACGCGTTAGGACCGGTGCCAACTCCGGAGCACACGTCCTCAGCACAATTGGGGGGATTTCGCACTGTAATGAACCAACAAGAGTCAGATGATGAGAATGGAATTTCGAATTTTATCACAGTGTAGCTGTTCCTTACCTTGACATAATTTAAGATGAAATGAAATGAATCTTTATGTCTTCGGTGCGGTGTGAGAAATTAACTTATAAAGTAACTTTTAAAAGCATGGAAAATGTTTAAAGGATATAGGTAGACTAAATGTATTAATTTATTATTGTGTATAATTTTTTTTAATAGGATTAGGTAACAAACGAGTGCACAGTCCCCCTGATGGTAAGTGGTTGCTGTGACCCATAGACATCCACATCTATCTATACAAATAAATAAAATTGAAGTGACTGTTTGTAATGTCAAAATTACAGTTTTTTTACTAAATGCATATGAAATCAAATACGGTACTTATAACTAAAATACAATTTTTAACTCTTTTGTCTGTCTGTCTGTCTGTCTGTTTGTTCCGGCTAATCTCCGAAACGGCTGGACCGATTTTGACGGGACTTTCACTGGCAGGTAGCTGATTTCATAAGGAGTACCTTAGGCTACATTTATTTTAGAAAAATAATTAGAGTTCCGCGCAAAAACATAAAAACCCTTACACGCGAGCGAAGTCGCAGGGAACAGCTAGTTGAGTACTAGCTGTTCCTCGCGCGATACAGAATCAAAATGCGTTGTCACCCGTGAGGACTAAGATGGAATGCCTCTTGTCCAGTAAAAAGGGTCTCCGGTTCTTTACACTCACCATACGAAACAAAGCAGTGTTAAGCTGCTATTTTACGCTGGTATTCTATGGGAGCGTGGTCCTTCCCCGGTCAAGCCTTCATGCTACAACTATACTACTAATACAGCTGCAGCATGGCTCTACCACGTAAAAAATAAAAAATAAAATAATAATTTCGTCTGTTCTTGTGAGAAAGGTTTTGATAAAAATTATTTCTCGTTTGTTCTTTTCTGACTGGTGTCACTTATTTGTGGCTAAGGTTTTGGGAAAGGTTCTGGGCATTGAAATTGATCTGGGCAATGGGCGTCCATTAAGTTTGAATCAAAAATATCCTATAGGAGAAAAAATATTTTCTATTAAAAACTTGGTATCGATAAGCGCAGCTTAAAGCTACCCATGACTAGACGGACTAGACTCTGTACGTGTACATGCTGCAGCTATATTAGTAGTATAGTTGTAGCACGAATGGGTCGGCTCGACCGGGGAAGGACCACGCTCTCACAGAATACCGGCGTAAAATAGCAGCTTATCGCTGCTGTGTTTCGTATGGTGAGTGTAGAGAACCGCCGAGACCCTTTTTACTGGACAAGAGGCATTCAATCTTAGTCCTCACGGGTGACAACGCATCTGCATTTTGAGTCTTTATTGAGGATAGATGTAGATATCTATGGGTCACAGTAACCACTTACCATCAGGTGGACTGTGTACTCGTTTGTTACCCTATCCTATAAAAAAAGACGGAGACATGCGTGGTTGTAGCAAAAATGGGTCGGCTTTACCTGGGAAGGACTTCACAAAATACCAGCGTTAAATAGCAGCTTAATTCTGCTGTGTTTCGTATGGTGAGTTTAGAGAAGCGGAGACCCTTTTTACTGGAGCATTCCATCTTAGTCTTCCACGGTGACAATGCATCTGCATTTTGATTCGCAAACGAGGATAGATCTAGATGTCTATGGGCCACAGAATTCACTTACAATCAGGTGGACTGTGTGCTCGTTTGTTCCCTTATTCTTTAAAAAAGGTCATTGGATGCCAGTGGATCAGAACCTCATATTAGTTGAGGTAGGTTTATGTTTAGCAATAGACTTGTGAAAGGATGTAACAATAATGATGATGATGAAGAAATAATTTCGTTTATCCAACGTAATCTCATGCTCGACTACCGTTTCAAAATGAGATTCAAATGAGATCTCTCTGACCGGAGATGAAAAGGCGAAAACAGCTTCATAAATCTGCTTCAATGTACCATTTCATTCGTCATGAACTGCCTCATTTGTCTAGTGGTCGTAAACGCGCTTGCTGCCATGAGGTCCCGGGTTTGAATCCTGCATCGACCCAAAATCAGTTATTGGGTTTTCCTGTCAAGATATTCTAAGACTTGGTGGTGTTTCACACCAGTGCTTCGGAAAGCACGTAAGGCAGTTGGTTTTGCGCCTGATATCTCTCTTTTGTCGTGTCGAATTACCGTCCCATGGGACTTTGAGAGTTAGAGAATAGAGAGTGCAACTATGCTTGTGAAGGCACCGTCGCGCAGTGGTTTAGCAATGAGCTGCTGCGCTGGGGGCCGCGGCTTCGTATCCCACACTGAACAAGTATATGTATGGCCTACAAATAGTTGTTCCGAGTGTGGATGTTTGTCCTTGTGCAATTTGTGTTTGTAAACTGCCTCTACGATACATGAGAAAATCCTAGTATGGGGGTAACGTTTAAAAAAAAGAAAACAATAAAAAAAATATACTTGGACACTATAATTCTCTCCTTCGCTAGAGCATTTATTCGTCATTATAAATATTAGCTAATGTTACCATCTATATCTCTACATATAAATAATATTGAAGTGTATGTCTGTAATATTGAAACAAATCAGTTTTATTAAGCTTAGGGGTTAATTTGTATGATAATTACATAAACAAACATTTTTCAAAATGATGTCTGTCTGTCTGTGCTGGCTAACCTTCAGAATGGCTGAAGCGACTGTGATTAAACTTCACGAACAAATAGAAGGCAACGCCAGGAGCTATCTGGGCTATATTTAAAAAATGATTTTTGATTTACATTTATATAAATAAAACCACATTAATACCTAAATAATCAAACGCTGCTCAATTTTACGTCATCGTTAAGTGTCGTGCTGTCTCTATTTTCTTAAGTCAAAGTGACTGTGACATCACGAGACTTAACCAAATACTAAAATTGAGTATCGCTTGAGTACTTGACCATAAAAGACTATCCAAAAATTCGGCTAGCGAAGCCGAAGCGGTTGGCTAGCTTATAATATAAAATAAGCATTCATTATACTTATATAATAATCTAATATTTATGGCTGTTTTAATCTTGTTATATCGCTTCTCAGTATACCTTATTGAAAACATCTGGAGAGTCTGGAAGTAAGAAATTGCTTTCTAATGACACGAAAAGCAATATTTCTAAGTGACTCAATTTACTATTTCTTGTATAAAAGGAAGGAAATAATTTTAAAAAAAACCGGTATCAATCTCGACTTTCTGCTACGATGCATTACTATTTGTTTGTTACAGGAATAGCTCTAACAGAATGACTATAGTTTTGGAACGAAGTTCCTTATCGCACGATACGAATTTGAAGGATGGGGGCTAGGCGAGAAAAAGTGTAAGATTTTTCCGCCACGACCCTTTCTATAGTGCGAGTGAGATGTAATAATATCCACTTCCTTCGCACTTGTTCTTAAACTTGCCATGAAAGAAATGTTATTTTAAATGACGCTTCATTTTAATAGACGCTACTAATTCATTTATTTGTATTTGCTAAACAATATAATACGTTTATCAATAATAATGTACTAATAAAGGAACTTCGTTCCAACCGAGTGTTCTAAGACACTCATGCATGGTTTTTTTTCTTCATAATCAGCCAGTTATGTCGTCAACTATAGGAAATGGAAAAAAAATTATGACTTTCAGTAGTATAGTATTACTATCTCGTTTATTCTATACGTGGTATATCAAGATCAGTTAATTAATATAATCAGGTGTTACTTTGCAGAAATCCATGACATTAAATATGTTAAAAATTAATTAGCTATATATGATACGCGTAAAAAAACGATGTGTCTTACCTAGTTTGAGGAACACATCCCGCCCTCCATAAATTGCGTGCACTATTCCCGTCACCTCTAATCTCAATACCACTACTCCCAACACCACTACACTAGGGCTGTGATATATATACTGTACTTTGACTTTACTCAGACTTTACTCATGAACAACGTAGCAGAGTATACGCTTAGTATCATCTTTGGTTTGAATTTATAGTTGTATCGGGCTAAGATTAAGCTAAACTTATGCTAAAGCCCATGCAGTCAAAAAATGAATGGCTGCGTTATTCCAGGCATTATGTTCTTGATTTTATTGCATAAAATTAAAAAGAGATTTTAAAAATCGAAAAAAAATACAAATTGTATTTTATAAAAAAAATATTATTATATGAAGTAGAAAACGAGCGTATGAGAATGGGAACGGATGAAAAGAGTGCAAAATAAAAAAAAATAAAAAAGATGGTTTTAAGAAATTCGAAATAAGTTTGAAATTACGTTAATAGAAAATGGATTAATGCTATTTAAAACTAGAAGACGGCCTAAAAGTACCTATTTATTGTTGTTGTAACATAAAAACAACAATTTAAAATTTTATACGGTGGTTTCGGATAATATCCTGAGTTTTACGTCAGTCCTCGATTTCTTTGACTTAGGGTTTTAATAAGCGGGCACTCAGCATGACTTTGATAAGCTCTATAAATACCAACATTATCTTAAAACGAAAATCTGCGCCCCCTTTTCCCTGAAGGGGGTCGTTTTTGATTCGGCAGAAAGGCTATACAGGCCAAAGCCAGTCCCACAGGTGGTGTTTAGTGGGTAGGTTTCTTAGTGAGTCCCACATAACCACGCAGCCGGCTGCGTGGTATGCTATGAGCATTCACCACCTCCCTCCCTCGCTTCCGGAGGGTAGCCTTGTTTTGGGCGCAAAAAGAGTCGAAAGTAAAGTCTGAGCAAAGTCAAAGTACGGTCTATAGATCTCAGCCTAGGAAATACACCGTTGATAATACGGCACGTGTTTCGTCGCTACTGACCGCTAAGATGGTGTTAGCGGTCGGCCACCTAACTTCACATACCACACGCGTTTATTTTATTACGGGGGTCTTAGCTTATAATTTTTTAACATATTTAGTATATCATTCTATTAATTAAGTGGTCTTGATATATAATCATCTTAAAATTGATCTTAGTTTGAAATATTAAATTTATATAAACATTTCAAAATTAAAAATATTGTACAACCGACTCCAATATAAATTATTAAGAATTACTCAAACCTTGATTAAATTTATACGGGATCACAAGTGAAGCACTAGCTTTCAAATAAAAAAATAATAATCGAAATCGTCTCACCCAGAAAAAAGTTATGAGGTAACAACATAAGAAAACAGTCGAATTGAGTACCCGCTGCTTTTTGAAGCAGGTAAAAAATGTAAAAACCAACTTAAAGGACTAGAAAGAATAAAGTAATTTCCACATAACAGCTTCAGAAGCCGGTGCTAAGACAGAGTATAGAAAAATTAAAGCTGCGACTTCCAACGCTCTGTAGTAATGTAGAAATTATTTTATAGTCAAGTACGAGGCAGGGGTGACAGTGGGGCAAGTGTAACAAATGCAAATTATGCGGCATAAACACGTTTTTTGGTTAAATTCCATCTATTGAACAACACGGGAACTTTTACGCTATTGACTATACCGACAGTTTAGTTTTTTTTAAAGTACTCCGAAGACTTGCCCCATGTTGGGATAAACTCATTGTTACATAAAAATGGACATTCAAATTGTTTATAGATCTTATAATATTTTGACATTAGTATCATCTTTTCAATTTTGTCGAAAACAAAAAGAAGCGTACTGTCACACTTGCCTCATTGATGGGGTAAGTGTGACAATCTTCCAGCTCAATCACTTTTAATTACCTTAAATTACAAAATGCTACTTTTAAATACTAAAATGCTTGATCAAACAAAAAATCACTTATTAATTGTTGTTACGAAACTGAACTCTCTATGTTATATTCTTACAGAGTAGAAGTATTTAAATATCCATTATAGTTTTAATTAATTTATGTCACACTTGCCTTGGGTGACCATATATCTTTTAGTTCTGTGAAGGCGGCTTTTACTTTTGATTCATAATAAAATTTTTTGAAAAGGAGAATGAACTAAATAATATCACAAGCTCAAAACTATATAAGTGTAACTAGAATATCGCATAATTAGTTACATTCTTAGTACAAGTAGTTACAAACTTCATCCCCTATTTTTGCATCTTTATGGATGGAGTTTATTCTCCAATGTATGGGACTACTCTTGATAACCATTAAAATCGGTCTATAATTGAAGAATATACCGAATAATATAATCTTCTTTGTAGAAAGATGTTCTCAATTCGTTGAGAACATTCTTCTTTTTTTGGAGTAGACTAGAAATATTATGAAAAATATGTTATTAGAGTACAACTCTATCTATTGTGTTTGCTGAAAATTCTGTTCGATGCGCGTACATTCGAAAATTCTATATACATAAGCGTCCACACCAAAACACACACATCCATTTAAATGCAAAATGATGGTAACCCTATGGCTAATAAGACAAGATTATGAAACGTCTGAAGACATGACTTAAAATCATAAAATAAATCTCACACGCTATACACACGCATGCGCAAAATAGCGCAATCACACACAGGCATATACACTCACACATATACACACACACACATTTGCTTTTCGTATATTTACTGTTTGTCATATACCTAATATTACCTAGATTATTGATTGGGCTGTAGGTGGGGGTTGGTGATCAGTCATACAGGGAATCCTAGTACGGACACCAGTATCTCACAAATTGATTGTAGCATATTAATAATAAGTTGTAGGTTTATATTAGTAGAGCGGTAGCTCAGACGGTTAGCGCTCGCTGTAAGCTTCATAGTACTCGAGCAACCCGGGTTCGATCCCCGCCGGCACCAATGAAATAATTAATTGCTATTTTAAGTGCTCATTTACCACATGCTCGGCGGTGAAGGAAAACATCGTGAGCAAACCTGCATGTCTGAGAAATAAGAAAAAAAATATTTCGAAGACATGTGAAGTTCGCTAACACGCATTGGGGCAGCGCGGCGGACATTTCCTTGCCCTAAAACCCTCTCAGAAATGAGAGGAGGCCTGCGCCCAGCAGTGGGACGTAAATATGCTGCAACTTTACTTTACTTTTTTATATTAAATACTGAATTTGTGAGGGTAGAGAATAAACTTTATTATTATTATCCACTTTCCATTCTACGAACAATTTCAAAGGCTTGTAAACGTAAATTATTTCTATTCATTAATATAACAACATCAGCAACAACCACAATAACATAGGTTGTCTATTACACTAACTAATCTAACGTAACTAGCGGCTCAAGCCTACGTGACAGCAAGCACTGAGCTCACATAGGCTTCTAACTAATTGTGCCTCAATCTCCTAGGGCTTTCGGTAACGTACAATGTATATTGTACTTCGCAACCAAGACCTATTTGTTATGAAGACAGCTAAACGCTGAACTATATATAAGGGTGCACACATCAGTCCCTAGATTAAGCTCACTTTCAATTAAATGTAATAATGTGTGCACTGCTGGTGTCCTATGAATAAATAAATAAATAAATACTAGAAGCAGCAAGGGAATACACTATAAATGATATACAGAATACCAACGTAAAATTGAGGGTAGATGTAGATGTCAACTTACCGCATCAAGATCAACTTACCATCAGGTGGATTCTATGCTCGTTTGTCACCCTTATTCTATAAAAACAAACTATTAATAGGTGGATATTAATCCTCGGAATACTCACAAAGATAAACAAAGTAGGAAAATTTTCCCATTGAAAAACTTAGAGAGCACGTAGAAGAAAAGTCTGATATTAAAAAGTTTGTAGTAGAACTACTTCGTCTGTTAATGCTCTAGAGAAAATACTTAAGAAACTTCTGCAGCAAAACAAACCAAATGCAACCTACTTCTAATAAGATTGTAAAGTTTACAAACTTGTAATAAATACACTGTTGAACAACGACGATGAGTCTGTAACTATGTACAAACATTTTTTGTAGAATAAGGGTGACAAACGAGCACACAGTCCACCTGATGGTAAGTGTATGCTGTAGCCCATATACATCTACATTTATCCCCAGCAGTGGGACGTACTCGTGTATAAGTGAAATTTTACTTAACTCTACATATTTACACGGAAGACTACGTTGGTTTTGGTTGTAAGCGCGACCGCAGATCATGAAATCTAGAGTTCGAACCCGGGTCGGGCCAAAATAAGTTATTGGGTTTTCTCAGGAATATCTCGACAGAAAAACACAAATAAAGAACTTTCTTTTCTTTCTTCTAGCCTTGACATTTGTGGTATTTCATCCCCGAGCCCCGTTGATCCTGTCCCTGATCTCCATCCTGTCGTGTCACGTTACCGTCCGTCGGAATATAAGAGTGAGCATCAGGTGTACTGTGTGCTAGTTTGTAACTCCAGGAGAATTGCAAATGCGTTGCCGGCCTTTTTAGAAAGATTAGGCTTTTATCTTTTATTTCACAGAAGACTATTGATCTAGTCTGGTGCTAGAGGTTGGCAATCAATATCTAAATAGGTCTGTCATAGGATACATTCCTTAACTAAAAGGTCCCTGCAAAAGCATTTTAAATAAATATTTGTTACACATTCAGCAAGCTTATATCAACCTGTCCGTGATCTCCCTGACCTAAAAAGCTCCAGTTGTCTATTAACGCGGAGGGGGGAAATGGAATCGAAACCACCCGCTGTTCTCTACTGTTTACATGTATGTCTGAAAATATGATACTTTATTGCTTTACTAATGAACAATAAACTAAATAAAGTTTTATTACATATGTTCGTAATGATATACGGTAAATTATTTAGGAGAAAATTATATTTCTTTTCGGGACGAAAGGTTCTCGAGTTGCCATGTTCGGTAAACGAAGTGTAGAGCGGCCTCCCATTTGATGCTGTGACGACCTGGCTTAGGACGGTCTTTGTGTGGTATACCTTCGGGAGATCTATGTTTAGTAGATGGTTGGTGAATGGTGATTGTTTAATTTATTCATTTCCAGGTGCTGAGAAACCTTTTCTGCCTTTTTTTATAGGATAACGGTGACAAACGAGCACACAGTCCACCTGATGGTAAGTGGTTGCCGTGGCCCATAGACATCTACATCTATCCTCGATTACGAATCAAAATGCAGGTACGTTGTCACCCGTGAGGACTAAGATGGAATGCCTCGTTTCGTCTCCGGTTCTCTACACTCACCATACGAAACACAGCAGCATTAAGCTGTTATTTTACGCTGGTATTCTGTGAGAGCGTGGTCCTTCCCCGGTCGAGCCGACCCATTCGTGCTACAACTATACCCGAAATATAGCTGCAGGATGGCTCTACCACGTACTGAATCGGGACCGGGCCATCATCACAGACAGGACTATTCCTGCGAATAAGCCTGATATTTTGCTGATGGACCGGGCACAGTCAAGGATATTTTTGGTAGACATTACCATTATTACGTATGACGAGAACCTCATGAAAGCCGAAACAGATAAGCTCACAAATATCTGGACCTGGCTCAAGAAGTTACCAACAGGTCGTTTCTGCGAACGGGTTAATTCCAGTCAGCCTCTCAGGTCATCTGAGGCGACTGGGACTCCGTGACGGACTGCTCCAGGCTGAAATACAGAAGTCGGTGCTCCTCGATACCGCCCGCATCGTCCGCCGGTTTCTTTCCCTTTTCCTCTAACCCTCGACCGTTTGGTCTCCCCTGCCGAGGGCTTCCATCTGGTTGGGTTTTTATATATTTATGTAATTTTTTATGTATTTGTTTAATTTTATTGATATTAATGTATATTTATATCTATCGTCTATAATTATATATTTAAACAGCCCAACCAGATGAGAAAACTTTATAGATAACCGAGTTAATAATAATATAATAATATTTATTATTATTAAAAAGACCAGCGTTTTATAAAGAAACCACAATAAAATTTTATATTTACTGCCATATTGTAAAACTTACATAATCTATTGCAAACGGAACAGTTTTCCTTCGTTGGATAGACAATTTACTTCGCTTAGAGCCTAGAACTAATAAAGTTTGTTGTTTATATTTTGTTTTCATTTCTTGGTCTTAAATCTTAACTGTTTTGCACTTGTATTACTTACAGAGTATTTTGACTAAATAACATTTTTTTTAAAACTAATGTTTTTACAAACTAGGTTTATCCTCTCATTAATGAGACCTCGACTCATTAATGAGAGGGCGTAAGCATGAAAGAGTCCATCGAATAGAATAAAATAAATTTTATTTAATATAGATTATTACATAATACTTATTGAAAGTCATTTTTTTTATTTACCACTGGTTTGGAAAATACCGCTGTCCTGGGAAGAACCAACATGAAACCCAGCAAGACTTTTTTTAAACATATTTCACTTTACAATAATTTTGTTTGTACAATTTTTAAATGATTTTTAATAAAACTTGAATGGTGGCGATCGCCTCATTCCCAGGGTATTTTTTCAGTTATGTATTCTTTCATATTATAATAACCCGTTTTGTACAATTTTTCTATAATGAAACATGACAAATTTTGTACATTTTCTGGGATTTTGTTGTAAAAGTGTATACTCGTACATTACCACATAAATAAATTACTAATTCTGTGGAGTCTAGTAAATCGTATTACAAGATTTTGTTTGTTTCTAGTGTTTAAAGTATTTATATTATTATGTACATACAGTTTTTATGTACATTTTTATAAATACATTACGATTTCAAACTTAATATGTTTATTTCTTTAAAATTTTCTTGAAGGGACTCTTTACAATTTAGGTTATAAATCGTTCGTTCGTACGGCTCGCTTTTGCTACTCATCCATTAGCAGGCTTCCCATATCTGTGATTTAAATATTTTATTATTCACACATCGAACGTGAAGCGGAGATATAGTGCTTTATTGTCACCAAATCCAAAAATCGCAATCCACTCAACTTAAATCACTTCCACCAGTTTTATATTGCACTTATAAAATAAAAAAGTACACCAATAGTGTTCGCGCCACTTTGTACTACCGCCTAACACTTATGAGATTCGTTAATTATTATCCAATAAGAGTACAAGCAAAGCAAAGCCCATTTCCGGGTTTCCTATCTACCGCCTTTTAAACCTTTAGCATACATATGTACTTTGGTGTAAACGGGGTTCGCTTTAGTTCAGAAGACATGAAACCAATCCTCGAAAGCTCCTACCTCGCGTCATCACTCCCGCTTTTTTGTAAATTAGATATTAAATAATACAAAAATATCGTAAAGTGTATAGACATTTACAATAACGCTATATTTCGCGATTATCTGTGAAGTTTGTGTGTGAAGAAAGTCGACGTCCAATCATCGTGACCCTTGAGATACGAGGCAGTAAGCAGAAGTCCAGGTGAGTGTACATTTATTCCTTCACGTCCTTTCTGAAGCCCGAATATAGGGATAATACACAGTCAGGTCATAAGTATTGTCACACAGTAAAAACTTTTCTTTTAGAATGTTGGCCACAAAAAAGTTTATTGAATTCGAATTTCGAATTGTTCATGAAAATAAAACTGTATACTTTTTAAGAATTTTACTCATTTTTAAATATGGAGTGGATGCTTAAACAAGACCGTGTTGCAGTTATTGCGTTGCATCGTTGCGGTTACGCGCCAATTCAAATTTTTGACATACTGAAAAATTTGAATATAACCAAAAGATTCGTTTATCGTACCATCAAACAATACAATGAAGACTCTAGTATAGATGACAGGTCAAGAAGTGGTCGCCCTCGGTCTGTTAGGACTCCAGCAGTGATAAAAGCTGTGAAGGCGCGAATTCAAAGAAATCCCAAACGTAAGCAGATACTGTTGGCCCTTCAGATGGGGTTAAGCAGAACCACGGTGAAAAGGGTGTTAAATGAAGACTTAGGGCTTCGGGCATATCGAAGAAAAACAGGACATCGTTTGAATGCTCGTCTAATGGACCTGAGACTGAAGAGATGCCGCGCTTTGTTGAAGCGCATTTTTACCGTAGAAGAGAGCTACAACAAACAAAATGATAAGATATACGCACACAGTAGTGAAGAAGCGAGCAACCGTATTCCGCGTGTCCAACGAGGTCATTTTCCATCCTCGCTCATGGTATGGTTGGGAGTTTCTTATTGGGGCTTAACAGAGGTACATTATTGTGAGAAAGGTGTAAAAACGAATGCAGTTGTGTATCAAAATACAGTCCTGACGAACCTTGTGGAACCTGTTTCTCATACCATGTTCAATAACAGGCACTGGGTATTCCAACAAGATTCGGCACCAGCTCATAGAGCGAAGAGCACACAAGACTGGCTGGCGGCGCGTGAAATCGACTTCATCCGGAACGAAGACTGGCCCTCCTCCAGTCCAGATTTGAATCTGTTAGATTACAAGATATGGCAACACTTGGAGGAAAAGGCGTGCTCTAAGCCTCATCCCAATTTGGAGTCACTCAAGACATCCTTGATTAAGGCAGCCGCCGATATTGACATGGACATAAAAGGTTACATAATGAATAAACTTGCTTTAAATTTAAATTAAACATGTGACAGAATTTATGACCTGACTAGGTATAATATAATAGGGCATTTGCAGTCGCGAAATAATAAATTCGCAACGCACTCTAGGGTCCATTAATTTACGTATAACCATTATTTTAATAATTCCGAACCAGCAGTTGGTCATTTACACCAACATATCACTTCTTGGTTTTAATTAACCATTTTTGGTCACTCCGACTGGGATAAAGGTCCGCTCTTCGAGGTGAACACTAACGACGGCTCAAATTGTAGATTGTTATTTTTTTATAGGAGAGAGGCAAACGAGCATGCGGCTCACCTGATGGTGAGTGACTACCGCCACCCATGAACAACTGCAACACCAGGGAGGCAGATGCGTTGCCGGCCTTTTAAAAAGGAGTAGGCTCTTTTCTTGAAGGTTCCTAAGTCGTATCGGTCCGGAAAATTGCTGATGGTAATCGATTTCATAAGGAAGTCGTGCGAGGAAGAAAACATCTTCTAAATCGCACAGTGGGGACCGCCAATCATCCAGATGGTTTTTGATGGATTTTTTTTATAGGATAAAGGTGACAAACGAGCACACAGTCCACCTGATGGTAAGTGGTTGCTGCGGCCCATAGACATCTACATCTATCCTCGTTTGCGAATCAAAATGCAGATGCGTTACCACCCGTGAGGACTAAGATGGAATGCCTCATTTCCAGTAAAAAGGGCCTCCGGCCACCTGCACTCACCAAGCGAAACGCAGAGGTAAACCTATACTTCACGCTGGTATTCTGTGAGGTCGTGGTACCACCCCGGTTCGAGCCGGCCCATCCGTGCGACAGCAAAAGCTGCCGCGTGGCTCTACCAGTGTTAAAAAATCGGGAGTTCTGCCGCGATGTGCGTTCGTGAAATTTGGCGGTTGGGATTAATCCGAACAATTCCTCAGAGCACTCCCCGTGGTAGATATATTTGTATGTAAATAAATATTTTAATTAAAAAAACGGTTAAGAATAATTATGTCTATAATAAAACCACAGACGGATTATTAAATACGTTTAACCAAATTTCCATTAAATTTCAAAAAGGTAAACTTTTATAAATCGCTTTGCATAAGTGAAAGGTTTTTTATTGAAATATCGTCGTCTTTGAACTTTTAGTACACTATTTTAGATAAATGGGCTCTCTCGGATTTCGTATTGAAACCTTTTTGTATTAACAAGGATTGTTCTGGATTACATAAAACATTGGAAAAGGTAAAATAAAGCAAAATTGAAAAGCTCCCCTTTGTATAAAACGAGGTAAAGTCAGAAAGGGGTTTTATTGATGTAACAACTCTAACGGCCTTGTAGCGCAGTGGCTAATTGTTTTTTGACTGCGGGTCTGCAGATTCGAATTTTTTACTTTTTTATGCAGTAGACATAATTATATAGAATCGAATTGTTTTATACCATCATTTTATTGATGCGCCATGATTAAGAAAGGTTAGCATTTGGGTTAGCACAGAGCCATGCTGGAGCTGTAAATTGTAATGTGATTGATGATTGAAATGTAAATTAGTTAATTAGTAGCTGTTACGGCCTGCAACTGCCTATCCCAGGAGTAGGATCCTCCGCGGCCCATGAACGGAAGAACCTACAAGCAGGTACATGTCGGGCGTCCTAACGCCAAGGGTGGAAAGTTTCTAATTACAATAAACAATTCGGGGGGAGCATTGCATTATAATAACCCTTTATAATATATATAGAGGTAAGTAAGCTCCCTAGCTTACTTATCTTTATCCAAGGCGACTGGTCCCTCAGGACTCGGTCAGGTCGCGTGTGGATGTATAGTGCTAGGAAAGTAAAAGTCCTCGAGACGGCGGGACGTCAAACCGGTATCGCCGAGGAGCGCGCGCACTCTGACGTCCATTATTGACATTAGCGCTTTTGCGCGAACAGTAGCATTGTCGCTGTGTTTCACATGGTGAGTGTAAAGAACTGTACACTCGTATTCCTCGTTACTGCACATCTATATAAATGCTCAGGGTTAACAACGCAGCACAGCATCCACCTTTGTATGCATTAGTGCGAGTTTGTCAACTTATTCTATAACCTGCACTCACCAAGCGAAACGCAGAGGTAAACCTCTACTTCACGCTGGTATTCTGTGAGGTCGTGGTACCACCCCGGTTCGAGCCGGCCCATCCGTGCGACAGCAAACGCTGCCGCGTGGCTTTACCATTGTTAAAAACCTAATACTTCCATTGCAAAACTTCGGTAATAAGAGAATTTGAAGCATAGTATTAAAGTCAGCTCGTTGCAGGTATCATGGGCTCTTGTAGCCTTGTTTCGTCAAATGGACATTTTTGACGGCTGCGTGGTGCAGTGGCTTAACAATGAGTTACACCGCTGGAGACCGCAAGATCGAATCCCGTACGGAATGGGTGTTTGTATGGCCTACAAATAGTTGGACCAGGTCTTGATGTTTGTACATGTGCAACGATTTAAAAGAAACATGTCTGCAGTTCAACGCGGTACAAGTCAAACCTTCAGAAAAGAAATCCAAGATAATAGGAAACACTGTATTATGTATTCTATCTCATTCTCTCGCAGGTTAAATCGTATAAATATAGGTTTGTCGCTTTTAAGTGTCGATTTTTCGTTTCACCGAGTTTCAAATCACGATGCTAAAGAAGTTTCACTTCAAAAAAAATCGTTCTGTGGGTGTCGTAACAGTCGATATAGGGAAAGAAACCAAGTGATAGGCAGTAGCATTTTCCTTATATCAACTAGACAAAAAAAAACTGTGGTTACCAATCCACCTGCCAAGCGTGGCAAAAATAGAGAAAAGCGCTCTAATGAAGCATCTTATAGGTAGCGCCTTAGAGCATACATAAGCAAGCTATTTGTATACTCTGAGGATAGGCCTATGTTCAGCTGTAGATTTTGATAGTTGTTATGGATGGATGGTAGATGGTTTAAATACAAAATTAAAATAGATAAAATTACAAAAGTATTTAACAACTATACTAGAATTATTTTGTGCGTGCAGTTTGGGTCATAAATCATCGGTGTATTTCGCTCTCTCTCCCACTCACGGGCCTTAGGGGCGAATAATGTTTGGAATGTAACAAGTTATGTTAAAAATAAATATAAATATAAAGATAAAGATAATAACTTATATCTAAAATTAAATTTATTGTTATCGATAATGAAGTTGCGCCCACGCAACATGCTCACCGCCCTAGCCGGGCTGAATTTATGACCCCAACTGCACGCACAAAATAATTTTACTATAGTCGTGTCAGTTTCTTTTTCTACCAACTTCAAAAAGGAGACGGTATTCAATTCGACTGTATGTTTTCTTTTTAAGTATGTTACCTTATAACTTTTTACTGGGTGAACCGACTTCAATGATTCTTTTTTATTTGAAAGCTGGTGCTTCACAAGTAGTCCCATATGAATTTGACCAAGGTCTGACCAATAATTTTTGAGTTATTCTTAATAGTTTATATTGAAGTTGGTTGTACAAAATTTTTAATTTTTAATTATTATTGTTTTATCTCGCCGTTAAAATGTCATAAAAACTCAATTAAAATAACGTTCGACTTTAATAAAACATTAAGTTTCAATTTACAATCGTTCGCCCATCCAGTTGAATAGGGATCTGTGTCATTGAAAAATCAAACTCTCCACCAATGCTTGATCTAAGTCAAATAAGATTGTAACAAGTCTCGTTTTTTAGGATGATCGCGTATAATGTCTTTAATAACTATAAATTAATTCAGTGGTTCAAAACAAAACAAAAGGAGGCGTGAGGCAAAACGTCACCAATCCGCCTGCCAATGCAATGGTGGCAAATATGATAAATTCTTCCTATAATGAGAGAGGCCCATAACTAGTGGTAGACTTATACGTGCTATTTGCGAGCTGCTGAGAAGGAAGAAGTGAAGTTTGCGAACATTAACTGGAAAATAATATACAGCAGTCATAATTTAATATGCACTGATTATATAGCACAGTTGCACCGAAGGTGGGAGAAATATTTCTCCCATCTTTTTATGTAGGTGCATTTAATGCACATACATAAATACTAGCATATTTAAGTTAACTCTGTGGTACTAGCATATTATATCCTACGTATGGAGTGTGGAGAGAAGGAGGACCATCTCTATACATGAAAAGTGTCCCTAAAAACGTGTCCAATAAGGGCGGTGCTGCAGTAGCACAGGATAAATAAAAATAACCGTCAAAATTAATTAGAATAAGATGAAGAAATAAACAAGGACCGACCAATCAGCTTGGTTTTATACTACGTAAATAGTTGAGGTTTTGTATACTGGCATTTTACTAACTACTCTAGTTATGAAATTTTTTAAATATTTGAATTCAGTTGACTTCACTCCGTTCACAACAGCTGTCTTCATATCGTAGTTTCTCAGACGCCAGCGCTATTGTGGTAGGTTTTGGAACCTCTATTTTCAGTAAATAGTAGGACACTTTTTCAACTTTCGCCTCTTATAAGATGGTTCTCCTTGTACTCTACACTCCATAATCCTACGTTAGATTCTAGGTGTTTTTTTTTAGTTTTATTTAAAGGCAAAGGGATCTATGTCCATACAGCCTAGTCTGACGTATTATGTGTTTACAGAATTATTATCATTAAAGTCACCAATACAACCCTGTAAGTTCATATTAGCCATAAGTTCATATTTTTCTGAAAAAACTCATTCAAAGGGCTGATATAAACTTACAGGATGGTATTGGTGATTTTAATGATAATAATTCTGTAAACACATAATCGCTACGGTCGCGAATCATATTTTGTTAAATATACAACCTAACCCTGACCTGCAAATTCCAAAAAACGCAAGAAAATTTGAATTTCGCGGACCACCCTGGAGCTTCCACCTTAAGGCTATTGTATTTAAATCTATATGCGATGAGAAAAGCAATCATATTTTTATTATTACTTCAAACCATAATTGAAACGATAAAATAGGAGCAGCTATACGCTGGCGGTCAAGTTCCAGCATAAAGCCCTTTAACTTGTTCGTATGTACTGCTATCACATAACATAAATTTTATTTCTCTCCTTGTTACCGGCCAGTCGTAAATGTTTCACAACCAGGAAATAAATTAGTCGCAGACGAAGAAAAACAACCTATCGTCCCAGTAAAAGTATATTTTATTACTGCAACTGTAGTGAAACTTGGCCTTATTAGAAGGTCCTTAAGTGGCCATCATAATTTTAGAAGCAGTAGGTATGATTTACGGAAGTTGAGTTAGATTAGAATTTAGCAAATCGAGTTCGTAGTAAATTTACCATGTGCTCGGCGGCGAAGGAAAACATTGTGAGGAAATCTGCATGACTGAGGAGTATAACTATTTCGAGAACATGTGAAATGTGCCAACATACACTGGAGCAGTACGGTGGGCTATATACTCCATAACCATCAAAACTGGCAATGAATCCACGACTTATTCTGCCCCCAGGGCGGCGCCACTTAAAAGTGAGGTATAATATTTGACAGATTTCACAGCGGGGAAGTTAATTTGTTCAGAAAATGTAAAGGTTGATGTTTCTTTCTGTACTATTAACTATATTTGATATCAATGGGATTAAAAATAAATAAACCAAATCACAAAAATTTATAAAAATAGAAAATTAAAAAAAAGTTTAAAATATGCAAAAAATAAAAAGCAAACCAGACATGAGGCATTGTTTTGTGTATTATTATAATACTATAGAAACTGATAAACTTTTTTTTAAACTAACTTCTCAATTAAATGACATTGTGTAACAAAAAACTTTACTTCAGTGTCAACTAGCGACATCTGGTCAGTAGAAAATTATTAGCCCCCATTATACTGACACTCTTTTCGCACCAGTGATATCATTGCGTCTTGGTACAAGAAGTAATTAAGAGGATGGCAAAAAAGGAGCCTTTTCTTTATTTTGTAAGGTGAAATACATACATAAACTCTCACACCTGTCGCAAGACAGAGGGCTGGATAGATACTACAGATTTCTATTTGGTGCTATTCTGACTCACCTCTCTTTCTTTTTTCGCATACGGATCTACACAAACATGCTCGTCGGTTAAGAGTACTTTTAATTTGGCTAATCTTCAATTTATTGTTTATTTAGTCGACGAACTTTCGGCTAGTGCGTCCATTTCCGATGCTTCTGATGCTTGTGCACAATACGTTACGAGTATGTCGACGCGCGACGCGTAGCGAATCGTAGCGACGCGTAGTACAGCGGCTTATGTACATGTATACGTATATATCATTGAGTTTTCACTTATCTCGGCAGTGCTTATGGCTGCCTCTGGTTTTTCTTTCGACGTGTCCACCGTAGCATTTCTCTATTAATCCTCGTCACTAGATACTGTTATAAGCCATATTCGTCTCTTGTTTTCTAGTCTTCGGTCGATGTTTGTGCTTCCAAGGGGTCTAACCCTCTTTAACTGGTTCGCCCAGTTATTTTGCTGTGGACTACGGTCCAGTGCCCAACTTCTCGTCCTTTTACGGGGGGAGCGCGTAGTTGGTGCTTATCGCACACGGCGTGTGTGGAGCCGTATGCCTCCTCCAATTTTTTAAAATGTGGGAGAGCGAATGACGAACGTACCTTGATTAGGGTAAGTCTTTTCCAGGCGGGAAGGAATTAATTATAAGGAATTGATTGGCGTAAACCCGATACAAGTGGAATAGGGACGATTTAAGTTCTTAACCTTTTTTGGCTTAAAATAATTATAAGGCACTACCAACGGCTTTGCACTGCTCTAGTGAATATTTATTCTTCCAAGAGACACCCACAAGAATTAAGTTACTAAACAAACACAATGTAAATAAGGACCATAATTAAGACGATCATTCCATAAATATAACAAACGGCCTATTACTAAAACTTTAGAAAGATCGATATTTATTAGCCTGATCACGTAAATTTACATTATTAAATATTTTTTATAAATTTAACTGACGGACTTTTTTATAGCAGCATGAGGGATGAGCGTTACAATGTTTTATTTTTGTTTGAGTTGTTGTCCAGTCGTTACAATGTACGACAGCCCCAACTTATTTAAAGAAAGCAATTAGCTAATTGAAAATACTACGACTGTAAAGTGGCTCTTAGAAGCTCAATTAACTTGTATCACTTTTTGCAATTTAGCAAACTCGGTCATTAATCTACCATGTACTTATTGTAGCGTCTAATAATTTATTAACACTTCTTCAATGTTCTATTAAAAGACTCGTATTGCAGTAATGTTGTGATTTAGCTTTAACAGTTTATGTACCATGTGGTGGCGGTGTAAAAAAAACCCTAAGCCATATCGTCTCGTGTGAGGCGAGTCGTAAGAGGCGAGGGAGGCAAAGGGAGGTAAAAAAAGGACTGCAATATTTTTCTGATAACTAAAAAAACTGCGTTTGGCGACACGCTTGCCACGCGAGCCGGTAATCTCCGGTAAATATTCCCGTTATAAGGTAATCTATAGGAGAGGTCTTTGTTCAACAGTAGACTTATATATAGGCTGAAATGGTATCTATTAAGAGAACTGTAATATGAAGTCGTATATAGTATCAAATAGAGTAGCTTTTTAATATTCTGTTTTCGTAAACAGTCTATGCCTACGGTCTCTAGATAGTCACTATTAACCCGGATGAAAATGGTTAGACGTTTATACAAAACGGAACGTAACGATAAAAATAAGTATGCGACTTATTTTTTATGTGACAAAGCTTTAGAAATATAACGATATGTATCTAAATTACAATCCTATTTAATAATATAACTCTAGCTGCTGTTGGCCGTATGCTGGCCATGTGAAGATGCTCAAGATCACTCAGCTATGTCTTTTGTGGCTTTTGTGGCTTTTCATAGTATATGAGTGACGTGCTTCTATAAAAATCAAAATGCAGATATCACCCTCAGGATTAACAAGGAATGCCTCGTTACCAGCTAGAAGGGTTTCCGGGTCTTTTCACTCACCATATGAAACATAGCAGCATTAAGCTGTTCTCTGTCGCCGCTCACGACAAGAAAAAGAAAGCTACATTAACTAAACGTAATTTTATTTACATCATTTAGTATTAAAAACTGAGAAGTTAAAAAAAAACTATTAGTAAATCCAATTGTGCATGCCCTACGCGCACAGGAATTTTTACTAATAACCTTATAATTATGCTTCCAATTTTGCAAACATTTTGTGTCAAACTTCAATTTTAAATAATATTAAACTGACGCGCTTCATTTAAATTATGTAATACCAACCAATATTTCAGCCAATAGCGTAATAACAAACTGCATAAAACTTACATCCACCACTAATTAATTCAGCCAATTATTACATCTATGTGTTAAAAATATCATTTAGTACAGTTTAAAAAAAATAACACTTCAAAAGATTTAACGGCAAACAATTTTATTTAATATGATAAATTTTCAACAACAATTTGAGCATAAAATATTGGATATAAGTTTGACTTTATAGCAAATATTTGTTACAATCGTCATTTTTTAGACATGTGAAGCCAAAATTTTAATGTAATAAATCAAAAGAATACATGTATTGGCGTTTTTAAAGAATGTTTTTTTTTGCGGATAAAATGGCTTTGTAAACCGACATCTATTCTATTCAATTGTCATATCATCGAACGTCAACGTCAACGAAGTCATATTATCGAACGAAAATTAATCGACTCTAATGGTGGTACGCAAAGAAGATGCTAGATGGCATACATACGGTTAATATAAATCAGTAACGTCGTGGATTGTTTTGAATGTACTGGAATATGATAATTTTATTCAATATGGTTAATTTTATTTATTTAACAAATTTGTTAATTTTTTTAACTGTATATTTCAACAGTTAAAATATATGTGAACCATCTTTACTATACAGTATATTATCTATGACCCGCAGTGAGGAAAGCAAAGTGTATTTAGTAAAATGACACAAAAAAATAACGAATTCGGCACATCTAGTTCTCCTCGTCGAGGAGTTCCAGTGGTCTTCAAAGTACACATTCAAGTCACGCTATCAAGCCCGGAGGTAAGGTCTCATCGTTACTCTCAAAACGAGGCCATACTCGGTACATCTAGTTTTCCTCACCTTCAGGTCTATAAAGTCCAAGACGTATAAGTATATTTATTTATACATAAATCCTGCGTGCTTTAAGCGAAACAAAATATTGCAATAAAGTTCTGTGATTATAAAAATAATAATAATATTTTACCTCGGTCAAGTATATATCAAATTTGGTTTTTGAAATATTTTGTATTTCTACAGCGATCGATGTTTCTCAGCACGAGCCGCTGTAACAAACGACCACTCACGACGGTATTTGAGGCCGGAGTAAATAAAGTACTCTGGGGCTGTGGCTGTGGCTCGGAGTGCGGTTTCGGCCTATTTAGTAAAATAAATTAATACAAGGCTATTAAAATCACCAAAATTTCGTCATTTTAGAGCCGAAAAAAATTAATTATAACTAATCAAAACAAAATTAAGCTGCCGTTTGCGTTCAATGGATTCTCACATGATAGATGAAGAGTTTAAAAAGCATATTGAGATGAACATTTGATATTTTCAAAAGTTATAGTATTTACTCCGCCATGCCGACTTTATAAATCCACACCATAAGCCACTAAATCCCCTTTTTTATATAAAAATAGTAAATAATCGATTTAAAAAAATATTATTAAGTTCAACAATCATTTACCTTTCTGACAATGTGCTTTTTATATCATTTATATGTATAATATTCTGATTGCTAGATACGATTTCATGCGACATAGCGTTGAAATCTTAATTTTAGGCCCTAGCAGAACATACCTGCGCGCTTCGCGGTTAAGGCATGCAATAGTTATAAAAACAAATGCAATAAAAATTGAAATCGGATAAGCAATTCTAGAGATATTATTGTTTACAAACAACTTAACTCTTTATAATATTGGTGCAGATTTGTATGAAAGGGTCAGTTAGGGTGTTACCATACCAATCGATTGATCTTCGATCGATGATAGAATGGATTAGCCGACGTCGATCGAGCTGATTGGTTATTCGCGAACCCACCCCGATTTACCGACCGCTATTTAAAATGTCGTGTAGTTGAATTAAGCTATGTATATATCTCTGGTCTTAAAAAACGGTCGCATCCAGAGGCTTTCGCGTTCCCGTCTCTGTTATAATAATACGAGCAAGTGCGTACCGACCAACAATAATGTGTCCTCCTCTGAATACATTTTGAAAGATATTGATGATGAGCACACAATCACATCGATTAATTGTCGATCGATGATTGAACAACGTTTTATCGACCAGTATCCGTCGCTCAGCTAAAGCTACTACACCAATTGATCGACATCGATCGACGTCAATCAATGGCATCGATTGATGAAAATTTAAAAGTCGGAATTAAATTAAATTTCTGAACAGAATCTTTAAAATTAAGTTACTATATCAATTTACAAGTATTTACAGTTACAGTTAGTTACAGTCCTTGGTAGTCCATAGTTCCTATTAACTTTGTCAAATATACGAAAGCTTTATCAAGTAATATCAGGGACAGTAGATTAATAAAACTATGATTTCTGTTATATCTGTCAATAAAAAGCAAAATCTTGAAGAAAACCACGACGGGTGTAAATGTTGAAATCGAAAAAGGATAAATAAAATTTGTGATGAGCCCCTGATTTAAGAAAGTAACTCATCATTCATCATCATTACAGCCCTTCACAATTCCACTGCTGAACATAGGCCTCCCCCAAGTAATGCCACAAAGCATGGTCCTGAGCCACCTGCATCCATCGACTTCCTACATATCTTACCAGCTCGTCACTCCATCTAGTGGGGGGACGTCCTTCACTTCGTCCGCCGGTACGAGGCCGCCACTCGAGAACCTTTTTCCCCATCGGTTGTCGGTTCTTCGAGCTATTTGGCCGGCCCATTGCCACTTCAGCTTACTAATCCGTTGGGCTATGTCGGTCATTCTGGTTCTACTGCAGATATCCTCATTTCTAAGTTTATCACGCAGAAAAACTCTGAACATAGCCCTCTCCATAACTCGCTGAGCGACCTTGAGCTTCCTCATCCGGCCAGCAGTGAAGGACCGCGTCTCAGTACCACAGGCCATCACTGGCAACACGCACTGGTTGTACAGTGCGTGTAAATCTCAAACACTTCACAAAGAACCGCATCCTACAAATAATTGTTCTGGGTCTGGATGTTTGTCATTGTGAAATTTATGTATGTAAACTGCCACTACATATACAGGAGAAAATCCTAGTGCGTAGGTAAAGTTTTTTTTAAAAAAGAAAGAGAACCGCATCTTAATCAGTCAAGCCGTTTGTGAGAAAAATATACTAAAATACAGCAGACAACATCGCCCGATAAATCACAAATCCTTTACGAAATACCGTATCTACATAAGTCAGTCATACCGTTTTAGAGATAAATGGGAACATCCGTTTGCGCGCACACACACACACACACACACACACACACACACACACACACATATATATATATATATATATATATATATATATATATATATATATATATATATATATATATATATATATATATATATATTGTAGTGTTATGCTACTTACATATCATGTTATTAATATTTCCATTCTGTTTTTGATTTTCTGCATCACTTTTCACGCTATTAGTTATACTACTAACATATCATTTTACACTATTTTTCCATTCTGTTTTTTATTTTATGCATTTATATTTTGCATCACCTTTATTTCCATAGGATTCTGTAACGTTTTTACACAATAACAAATCATTTTCACTTCGTATCTTCACACTATGAGCACCTTTTAAAATCGCTGTCAATGGAGTCTTACCTTTTTCGGTCTTTTATTGACTTCTCTGTAACTCTACAATTTCAGGCTTCGTGCGCGCTGCCGCGCATTAGTTTTTCCTATATGAATAATATCTCATTTCTTACTTAAATGTAATGGTTTTCCAATTATATACCTAAAACCAAAAATTTATATTTCTTACAACCATTATTTATATGGTTGTTATGGTAACTTTTATTCAAATTCGTCTCTGGTATGATGTTCTTAGTTTAATATTTCTACATAAATACTCTTTGGCTGTAGGTCATTTACAATAAATTTCCTTTTAATTTAAATAATTTCTCGTTCTCTCTAAAAAGGTATAAAAGCCGAACAATTGGAGAATACAAAAAAGTCTCGCTTCAGTTCTCAAAGGAGAAACATCTACTAAAGGCCTTATCCCGGGGCCGCATTGCCCCGGGATCCTGCAAGTCTCCATCTACACGTGAAGTCGTCGGTGAAGTCTACTTCAAGCGCGGGGCCACACTACTCCGGGTGCTATGACTGCTTGCTCCAGGCGCCGAGTGCACCTACTGCCTGCGCTACCTTTGGGTGCTGCGACTGCTTGCTCCAAGTGCTGAGCGCACCTACCCCAGGCGCTACGTGCGCCAGCTCCGGACGCTGCGTGTGCCCAGTCCAGGCGCTGCGTGCCGTCGCCGCTAAGAAACCTCAAGCTCCGCGTGTGCCTACTTCTACAAAAGCAGCGTGTCACTTCAACCTTTAGGCTCCACTATAATACTATATTCTCCTATCTTTATTTTTTTTAAATGTAATTGTAATCTCACTTCATCCATCATCATCATATTTCATTTTTTTTATAAAATTGTAAATACCTTTCTAAAACTTTAAATATATTATTTTATTGGTCTACTTTTGTTGTTTTGTTGTTCTTAGGTTAGGTTCTTTTCTCTTTTTATTGTCGCTTCACGACAATATATATATATATATATATATATATATATATATATATATATATATATATATATATATATATATATATATGTATATATTACTAGCGATGCGCTCCGGCTTCGCACGGATGTTTTTAGATCTCGCGATCCTACTGGGTCCAAATGTAAATTTAAACCATCTAGGGACAATTTCAAACACAAAAAAATCAAAATCGGTCGAGCTGCTTTTGAGCTTTATTGAGACTAACGGACAGCAATAGATTTTTATATATAGAGATATTTCATTTAGACAGATCCAATCATCTAAATGTAACCTAGTTGCTTGCACCTAGTTGCAGCCGGGTAAACCTGGGTCTGTTCGCACTTCGGCTTTAGCCGAAACTTAATATAAATGTTCTGATGGTCTTCATTTCAGATTTCAACGTGGCACGCAATTATTTTTTGACTTTCCATCGAAAGGGGCGACATTAAATAAGTCTTTCAACCCCTTAGCTATGAAGGTTTATTTTAATTGCTTCAATATTAATTCAATTAATTTGCACGACGTAGATTGTCATGACCAGATTTTAATTAACTGAATTTATAATTTATCTCTATCTTGCAAGTTGAATATTTAAAGTTAATGTCCTACGTTCGTCCGTTACATTTTAAAATAATTATTATGAGGTTCTCTGAACTACATCCAGTAATTTAGTTTTCAGAAAATATAGCTGCAAAGTAATCTACCATATTATGTCTCTTAACTTATAAAAAACGCGCCAATAAATCTGAAAAATTCAGACCACTAGCTCTTAAATAATACCTTGAATAAGTTATAATGAATATTGTAACATTAAATAAAATTATAACATTTAAACTTTTGGATCTCTTAGGTATAATTCTAAAATTTAAACTTTTATAATGATTTCTTATATCTATGTGAATGCTACGCCTTAAATGAAACTAATTTTACAGATTTTATCGCGTATAATTTTAAATATAATTTTAACAATTTAAACTCTAACATTTAAATATGAGAGACAATGTACACAACAGTATCCGATCCCTACGCGTGTTCAACACGCACTAGCCCAATATTTTTATCGTCGAATTATTGGAAACTTCTATAGTGGGTTGACTGATGTCCCCGTGTTGACCTAGATAGCTAATAATAATAATTTTATTTACGTAAAAGCGGACAAAACTAATATGCTCAGCTTTTATAGGCTAATCATTTCATCCCTTTCGTCATAAACGTCAGCGACATAATAAATGGCTTAAACCACTTAAGAACTGTGTTATATGATGAATGCTTCGTTGATCTGTTGGTCGTAAGCAACTGGTGATCAAAAGGTTCCGAGTTAGAATCTTGGATCGGAACAAAATCGGTTATTGCGTTTCCTGCGAAGAAATTCTCACCACCGTTTATCGGAAAGCACGTAACTGCGCCTGATATGTCTCCGATCATGTCGGATTGAAGCCCCATTGGACTATGAGAAAGGGAAAAGAGTGCCCTTTTGCATGCGCACCCACTCGTGAATTATAATCCTGTTTTGCGCAGATGGCTAGTCTCCGTTGAGACTGGGCACCGTGACTGAGATTGTGCAAATATAATAGAAAACTATTGGTAAATCCATTTGTGCATGCCCTAAGCGCATTAAAAAATTACGTATAACATGATAATACAATTTTTTTTAAGTAGTTTAAATATACACAAGTTTTCAACCACAAGTTTTTAATCCTATTATACTTCCAATTTTCCAATAATTTTATGTTAAATTTTAATTTAAAAAACGTTTGGAAAATCCAAAAGTGCATAACATAAGAACATAAGAAAACTATAAAAATTAATGGACAGACAAGTGCGGTCAGCGGGAACGGGAGAAGTGTTCGATTTCTTTCTAGGGTGATCATTGAAATACTTTCTGCTCGCGACTTACATTTAGCATACCTACCTAATCCGCTTCTTTTGGTTTCGAATTCGTATCTGAATATTAGTGCAAAAAACAATCTGTTGCTTTTTAGATTTTGGTGCGATGTTAAGGCCTGTATTTATATTTTTATTCTATAAAATTGTAGTTACAAATAAACTTACAGTCACCTGTTGGAATTGTATCTGGTAGAGTCACGTTGCAGCTATATTACGGTTGTAGCACGAATGAATCAGCTCGATCGGGGAAGTACCACGCTCTCCCAGAATACTAGCGTGAAATAGTTAAATGTCTGTTACTTCATAACGATTGAATAATTAAACGAGCACACTCTCCTTGATGGTAATTAGATGTTGCGGTCCATAGACATCTATATATATCCTCGATGAAGCATCAAAATGTTGATGCGTTGTCACCCTTAAGTAATAATATGGAGTGCCTTGTTTACAGTAAAAAGTGTCTCCGGATATTTACACTCACCATAGGAACCACATTAGCATGGAGCTGTTAAAACACTGGTATTCTGTGAGATCGTGGTCCTATCCCAGTCGAGCTGACCTATTCATGCTAGAACCTTAACATAGCTGCGGCATAACTCTACCACGTACACTCATGATATACTGTGTGACGAATATTAAATTAAATTGAATTCTTAATACACAACTAAAATTTATTAACTAGTCCTATTCCTACTGGAAAACTTTACAAACTTGAATGACTTATTCTGTGGTCGCGAGTAGGTACTTAAAACTTTGTTAACCCTGTATTTGTAGCGCCGTCTATTCAAAACCAGTGTGCCTTAAAAGAGGAAATGGTTAAGTATTTTAACTTCAAAAAATTCTTAAGTTAAAAAGTTAGGGTATTTTAATTCTAAACAAAAGATTTCTTCAAGCTGAAGACCAAATTTGGCGATATAATGAGATGGGTCAAAATAAGAATACCCTTAACCGACCGCAGAAGCCCCATTCGCTTACTTTGTTGACATGGAAATGGTTGGTACTTTCTAGTACATTCCGTCTTTTTATATATGGAATAAGTATGACAAACGAGCACACAATCCTCTTGATGGTAAGTGGATTCTGTTGCTCATAGATATCAACGTTTATCCTTTATTAAGGATCAAAGTGCAAATGCGTTTGCCCCTTTGAGGGCTAAAATGGAATGTCTCGGTTCAGGTAAAAAGGATCTCCGGATCCCTACACTCACCATACGAAACTCAGCGGCATTGAACTGCTATTTTATGCTGGTATTTTGTGAGAGCGTGGTCCAACCTTGATCGAGCCACATTCATCCGCCACAGAGCCCATTCGTCTTACAACCATAATATAGCTGCAATGTCGCTCTACTACTTATAATCGTATGTTTTATTATTTTTTTATTTCTTGAAAAACGTTACCACCACACTAGGATATTCTCCTGTATCGTGGAGACAGTTTACAAACATGGATTGCACGAGAACAAACATCCAGACTCGGAACAAATATTTGTAGGTCATACAAATACTTGTTCCGTGCGGGATTCAAGCTCGCGGCCCCTAGCGCTACAACACATTGCTAAGCCACTGCGCCACGGAGCCATCAATGATCCATAGTAGCAGTAAGCTATATAGAGTACGCAATGTACTACAAAATGACAATAATTTTGTTGCCAACAAAGTTAGCAAAAAGGCTCGGTGGTTTGGAAATATATGCGATTAGTTAATGGGGGACTTCAATGCAAAACCAGGCACAAGAGAGAACGGTGAGCTGAAAGTAGGGAAATTTGGAATAGGGCAACGGAAACCAAGAGGCAGCAGCTAGCCTACTTCATGGAGAAAGAGGGACACTTTATGATGAACTCTTTCTTCCAGAAGTGGCCCCGCAGGAAGTGCACCTGGTCGAGCCCAGACGGTTCGACAAAAAATGAGATTGACTTTATTATGACGACTAGACGATAACTGTTCAGTGATGTCTCAGTGATCGCGAGGGTGAAAACTGGTAGCGATTAACGAAAGGTTAGAGGCCCACTGGACATAAATGTTAAGTTGGAGAGGTCTCGTCTAATGAAGTCAACGCTCCGTCCCCCTCGTGGTCTGTTCCAAAGTACCGAAACCTTTCAGCTCGAGTTACAAAACCGTTTTCAGTGCCTAGAAGACTGCAATGAAGTGTACGATATGAACGACAAGCTCGTGGAAACTGTCCATGCGGTCGGAGCTAAATTCTGCAAGACCCGCTGCAGAAGAACACAAAAACTCTCCGATCACACTCTTAATCTCATGGTTGTTAGACGGGAGATGAAGCTACATTCTTCAACAGATTTGACAGCATACAGGCAACTGAACAGACAGATCCCCAAATGCTTGCGGCGGGACTTACGCAACTTCAATACAGCTTGTATTGAAGAAGCGATCGAGCGGAACCAAGGCTCCAAAATCTTTGCCAGAGATCTGTCTGCCAGAAAGAGCCAACTGTCAAAGCTGAAGACACAAGTGTGGCAGCATCGTTTCCGGGGCACTTGAGATTTTGAGTGAGATTGAGAGGTTCTATGAGGAGCTGTACACGTCATCGTTGGAGCCACACGCAAGTGTGAGTAACGATTCAAGAGCGAGTCTTATCCGACATTATTCCGATGATATCCCAGACGTCAGTCTGAGCGAGATTAGAATGGCTCTCCAGCACCTTAAAAACGGCAAGGCCCAAGATGGTCCAAGATGAATGATGATGATATATGATTAAGAAAGAAGCCAAAGAGGTTGTCAGGATCGAACCAAGTGGAAGTTCGTAGTCTCTGCCTACCCCTCTGAGTGACAGGTGTGAAAGTAGTATGTATATTTTTTTATAGGATAAGGGTGACAAACGAGCACACAGTCCATCTGATGGTAAGTGGTTGCTGTGACCCTTAGACATGTATATTTATCTTCGATTATGAATGAAAATGCAGATGCGTTGTCATCTGTGAGGACTAAGATGGAATGCCTCGTTTCCAGTAAAAAGGGTCTCCGGTTCTCTACACTTACCATAAGAAACACAGGAGCGTTAAGCTGTTATTTGACGCTGGTATTCTGTGAGAGCGTGGTCCTTTTCCGGTCGAGCCGATCCATTCGTGCTACAAGCATAATATAGCTGCAGCATGGCTCTACCACGTATATATAATATAATATGTAAATATGTACTTCACTATTGTATGTATTGTATTGGGGCGAAAAGTGGATTGCGGAGGCCCGTCTGGCTACGCTGAATGTATGTGGAGCAATGAATGATAAGATGGATGAAGTATGCGAAATGATGAATGATAGAGGAATAGATGTGTTATGTGTAAACGAGACGAAACGAAAGGGAAGGGATGTCACTGCACATGGCATGTATACCCCTTACTGGTCTGGAGTAGACGAGACCGAGCGGGCATGCCAGGGAGTCGGTGTCAACCTTTCAGAAAGAATGGGTCAATGTGTGAAATAGTATGAATGTGTAAGCCCAAGGCTGCTGTGGATACGAATGAAAGTGGGCTTAAAGAAGTTGTTTGTGATAGGGGTATACGCTCCAGATATATCTAAGCCCACTTATATCCGAGAGCAGTTTTGGGACATGGTAAGGTTGGTGTTAATGAAATGCAAGGAAAATGAAAATATTATTATGTTGGGAGATTTTAATGGAAGGGTTCGGTTTAATGGAATAGAGAGGCTACAAGATGAAGGTGTGAAAGAGAAGTATAAATGTAGACTGAAGGAAAATATAAGTGGTGTGAATGAATTATGTATGAGTGATTTAGACGTTAAGACTGTATGGAATAATTTTAAGAAAGTTTTGGTGGATGCAGCCACCAAAGTATGTGGTGTAAGTAAGAGAAAGAATGAAAGGAAAAGTAATACGTTGTGGTGGGATGATGAGGTACGGATGGAAGTTGAAGCAAAGAAGACAGCATGGCTAGATTTACTAGCAACCAAAGCTGGTAATTCTAGCGATATGAATGATGAGATTGAAAGAAAAAAAGGCAGATTTTAGACGTATAAATAAAAGAGTAAAAGAAGTTGTTGAAAGGAAAAAGCAAGAAAGGATGGATAAGAATGATAGAAGGATATCTGATAATTTCCAGGCAAATATTAAAATGTTCTGTAAACTCGTAAGAACTGCCAGGGGAAATTCGAAACAGCCTATAATGAATGCTATACGAGACGAGAATGGCTGCATGCTGAATGATGAAGTTTCGAATCTAAAGAGATGGAAGGAATACTTTGAAAGCGTGTTTAAGAGTGAAGAGTCGTCTGAAGCAAGTGAAATAGAAATTCCGGAAGAAGTGGAGAGAGGTAGGGAGATAAGTGTAGATGAAATAATGAAAGCAATGAAAAGCATGAAAGCAGGTAAGGCAGCCGGATATGACAGAATATCACTCGAGTTGCTAAGGGCTGGAGAGGGTGTGGTTGCAGGCCTGCTGTGCACCTTGTTTAATTTATGTTGGGAACTGAAGCGCGTACCGGAAGACTGGTGTAAAGCCGTTATAGTCCCAATATATAAGGGAAGGGGCTCACAGCAGGACTGTAAAAACTACCGTGGTATCAGCTTGCTTAGCATTGTGGGTAAACTGTATGCTAAGGTGTTAATTGAAAGAGTTATGGAAGAAACTGATGGAAAAATTTGGGATGTGCAAGCTGGATTTAGAAAAGGGATGCTATGCGCATGATTGCGGAGAAGTTTTTGGTCAAAAACCAGAAAGGTTTTTGTGCCTTCATGGACTTGGAAAAGGCTTATGACAGAGTGGACAGGAATGTGTTATGGCAAACACTGAACTAATTTAGGTTGAGCGCTGGTTTGATACAGGCATTGAGGTCCCTTTATAGGGACTCTAGTGCTTGTGTCAGGATCAACGGGGTCTACTCGGACTGGTTTGGCATACATAAAGGTGTCAGACAGGGATGTGTAGTTTCCCCGTGGCTGTTTAATCTATTTATGGAGAGTTGTTTGCAAACTTTGAAAGTTGAAGAATGTCGGTTGAGAATGGGTGAGTTATCCGTCAAATGCCTTTTGTACGCCGATAATCAAGTCATATTTGCATCGTCGGCGGTCGAGCTGCAAATGATGGTTACTTTAATGAACTTGTCATTGAAAGAAAGGGGTATGAAAGTGAACGCAAGTAAGACGAAAGTGATGGTTTTTGAAAGAGAAGAGAGTAAAACGTTATGCGAAATAAGAATAGAAGGGGAGTTGATTGAGCAAGTGGATGAGTTTGTATATTTGGGATGTTTATTTAGCAGGGATGGTAGGATATGACAAGGATATAGAACGACGAGTGAACGCAAGAAATAGAGTGAATTGGGCTCTACACGCTATTATGAGTCAGAATGTGTCAAATAAGGCACGTATGGCAATTTATAGTGCTGTGTTAGTCCCTACTCTAATGGATGGTAGTGAAAGTTGGGTCTGGCAGAAGAAGCATGAGAGTAGAATAAATGCTGTAGAAATGCGGTCCTTAAGGAGTATGCTAGAGCTGAATTTAAATGACAGGGTGAGAAATAGTGTGATAAGAGAAAAGTGTGGTTTGCAAGATGACGTTGTGACCAGGATTAAAAAAGGAATGCTTCGGTGGTTTGGTCATGTAGAAAGAATGAAAGAGGAAAGAGTGAAAAAGCAAATTTATGTTGCAGAAGTGAACGGCAGGGTCGGGAAGGGACGCCCTAGACGAAATTTTATCGACCAAATCGGCGATTTATTAAAAATGGGCCAGATTAGGAGTACCCTTAACCGACGAGCATGTATGCGTAGGTATATGGATGTGGAGGAAGCGAGAGAGGTGTGTAAGGATCGTGCCAAATGGAAGTCCGTAGTCTCTAGCCTACCCCTCTGGGTGACAGGCGTGAGTGTTTATGTATGTATATATTATGTATGTATTGTATTGTGTGTATGATCCTTAAAAAGTTATTATTATTTATTTCTTCGAATAAACTTTCGACATAATAACGACTCAATTCTGCGTAACATCGCTCGCTAAAATGTTGTAATTTTGTTAAAACGCTTCACGAGCTTGAGTTGACATCATAAATTGGATGGTATCTCCTGGGACTTCCCTAACTTGTCAAGGCTGTAATTTTATGAAGTTTCTTTCTACATCGCGACCGCATATTTTATTAAACTTATGTCTTTTTTATATTGTGTATTTCTAAAAAAGACATTTTCATTGTTACAATGCAAAGAGTTCACTTTTAAACGTGGGTCTCTCCCTTTGAGGGTAGTATTAGCTTTGATCGTAATGTTTAACAGGGGGATTGACATTTGAAGTGCTGGGCGTGTCATACCGTTAACACAGCTTATAGCATATTTATTTATCATAATTTTTGGTGTGAGGGACTAAAATGATGACGATGATGACTTTTTTCTTTTTCTTAACTTATTGGCAAATTATTCTTCGTAAACTATGAGTGATATTAGTGGACTATTATGCGCCCACGAAATTGATGAAGATGAAGAATAGATAAATTCGTTTCATTTTCTTTCATATTCGAAACATTATATTCTTTATAGAGTTTACTTAATTATGAATAACGATGCGTATCTTGCCGTCCCTTACAGGCTTAGCCATTGATTCTGGGGCTCAAATCCCAGAAAATTTATGTACAAAGTCTATGGGCTGTATCTGATGATGAGATACAAAATTAAAGTAAGAGAAGCAAGGTACAACTCTAAACGTACTCGTTTAGCAATATAAAGTTCAGGCTATGTGCTGTTTGCATGTTTAACCTATTTTGGCGTTATCTTTTAATTGCGTCTATCGTGTTATTAAGCAATTGTGACCGGCACGTACTACGTTAAGGTCGGATTGTAATGCGCTACACTGAATGTGTGGTGCGTTACGCTATTTTGTTGCTTTAATGATTCCTTGCGTAAGCAAGAGTGTTAATTGACCCACACTCAACAATAACGTCACTAAGCATTCCTTACAGATTACCCAGTATTTTCAACTTATTATAAATGGAAAAGTAGATAAGGATGAGTGAGTACTTTTGTGTGTTTTTATTGGGGAGCTTTCGGTTATACCATTTATTTCACGAAACCACGGAACCCGTGCCTTCAGAGCATCGAATACCTTAATGTCTCCGCAGATCAATAAATATTTGGTAGAGCCACGCTGCAGCTGCATCATGGCTGATGGCTGAGAAGAGCGATGACCAGTACATGTGTCATACTAAATAACAGGTGCTGCTTGTTGGGACTGGTCTGTTCGAGTTCACTATGCACAAATAAGCTTCAAAATTTGAAGTGTACTTTTTTGAGTACATCACAGAAATTCGTTCAGTTACCGATGAGTCCATTAACATTTTCAATTCTGTCTGTACTATATAATGACACCGGCCACATTCGAGCGTTTGCCTGCTGTACTGCCATATGTGATATGTCAGAGGTGTCACTGACAAGATTGGCTACATCTTGAAGTATGCTTCCATTAAAACATACCTCAAGCCGCCGAAGAAGATTAGTCAGTTTTACCATCGGTCAAGGGTAATATCCGACGCTCCGGGAAGTCTGCAGTCTGTGAACGCATACAGGATCAAATCTGGTGTATTAATGGGGGCGTTACTACATCAGATTTGATAGACCACGAATCCTCCCTAAAGAACATAGATATTTCCCAAGGATGAATTGGGAGGCTATTGAAATCAAAAACATCCTAATTTCAATATAGAAGATGGCTGGGTGTTTACATCTGCTTGGGATCCTGTAATTAATATAATTAAATCTTAACCCAAGCATACAACTGCAAGACTTCAAGAAACTATATAAGTTCATACTGCGTAGATCGTAACAAAAATTAAAAATTTTAATCTAAAGGTAGCCGTGGTTAACTATGACATTGGGAGTTCGAACACCTCAGTCCCCCCATGGCCACAGGTGCTCTAAAGTGCTCAAAAATGCGGAAATATAAAATAAGTCAATGCGTAATAACTAGTTTTATTTAAAAGAATAAATATATTTCATTTCATTTCACTACAGCACGATTAGCTCAACTCAGTCGGGGATAAAACGCACTCTCTTAAAATACTATCCTAAAGTAGCAACAAGATGCTGTTGTAGTTTGTATGGTCATTATATAGCACTAGACTATTTGTTGGTAACGAGGCATTCCATCTTAGACCTCGGGGGTAGATGTAGGTGTCTATGGAAGGCTCACGCAGATTACATATGTGCTAGATTCTCTTGTGTGAGAGAGTACCCAGTATTTACCCGACCGCGCCAGGAGGAGAATAATGATTTTAGAATGTATGTATTATAAATATCTCTTTTTTCTTCACTTTCTGCAACCTAAACGGCTTGATGGATTTTAATTTAATGGGTGTTATTGGATTCGAAAGTGTGTTTTATTGGATGTGAAGGTGACCAAGGGTATAAAACGTGTTTCTTCTTTTTAGTAACATTTTTGATTCAGTCGGGTTTTTTACTGCTTTAACTATTGGGCTTGTTCAGTTGTCTAAATAAATGGATGAATAGAACTAAGTGCTTGAAGTCATCTGGGGGCACGGCAGTGCCCCCGCCAAGTCGAGCAAAAAAGCGGCACGGCCTTACCTTCCTTTTCTCGAAGCAGTTCAGGCCATTTTCGGCCCCTATAACTTCGTTGTGGATAAAACTAGAAGTCTGAATTTTCAATAACCAAGCAGGCATTGTATAAACTCGGTATATTTCAAATTTAATTAAATTTGAATCAGTAATTTAAGAATTATAACTAGTCAAAATTTCTTAATTTTGTCACTCACTGACTGACGGATCATCAAAACTCTAAGGCACTTCTAGCAGACATAGAAACTTCAAATTCAGAATATAATTAGTGTTTAGTGTATAAATCAAGGAAAAATTAAAATATTTTGAAATTTTTGTCCAGTTTTCTAGATACATCAACTGCATAATTAACTTTGTAATCCTATACAAATATATAGGATTACAAAGTTACATTTGCAGTGAATAAATCAGTGTACATGTATATGTATAATATAATGGAATAATAGGTGTAGATAGGTACCTAGATATAACTATCTATAAAAATAAATGAGGTACCGTCAAAAACATAACTTTTAAAAAAATCAAGTCTCGCAACTCAGTTCTTCTACCGTAAAAAGTTGTGAGATCCATGTAATACCAAGTCGGTTAATTTATTCAGTCATTTCTTTAGGGTCCTTCTGTCTTAAGTTATTACGTAATTAGCTACCCTAACAATATCTTATAGTGACCATATCAATATTAAAAATCTTTTATGTTTAAATAAATAGATTAAAATGGCAATCGCACTAAACAATCTAATTTAATATGTATAATATGTATTACTTGTGAGATACATTGTGTTTTCACGCGATGGTCAAGTCAATCTATTTATTTAAAACATAAAAGATTTTATATATATATATATATATATATATATATATATATATATATATATATATATATATATATATAGGTATATATATATATATATATATATATATATGTCACTATAAAATGTTGTTAGGTTAGCTAATTACGTAATAAATTAAGACAGAAGGACCCTAAAGAATGGACTGAATTAATTAACCGACTTGGTATTACATGGATCTCACAACTTTTTACGGTAGAAAAACTGAGTTGCGAGACTTGGTTTTTTTTTACAAGTTATGTTTTTGACGGTATCTTTTTTACGTTTTATAAGAAAGAACACAAGTGGTTAAAGAATTTTTTCTATTATTGAAAACAAAGCTTCTTTATACATTGTAATGGGTCAATCGCGCCGAGACCCTCGACCCTTGTTGACCTAGATACCTAAATTTAACTTTTTATTGTCACAAGGGAGGTTTGTAGCTAAGCGACAATTTTTTGTACACTGGTATCATTATTGCATGATAAATGCAAAGCCTACTTTTCTTTTCTATTTTATCGTACACCAGCTGCGATTATCGTAAGTTATAATGTAAGAAGTGTTCCGTATTTGTATATCATAGATACTCGTAACAAAAATTATAACAAACCGTCTATAATGAGGTCCGTGACCAGCTGTCGAGTAGTTAGGGTAGATGAAAAGATGATAATGGATATTAGGTCTTTACCTGTGAAATTGCTGTTTTTTATGGAATAAGTTAACGTAATTTTTTTCTACATTTTTTATTTGTATTAATCAAAGTAATCACCAATGCAATCGATGCATTTTTACCTTTTACCAACGCAGTGGTAATTTAATGATGGCTGGAAGGCAATAAATTCTTTAAAGGCATTTTGTACTGCCTCTCAGGTAATTAATATTTTCCTGCCTAAAAGTTATCCAAATTTCGGAAAAAGTAGAAATTTGTAGGCGCAAAATCTGGTGAGTACGGCGAATGACGGAGAGCTTTGAACTCCAGCTCTTGTATCTTGGAGATCGTCTGCTGTACTGTACGAGAGCGCGCGTTGTCGTGCAGGAGCAGCGGCGACAATCGATTGACCAAAGCTGGTTGGAGACGTGGGAGCTTCTCCATCACTTTGTTCAGTTTTTCACAGTATACATAATAATAATAATAATAAATGGCGTAGGGAAGTGACGACCCCATCGCCCGCTGACGTAACGGTTATGTGACAAAACTGCTACGTCAGCGCAGTCAGTCAGCACCTTGCCAAGAGGTGTTAGCACCGTGCCTCGGCAAAATTGAAGGTGCAAAGGCCCGCTTGTGCACATGGCCTCACCATGAAATGGTGCCGTGTCTGGGCGTCTCCCGTTAACTGACGCCCACTACATGGATGATGGAAAGAATGAATACGCGCAAAGGGCCGTTGCTTGGAGGTCGCCAGGGCGCGTCTGGAGCTGGCGCTGGACGCGACAGCATGCGAACCGCCAGCCGAGCGCGAGGTGCTGCACGACCACCCAGCAGCCCCTCGCATCCATCATCCCCACCAACTGGCTTGGTGTTGGCAGGGTCTTCGCGGGCCCAGCAATCAGCACCCGCCACCGGTGAAGTACGCCACATGCGTTGGTCAATACAAATGAACAGAAATGCATTGCGGGCGTATTTTAGGAAGAAAGGGGGAGAAATTGGAGGTTTTGCGTATCGGGCTAGGATGCATCGACTATTTGCTGAGCTGGAGCCGTCTATTACTGTTACCGAGCAAAACCTGGGAGACCGAGTTCGGTACATCATGCGCTCAAAAATATTTGATGACGCCGAACTCGAACGGCTACGACGTGAGGCTATTCCTTTGTCGAATGAAAATACTACGACAGGAGATGCGGCTCTACGAGTTGCAGAGCAACCCGCATATGTAGATGCCGCCGTACATTTCCTTGTGGTTGACACAGGCGACGATGGAATAGTCGCCCAGGAACAAGAGCAAATGAGCAGCATATTGGAAGAGGCGATTAGGGAAACGCGCAGTACGCCTCTCGAGAATCGACCGCGACTTCCCCGTATACCCCTAAGCAAGCGGAATCGGGCTGTCGTGAGGGCTCTCAACCCAATGCTGGTGACCTATTTGGAAGCCAGCCGGGACCTTTGCGAGACGGATTCAATTCTTTTTGGCGCCGCACTGGCAGTATTATTGGCGCCAAACTTCCCACGGCTGGACGCGTTACTAGACAAAGTAGCGCCATTCCAGCCTGGAGAAGAAGGATTGAGGACCGTATCGCAAAGGCAAGGGCATTCATCGGCAGGCTGATAAGCTTCAGGTCGGGCAATAATAGGCCGAGAATTGTGCGCACCGTTAGGATGGCGTTTGCTGGCACAAACATCAGCTTGTCCCAGCCGGATATAACGCAAAAACTGACAGAGCGCATCGACGACCTGAAGCAGAGAAGCGCTGCTTGGGGGAAGCGGATTCGGCGATATACCGAGAGGTCGACACGGTTTAACCAGAATCGTCTCTTCCAGAGTGATCAGAAGAGGCTCTATGAATCATTGGAGCGACCAATGGTACGTGGAACGGGCCCAGCACTGAATCAGGCCGACACCATCGCATTCTGGCGCGGCCTGTGGTCAGAGCCCGTAAACCACAGCGAGGGCCCTTGGACGGAAGTTGTGGCGAGTCAGTGTGCGAATGTTACGCCCATGGACCCCGTCATCATAACGCCGGATGACGTAGCTGAGGCGGTCCGTAGGGCCCAGAACTGAAAAACTCCGGGGCTCGACGGGCTGCACCACTACTGGCTAAAGGGGATCGTGGTGTGTCACGCTGTGCTCGCCTGACAGTTTCAAGAGGCTCTCGACCAAAAGTCGCTCCCGAGCCTCTTCACTACTGGGATCACTCATTTGGTTCCTAAAGACCAGGATTCCACAGACCCGAGCAAATACCGCCCCATAACGTGTCTACCTACCATATATAAGACACTAACATCCATTTTGAGCGCGAGAATCACTCGTCACCTGAACTCAATCAAGTGATGTCGCGCGCTCAAAATTGATGTCGGAGCGGTGGTCGTGGAACCAAGGAACCACTCCTCATTGACGCGGTCATTGGCAAGGTGGTTAAACGCAACCGTCGGAACCTCTCCGCCGCCTGGATAGACTATAAAAAGGCATTCGACTCGGTGCCTCATACATGGCTTAAGAGGGTCCTCGAGCTGTATAAGGTCAATTGTACAGTTCGAGACTTCCTCGGGCAGTGTATGGGGCAATGGAGTACGATCCTTTGTCATCTAGGCGAGCGGATGACGGCTGCGGAGAGCCACATAAGGATAAGAAGGAGTATCTTCCAGGGCGATTGTTTGAGTCCAATCTGGTTCTGCCTCTCTCTGAACCCTCTCAGTACCTTACTAGAGGGCTCCCGAAGGGGATTTCAGCTTCGGAAAGGAGGTACAAAAGGAGGACCCACCTTTTCTATATGGATGATCTCAAGTTATTCGCCTCCAGTCGCTCTCATCTTATGGAATTGCTAAACATCACTTGTGATTTTAGCAATTCTATTAGAATGGGGCTGGGGACGGATAAGTGTGCGGTCCTCCATGTTGAAAGGGGAAGGGTTGCTAACTCAGAGGGCATAGACTTATCTATGCCCATCAACATAAGGACCCTTTCCGAGGCTGAAATATACCGATGCCTGGGTATGTCACAGAACATCGGTGTAGATGAGGCGGGTATGAAACAGTCAGTTTGCGATGTGTTTTATGCACGCTTGACCAAAGTGCTTAACAGCCTTTTGTCCGGTGTGAATAAGACACACGCATATAATGGTTGGGTCATGCCTGTTCTCATACTCAGGTGGACTCAGACCGAACTGAACGCTCTGGACAGAAAAGTCCGCACTATCATGACGTCCCACAGGATGCATCATCCGAGATTGTTAGTAATGAGGCTGTACTTGCCGCGGAAGCAAGGTGGACGCGGTTTTTAAGCGCGCTTACCATGCATAATCGCGAAGTGTGCAGCCTCCGTAATTTTTTTCTGACGAGAGCGGATGATCCATACTATAGGGACGTTATTTCTTGTGATAAAGGACTTACGCCTCTATTCTTAGCCAACGAGCAATGGCAAGACCCGGCAGTACAGAGCAATTCCGACCGGGAAACCGTATGGAAGGAGAAGGACCTCCACGGGAGGTTTTACAAGGCTCTACATGAGCTTTTCGTAGACACAGTCGCCTCCCTCCACTGGCTACGTTTCGGTGACCTCTTTGGGGAAACCGAGGGTTTTGTCTGTGCGATACAGGATCAGGTTATTACGACCAACAATTATCGGAGATACATCCTAAAGGATGGCACCGTTGACGTCTGTCGAGCTTGTCGCCATCCCGGTGAGTCACTTAGGCATGTCATCTCCGGTTGTTCGGCGCTTTCTAACTCTGAGTATTTGCACAGGCACAACTTAGTAGCCAGGATTCTACACCAGGAGCTCGCTCTGAAATACGGTCTCGTGGATCGGAAACTGCCGTATTATAAGTACTTGCCGGAAGCCGTGCTCGAAAATGACCGCGCCAGGCTCTACTGGGACCGGGCCATCATCACAGATAGGACTATTCTTGCGAATAAGCCTGATATTGTGCTGATGGACCGGGCACAGTCAAGGATATTTTTGGTCGACATTACCATTAATTTTTCATTCCTTATGACGAGAACCTCGTGAAAGCCGAAACAGATAAACTGACTAAATATCTGGATCTGGCTTACGAGGTGACCGACATGTGGGGTGGATTGCCGGCCGAAATTATATTTGTAGTCGTCTCTGTGAATGGGTTAATTCCAGTCAGCCTCTCGGGTCATCTGAGGCGACTGGGACTCTGTGACGAACCGCTCCAAGCTCAAATGCAGAAGGCGGTGCTCCTCGATACCGCTCGCATCGTCCGCCGGTTTCTTTCCCTTTCCCCCTAACCCTCGGCCGTCTGGTCTCCTCTGCCGAGGGCTTCCATCTGGTTGGGTTTTTATATATTTATGTATTTTTTATGTATTTACTTTATTTTATTGATATTTATGTACGGTTACCATGTTTATTTACAATTATATATTTATATTGCCCAACCAGATGAGAAAACTTTATAGATAACCCCAATAATAATAATATCAAGAAGGCGGTGCTCCTCGATACCGGCTGCATCGTCCGCCGGTTTCTTTCCCTTTCCCCCTAACCCTCGGCCGTCTAGTCTCCCCTACCGAGGGCTTTCATCTGGTTGGGTTTTTATTTATTTATGAATTTTTATGTATTTATTTCATTTTGTTGATATTTATGTATGTTTATCATTTTTATTTACAATTATATAATTATACAGCCCAACCAAATGAGAAAACATTATAGATATCCCCGATGATAATAATTTTATTGCTTAAAAAAATACAATTTAAACTATATTACTACATGTGTAGTAATGCTCATCCCATTTGATAAGAAGCTGTGATGATTCACTACCACGTTTCAACTATTTATCTTAAACGAGTAAAACAATTTTACTTAATGTTTTCTTATATTTATGCGAAGATTACACATTAAATCAACCTAATTTTTACGGATTTTATCGATTTCAAGATGCTGTAAGCTCATTCTGCGTAGATCGAAACAAAAATTAATATTCAAAAACTGAAGGTAGACGGGCTAACTATGACATCGGGACATCAAACACTTCAGTCCCCCCCTCACCCGTGACCATGGGTGCTGTAAAGCACCCGAAATGTCGGGAATTAAAAAGTTAAAATTAATCGCGATAAAATCCATAAAAATTAGTTTCAATTTTACTTAATTTAGTAACTTGTTTGCTTGAACTCATAAAATCATATTTTCTGTAATAACCACGTCATGTTACTACATGACAAATTGTTTTTCTATGTTACGATCGAAGTAATTATGTAAAAATAACGTTAGACAACAACGCTAGCAGGCTCCCCCCTTAAACTTGGAAAAGTAATCAATCCCTAATTGCATTGTCCGCCCTCCTACATCATCAATGTTTCATTAGATCATGTGGTTGTTTTAGGACGCTAATTACTAGTCGCTAAGCGCTAATTATAGTCGTATGTTGGAAAAAATATGGCCTATATATATATATATATATATATATATATATATATGTTTATACTAGCTCGCCCGGCAGACGTTGTTCTGCCCTTCCCAACGACCCTTCCTATAAAAATCCTTAAATTCGCAATATAACATTTTGAGGGTCATTAAGCGGAATAAAAACTATCCTATCTCTCAAGTTGGACCAAAATGCACACAGCGTGCAAAATTTAATTGAAATCAGTTCAGTAGCTTAGGAGTCCATCGCGGACAAACAACGTGGAGGGGGCATACGAGCATGCAGCTCACCTGGTGGTAAGTGATTACCGCCGCCCATGAACAGCTGCAACACCAGGGAGGGAATCGCAGATGCGTTGCCGGCCTTCTAAAAAGGAGTACGCTCTTTTCTTGAAGGTCCCTAAGTCGTATCGGTTCGGAAAAATCGCTTATGGTAATCGATTCCGCAAGGAAGTCGTGCGAGGAAGAAAACATCTCCTAAATCCCACAGTGGTGGACCGCCAATCACCCAGATGGTGTGGATGGTATCGGGAGTTCTGCCGCGATGTGCTTTCGTGAAATTTGGCGGCTGGGATTAATCCGAAGAGCACTCCCGTTGTAGATGCGAAAGAAAATGCAAATAGATGCAACGTCTCTTCGCAGTGCCAATGAATCGAGCTGATCGGAAAGGACTCGGTTGTCGACGATTCGAGCCGCTCTGCGCTGGATGCGGTCAAGTGGAAGGAGCTGGCACTGGGGAGCCCCTGCCCAGAGATGGGAACAGTATTCCATGTGAGGCCGAACCTGCGCCTTGTATAGTTGCAGGCGGTGTGCCGGCATGAAATACTGTCCAGCTCTGCTGAGCACGCCAAGCTTTTTAGAGGCCAATTTGGCCTTCTCTTCCAAGTGACCACGAAACTGCACGTCACTCGATATGTCGACTCCGAGGATTCCGATTCTGGTTGAGGCAACAAGGGTAGTGCCTTTAAACTGAAGAGATACGACAAAGGGGTTCTTTTTAGCGGTAAATGCGCAAACTTGTGTCTTCTGAGGATTAAACTGGACTAGATTTAGTCGCCCACAATCCGAAACTTTGTTCAGCAAAGTCTCGACTTCAGACACAAGTTTGTTCCGGTACTCGGTGACGTTTTCCCGAGATATATTGGCACGGCCGGTGTATAGAGCATCACTAGTGCTGTCATCCGCATAGCAATGAATGTTACCAGTTAGCAACATATCATTGATATGCAGAAAAAACAGCGTTGGTGATAGCACACAGCCTTGTGGAACACCAGCGTTAATAGGCTTGTAGTCGGAGCATGCACCATCTACAACGACCTTGATGCTCCGATCTGCAAGGAAGCTGGTGATCCAATTGCACAATTTCTCGGGAAGCCCATAGGAAGGGAGCTTCGAAAGAAGCGCTTTGTGCCAAACCCTATCGAAGGCCTTCGCAATGTCCAAACTAACGGCCAACGCCTCCCCCTTGGACTCTCCTGCCTATGCCCATCTATGGGTCAGGTAGACCAGAAGATCACCGGCTGATCGAACCCGACGAAAACCGTATTGGCGGTCACTAATCAGCTGGTGATCTTCAAGGTACCGCATGAGCTGGCAGTTAATAATTGATTTCATTATTTTTGAGAACAAGGAGGTGATCGCGATAGGCCTATAGTTGGACGGGTCTGAGCGGTTGCCTTTTTTAGGGATCGGGTGGACAAAAGCTGTCTTCCATGAATTCGGGACTACGCCTTGGGAGTAGGAGTACCGGAAAAGACGCGTTAGGACCGGTGCCAACTCCGGAGCACATGTCCTCAGCACAATTGGGGGGATTCCGTCAGGCCCACTCGACTTCTGGATGTCCAGGGAGAGGAGTGCTTTGCGAACCGAACGCTGTGAGAACAGCACATCCGGCATGGAGCACTCACACCGCGGGATGGTCGGCGGTATTTTCCCCCGTCATCAAGAGTCGAGTTGGACGCAAAAAGGGAGCCTAAAAGGTCGGCTTTGTCTTTTGCGTTATGGGCCAGTGAGTCGTCCTCCCTGTGCAGAGATGGCAGTGATGGCTTACAGAGATTCCCTTGGACAGCCTTAGCGAGAGACCAGAATGCACGGGTTCCCGAAGGAAGGCGAACTAGTTTCTCGCCAATTCTGCCTATGTGCTCTGACTTTGCCTTGGCAATAACTCTTTTGAAGGACCTGGAGGCGAAGTTATACTTCTTTTTAAGTATGCTGGTGTTTACATCCCGAGTAGCCGAAGCCGCAGCCCAGGCTTGATAACACTCCTGCTTACTGCGTAATGCAGTCTTACAGGAGCGACCAAACCAAGGTTGAGATCTGCCTCAGATGGGTACCACAGATGATGGAATAAATAGTTCTATTCCCTGTAGCACCACATCAGTGACAGAGTCAGCGTCAGCGCTGGGATCATCCGGCGAGAAGCAAACCCGCCCCCATGGGTAGGATGCAAAGAAAGACCGCATTCCGTCCCAATCCGCCGACCTGTGATGCCAAACACGGTGGCAACCTGCAGAACGCAACCGCGAGGGGAGCGTGAGTGGCACTACACTCCGGATCAGACAATGGTCCGAAGAGCCGAGAGGGGCATCGACGGAAACCTGATATCCGTCCGGATGAGAGGTCAGCAGAAGGTCCAACAGGGAATGTGTATGATCCTCCACATCTGGAATCCGCGTAGGCGAAGTAACCAGTTGTGTCAGAACATATGCCAAAGCAAAGTAATAAACAGATCTCCCCGAATGATCGGTTAAACGTAAACCGAGCCATTCGGTGTGGTGGGCGTTCAAGGATCACTCGTTAAACGTAACCATGAAAAAGACAAGTGCAGCATCAATATCACAAAACCTTCCCACTATTGGACCGGTAAACATTGTTGTTTGCTGTTTCAATTCTGTATAAATCGATCGCTTTACTATGTGTTTTTAAATGTTTAATTGGACGTAGTTATTCAAAAAGGATCCAACCCGCGATAAGTTAATTTGAGTTTGGAAGTATGGATACTTCAAATATCATAAACTCAAATTTTCGGAATGGTTTCTATTTGTTTGTAATTTTTCTTCTTATTTGTGTTACGTTTGCTAAAATTGTTACATCACATAATAGTATAGACCACAAACATTATTCTTCAAGTCAACATTTTTGACACAAAGTCGGGTTGGATCCTTTTTGCATAACCACGTCCAATTAACAACATGACACCGATAACCGTGTAGTAGCGGTGTGACTTGTGTGTTAGGGTGGTGCCCCATATTGTTTCTTAAGTGTCGTAAGAAGCGGAAGAGAAAAACAAACCAGGAGATGGCCAGCAGCATTTTCCTTATAACAAAAAAAATAAAAAACTGCAGTTACCACAACAAGTGCAGCTTACCGCAAATATTATCATCTAAGATAATCAATGGTGGCCTATGTTCATCAGAGATATTCAGATATGCATATCTCTAAAATAACACACAACCAAGTTTTTATAGTTACATTGTGTCTCCACGTTGAAACTTACGCAAGTTTAACGAGTCTCTCTTGCGCGTCTCAGACATTATTTGAAACTTTAGCTAAGTGACTCGATGCCGGCGTCTTTTTTCTCCTCGTAAATTTTATGAGTTTCAAGACAAGAAACTTTAATGTTTAGGAAAAGTTTAGAGGCTGTTTTGCTTTAGTAAAAACTAGCTTTAAATAAAACGTAAGAGTTGACTTCATAAATCTAAAATGAATAAAATTATTTCAGATTCTGAAGTCGGTGCTAAGAGATATTGCTTAGAAGAATGGAAGCCCCGACTAATTCATCCCTTCGGTATACGCATTAAGATCGACGAAGCAAACCGTTTGTTTCTCTGGTTTCTGATGATGTTTGTGCTGTTAGTCTACACGGCTCTAACAGCTTTATAGAACTCATTAATCTTTTTTTTATAGGGTGACGAACGAGCACACAGTCCACCTGATGGGAAGTGGTTGCTGTGACCCATAAACATCTACATCTATTTTCAATAAAGAATCAAAATGCAGATGCGTCGTCACCCGTGAGGACTAGGATGGAATGCCTCTATTTCAGCAAAATGGGTCTCAGATTCTCTACACTCACCATACGAAACACAGCAGTGTCAAGCTGCCATTTTACGCTGGTATTCTGTGAGAGCGTGGACGTTCCCCAATCGAGCCGACCCATTCGTGCTACAGCTATACTTCTCATATAGCTGCAGCATGGTATAAAATTCTGCGTCGTTACTTGCGTAACGATGACTCCTAGGACAGTTTAAAACAAACGTAAATGAGGTATTTAACGACCGTTCGAATAAGGGTTGACGGGCCCCGGCTCTGACGGCTAACTCGTATCGTTCGGTGTCCTCGACGCAGACGTGGGTGTACGGTGTGTACGCGATGTGGAGGGGTGTGCGGCGCGCCCGTCTGTGGACTCATTGCGTCCCATCCGTTATTGTCCTAATCGCGTTTGTAGTTCTAGTTGAACGTGTAGTGTTTATGTGTGATTGGCCGGCGACATTTCGGTTGTCGAAATCTAGCGGAGTTCTATTAGAACGTTACGGGGCCTACGGAGGGTTTTCGTGACCTTCGGAGTCGGAGCGTAGGTAGCTGCGTTTACCACTAGCGGATTGGGATGTGTCTCGGCCTTCTCGAAGTAGCGTCGAGACATATCCTTGAGATATTCAGAGATCGTCGGAAGTTGACAGTCCCTGTGTATGTCAGAGTTTCGCTGATACCACCGAGCTCCAGTAGGTATGCGAATAAATCTGTTTTGGACGACTTGGAGGTCGTACAAATGACTGTAGGCCACGAGTGCGAAAACTACGCTTGCGTAAGACATAATAGCTCTTACGCACGGTTTATAAAAATGGAGTTTGTGTCGTTTGCTCCTGTTGTTCACTAGCGGGTAGAGGCGACTAGTGACAAATTTGGCACGGTTGCGGACACTGCGAATGTGTGTCGCGAATGTCATACCGTGGTCAGATATGACTCCTAGATATTTAGTTGTTGATTGTACCTATCGATTTCTTTCATCCTTATTTGTATGAAGAAAAATTGCCAAAATATAATCAGAAGCAATCGCCTAGCTTGGCAGGTTGATTGGCGATTGAACAGGCACCTTTTACGCTATTCCTTGTCGCTGTATAAATATTTTACATCTATCATATACGTTATGGTTATATCATCTATCATAAGTCATGAAATCTCAGGAGTTTTCCACATCCCTTTCATATGACAGGTGTCAAAAAATGGGATGTAATGGAGTATATATTTCACGTAGAAATATTAATTATTATTATTCATTATTGAATATTAATCCTTTTCTATCTCTTTACGTGGCTCTTAACTTTATACGAAAGTCATTTCTATATATATTGCATAAATAATAAATGCCGTTTTGTCTTCGACTTATTCTTGTCGTTTGGCTTCAAAAATATTTAAGATTTAACTTGGCAGTGAGATGTAGAGAGTGACGTGTGATAAGATTTTATGTACCAGTATATGGTATGATGAAATTTCTATGCAAACTTATCATTTAAGAATATCCATTACCTTCTCGTATAAGAAATAACGGCGGCATTTTAAATATCTATTAAATTAATTGTGAAAATAAAACAAACAATCCAAATAAACAAAATAACATATTTTATAAACGAAATTTATATTTGCAACTAAAATAAGAAAAAAATTATCAAATAAACAATACAGAAGAAAATTGTGTATTTATAATATCTACTTTAATACGCCTTTTTAATATAGAAAAATATACGTACTTGATAAACATGCAGATTCCAGTCTTCTCCATTGCTCTCGAGATGCCTTTCCACGAAGCCAGCATGGAGTATTTTTGCTTGGCTGTCAGAGGCAACCGTGGATCGGTGGCCGGAGGAGGACCATCAGTCAGTGCTGGAGCAGCATTGTTGTCGCCGCGCCTCTCAGAGGCGGCTAGCTTACCCAGTTGGCAGCCCATGTTTTTAACACTTCATTATATCTCGTTTCAACAATTAACAACCCACTGCACTGATTTTACCACTTGTTTGTGATTGCTTACGTTCGTCACACTCACTTAAACTTTCTCTATAATAAACACCTAAATAATATTTTTAGTAAGGAATCTGTATATTTCACGGTTTGTTGTCACTAATTCCAATTTAAAACTGGAATCAAATTAACACTTTTTACTTTCAAGTACGTATTATTCAACAGATTCGTCTTTCAAAATAGCCCTTACAAAGTGATGTTCTAATAAAGATAAAATTTCACTGCCCTGCGCAGTATTATCCATTACTCCTATTAAATTAAATTTCTCATTTCATTCACCACCCTCAACCGTCTTACAATTTTCGAGAATTGAAATTAGAACATTTTCAAGATGAATCTGACTCCTTGTCATGACTCCGCCGCTTATCAAATCTAATCCAGCTTCGGCATTCCCGGGGCGGCTACCTGTAAAATAAGAAAATTATTTATAAAGCGTGTGTGTAAAGCGACAATCTAAATCTATCTTCGATTACGAATCAAAATGAAGATGCTTTGTCACCTCTGTGGACTAAGATGGAATACCTCGTTTCCAGTAAATAAGGTCTCCGGTTCTCTACACTCACCATACGAAATACATTTAACGCTGGTATTCTGTGAGAGCGTAATCTTTTCCCGGTTGAGCCGTTCCATTAGTGCTACCACCATAATATAACTGCAGCATGGCTCTATCATGTAAAGAGCATATCGAAGATACGCATGAGGAGTCGAAACAAGTTTAAAATTTGTTAAATTCTTAGGACACTCCAGTAATTATTATGGATCTACCATTTCGGAAAATAGTTTGGCATTGCACATATTATTATTGTTATTCGATTGGTCTTTATGAGATCATTTTTAGTAGATTTCAAAGTAGGAACTTCTCAATTCGAATGCATATTCATTCTTGAAGGTAGATAACGGGATATATCCGCTAATCGTGAATAGATTTTAAAGATTATTTATATTAAATAGGTTATATTATAGGGTTATATTATAGGGCTGGGATCCCAAATTAATATAAATTTAAAGGAATTTAGGGCTTTTATTATTATCTACACAACATACATTAGTGTCGCAACATTTCGCCGAGTACCGGAACAAACTAGTGTCCGAAGTCGAGACTTTGCTGAACAAAGTCTCGGATTGGGGGCGACTAAATCTAGTCCAGTTTAATCCTCAAGAGACACAAGTTTGCTCGTTTACGGCTAAAAAGAACCCTTTGTCGTATCTCCTCAGTTTCAAGGCACTCACCTTGTTGCTTCAGCCAGTATCGGAATCCTCGGCATCGACATATCGAGTGACGTGCAGTTTCGTGGTCACTTGGAAGAGAAGGCGAAATTGGCCTCTAAAAAGCTTGGCGTGCTCAGTAGAGCGGGACAGTATTTCATGCCAGCACATAGCCTGCAATTTTACAAAGCGCAGGTTCGGCGTCACATGGAATACCGTTTCCATCTCTGGGCAGGGCTCCCCAGTGCCAGCTCCTTCCACTTGACCGCATCCAGCGCAGAGCGGTTCGAATCGTCGACGACCGAATTCTTTCCGATCGACTTGACTCACTGGCACTGCGTAGAGATGTTGCACCTCTTTGCATATTTTATCGCATTTACCATGGGGAGTGCTCTGAGGAATTTTTTGGATTAATTCCAGCCGCTCAATTTTACCATCGCAAATCGCGACAAAACTTGCGGTACTATCCATACCATCTGGACGATTGGCGGTCTACCACTGTGCGATTTAGAAGATGTTTTCTTCCTCGCACAACTTCCTTGTGGAATCTATTACCACCAGCCATTTTTCCAGACCGATACGACTTAGAGACCTTCTAAAGAAGAGCCTACTCCTTTTTAAAAGGCCGGCAACGCATCTGCATTCCCCTGGTTCCCTGGTGTTGCACTTGTTCATGGGCGGCGGTAGTCACTTACCATCAAGTGAGCCGTATGCTCGTTTGCCCCCTCTCCTATCAAAAAAATTCAGAAACGCAACTTATGTCTTAACACTGAATTCTGAAGTTGATATGTGGAAAGAGAAACAGAAACAGAAACAGAAACTTTTTTATTCAATATAGATTATAAATAATACTTTTTGAAAGTCACTCTTTTGTATAATCACCACTGGTTCGAAAAAAACCTCTGTCCTGGGAAGAACCAGCAAGAAACCCAGCGGGATTTTTTTTTTAAATAACAGCTTACAATCATGTATGTTACACAAATTAACAACACAACAAATTAGAAATAGCTTGGTAGCGATCACCTCATTTCCAGGGGTTATTATCATCTATAAATTCTTTAATACTATAATAACCCTTTTTATACAAACTTAGTTTAATAAAGTTTTTGAACTTTGAGCAGGTCAAATTTTGTATATTCTCTGGAATTTTGTTGTAAAAGCGTATACATCGCCCCAAGAATGAATTACTGACTCGATGGATTCGAGTAACTGGTACTACTAGCTTGTGTCTGTTCCTAGTATTTACAGAATGAATATCACTTATTTTTGTAAAACTACTTTTATTTTTGTGTACGTACATTACATTTTCATAAATGTATTGAGAAGCCAAAGTTAATATATTACTTTCCTTAAATTTTTGTCGCAGCGACTCTTTAGGCTTTAAATCATAAATTGCTCTTATGGCCCTCTTCTGTAAAACAAATATAATTTCAGTGTCAGCTGCGTGTCCCCATAGCAAAATACCATACGACATTATGCTATGGAAATAGCTAAAGTAAACTAGTCTAGCTGTTTCAACACTAGTTAGACTTCTAATCTTTTTTACGGCATATGCTGCAGAACTAAGTCTACTTGATAGTTTTGATATATGGGGGCTCCATTGAAACTTCGCGTCTAGTGTGATTCCAAGAAAAATGGTGGTATCTATAAGACTCAATTTCTCCCCATTTAAAATTACATTAGTATTTAATTGTTTGACATTTGGAGTCATGAATTTCATACATTTCGTTATAGTGCCATTTAAATGCAAATTATTAACATTGAACCAAATTAATAATTTAGATATCGACTTAATTTGAAAATTAAAGAAGTATCATCTGCAAATAATACTATATCATGGTTATCTCCTACTATGTAAGGTAAGTTATTAATGTATACAAGAAACAGAAAGGGGCCAAGAATTAAGTCTTGAGGTGCGCCCATTTGTACCATCGACCCGGAAGAACTCACACTGTTAATGACAACTTTTTGCGGTCTCTTACTTGAATATGAAATAATTAATTTAGGAGCATCATTTCTTACACCGTAGTGTTGAAGTTTCCTGATTAATGTTTCATGGTGAACACAATCAAAGGCTTCGGATAGGTCACAAAATATACCCAAAGCATCCTGTGAATTCCCATGCATTAAAGATATAACTAATCAGCTCAACACCGGCATCAGTTGTCGAGCGACCCCTTGTGAAACCAAATTGATTTTTATGAAGTAAATTATTTATATTAAAGAATTTTTTAAAAAATCTTACTAAGTGTTGGTAGTACAGAAATAGGTCTAAAATTGGCGTGGTCTAATGTACTACCAGATTTAAATAAAGGTATTACTTTACTATACTTCATTAAATCAGGAAACTCACCAGATTCGATACTAGTATTAAAAATAATAGCTAAATGAGGCGCGATTGTATCTGTTATAGACGCAATAACTTTAACGGAAATACCCCGCAGATCCGCAGTTTTCTTAACATCAATAGTTTAAAATATTTTACAATATCTTTTTATGTTACTTTATGAAATGTAAAATTCTTTATACACGCATTTACATTTTGTTTAAGTAATGGTTTGGTGACGGCAGGAGAAGAATTCAGTGACAGTTAATATCGGAATATCAGTAGAAAAAATCTCAAAAACCATTGCAACGTCCTGATCTGATTCGGTTAATTTGTTATCAACACTTAACTGGTAGTTTGAGTTGCGAGAGTTGATCTTACCAGTTTCGCTATTAATTATACTCCATGTCATTTTAATTTTATTAGAAGCCGTCTTAATTTTGTTGCTCAAATGCAAAAACTTGGCTGTGGAGCACACTCTTTTAAATATTTTTGAATATTTTTTTACATATTTCCTAAATTCGACGCTATGATATTATGACCTTTCATGGTAAAGATCATATAACCTATGTCTGCTTTAATGGAGTCTTACTGTCGCCCATTCATTAAATGGCTTTCTACGAGACTTCGACGAAGCTTGTAGGAGATTGATATTAAAGTCTCCACATATTACAACAGATTTATTCTGTTTATTTAGCTTAGCAAAAACTTCCTCCATAATTTTTTCAAAAGTATCGTATATATAACATAGGGGTCTTTAGACGCTCACAACAATGAGGTGCTCAAACTCAACACATGCCATTTCTACAGTTCGCTCAACAGAGAGGCTCACAATATCTTTACGTTCTTCACATGACAATATTTTACTAGCTAATATTAAGGAACCACCTCTTAAAACCGTTTCTCTATTGAAAGAACTGACCACCTGGTGATTACTGAAGTTAAACATTAAGTTATAAGCTTTTAACCAATGTTCAGTAATACATAGAATATGAATATTGTTGCTATTTAAGAACAACTCAATTTTTAGCTCTTTGCCTATCATGCCTTGTATATTTTTATGCATCAGGTGTAAACAATTTTCATTATCACTCTGTGGAGTCATACAATTAAAGATTTGTAAGCTACATTCTAAATTATTTAAATTATTACGACTGCTAGAGATTACCTCTATTGTCTCATTTTCTAATTTAAATTACTTGGAACTGATTCCAAATTACATATTAAGTCATTATACTGCTCAAAAGAAGCAGATGTCTGTGTAGCCAAGTCTTTGGCTGAGTTAATATATAAACAATAAGATAGCACATTTGCTATCTGTCTTAAAATATATTTAGATAGGTAATACCTATCTCTAGTCTAAAATTTCTTAATTAAATTATTTATGTCTATTAAATTAAATTTATTATTATAATTATAACAATTACATGTCAAGTTTAAATTATTATTACATGAAAAGCTATTCATTAATAAATTTAAATCATATCTTATTTTATTTTCCTGCGGCCAACCCTGTATGAAAGGCAATGTAAACAAGATAATTTTATGTATATTTAAAGTATTTAGATTATTATCAATATATATTAATAATTGATTTTTGTTTATGTTGCCTCTTCCCCAACAAGAATTATTAATGTGCTATTAGGGCAAATTTTACTAGCTAAAACTTTATTCATTATATGACTAAAGGATGCTCCAGGCATGCAATAATTACTGATCATATTGATGAAATTATTTTAGTGTTCTCGATTCTTTTAGTCGGTTCTTTTTATAAACGTTACTAGGCGGTGGGACTCATTTTCTGAGACAATAGGACAAATTCTACTAGACAATAGGACTCATTTTACTAGTCAATAGGACTAATTGTACTAGCCAATAGGAATCATTTTTAAGATAATAAAACTCAATTTACTAGACAATAATACTCATTTTACTAGATTATTGGACTCAATTTACTAGGCATTAGGACTTTTTCTAGACATTGGGACTCATTTTAGTAGACATTAACACTCATTTTACTAGACAATAATACTCTTTTTTAAGACATTTGGACTAATTTTACTGGAAATTTCACTCTTTTTCTAGACATTTGGAGTCATTTTACGAGACAATAGGACTCATTTTACTAGACAATAGGATGTATTTAGTAGACAATAAGTCTCTTTTTACTAGATGGCAGGATTCATATTCTCTTCCTGCAGCTAAAAGTGGTGCTTGCACTGATATAATCCGGTTTGAAGCTCTGAAGGATATTGATAGCCAGTATAATAGCAAGCTGTGAGGTAATTCTATCTTAGTCCTCTGAGATGACAACGCATCTGTAGACTTCTTTGTTTGTAGTTGACTGCAAGTGTCCATAGACTGCAGATCTACTTACCGTCCGGGGTACTGTAGTTTTATTAGTAACTATAGTTTTATAAATAAAGTATAATTTCATATATTAGTGTGATTAGCGCATTTGTCGGTGTCAATTAATTGGAAAATATATATCCTTTACATGATGTTCCGGAAATACTTCATAATATACTTTAGCGTCACATTGCAATGTTTTTGGGAGATTTGATGATTACTAAGCCCAACGGATTAGTAAGCTAAAGTGGCAATGGGACCGCTATATAGCTGAAAGAACCGACAACCGATGGCGAAAACTGGTTCTCAAGTGACAGCCTCGTACCGGTAGGTGAAGTGTAGGGTGACCCACCACTAGATGGAGTGACTACCTGGTAAGACATGTAGGAGGTCTATGGATGCAGGTGGCTCAGGACCATGCTTTGTGGAATTCCTAGTGGGAGGCCTTTGTTCAGCAGTGGACTTGTGAAGGGCTATAATGATAATGATGATGCGACTTATCCAAGCAAACAGTTGATGGTAATATGATAAGATGCCAAAGCGAATAAAGACTTGGCGCTTATATTACCACTGAAGCTTTTGTTTCATTTTCACTCAATAGAGCAGATATTTAATATGCATTTCCGCACGCATGGAAATCCATTAATAAGAATACAAGATATAATTTAAACGATGTAAAAGCGCAGTAATCCGCTGGCGAGCAACTTCCCGCCAAAACTCTTTTTTTTATATAGAATAAGGGTGATAAGCGAGCACAGCTTACCCAATGTAAAGTGGATGGTGTGGCCCACAGACAACTGTTAACCTTAAATATTCTAAATGGGCTTACTTTTCTTATATGTAATGGTAATATGTTTTTGTATATTGTATATTATATAGATTTCTTACCATGGTTTGTTCTAGATCTAGACAATCGTAGTGATAATTTGTAACTGTTGCGAAAACTTTATTTTGATAATTTATTTGAGTGTGTACTGTTTAAGTCTTACTATTATATATCATCTATCGGAATCACAGCAAACCATATTTGTATCAATAATGTTTAATGAAACGAAGTAAGAAAGGAGTATTTTTTTCTGAGTCATTTAATCCGGGCAATGATCCGATTAAGACGCTGCCATTCGACCCTTGACATTAGTTTCGCTTCTCTATTTTACTTTATCTTATCACTAACGTGCAGTATCTTCTGTTGAATTATAAGGCTGAATACAGAAGTAAAATAAGAGTAGAGCGCTTGCCAAAAAATCCACGTCCTTAATAATGTTATCTCATTATATTTATTGGGGCACATAATCTATAATAGGGCACATTATGCTGGTTTGAAGACCTATTTGATATGATATTTTAATTTTGACTTTTTTGTCTTTTGAATTTTTTTATTATTACGTAATGATGTGCATGTACCACTTCTTAACTGTTAATACATAAGCAGTCGCAGATAGATGCGTGCATATTTTTGCCAACTGCTTATGTATATTTTTAGTGTAAATACGTGAATAGGTTTGAGAAGAACCACGGGCCTCAACTACATATTCATAGATCGATATAGTTTATATTCAGAGTAATTTGTTAATGTCTCCTAAAGGTGGGGACTTACCACGCACTTGTAATTAATCAAGTATTCAACGTTGACAGAAAAGGGTTTGCCTGAACAATATAATTGTATTTAATGGAATGAACTCATTATTTTGGAGCTCTAATATATTCTGTGGCCTATTATAGATATTGTGCCCTAATAAACATAATGAGATAACATTATTAAGGACGTGGATTTTTTGGCAAACTCTCTACTCTTATATTACTTCTGTATTCGGCCTTATCATTCGACAGAAGTTATTGAATGTTAGTGATAAGATAAAGTAAAATAGAAAAACGTAATTAATGTCAAGGGTCATTGTTCGGATTAAATGACTCAGAAAAAATATTCCTTTTTTTCATAGGATAAGGATGACAAACGAACACACAGTCCACCTGATGGTAAGTGGTTGCTGTGGCCCATAGACATCTACATCTATCCTTTATTACAAATCAAAATGCAGATGCGTTGTCACCCTTGAGGACTAAGATGGAATGCCTCATTTCCAGTAAAAATGGCCTCCGGCCACCTGCACTCACCAAGCGAAACGCAAAGTTAAACCTCTACTTTACGCTGATATTCTGTAAGGTCGTGGTACCACCCCGGTTCGAGCCGGCCCATCCGTGCGACAGCAACATCTGCCGCGTGACTCTACCACTGTTGTTCTTAAAAATAATACTTATCGAATGTCACTCTTATGCTTAATTTTTCGACAGGGCGTAGCATTAGTACAAATTACAATGACGTCAGAATAACAGTGGGGTTTTGCTGAAGCTTTATTAATTATAGGGAGGCAATATTAAATAAAACACATTTTATTTTGTTTTTGTTGAATAAAATTTTATTTCACGAATTGTATCGCGTTTCATTTGAATAACCTTTGATTCCAGACTTGCTGAAAATTTGTTTTATTCAATGTGTTGCATTCGCTGACGCCTGTTTTCCGGACTTGAGTCGTGCTTTTATTATACCTTATTTGACCATATTAATTATAATATATTATGGAGGGAAATACATGACTCCAAAATACTTGGCAGTGTTCTGGGTTTCCTGAGATACTGGTACGAGTACTAAACGAATAAAATTAGGTGGGGCGACATAACATCTAGTGGCTATAAACTAGAATGTGGTGTACGTCAGGGAGGGCTGACCCCCGGTCCCCCTCTCGCCGGCCTTTTTTAATCTTAATGTTACCGGCTTAATCGAGGAGCTTAGGAGTGCCAAAATTGGATTCTACATTAACAGTGTAACGTTTAATAACTTCAGCTACGCTAACGATATGATACCCTTTCCTATATGATTTCCTTTCCTTGCCCATCGATCGAAGGTCTTAGAAAGCTTATATACATCTGCGAAAATTATGCTCGTCAGCATGGATTAAAATATAATAAAGCTAAGACTGAAATGCCAGTATTTTATGCTGTGAAGGAGCCGAAAAGGGTATCGCCAGTACGCATAAAGCTGTGCAGGTTTAGTCTGTGAAGAAGTTCAGGTACTAGGGTCATATATTGTTGGACAATCTATGGCTCTAGCCATACGTTTCAACATGCTGACGCGTCGCTTTGCTTTGCCTTCTGAGGATGTTGAGATTATTATATTTAAAGACTATTGTATTTTCTTTTACACGGACAAATTTACCGGATAAATTACACCAAAAAATCCTATAACATCCTCATCCACGGTACAGCAGCGCGTCCGCAATGTTCGCAGAGGCCACTGTCACAGACATTTACGCAGTGTTATGTCTGGTGTTTGTATGTATGTTTGTACGCAATTTAACATAGAAATTAATTTAGCTCGTTGTTAAGATGTCTCCCCACAATATATTTCATAAGCACTGGCAGGGGATGCATCGGACGCTAATTGCCTTACTAATAATTTATCATCATCATCATTACAGCCGTTCACAAGTCCACTGCTGAACATAGGCCTCCCGCAAGGAATGTCACAAAGCACTGTCCCAAGCCATCTGCATCCATTGACTTCCTGCATGTCTTACCAGGTCGTTATTCCATCTAGTGGGTGGACGCCCTACACTTTGCCTGCCGGTACGATACTACCACTCGAGAACCTTTCCTTTCCATCGGTCGTCTGTTCTTCGAAGTATATGGCTGGCCCATTGCCACTTCAGCTTATTAATCCCTTGGGCTATGTTAGTTACTCTGCTTCTACTGCGGATATCCTCATTTTTAAGTCTATCACACAGAGAAACCACGAGCATAGCCCTCTCCATTGCTCGCTGATCGACCTTGAGCTTTCTCATACGGCCAGCAGTGAAGGACCACGTCTCAGATCCATAATAACATAATAATCCATACGTTAATAAATAAACATTATTAATGTACAAAAATATGGTTTATTAATAATTTATTAAACCATATTTTTTGTTGAATTTATTGTACTGTATTATGTTTTGGCTACGTATCCATATTATTATCTTTCTTTTAATTCATGTAATCTCATAATAAACTATTAAGCATTTATATTTATTTAATATAAATTCGTCTCATTTTAAGCACACGTCTACACTTAGATTTGGGGCGTACTTTTTTATGTGCACTTCAGTTTGATGGATTTTACTTCCTTTGGATAAAATTTTATAAAACGCAACAACATTCAGTATTCACGAAATGTTTTTAAGTACAGTGTTGCGATTTAAAGAAAAGGTTTTACATTTTATATCTTAAGTATTTATTTTTTAAATCTTTTAATAAATTACTAGCAATAATGTTTAACATTAGTTGAGGAGTGACAGAACAAAATATGATAATTCCATGATGTCTAATTTTTCACAATAGGTCAAAAACCGGCAACTACTTTGTGCAATTAAAAAAAATTGGGTTCTAATGAATCAATAACTGTAAAAGCTTATTAAGTATGTTTTTTATTATTATTTTTTTATTTCAAATTGTTTATATATTCTTATGTAAAAAATGGAAATATCATGTTATGATTAGATCTGACGAAAATACTAAACTGTTTGGAAATCTCATGTCAATATTTTGACATTGACTTAAATCTGTAGTCATGTGATATATTATGTTAACCAGCGTAACCATAGACAAATAATGTAGTTTTATACGGCTTCAGCACCCTAATATTTAAGCAAATAAAGCGTTCAAAAGTGGATAAATTATTTTTACAAGGAAATATCCTATTTTGTACCAACTTTCAATCTGCACACCAGAAATGTATGAAATTTATCATGTTTTGTTCCAATTTTGTTTATTAATATTTTTAAACATGGAAATGTCATTATTTGCCTAAATTTTTTAACTGCAGAGGCTATTTACTACAGGAATAAGTGCGCTTTGAACCACACCAGCCTAAAAGGTAACGTAATTTACGGTATTCTGCCGAATGACATTAATAACTTTTTTTTACAAAAAGTGGAATTATCATGTTTTGTTCCGTCACTCCTCAGTTATAATATCGTTAACCATTCCACTTAAGCTTAAAATTCTTAAAGTGGTTCACTAGAGTAGCACAGATTCAATAATAGTAGGTACTACAGTAATCGAATCAATAACAATTACACATGTAATGTATATTGAATAAAAATGATTCTATTCTAATGACAGTTTCGAACCTACGACTTTATGAGTTCCCGGTCTGCACTGCACAATTGGGCTACTTTGGCTTTCGAATTTTACTTTGGCACTAGCGCTCTAATAATGTGGCAGTTGATTTATTAATGTAGCATCATTTAGATTTTTCAAAGTAATTCCCAATGACCATTTATTTTATAATTTCATCTATTTCACAAAACAAAAACTTGTCCAAGTTTCTTTTCGGATAAAATATTAGCTAAGATTACTCGCGATATTGCTCTTTATTAGTTAGGCCCGTATTAATAAACGTTACTCAGCTCAAGTACGCGCACTTGAGTACAATCTTGAGGTTATGATCTTATTAATAATCATATAACAAGATGCGGTTTAGGTTTACGATATCAGCTAAGTTGATTATTTATATAGATAAATGTAGATGTCTGTGGGCCACAGCATCCACTTACCATCAGGTGGACTGTGTGCTCGTTTGTCTTAAAAGAAATCTACAAAATTTTGTACAATGTCGCGTCCCATTCGGAAATTCACTCAGATTTGCACAGAGTTTTCCCTCAACAATTATTATATAAGATGCATAATTGCATCACCTGAATTTATTATATTACATTATCAATGCAGCAACAAAATTCAGACCCGCAAAGTAGCTCAAAACAAATTAATAATAATAATACCTTCCAAAAATAAATATTGAGAGCGCACTAGCGCATACATGATACCTCGCTTAATAAGTGGTCTGGATAATAAATTTAGAAGTGAACTTAATGAAGTTAACATAAAGTATAAATTAAAATGTTATTTTCTTAACAAATATCAGCTGTTATACCCATTTTTGTAAATTTAGACAGAACGGCACGCAAGACAAACCTGCGTGGTTTTTCGCTGTGCCGCATAGCAATATTATAACAATTTTTATCTGATAATAAAAAAGTCTCCGACTCAGCATAGTGCTGCGGTGTAATAACCACCTCTGAATACTAAGATGGAAAGTCTCTCAGCATGTTAAACACGTTTTTTATCATATGTATAATGTTGGCCCTGGCTGAGATTCGAACCCCGGACCTAAATTGTATGTGTCTCAAATAATATACATGAATATCGTAACTACGGGTATATGCTATGTTGTCGGAAATTGATTTTCATGTCAAAGCGTAGCACATACGAGAATCTCTATAAATTAGTTTTCCTTCAATATCCGGGGCTTTGACAGATTGCAAGAGAATTCTGAATCCCAGGTAAGTTTTATAAATGTGGTTATTTATTGTTGAATTGTTTTTTTAGGGTTCCGTACCTCGACAGGAAAACCGGAACCCTTATAGGATCACTTTGTTGTCCGTCTGTCTGTCTGTCTGTCAAGACTCATTTTCTCAGGAACACGTGGAGGTATCAAGCTGAAATTCATATCAAATACTCAAGTCTACTGTCCCTTGGAGCTGTGAAAATCAAACTTCTAAGCCAACGCAATCAAAAGATACAGCCGTTTATGCCTCAAATTTTCGACATTCGCAAAGGAATCAAAACCTACAGGGTACTTCCCGTGAACTCAGAATCTTAAAATTTGATATGAAGCAACGTATTATTTTAACTTTAGCACAGATAAAGGAAAAGTTGCGAAAAACATAAATTTTTAGTTACATTATAATAAAAATAATGTTAATAATTCTAAACTTATATACGGATTTGTTCGGAACCCTCGGTGCACGAGTCAGACTCGCACTTGGCCGATTTTTTTTCTATTAATTCATTCGGTCAGAGGTTTGGAAATAATGAGTCTATCATTTGGAACGTTTGTATGTTACTGACGTACCCTTTTCAACAGAGCAGGCTTAATTAAAATTGGCCTTTTGCTATTTCTATATGTCTATTACTCTGAAAATAAATTTTAGTAAGCACATAATGCAACAAAACGTTGAGGATAAATACATAGTTTAATGTAATTAAGAGGACATGCGGACCGAAAGACTTTTGAAAATTAGGTATTTGATGTAACTACAGCTGTCGCTTTGCGAGCGCTCGGCCTCCGAGGACAACTGCAGATCCGACGGAATAGCCTAAGTAAAAAGGCATAATTCGAGGTTTGGCGCTCTACCATTTCCTCCTCCAATAATGGACCAATTTAAAAGGTATTTCATATACCGAATAAGAAGGATATATACTGTGTCAATGTTTTTCTTTTTTCAGCATTAGTTATTAAATTTGAACACTAGGCCCTTGTTGACGGCGGTCTAAATAGGCAACTTTGAGCATTTTGTAAGGTTTCTAGTGCTTATATAGATAATGTATCATCAAAAAGGAAAACATAGAGACAGAAAAAGTTGATATTGTTTTTTATTTATTTTAACTTTTATACACAAAAGAAAAACCGTGAATATGGCGGACTTAATGCCTTAAGGCATTCTCTCCCAGTCAACCACTAGGCTAAGCAGGGATATACATATGGGAGGTAGTGCAGCAAAAGTAAACTAATGATGAGAAAAAAGGTAACGAAGTTCGAATAAAGCAGAATATATTCTATACATATATAGAAGATATTCTATACATATATCATAAAATGTGAATATATATTTATTTTTCAATGCTAAATCATAATAAAATAAAAATTATAATAATAATTTAAAAAAATAATATAATAAAAATAATAAAAAAATAAAAAATATAATAAAAATAATAAAAAAATAATATATTAATACAGACGTAAACATACATAAATCTACTTAAATACATTAAATGTTTACATAATATTATATACATATATATACACATATTTCTGTGCCATGATAAATAAAGAAAATATGTGACGATGGAATCATTCTTTAGGAAAAATTTTACTAAAATGTTCACGAACTTTGTTTTTAAAAAGAAACTTGTTGGATGCTTAATGTCAAGAGGTATTTCGTGATATTTATTTTGCTGTAAAAACTCATTGCGATTCGTAAAAGTTCACTGCTAGGAATGTACTTCTCATGTTGTAAGGAGAAACTCCCTTAATCGTTGCGTTGAGTAGGCGGCTTGGAGGTCGCAGTATCAGACGTTTTGCACCTTCAACGCTGCTGCCCGTCACCTGTCTGGCGTCTGGCGGATTGCGGATGGCGATCTAATTTACGTCTGGTGCAACAAAGATGGCTATGCCACCATCTATCGAAATCCATAAAATTTGGCATTTCTCTCTTTTGGCGAGTTGCCTCTTACTAAACTCACGGGACGAAATGGAGGTGACGGATCGTCTTACGCCAGACCATAATATGTACGTGCAACTATATTATGGCTGTAGCACGAATGGGTCGGCTTGACCGGTGTAGGACCACAGAATACCAGCGTAAAATGACAGCTTAATGCTGCTGTGTTTCGTATGGCGGGTGTAGAGAACCGAATACCCTTTTTACTGGAAATGGGGCATTCCATCTTAGTCCTCACGGGTGACAACGCACCTGCATTTAGATTCTTAATCAAGGATAGATGTGGATGTCTATCTAGCCACAGCATCCACTTACCATAAGTCTGGAATATCGTGAGCACAATGATTCTATTTAAAAAAAAACTTCACAACTTTTTTTTAAAATCGTTACCCTAGGATTATTTCTTGTTGGGGCAGTTTACACACATTATTTTTTTATAACTCCAGATTTAACAGTCCATCTTATGGTAACTGGTTACTGTGACCCATAGGCATCTACATCCATCCTCAATTAAGAATCAAAATGAGACGCGTTGTCACCCTTGAGGACTTAGATGGAATGCCTCGTTTCCAGTAAAAAGGGCATCCGGTTCTCTACACTCACCATATGAAACACAGCATCGTTAAGCTGCTATTTTACGCTGGTCCTATGTGAGAGCGTGGTCCTTCCCCGGTCGAGCCGACCAACGATACAACTATATCACTAATATAGCTGCAGCATGGCTCTACCACGTTAAATACCAATTACGCAAGGACAAACATCTAGACCCGGAACGATTATTTGTAGGCCATAGAAATATTTGTTCCATGCGGGATTCGAACCCGAGGTCCTTAGCGCTGCAACTCGTTGTTAAGCCACGCGCCACGAAGCCGTCTAGGAAATAAAGAACGAACTAGGAAATAAAAAACTACGACTACTAACTAGCCTTCGAAGCGGGCAACTGTGGTAAGTATACCCCTTATCAGGTATTCTCACGTCCACTGCTGAACATAGGCCTCCCCAGCCTATGTTCAGCAGTGGACTTCCATAGGCTATAAAGAAGAAGAAGCTATATATATATATATATATATATATATATATATATATATATATATATATATATAAAAAGTACGTGTCACGTTGTTTTTCCGCGATGGACTCCTAAACTACTGAACTGATTTCAATTTTTGGTCAATGTACAGTTTGATCCAACTTAAAAGATAGGATAGCTTACATCTCAATTTATAGTCGCAATACAATATTATTTTATTGAAAATTATTTGTCTATTATTTGACAGTCACAATTATCTGTTAGCTCAAAACGATTCTGTCAGATGACGATATCTGTTGACTGGATTGAGTAAATATTTAATGTTAAAAATACAAACGTTCAATATAAACTACAATTTAGTAATATAACCATCACGTGTTGCTGTAAGTATTCAACAGATAGAACCGATTTCAAAAAAAAATTTTGGTCCAACTTGAGAGATAGGATAGTTTTTATCCCGATAAGTGACCGTCAATTTTTTTATTGTTAATTTCAGGAGCTTTTTTGGGAAAGCAAAAGGTCGTTCGGAAAGGGCAGAACAACGTCTGCCTGGTCAGCTATATATATATATATATATCCTAACGCATCGACATAATTTCACTCTAATAGAAGTCTGATTCCATGTATACCTCAAGAGGCACAATTATTGTAGAAAGTTTTCAACACAAAACTTAACATTAGAAAAGGCATAAATCAATTTATTATCTCATTTCTTATTCTGTAACCATTTCTGAATATCAAGCTGTTAGATACTAAGATTATTAGATTCCCTTGTTAAGTATATTTATTTGTTATTTTTTATAAGATAAGGGTGACAAACGAGCATACAGTTTACGTGATGGTAAGTGGATCATTTCATCATCATCATTACAGCCCTTCAAAGTCCACTGCTGAACATAGGCCTCCCCCAAAGAATGCCACAAAGCACGGTCCTGAGCCACCTGCATCCATCGACTTCCTGCATGTCTTACCAGGTCGTCACTCCATCTCGTGGGGGGACGCCCTACACTTCGCCTACTGGTACGAGACTGCCACTCGAGAACCTTTCTTCCCCATCGGTTGTCGATTCTTCGAGCTATATGGCCGGCCTACTGCCACTTCAGCTTACTAATTCGTTGGGCTATGTCGGTAACTCTGGTTCTACTGCGGATATCCTTATTCCTAAGTTTATCACGCAGAGAAACTCCGAGCATAGCCCCCTCCATAGCTCGCTGAGCGACCTTGAGCTTCCTCATACGGCCAGCAGTGAAGGACTACGTCTCAGTTCCGTAAGTGATCACTGGCAATACGCACTGGTTGTACAATTTCGTTTTAAGGTTTTGAGGTATGTCTGACGAGAAGATGTGTCGTAGCTTCCCGAACGCTGCTCAGCCGAGTTGAATCCGTCGATTGACCTCTCGGTCGAAGTTGGACTTACCTAGTCGGACTATTTGTCCCAGGTAAACATACTCGTCAACAACTTCGAGCTTAGTGCTCCCAACAACTACCGGCATAGGTGTGACATGGACATTAAACATACTCTTTGTTTTGTCCATGTTCATCTTAAGACCTATCCGTTGGGAGACACTATTGAGGTCATTGAGCATAGTGCTTAGGTCCTCCAGCGATTCTGCCATAAGGACTATATCGTCGGCAAATCGAAGGTGAGTGATGTACTCGCCATTGATGTTAATACCGTATCCTTTTCTGTCCAGAAGCTTGTAAACGTCTTCCAATGCAGCGGTGAAGAATTTCGGGGATATAACATCACCCTGTCTTACACCTCTCTGCAATTGGATAGGTTTCGTACTCTGGTTCTGTACTCGGATAGCCATCGTAGCTCTACTGTACAAACACTTCAGCACTTCGATATACCGACAGTCAACTTGGCACCGCTGAAGGGACTGCAGCACCGCCCAAATTTCGACGGAATCAAAGGCTTTCTCATAGTCCACATACGCCAGACATAGTGGCAAATTGTACTCTTCGGACTTCTGTACAATTTGCCGTAGGGTATATAAATATGTAGTCTATGGTGCTATAGCCTTTTCGGAAACCGGCTTGTTCGGGAGGCTGGAAGTCGTCAAATCTGCGCACGAGACGTTTCGTAATGACTCTCGAAAACACCACGTAGACGCGGCTCAGAAGGGAAATCGGTCTGTAGTTCTTCAAGAGAGCATTGTCACCTTTATCGAAGAACAAGACCACCGCACTTCTGCTCCACGCCTCCGATGTAATGCCACCATGGAGGACGGACGGACTTCAAGTACCGGTCTTCCACCCGCTTTCAGAAGCTCCGCTGTAATTCCATCCTCGCCTGGGGCGTTGCCGTTTTTAAGGTGCTGGAGAGCCATTTTAATCTCGCTCAGACTGACGTCCGGGATATCTTCGGAATAGTGTCGGATAAGACTCGCTCTTGGATCGTTACTCACACTTGCGTGTGGCTCCAACGATGACGTGTACAGCTGCCCATAGAACCTCTCAATCTCACTCTAAATCTCAGGTGCCCCGGAAACGTTGCTGCCACATTCGGTCTTCAGCTTTGACAATTGGCTCTTTCTGGCAGACAGATCTCTGGCAAAGACTTTGGAGCCTTGGTTCCGCTCGATCGCTTCTTCAATACGAGCTGTATTGAAGTTGCGTAAGTCTCGCCGCATGCATTTGGAGATCTATCTGTTCAGTTGCCTGTATGCTGTCAAATCTGTTGAAGAATGTAGCCTCATCTCCCGTCTAACAGCCATGAGATTAAGAGTGTGATCGGAGAGTTTTTGTGTACTTCTGCGGCGGGTCTTGCAGAACTTAGCTCCGACCGCATGGACAGTTTCCACGAGCTTGTCATTCATATCGTCCACTTCATTGCAGTCTTCTAGGCACTGAAAACGGTTTTGTAACTCGAGCTGAAAGGTTTCGGGACTTTGGATTAGAGCACGAGGGCGACGGAGCGTTGACTTCATCAGACGGGACCTCTCCAACTTAACATTTAGGTTCAGTGTGCCTCTAATCATTCGGTGCTCGCTGCCGGTTTTCACCCTCGCGATCACTGAAACATCACTTAACAGTTGTCGTTTGGTCGTCATAAAGAAGTCGATCTCATTTTTTGTCGAACCATTGGGGCTCGACCAGGTCCACTTCCTGTGGGGCCGCTTCTTGAAGAAAGAATTCATCATAAAGAGTCCCTCTTTCTCCATGAAGTCGTCCAGCTGCTGGCCCCTTGGGTTCCGTTGCCCTATTCAAAATTTCCCTACTTTCTGCTCACCGTTCTCTCTTGTGCCTAGTTTTGCATTGAAGCCTCCCTTTAACACCGTATATTGGGTTTTGGAGGAATGCATGGCTCTAGAGATATCCTCATACATTTCCTCCACCTCCTCATCGGAGTGTGCCGAGGTTGGTGCGTAAACCTGTATGACTTTCAGCGAATAACGTTTGGTGATTCTGAGTATAAGGTACGCAACCCTCGTCGACACACTCCCGATCTTTACAACGTTGTTGACGAGAGACTTGTGGACGATAAATCCGACACCTCCTTGGGACAGATGGTCGCCCTCCCGGTGATAGAGCAAGTTGCCGGATTCGAGGATTACCGTGTCCTCCCCCTCTCTTCGGACTTCGGATAATCCTATAATATGCCAGCGCAACTTGTCTATCTTTTCTTCCAGCTCCACGATCTTCTCGTCAGTCTTTAGGGTGCGTGCGTTGTACGTTGCCAGGTCGAGTCGTCGTAGGCGGCAACCGAACCTCCACCGGAGATTCTTAGCACCCCCTGCCCCGCCGTTACCATGGTCGCCACCGTAGCCAGGAATAGCGGGGCCACCGCGGACTGGGGGCCGTCTCTTTGTTACTCTCGTCATTGGGGGGTATTTGCCATAGTTGCCACGCTTGGCGAGCGGGTTGGCAACCGCAGTTTTTTTATTGTAACTTTGGCTATTATCAGGAAGATGCTGCTGCCCATCTCCCGCCTGTATCCCTTTGTCGCCTTTTACGACACCCACGGGAGGATATGGGGTAGTAGATATTCTTGACTGCCACTACACGGCTAGTGGCTAACTACTACTACACGGCAAGTGGATGCTGCGGCCCATATACATCTATATCAAACAAATTGCAGATGTGATGTCACCCGTGAGGACTAAGATGGAATGGCTCTTTACCAGTAAAATCGGTCTCCGGTTTTCTACGTTCACCATACGAAACCTAGCGAAATTAAGCTGCTATTTTTTTTTTTTTATGTTCTGTGAGAGCGTGGACCTTACCCGAACGTGCCGGGATCGTTGTGCTAGAACTATATTACTAATATAGCTGCATAATGTCTCTACCACGTAAGAAACACTATGTAGAGTTCTTTTGTAACCCTTTATCTACATAAAATATTGAAAGATTTACAATTTACATAAAAACACAAAAAGAAAGAAAAAAGGTTTCCTATTTGAATTAATTGCCACAGTTTTATTCTGTTAAGAAGAAGTCTTTCGGGTGTGTATCCGTTATGTCTGGTCTCGTGTAAATTGTCACAGTATTCAGTGCCTGTTGCGGTTGGCTTGAAAATAATGTGTATTACATTTGGAACATTTGTATGTTACTGATGTACCCTTTTAGCAGGGCTAGCTTAATTAAATGCGTGGCCATTTGCTATTTCTACAAGTGTATTACTCTCAAAAGAATTATAAGCAAATATTAAGCATACTACACTAAAAATAACTGGCGTCGAAACGTGGGAAATTAAAAAAATAAGTTAAAGAAATAAAATGCAATAAAATCTTTAAAATTCCTATGGGATGTTTGATTGAGTATAATATTATAAAGATAGAGTACGAATTTGTGGCGGTCGGCGCGGCGCGGCGGTGTGGTGGCTGTTCTCCGCGACTTCGCCCGCGCGTAATTTATTACGATTGGATTTCATGGGTTTTAATTATTTGCGCGGGACCCTAATTATTTTTCTAAATAAAAGTAGCCTAAGATACTTCTTATAATATTAGCTATCTGCAAGTGAAAGTGCGATCAAAATCGGTCCAGCAGTTTCGGGGATTGGCCGGAACAAACAGACTGAAAGACAAAAATTTTAAAAATCGTGTTTTTGTTATAAGTACAGTATAAACTTTCATATGCATAAGGTAAAAAGCTGTTATTTCGATATTACAAACAGACACTGCAATTTTATTTATTTGTATAGATTGTGCAACGCGGGCAAAGTCGATATGCGCCGCTAGTAGTGCATAAATAAGAAAAATTAAAAAGATTTATGGTGTTACGATATGACGCAATTTTTAGGGTTCCGTAGCCAAATGGCAAAAAACGGAAACCTTATTGGATTCGTCATGTCTGTCTGTCTGCCCGTCCGTATGTCACAACCACTTTTATCCGAAACTATTAGAACTATACTGTTGAAACTTGGTAAGTAGATGTATTCTGTGAACCGCATTAAAATTTTCCTATAAAAATAGAAAAAAATACAATAAATTTTGGGGTTTCCCCATACTTAGAACTGAAACTCAAAAACTTTTTTCCATCAAATCCATACATGTGGGATATCTATGGATAGGTCTTCAAAAATGATATTGAGGTTTCTTATATCATTTTTTTCTAAACTGAATAGTTTGCGCGATAGACAGTTCCAAAGTGATAAAATGTGTGCCCCCCCTGTAACTTCGAAGATAAGACAATGATAAAACCAAAAAAATATATGATGTACATTATCATGTAAACTTCCACCGAAAATTGGTTTGAACGAGATTTAGTAAGTAGTTTTTTTAATACGTCATAAATCGTAAATTATGTTACTTACTGCTACGGCATCCTTCATGGGCGAGTCCGACTCGCACTTGGCCGCTTTTTATAATACTGAAGTGACGAACGAACTTACATTCCACCCGATGGTAAGTGGCTACTACGGCCTATTGATATCTCCCCTCACCAGAGGACTGTCCTCAGCCTGAGGACTAAGATGCAATGTACACAGCCAGCAATTATACTGGCTCTCTTATTCTTCAGAGCGGAGCACAGTAGTGTAAGCATTGCTATTTGACTGCAGAAACACTAAAATTGTGGTACCTGATGGCAGAATACTTTTACACGTGGTAGAGCCATGCTGCCGCTATATTAGTAGTATAGTATATTTCTAACAGTGGTAGAGCCACGCGGCAACTTTTGCTGTCGCACGGATGGGCCGGCTCGAACCGGGGTGGTACCACGACCTCACAGAAAACCAGCGTGAAGTAGAAGTTTACCTCTGCGTTTCGCTTGGTGAGTGCAGGTGGCCGGAGGCCCTTTTTACTGGAATAGAATAGAATAGAATAATTTTTTATTCAATATTGATTATTACATAATACTTATTGAAAGTCATTTTTTATTTACCACTGGTTCGGAAAATACCTCAGTCCTGGGAAGAACCAGCAAGAAACCCAGCGGGACTTTTTTTTAAACATAATTTCACTTAACAATAATTTTGTTTATAGAATTTTTAAATGATTTTTCATAGAACCAGCATGGTGGCGATCACCCCATTCCCAGGGGTTATTTTCATTCATGTATTGCTTGATATTATAATAACCCTTTTGTTTTTCATAGTACAGACAATTGGAAATGAGGCAATTCATCTTAGTCCTCACGGGTGACAACGCATCTACATTTTGATTTGTAATAGAGGATTGATGTAGATGTCTATGGGCCGGCATAGACATCTACATCATACCGTGGCCCATAGGAGTGTCCCTTGAGGACTAAGATGGAATTCCTCGTCACCAGTAAAAATTGTATCCGGTTTTTTATAGACGTAAACCGTAACAGAATTCAATTAAAGAGTTTCGAAGTCTCGGCATCCGTTTCGTAAATTTTGGCATAATCGAGAAACCTTGGTGAGAATAAATTTCGACGCGGTTGTTCGGACTTTCAATATAAATCTTATTATCCACTCCGAACTTCGCTTTCAACTTGTTTAAATTAACAAATGCTCTAAGAGTACCTTTAATACCCAAAGTTCTATACAGATTATATTGCTTTCATAGAGCATTAGACTGTTGTTCAAACTTCAGTGGGAGGAAAGTTTTAGATTATGGTTTGTATTTTTTTATAAAACTGTAGTGACAAGCGAACTTACAATACACCTGATGGTAAGTGGCGACTGCAATCCATGGACAACTCAAACCAAGATGGCTACAGATGCGTTGTCACCTCCGAATACTTAGATGGAATACCTCACAGTTTGTAATACTGGCTCCCTATACCTATTCGAATATATATATATATATATATATATATATATATATATATATATATATATATATATATATATATATATATATATTATACCTAGTGAGGTCATAAATTCTGTCACATGTTTAATATAAAATAATTGAAACAAGTTTATTCATTATGTAACCATTTATATATCAAAATGAACTTAACAAAACATAGATTCTTATGACACTAAAGTTTATTCAAAACGACCTCCGTGATTTTGAATACAGGCCTTCAATCTGCGCGGCCAGTCGTCTATCGCAGCACGAACGAGGTCCATGTCAACATCGGCGGCTGCTTTAATCAAGGATGTCTTGAGTGACTCCAAATTGGGATGAGGCTTTGAGCACGCCTTTTCCTCCAAGTGTTGCCATATCTTGTAATCTAACGGATTCAAATCTGGACTAGAGGAGGGCCAGTCTTCGTGCCGGATGAAGTCGATTTCACGCGTCGCCAGCCAGTCTTGTGTGCTCTTCGCTCTATGAGCAGGCGCCGAATCTTGTTGGAATACCCAGTGCCTGTTATTGAACATGGAATGAGAAACAGGTTCCACAAGGTTCGTCAGGACTGTATTTTGATACACAACTGCATTCGTTTTTACACCTTTCTCACAAAAATGTACCTCTGTTAAGCCCCAATAAGAAACTCCCAACCATACCATGAGCGTGGATGGAAAATGACCTCTTCGGACACGCGGAATACGGTTGCTCGCTTCTTCATTACTGTGTGCGTACACCTTATTATTTTGTTTGTTGTAGCTCTCTTCTACGGTAAAAAATTTTTCATCCGAAAAAAGAATTTCCCGCTATTTTTTTCCCGCGTACCGCCTCAACAAAGCGCGGCATCTCTTCAGTCTCAGGTCCATTAGACGAGCATTCAAACGATGTCCTGTTTTTCTTCGATATGTCCGAAGCCCTAAGTCTTCATTTAACACCCTTTTCACCGTGGTTCTGCTTAACCCCATCTGAAGGGCCAACAGTTTCTGCTTACGTTTGGGATTTCTTTGAATTCTCGCCTTCACAGCTTTTATCACTGCTGGAGTCCTAACAGACCGAGGGCGACCACTTCTTGACCTGTCATCTACACTAGAGTCTTCATTGTATCGTTTGATGGTACCGTAAACGAATATTTTGGTTATATTCAAATTTTTCAGTATGTCAAAAATTTGAATTGGCGCGTAACCGCAACGATGCAACGCAATAACTGCAACACGGTCTTGTTTAAGCGTCCACTCCATATTTAAAAATGAGTAAAATTCTAAAAAGTATACAGTTTTATTTTCATGAAAAATTCGAAATTCGAATTCAATGAACTTTTTTGTGGCCAGCATTCTAAAAGAAAAGTTTTTACTGTGTGACAATACTTATGACCTGACTGTGTATATATACCAATCTGTATTTAGAAGAGCACGCACTGCTGTTTGGTGGCAGAAATAGTTAATATGGTAGTACCTACCCAGACGGACTCCTGGCCATAAAATGAGTGCTCTAACATGCAGTAAATATTTTTTGAAGTTACACTTACTTTGGGGCGTTTGGGAAAATTATGAGAGTGAATATTTTACGATGTGCGCACACACCGACACCCAAAATCGACACCATGAAGTTGTTACGATGCGCGCGCACACTGAAACCTCAAAGCGACCACTTCATTGGATAACTGTCACTCAAGTTTTCGTGGGAACTGATAACTATATTTAAGGTAGTTAGTTTTAGTTATTTTTGTTTTGTTACGCTAAATAATTTAAGCATGTAATACATAAGTATGTACGCACATACGAAATTATTTAGAGTACATTTACAGATTACATACACCCATTTCTATTTTTATGGAATATGGTTGACAAATGAGCACACAGTCCACCTGATTTAGAATCAAAATACGGGTGCGTTGTCACCCCTGTGGTCTAAGATGGAATGCCGTGTATCCAGTAAAAAGGGTCTCCAGTTCTCTACACTTACAATAAAAACACAACAGGATTGAGCTGCTTGACGCTGCTGGTATTCCGTAAAAGCGTAGTACTTCCCTTCCAAACCATTCGCGCTACAACCCTAATATAGCTGCAGTATGGCTCTACCACGCGTATATGAAAATATCGTATATTGCTTCCAAAGATTTTGCCTTTTAAAATTCCTTCCCGAAAATTTTGTAGGATTCTGAACTGTAGATATTATATTTTTTCTTCACGTGGTAGAGCCATGCTGCAGCTATTTTAGTAGTATAGTTGTAGCACGAATGGGTCGGCTCGACCGGGGAAGGACCACGCTCTCACAGAATACCAGCGTAAAATAGCAGCTTAACGCTGCTGTGTTTCGTATGGTGAGTGTAGAGAACCGGAGACCCATTTTACTGGAAAAGAGGCATTCCATCTTAGTCCTCACGGGTGACGACGCATCTGCATTTTGATTCTTTATTGAGGATAAATGTAGATGTCTATGGGCCACAGTAACCACTTACCATCAGGTGGACTGTATGCTCGTTTGTCACCCTATCCTATAAAAAAAAAATAAAAAAAATATATTCAGTCTCGACAGCTTACTTGTTAATAGAGAAAATTATTTTCCGACGCTATCGTTCAAGTTAAGAAGTCAATTTATATGACGCTCGATGACTTAGTAAGAAGTTTTATACTTTATTACAGTTGTAAAAGATAAGATTTTTTTTTAAATTGGATTTAAATTACTTGACTGGAGAATGGAGAACTTTTGCATTTGTAATTCAATGTTGGAAATAAGAGACGATGAAGAAAATATAACGTTACATTGACGATAGGTACAGAACTGCATGAGTTCCATTTCTTAAGCCATGATATACGTGGTAGAGGTACGATGCAGATGTTATGGTTGAAGCACGAATGAGTCGGCTCAACCGGGGTAGGACCACGCTCTTACAGAATACCAGTAGCAGTTTAATGCCGCTGTGTTTCGAGCTTTTTACTGGTTACGAGGCATACCATCTTAGTCTTCAGGGTTGCCAAGATGGTGCATTTTGATTCTTAATCGAGGATAAATGTAGATGTTCTATGATGACTGTGTGCTCGTTTGTAAGCTTTAATCTATAACAAAAAAGTGTTAATGAGCGAGCAAGAGTAATGAGGGGAAAGAGAATGAGACATAGATGGTAATGGATACATAAAAAGTAATTATTTATATACTTTTTGGTAAAACATAAGACCTCCGGTTATATTCATATACTCTATGCTTAAGACTTAGAGTATAAAACCATAAGATAAAACGAAAAAACGACGTATGTACGACGAGTGTCACGGAGGGAAAGGTTTATTTTTGTTTTGTCATACTCAATCCATTCCCATAATAATGACGAAACACTGATTTCATCATCACTTGATAAAGAAAAATAATTTTGTTAGTCTTACTAATAAAAACAATAAACAATATCACGAACGCACATCGTGGCAAAACTCCTGATAGCTTCCACACCATCTGGACGCTTGGCGGTCACCACTGGTCATTTTACTAGGAGTTTTCTTTCTCGTACGACCTCTCTGTAGAATAATTTACCACCGGCGATTTTTCCGGACCGATACAACTTAAAAATTTTCAGGAAAAGAGCTTACTCATTTCTAAAAGGCCGGCAACGCACCTGCAATTTCTCTGGTGTTGCAGTTGTTCGTGGGCGGCGGTAGTAATTTACCTTGAGGTGAGCCGTATGCCCGTTTGCCCCCTGTTCTATAAAAAAAATGATTGATATATTGTATTAGTACTGAATTGCAACAACTAATTGGCCTGTAATTTTATCGGTAATCGGTAATATGTATTTTTTATTTAAACGATTGTAAAATGGAATTAAATAAAGGTAATAAAAAAGCGGCCAAGTCTGAGTCGGACTCGCCCATGAAGGGTTCCGTAGCAGCAAGTAACACAATTTACGATTTATAACGTATTAAAAAAAAGTACTTACTAGATCTCGTTCAAACCAATTTTTAGTGGAAGTTTACATGGTAATGTACATCATATATTTTTTTTACTTTTATCATTCTATTATTTTAGAAGTTACAGGGGGGGGGGGGGGGGGCACATTTTACCACTTTGAAAGTGTCTCTCATGCAAACTATTCAGTTTAGAAAAAAATGATATAAAAAACCTCAATATCATTTTTGAAGACCTATCCATAGATACCCCACACGTATGGGTTTGATGAAAAATAATTTTTGAGTTTCAGTTCTAAGTATGGGAAATCTCCAAAATTTATAATTTTTCTCTTCTATTTTTGTGTGAAATTCTTAATGCGGTTCACAGAATACATCTACTTACCAAGTTTCAACAGCATAGTTCTTATAGGTTCCGAAAAAAGTGGCTGTGACATACGGACGGACAGACAGACTGACGTGACGAATCCATAAGGATTCCGTTTTTTGCCAATTGGCTACGGAACCCTAAAAAGAAAAAATACCGGTAGCATATATAATAATAGTAATGAATAAGTTGCCAGAATCTGTGTTTCCTTCTGATTACAATTTTGGTATATTCAAGGGTGAATGAGCTTTTGTTAAGTCAATGCGCTTCACCATCTTCGGCTACATCACCACTTACCATCAATTGGGCTAGTAGTCAAATGCTGGCTTAAAAATATAAAAAAATCTATCCCGTTGCAATAACACATTATATAACTCTAACACTACTAAAGATCGAATTTTTCACGGTAGCCAGTCTCAACGGAGACTAGCCATCTACGCAGGACAGGATTATATTGCCCGAGTGCTGTGTATGCACAGCTGCACTCTCAATTCCATGACTCTTATACTCCGATAGCCGTTAGCAGTCCGTTAGCCGACACAATCGGAATGAGATCAGGTGCAGGATCAACAGCGTTACGTGCTTGTCGAGGCACGGGGGTGAAACACTGTACAATTTCCTGACTACTGAAAATTATATAACAGAAAAACTCAACAACCAATTGTTGACCCAATAAGGGTTTCGGACCCGGGAGCTCATGATCAGCAGCATCACTTACTACCCTAACTTACTGCCACTAGACTAACGGGGCAGTCATCTACATAAACATCTTAGAATTTTATTAAACAATGAAGTAACTATTTACGTAAAAAAGACAAAGTTAAAACTAAAATAAGAAAAAAAATTTAAAGGGCAACAAATTTGTAGTTTTTTATAGTATTTTCAATAACCAGTATCAACAAAGCTGTAAACTGTAGTGTTCTGTATACTTTTGAGAGAATTTTAAGAATGCAATAACTGCGCAAGCGGAATCTCAACACGTGAAACGAATGCGTAAAATCAATGGAGATCATGATACCAACGCTCCGATGGATAAGAGGATCTCGGTTTTCACTTTTGGCTAAAAGCCACGAAGCCAATGCTATTATGAATGAATCTTAGAGTATACAAAAGCAAGCAGAGTTTTGGCGGGAACTTGACCGGCGGCGGATTGCTGCTCCTGTATTATTGTTTAAATAATGGTTTTGTTATGTTATTGTGGTGCGATTTTGTATATTAATTGCCTGCGCATGTGAATTATTAGAGGAAACGGTACAACAAGTGCTCCGATGGTTATGTGAATCTCAAAATAAAGTGTGTCTGTTTAAGCGTCTTGAGATACTATCGCCAGCTGTCTGCTAGCTCAAGCTGTCGTCAAAATCTTCTAAAAACTACGAAATATGACGCATCATCTTTAGTATAATCATTATATTGTGAAGCAGTGTACTCTAAACAATTATTATCACTTGATACTGAGATAAATGAAGACATAGCTTAAAGGACAAGCATCCATGCCAAAAATCTTAATAAAAATACATAATCAAACTACTTACTTGTATATACTCTAAGGAATGACATTATAAGTGGTACATGTGCCACGTAAATTATTTAATATTTAACTCTTTATTACACCTGACACGTCAACATTTCACGCTTAAACAATTTATATTTGATAAATAGCTTTATTCCCAATTTTTTTCTCTCTATTTATTTGGTCTACAAAACTGAACACAATTATAACATGCTTACAGCTTACATTTAAAACAAATATTTCAAAACTTGTATTCTAATACATAGTATGTAATACCAGATCTCACAGAATACTAGCGTATAATAGCACCTTAAAAGTGCTGTGTTTCGTATGGTGAGTGTAGAGAACTGGAGACCCTTTTTACTGGAAAAGAAGCATCCCATCTTAGTTCTCACGGGTGACAACGCATCTGAATTTTGAGATTCGCAAACGGGGATAGTTGTAGATGTCTATGGGCCACAGCAACCACTTACCATCAGGTGGACTGTGTGCTCGTTTGTCACCTTATCCTATAAAAAAAATGTAAGAAAAACCCTGTGGTTGTTCCCGTTAGGTGCGTTATCAGAATCAATATTGAAACATATAGAAATAACTTTTCTTCTGAAAACTCGACAATAATTTTGTTTATATTAATTTTGAATAAAGTTTCATTTGCAAATTGGAGTGGATTTATTACCTCTAATTGACACGCGCATCGATAAAGCAGGGTCTTAGACTATACTCTTACTCACCGGCCAATGCAGAGCTAGGTAAATATCCAGGTACCCGGAACAACTATTTTCATCATCATAATCATTACAGCCCTTCACAAGTCCACTGTTAAACATAGGCCTCCCCAAGGAATGCCACAAAGCACGGGCCTGAGCCACCTGCATCCATCGACTTCCTGTATATCTTGCCAGTTTTGTACAGTGGTAGAGCCACGCGGCAGCTTTTGCTGTCGCACGGATGGGCCGACTCGAACCGGGGTGGTACCACGACCTCACAGAATACCAGCGTGAAGTAGAGGTTTACCTCTGCGTTTCGCTTGGTGAGTGCAGGTGGTCGGAGGCCCTTGTTACTGGAAATGAGGCATTCCATCTTAGTCCTCACGGGTGACAACGCATCTACATTTTGAATTATAATAGAGGATAGATGTAGATGTCTATGGGCCGCAGCAACCACTTACCATCAGGTGGACTGTGTGCTCGTTTGTCACCCTTATCCTATAAAAAAAAAAAAGGTCGTCACTCTTTCTAGTGGGGGGACGCCCTACACTTCGTACGCCGCTAGGAGGCCGCCACTCGAGAACCTCTTTTTCTTATCGGTTGTCGATTCTTCGAGCTATATGGCCAGCCCATTGCCACTTCAGCTTACTAATTCGTTGGGCTATGTCGGTCACTTTGGTTCTACTGCGGATATCCTCACTTCTAAGTGTATCACGCAGAGAAACTCCGAGCATAGCCCTCTCTATAGCTTGCTGAGCGACTTGGAGCTTCCTCATCCGGCAAGCAGTGAAGGACCACGTCTCAGTTCCATAGGCCATCACTGGCAACACAAATTGGTTGTACAGTCTTGCTTTCAAGTTTTGAGGTATACCTGACCAGAATATGTGCCGTAATTTCCCGAACGCTGGCCAACCGAGTTGAATCCGTTGATTGACCTCTCGGTCGAAGTTGGACTTACCTAGTCGGACTATTTGTCCCAGGTAAACATACTCGTCAACAACTTTGAGCTTAGTGCTCCCAACAACTACCGGCATTAAACATGATCTTTGGTTTGTCCATGTTCATCTTAAGAACTATCCGTTGGGAAACTTTATTGAGGTCATTGAGCATAGTGCTTAGGTCCTCCAGCGATTCTGCCATAAGGACTATATCGTCGGCAAATCTAAGGTGAGTGATGAACTCGCCATTGATATTAATACCGTATCCTTTCCAGTCCAGATGCTTAAAAACGTCTTCCAATGCAGCGGTGAAGAGTTTCAGGGATATAACGTAACCATGTCTTACACCTCTCTGCAATTGGATAGGTTTCGTACTCTGGTTCTGTACTCGGATAGCCATTGTAGCCTTACTGTTCAAGCACTTCAGCACTTCGATATACCGACAGTACACTTGGGACCACAGTAGGGACTGCAGCACCGCCCGAATTCCGACGGAATCAAAGGCTTTCTCATAGTCCACATACGCCAGACATAGTGGCAAATTGTACTCATTGGACTTGTATACAATTTGCCGAAGGGTATGTATGTGGTCTATGGTGCTGAAGTCTTTTTGGAAACCGGCTTGTTCGGGAGGCTGGAAGTTGTCAAGTCTGCGCGCGAGACGATTCGTAATGACTCTCGAATACAGCACGTAGACGCGGCTCAGAAGGGAATTCGGTCTATAGTTCTTCAAGAGAGCGTTGTCACCTTTTTGGTGACAACGATCTTTTGAAGACAACGGTTTTTAAGGTGTTGGAGAGCCATTCTAATCTCCCTCAGACTGACGTCCGGGATATCATTGGAATAGTGTCGGATAAGACTCGCTCTTGGATCGTTACTCACCCTTGCGTGTGGCTCCAACGATGATGTGTACAGCTGCCCATAGAACCTCTCAATTTCACTCAAAATCACAGGTGTCCCGGAAACGACGTTGCCACACTCGGTCTTCAGCTTCGACAGGTGGCTCTTTCTGGCAGACAGATCTCTAGCAAAGACTTTGGAACCCTGGTTCCGCTCCATCACCTCTTCAATACGAGCAGTATTAAAGTTGCGTAAGTCCCGCCGCATGCAACTGGAGATCTGTCTGTTCAGTTTCCTGTATGCTGTCAAATATACTGAAGACTGCAGCTTCATATGCCGTCTATCAGACATGAGATTAAGAGTGTAATCGGAGAGTTTTTGTGTTCTTCTGCGGCGGGTCTTGCAAAACTTAGCTCCGACCGCATGGACAGTTTCCACGAGCTTGTCATTCATATCGTCCACTGCACTGCAATTCTCTAGGCACCGAAAACGGTTTCGTAGCTCGAACTTAAAGGTTTCGGGACTTTGGATTAGAGCACGAGGGGGACGGAGCGTTGACTTCATTAGACGTGACCTCTCCAACTTAACGTTTAGGTTCAGTGTACCTCACACCATTCGGTGATCGCTGCCGGTTTTCACCCTCGCGATCACTGAGACATCACTGAACAGTTGTCGTCTGGTCGTCATAATGAAGTCAATCTCATTTTTTGTCGAACCGTCGGGGCTCAACCAGGTCCACTTCCTGTGGGGCCGCTTCTGGAAAAAAGAGTTCATCATAAAGAGTCCCTCTTTTTCCATGAAGTCGGCGAGCTGCTGGCCCGTTGGGTTCCGTTGCCCTATTCCGAATTTCCCTACTTTCAACTCACCGTTCTCTCTTGTCCTTAGTTTTGAGTTGAAGTCTCCCATTAACATCGTATAGTGGGTTATGGAGGAAGGAATGGCTCTAGAGATATCCTCATACTTTTCCTCCACATCCTCATCGGGATGTGCCGAGGTTGGTGCGTAAACCTGTATGACCTTCAGCGAATACCGTTTGGTGATTCTGAGTATAAGGTACGCAACCCACTTCGACACACTCACAATCTTTACAACGTTGTTAACGAGAGGCATGTGGACGATAAATTCGACACCTCCTTGGGACAGATGGTCACCCTCTTGGTGATAGAACAAGTTGCCTGATTCGAGGATTACCGCGTCCTCCCCCTTTCTTCGGACCTCGGATAATCCTATGATATTCCAGCGCAACTTGTCTATCTCTTCTTCCAGTTCCAGGATCTTCTCATCAGTCCTCAGGGTGCGTGCGTTATAAGTTGTCAGGTCGAGTCGTCGTAGGTGGCAATCGAACCTCCACCGGAGATTCTTAGCACCCCCTGCCCCGCCGTTAACATGGTCGCCACCGTAGCCAGGAATAGCGTGGCCGCTGGGGACTGGGGGCCGTCTTTTTGTAACTTTTATCATGGGGGGTATATTGCCATAGCTGCCACGCTTGACTAGCGGGTTGGTAACCGCAGTTTTTTTATTGTAGTTTTGCTGTTATCAGAAAGATGCTGCTGCCCATCCTCTGCCTCAGTTTCCCACTGTCGTCTCTTACGACACCCACGGGAATGTATGGGGTAGTGAGTATTCTTACCCGCCACTACACGGGGGACAATTACTTTAGGACGGAACAATTATTTTAGGCTATTCAAATACATGTTTCGTGCGGTATTCATGACACGGAGCTGCCAAAGTCCAAAAGGCAAAGGTTATTTTTGGCCTTTACGAAATATAGCTCATACGACACAGAGGAGACCATATTGGGTGACGGCTTCTCTTAAGCCACCACCACAACTTTGAAATATAATCGAAAATAAATATATATTTTGCTAGGTAATATCATAACCTAACAGTAAAGTTCAAATATATTTTCGTAAATAAAAAAGAAAACATTAATTATTATTTTGTTTTTAAAAAAGAAAAAAAGGTTCAATATTAAATAAAACGTGTGAAATTCATACGCGGTTGTATTGAAACCTTTAGAAAACTAAACTTCGCGAGAATGAGATTAATGCAGAGTATCAGGTGTCGGATAATTGTAGGGTTAATGTAATTAAAACATAAAGAAATTTATAAATAAAACTATATACTATATTCTGTCTCACTCACTCTTTTGGTGTCCCTTTTTCGTGTCATCCAGTTTCAAATCACAACGATTAAAAAGTATTTTTTTTTCTATAGAATAGGGGGAAAACGAGCATGCGGCTCACCTGATGGTAAGTGACTACCGCCGCCCATGAACAACTGCAACACCAAGGAGGGAATCGCAGATGCGTTGCCGGCCTTTTAAAAAGGAGTACGCTCTTTTCTTGAAGGTCCCTAAGTCGTGCGAGGAAGAAAACATCTTCCAAATCGCGCAGTGGTGGACCACCAATCATCCAGATGGTGTGGATGGTATCGGGAGTTCTGCCGCGATGTGCATTCGTGAAATTTGGCGGCTGGGATTAATCCGAACAATTCCTCAGAGCACTCCCCGTGGTAGATGCGAAAGAAAATGCAAAGGGATGCAACATCTCTTCGCAGTGACAATGAATCGAGCCGATCGTAAAGGACTCGGTCGTCGATGATTCGAGCCGCTCTACGCTGGATGCGGTCAAGTGGAAGCAGCTGGCACTGGGGAGCCCCTGCCCAGAGATGGGAACAGTATTCCATGAGAGGCCGAACCTGCGCCTTGTAAAGTTGCAGGCGATGTGCCGGCATGAAATACTGTCCCGCTCTGCTGAGCACGCTAATCTTTTTAGAGGCCAATTTGGCCTTCTCTTCCAAGTGACCACGAAATTGCACGTCACTCGATATGTCGACTCCGAGGATTCCGATACTGGCTGAGGCAAGAAGGGGAGTGCCTTGGAATTGAGGAGATACGACAAAGGGGTTCTTTTTAGCGGTAAACGCGCAAACTTGTGTCATCTGAGGATTAAACTGGACTAGATTTAGTCGCCCCCAATCCGAGACTTTGTTTAGCAAAGACTCGACTTCAGACATAAGTTTGTTCCGGTTATAATTTTCACTTCAATAAAAAAAAGTTCGCGGCTGTCTATCTTGTAACCACAACGCAACTATCACTACCTATAAATATTTGTTTATCATTATGAGGTTACATTAAAAGTGCTGTTTGTGACGGCAAGATTAAAGATTGATAAATGATGACAGGGAAATAATATAACGCGAAGAAAATGTTTCGATAATAGGATAGTGTGCATATCTCAAAAGGTAAAAATGATTGATCACGCTTCCAAAAATACTTTATGAAAATATTAAATAAATGTATACATAATAAAACTTTTATCACTATTTCTGAACACTCTACTGGATAAGGCCACCTTTAACTTTAACTTCAGTCAAGGTGGGCAACAGATGCGTTGAGACTTTTGAGGACCTGTTAATGAAAGCCCGTTTTTTTATAGGATAAGGGTGACAAACGAGCATACAGTCCACCTGATGTTAACTGGTTGCTGTGACCCATATATGTCTACATCAATCCTCGAGTGCAAATCAAACTGCAGATGCGTTGTCACCCGTGAGGACTCAGATGGAATGTCTCGTTTCTAGTAAAAAGGGTCTCCGGTTCTCTACACTCACCATACGAAACACAGAAGCGTTAAGCTGCTATTTTACGCTGGTATTGTGCGAGAGCGTGGTCCTTCCCCGGTCGAGCCGACCCATTCGTGCTACAACTATACCAGTAATATAGCTGCAGCATGGCTCTACCATGTATCTCAAAATTTAATTTCGATGAAGGCTTATCGGAGTCTAGCCATTTGTGTAAGTGCAAACACGGTAGTACGATACTGTGGACTTTACTGTTGCTACCGGATTTTCCGGAACGATACGACTTAAGGACCTTATGCCGTTTGCCTCCACTTCCATAAAAAACTGTTCTATGATGCACTCATAAGAGAACGATGGGATGCCGGAGAAGCAACCTAGTCCTTTTTAGCTGTTATGTTAACCTTTTTTTCTATAGAGCATTTGTTCTATTTTTTTTTTCTTCTTATATAAAATTAAAGTGACAAATGAACATATAGACCACATAATGGTAAAAAGCTAATGCAGGCTATGGTCAACTAGACCAACTTTAAACAAAGGAGGCTACATATTGTGACGCTTCATAATTATTAATAATAAATAATAATTAAATTCATTATAAAGACATTTAAAAATGTTATAGAAATTATAATTTAAACAATTAAAATGCAAATAACAAGTATAAAGTTCAAATATGTTCATTTGGAATATTGAATATTATAGTACAGTTAACGCATCAATTGTCTCTAAAAATCTCTAAATTTATTAAAATTCTGCTTAAAATATTCAAAATGTATTAAATCATATAAATACAAATCGATTATATTGCAATAATAAATATAAATAACATTTGTAATATAATAGAAAAAATGGATCAAAATTTTCTATGTTGATGAAAGTGTTCTTGTAATGTTCCCTTATATTGGGGCGTTGCCGGCGACGCATACCCAAGGTTGTACATATATATGGGGGGGTCGGCTGATCGACTGCTAGTACTAAGGTTGCACAATGACTAGTCCTATATTAGGGACTTATCATACTAAGGTCTAACGAACCAAAGCATTAATATAGAAGGTCTCCATGATGCATAAGCATTATGATAGCAGAGTTATGACTTGAAGTCCCATATGAATAAGACATACAATAGTATGGTCTATGAAATAAAGCAAATATGTGGAAGGTCTGAAATATGTAAAAGCATTATATTGAAAGAAATGGGACTTGAAAAGGATTATTATAGTGGCGTGTAGGTTGCTTCGCAGCCTCCGAGACCGAGGTAAACTTGGACTCGCTAACCGATGTGTCCTAGACATATCATCTTAGTGTCGGTGGTAAGCGGGTTTGTTGTAGCAATACGACTTGCCCGTGGACATCGCACGCCCCTACCGTTTGTGGGCGGCGTCTTAGCGCATAGCGTTATGATACGTCGACTATCTTTCGGATTAGGGTGAGTGTGTTTGGTAGTACTTTTAAGTGCAGCAAGCATACTCAACTCCATGTCTTAGTGCAATAGTGCTATGATACGTGGAGTTTTGGCTACTGACGTCTTAGTGGCGTGTTACTATGACAGTTGGTAGTATTTTGCGTGTGGTGCTGTCTGCTGGGACTGTATGGGGGACCTTGGGATGGTGTAAGCTCGACGATAGTCGTATTGATGCTTGTTGCATTCTGCAGCATTGCGTCTCTGCGATGGTTGTTTGGCGGGTCGCTATTCTCAATGGCGCTCTCTGCGTCTTGGTTTGACTCACAACATAAGTAGCTTTGCCCAAGTCGGGTCCCTTCATTGCGGTGCTGCAGACTGTCTGCCCTCCATGATGTTTTATATAACAACATAATAATATATCTCTATAAAGTTCCCACCTTTGAAAGATTGAAGGCAACTTGTTGATGGGTGAGACAAACATGATCGAAAAATGCATATACTCAACGTCAGTGACACAAACCCTTTCTGATGGCGAATTATTACTAATATCTTATAACTGCCTATTGGCTATATCTGCCATTGTATTGGTTGGTGGAGCATATGCGTCGACCTCATGCGGGCGGTAGCTGGAGGAAGAATCTGAGGAGGCTCTCAAGGCTGCGGCCGAAAGCCGCACAACGTGGGACCATTCCCTTGAGGTGAGCGGCAGACTCATGACACGCTCTGCGGCCAATTGGCCGTGCTGACCATGCAATTGGTAGTGACGCCTTACACTTACATCACGTCTGCAGGAACGGCGGTCTGGCAGGTGGTAGCGCTCACGGAGGGCTTTTTATGGCCAGTGTGCCTATCGTTGCCTAACCCGTGTGACGTACATTCACTTGTGGCTGGATTTGATCGTATTCTGTATAGCGTTTACACGCATAGACATGCGCGACTTTGCTCGGTCGATGTTTGTGCTTACGCACTATCAAGGGGCCAAATCCTCTTTTACTGGTTCGCCAGTTATTTTGCTGTAGTATACGGTCCAGTTCCCATTGAAATGGATGGCGCTCACCGTGCACGGCGTGTGCGGAGCCGTGTAACTCCTCCACATTTTTTTTAATGTGGGTGAGCGAAGCCCTTGTATCTGGTATTTGATATAAATATTGTGAGCCTTTTCCAAGCGGGAAGGGATTAATTAATAAGAAATTGACTGTTGTGAACCTGATACAAGTGGAATGGGGACAATTTATTGTTCTTAACTTTTTTGAGCTCTGTCTTCGTGAATGGGGTTCTTTACCTTATAAGACGCTACCAACAGCTTTCGATTGCTCGCATGAACATTCATTCTTCCAAGATACACCTAAAAGAACTAAGTTACTATACAAACACAACGTAAATAAGGGTCCTAACTAAGACGATCACGCCATAAATTTATTTAACGGCCTATATTTAACCTTTAGAAAGATCAAAATATACTGGTCATTAAATTAAGTATATTTATATATCTTATAGATATAGATTCTAAAGAAATACAAATATATATATATATATATATATTTAAGTATATAGAGATGGTAGAGTAAGAGGGGGGGGGGGGGGGGGGGTCGTTACAATATGTGTTGTCCTGGCGATCTCGGAACGCTTCGTAGCCTGTGATTATACTTTTTTAACACCGATCAGACCTGCTGAACACAGTAGAGCCTGCAATTCTGCTGGGCTGAAGAAATAGGTAAAACGGTCGTATACATCTAGACTCTTAGGTGGAAAAGGCGATCTAATACCCAGAAATTGTAGAGCGGCAAAGCCTAAGAATCTAAACGATAAGTATTTATGTTTGCAGATTTACCATGTAGTGGCGGTGTTAAAATATCGACTACCCGATATCATCCCGTGGGTGTCGTAAGAGATGACAGAGGGATACAAACCAGGAGATGGGCAGCAGCGTATCCTAAGAACGACTAAAAATTAAAAAAGAAACTGCGGTGGCTGCTAATGCAATGGCAAATATCCCCCCTATGAGGCAACCTATGGGGAGGCCTATGTTATGTGGACTTTAATAGGCTCTAAAGGTAACGATAGTGGATATTTTCAAGAAAAACATTGTAAATAGAGTTCTCTAATTACTTGTAGGTCGAAAGGAACAGAACGCCTTAAGGCGTTAAGTCCGCGTTTGTAAATTTTTGCGCAAAAAAGTTTAAATAAATAAAATATTGAAAATAATAAACAGTTTTCGTTTTGAAACTTATATGCTTAATTTCTAGTCCGTGAATTCTGGTTACCTTTGTTAATATAAAATAATTTTCACAATAACATTGAATTGCAAGCTACACACGTGATACCAGTGTGTCAAAGACACACGCTTTATTTAAGGCTCAACGTCAGCTCGGCGTGCGCTTAAAAAGTAGAAGTTCTACGTTCTAGCCGTAGAAAGGGATTGAATACAATAGAATATTTTTCATTTTTTAGTCCACAAGGCATTTCTATATTTCTTATTAACAGTTGTAACTTGAATTATAATAATACCTTTTATACAAATAAATAAAATTGAAGCGTCTGTTTTTAATATCAAAATAACAGCTCTTTACTAAATACATATAAAAGTGTATACGGTACTTAAAACAAAAACACAATTTTTAAAATTTTTGTCTGACTGCCTGTCCGTCCGTCGACTTCGCCCTAATTATTTTTTTAAAATAAAAGTAGCCTAAGTTACTCCTTATAATACCAGCTATCTGCCAGTGAAAGTCCCAGCCGTTTCAGAGATTAGCCGGAACAAACAGACAGACAGACAAAAATTATAAAAATTGTGTTTTGCTATAAGTACCGTATACACATTCATATAATATATTTATTAAAAACTGTAATTTTAATATTACAAACAGACTCTTCAATTTTAGTTATTTGTATAAAAGGTATAGTTATAATTCAAGTTACAACTACCTCCTGCTGGTAAGAAGAAACTGCAGCCAATCGGCACCAGCCCAATTTCAAACAAGTAAGGCATCTCTTATGATGGTAAGTGACTGCTGTGGTATCCTTTTTTAACAAAAATCTTACTTTCCGTTTTGGTTTTGTGGTTATGAGTTATATAAGTAAAGAATGAAACAGGCAAGAAAAATGGGTTAGATAAGGTTAAGTCGGAATGTATTGTCTTACTAGCTGTTCCCCGCGACTTCGCCCGCTTGTAATTTAGGGTTCCAATTATGTTGCGTGGAACTCTAACTCTTACTACTCTTACTACTAAAATATAAGTAGCCTAAATTACTCCTTATAACATCAGCTATTTGCCAGTGAAAGTCCTGTCGAAATTGATCCAGCCGTTTTGGAGATTAGGCGGAACAAACAGACAGACAGACAGACAAAATGTTAAAAATTGTTTTAATATGCATTTAGTAAAAAGCTTTTATTTTGACAATACAAACAAACACTTTAATTTTATTTATTTGTATAGATTGGAGCAAATATAGCTAATACACCCTCGCTCACGTACTGTGCTCATGGTAGCGACTGGCACAAAAACTCGAATTCTATTGGCTTTCAAGTTTTACAGTGAGCCGTCATAGCTCAAGGAATAAGTGCTCAACATAAATCATTGTAGCAAGGCTGATTTTGATAGCCTCCATCTGCTATAAAACAGTTTACTACATTTTATTGTTGATTTACAACATGCTGGGTGGCGAGGAAGGATATCGTAAGGAAAAGCATAATAAATTAAAACTAAAATTTCGTAAACGAAAAATGTTAATTTCGCTAACATGCTTAGTCAGTGCGGCGGACGGTATTATACTTCAGAAATAGTAATGAGAGAAGGCTTGTGCCCTTTAATAAAACATTAAGCGAATAAAATAATAATAATAAAATTAGGAAGTTGATGAGATTTTCATAAAGGAATAGCGAGGAATAGTAGCTTAATGAATTTCATTGAGAAAAAAATCTTTTGATGAAAAGTACAAACCGACTAAAAACATGATTCGTGGGGCAAAATGTATACATTATTACAACAGTGTGCCAAAAATATACAAGCTCTATTACCAAGTTTAAATATTTTATTAAACAAAAACTGTATATATAAAAGGGTTATTATAATATAAACGAATACCTGGTTGTTGTTGATGTTGATAATAACCCCTGGGAATGAGGTGGTCGCATCCAAACTGTTTCAGTAAGTTTTGTAAGTAGTTTGTGCAACCTGTGATACTCGTATATTGTGAAATTTTACTTTTCATAAAAGTCCCACTAGGTATCTTGCTGGTTGTTCCCAGGATAGAGGTATTTTCCAAAGCAGTGATAAAATAAATTAAATAATAATTAAAGGACTAAGTGGTAAAATAAAAAAAAATATTTTCAATAAGAATTAATTGTGATTTATATTAAAAAAAACAATTTTATTCTTGAACTATAAATTGCCTTTGAAGTCGGTAATCTCTTTGTTTTTCGGTTTTCACTTTTTGTTCAATCAATTTGTTGATCCTTTTCAGTGGACAAAGAAATATCACAAGTTCAAAGTAACAGCTACAAAGTCTAAATAAAAACAATTTCAATACCAAGTTCATCCAATTTTTCGACACCCTCAAGATTTTTTTATTGAAATTTAAATGAAACCACCCTTAAGGTATATTCTATCTGATGAAATAAGAATCATTAAATAAGTTCGCAATCGGCGCAGATATCGCGTAATATAATACATACAAAAAACATACAGTTGAATGAGGGCATCCACGACTTTTCTGTCACCAGGGCGGCGCCACTAGAAAGTGAGGTATAATATTTGACAGATTTCATAGCGGGGAAGTTAATTTGTTCGGAAACTGTAAAAGTTATTGTTTCTTTTTGTACTATTATTTTATATAAATAACATTAAAAATAAATAAACCAAACCACAGATATTCATAAAAGTAGAAAATTTAAAAAAAAGTTAAAAATGTGCAAAAAAACCGGCCAAGTGCGAGTCGGACTCGCGCACCGAGAGTTCCGAACAAATCCGTAGGTTATAATTATTAAAAATATTTTTAATATATGATGTAACTAAAAATTTATGCGTTTCGCAATTTTTCCTTTATCTATGCTATAATACGTTGCCTTGTACCAAATTTTAAGATTCTGAGTTCACGGGAAGTACCCTGTAGGTTTTGATTCCCTTGCGGCGTAATATTTGCGGCTTAAACGGCTGTATCTTTTGATTGCGTTGGCTTAGAAGTTTGATTTTTTCACAACTCCAAGGGACCGTAGACTTGAGTATTTGATATGAATTTCAGCTTGATATCTCCACGCGTTCCTAAGAAAAAGGGTCTTGACAGACAGACAGACAGACAGACAGACGGACAACAAAGTGATCCTATAAGGGTTCCGTTTTTTCCTTTTGAGGTACGGAACCCTAAAAATTAAAGACCAAACCACTGACGCATTGTTTTGTGTATTAAAACTAAAAAGAACCCCTTTGTCGTATCTCCTCAGTTTCAAGGCACTCCCCTTGCTGCCTTAGCTAGCATCGGAATCCTTGGCTTCGACATATGGAATAGTGTGCAGTTTCGTGGTCACTTGGAAGGGAAGGCCAAATTGGCCTTTAAGAGATTGGCGTGCTCCAGAGCGAGACAGTATTTCATGCCGGCACATCGCTTGCAACTTTACAAAGCCCAAGTTCGGCCTCACATGGAATACTGTTCTCATCTATGGGCCGGGGCTTCCCAGTGCCAGCTCCTTCCACTTGACCGCATCCAGCGCAGAGTGGTTCGAATCGTCGACGACCGAGTTCTTTCTAATCGGCTCGATACACTGGCACTGCGTAGAGATGTTGCATCTCTTTGCGTATTTTATCGCATTTATCACGAGGAGTGCTCTGAGGAATTGTTCGGACTAATTCCAGCCGCTCAATTTCACCATCGCACATCGCGACAAAACTCGAGTTACCATCCATACCATCTGCATGATTGGTGGTCCACCACTATGCGATTTAGAAGAAGTTTTCTCCCTCGCACAACTTCCTTGTGGAATCGATTACCACCAGTGATTTTTCCGGACCGATACGACTTAGGAATCTTCAAGAAAAGAGCTTACACCTTTCTAAAAGGCTGGCAACGCATCTGCGATTCCCCTGGTGTTGCGGTTGTTCATGGGCGGCGGTAGTCACTTACCGTCAGGTGAGCCGCATGCTCGTTTGCCCCCTCTTCTATAAAAAAAAGATATAATACTCTAGAAACTGATAAACTTTTATTAAAAAACAACTTCTCAACTAGCGACATCTGGTGAGCAGAAAATTATTAGCCCTCATTGAGTATCTTTTCATTCTGTTGATGCCGTGATGCCTAACCAGTCAGTTTTTATAATTAGTAAATTAATAATTTCACTACCCCGTTTCTTCCCATGGGTGCCGTAAGAGGCGACAGAGGGAAACTGCAACAGGAGATGGCCAGCAGAATTTTCCTGATAACAATTCAAAATTATAAAAAATTTGCGGTTCCCAACCCACCTACCAAGCGTGGCAACTATGGCAAAATCTTCCCTATGAAGGGCCTATGTTCAGCGGTGAACTTCCATAATGCTATAATTAATGAATCAATGAAGTTAGTAATTTGAAATAAATATTGTGAAACAAGTACAAGTGTTTACACAAATCACAAAAACGAGTGCCTTCTCATTCTTTGAAGTCAGCTAAAATAGATTTTTATACAGACCCAAAACCAAAAATTATAATAAATACGTTATCATAATAAACCGCCCAATAACCTAAGTGATACATCAAATTCGGGCAAATTCCCTTTCGATTTAGTCACGATCCCTCTCGACCATTACACTCCGGCACGTCGAAGGACATGTCTGTAAGATTAGGTTCATTTATCAGATTTCTTGTGGTCCCTTTTCCGTCAACAGGAACCTTAATTAACAAAGTGCGGTCGTTCCCTTAACCGTACCTCATGTGAAGAGAAATTTTCGTTATAATATAAATATTTAAGATGAAAAAAGAAAAACTAGGATATATAAAAATATTTTTTTAAAGACACTTATTATTTAAAAAAAGTGTAATATAGAATAAGGGTAAAAAAACGAACACAATGTCCACCTGATGGTAAGTGGATGCTGTGGTCCATAGACATCTAAACGTGGTAGAACCATGCTGCAGCTATATTAGTAGTATAGTTGTAGCACGAATGGGTCGGCTCGACCTGGGAAGGACCACGCTCTCACAGAATACCAGTGTAAAATAGCAGTTTAATACTGTTGTGTTTCGTATGGTGAGTCTAGAGAACCGGAGACCCTTTTTACTGGAAAAGAGGCATTCCATCTTAGTCCTCACGGGTGACAACGCATCTGAATTTTGATTCGCAAACGAGGATAGATGTAGATGTCTATGGGCCACAGCAACCACTTACCATCAGGTGGACTGTGTGCTCGTTTGTCTCCTATTCTTATAAAAGAAATCTGTCGTTGATTATCAATCAAAATGCAGATACGCTGCCACCTCTGAGGACTAAGATGGAATGCTGAGGTGATCGATACCAAGCTATTTCTAATTAGTTTTGTGTTGTCAATTGTGTAACATACATGATTGTAAGCGGTTTTTTTAAAAGTCCTGTTGGGTTTCTTGCTTATTCTTCTCAGGATAGAGGTTTTTTTCGAACCAGTGGTAATTAAACAAAAGAGTGACTTTCACTAAGTATTATTTATAAAAAAGTTTCTGTTTCTGATTTCCAGTAGAAAGGCTCTCCGGTTCTTTACACTCACCATACGAAACATAGCAGCATTGAGCTGGTATTTTACGATGGTATTTTGTGAGAGCATGGTCCTTCCCAGTTTTAGCGGACCCATTCGTGTTACAACCATAATATACCTGCAGCATAGCTCTAACGCGTAAAGTTGAAATTTTTTATAAATTAAAATGTTCAGCAGTGGACTTGTGAAGGGCTGTAATGATGATGATGATGATGATGATAATGTTGAAAATTATATATTTTTAGAAATAACACCCTTAATTGTAAATTTGTTTATTTGTAGTATTTTTCCAATTAACTTGGTAGCGACACGAGTAAGCCGATTCGATCAGAAAATGACGAAAATCGCATACAAAACCAGCGTGAAATATCAGCAGAAAGCCGCTGTTTCGTATAGTGAGTAGCGATCCTCTATTACAAATCAAAATGCAGATGCGTTGTCACCCGTGAGGACTAAGATGGAATGGCTCATTTCCTGTAAAAACTGTTACCGGTTCTCTACACTCACCATACGAATCACAGCAGCGTTAAGCTGCTATTTTACGCTGGTATTCTGTGAGAGCGTCGTCCTTCCCCGTTGGGCCGACCATTCGTGCCACAACTATACTATTAATATAGCTGCAGCATGTCTCTACTACGTAAAAAAATGGTCTTCTTGTAATATATATTACAAGTAACGCCAACACAGGCAGTAATTCTCCCTCCAGTGAATTATAGCTCTGCTGTCGATACGTTTGTATATCTAGCATTATCATCAAATGTGTTTGCAAGCAAGATTAAACCCTATAGACACGACCGATTCTTGTATTACTTAGTTGTTAGTTAGTACTACTACTATTATTACAAATGCGAAAGTTATATAAGCTACCCCAGCTTTAATCACAGAAAAATATACGGATTCTATGGGCTAGTTTTCCATGGTAAAATAGGTGAACAAATTTTCGAGAAAAATTTGGTATAGCTATTTCCAAGGTCCTGAAGCAATAAATATTTTTAATCTCTGAAAAAAAGCGAGTTCTCGTGACATTAACATTTTTTCTGAAGTTATTTTTATTTAAAATAACATAATATTTAATATTTTATAATATACAATATTAAAAACTATAAAAAAAAAACTAAAACTAGTAACTTAAATATTATACAGTCCTACTGCCCGCGGTATCGTGCCAAGAACGCTGGCTGCGTTTCCCCGCTGAATGGTTATACTTAGCCTTTGGGCGAGAAAAGAACCAGCCCTCTTATCACCAGCAGCGATGACTAGTTACGGATGAAATTCCTTTAGGAACTCCACCGCACGTGGACCCCACGGACCGATAGTCTATACAGCAAATGGCACAAAAATTTGTAGTCATCTCTCAGAGACTCATACTTGCGCCATTTAGTCAGTTCAGCTGCCTCTGATGCCGCTCCGGCTCTAAACGAGGAACACCTGAGATGAGTGGCCGCCAAAGTGTCTACGCAAGTAGCATCCCACACTAGGGCTTTACCTCTCTCGCAAGGGACCAATATCACACCGTCGGGTCTCTTGCCATCGTCTCTCTATATTCCAATATTAATATTTAACCGAGTTTATGACATCATAAAAGCTTAACATTAATACTAAGCTCTGTAATGGTTCTCGCTGTGGAATAAACTCAAAGACACATTATCAGAAGATGTCGCGCATGCTACAAGACGCGTACAACGATTTAATCATCAATGACGCGTTGAAATTAATTACAGATGTAATGATATCCAAATCCCACACCGCAGCGAAAGGGAGAATTTTCAAGGGATGTTATGAGGAGCTCAGCTGAAATGCCAAGAATTTAGACATTAATTTTTAACTTCCTGCTTTGAAGATATTTTGATACGTGGTAGAACCATGTTGCAGTTATATTACTGGTCTAGTTGTAGCACGAATTGGTCGGCTCGACCAGGGACCACGCTCTCACAGAATTCCAGCGTAAAATAGCAGTTTAACACTGCTGTCTTTCGTATGGTGGGTGTAGAGAACCGGAGACCCTTTTTACTGGAAAAGAGGCATTTCATCTTAGTCCTTACGGGTGACAACACATCTGAATTTTGATTCTTTATTGAGGATAGATATAAGTATCTATGGGTCACAACAACCACTTACCATCAGATAGACATTTTTTATAGACCAGGGGACAAACGAGTATGCAGCTCACTTGATGGAACATGTTAACTGCCGTCCTTGAAAAAGATAATTGGAATTGCAGGTGCGTTGCCAGCCTTATAAAAAGGAGTAAGCCCGTTTCTTCAAGTTCCCTAAGTCGTGTTGGTCTGGAAAAATCGCCAGTGGTAAAAGATTCAGCGCAAAGAAGTCATACGAAGAAGAAAACTCCTATAGTAAAATGACCGCTAAGGATCCAGATGGTTTATGGTATCGTGTTTTAATGAAAGTTGAGTGCCCTCAAATTGAACAGATTCAACAAAGGCTTTCTTTTTTTTATAAGAGAGGGGGCAAACGAGTATGCGGCCCCTGATGGTAAGTGATTACTGCCGCCCATGAACAACCGCAACACCAGGGGAATTGCAGATGCGTTGCCGGCCTTTTAAAAAGGAGTAGACTCTTTTCTTGAAGCTCCCTAAGTCGTATCGGTCCGGAAAAATCGCTGGTGGTAAACTATTCCGCAAGGAAGTTGTGCGAGGAAGAAAACATCTTCTAAATCGCACAGTGGTGGACCGACAATCATCCAGATGGTGTGGATGGTATCGGGAGTTTTGCCGCGATGTGCGTTCGTGAAATTTAGCGGTAAATCTACTCGAACGTAATGACGCCAGGTTTCCTGCCCAAGCACCAGCAAGTGTTTAGTACGACAGCGCATGAATAGTGGAGACTGGCTGACTGGGACTCTTATTTCTCGATACACCATAGGATAGGGGTAAGCATTCGTTCTGAACTTACTGCTGGCTCAGTTTCGCAATGACTGAAATACAAATCCTTAAATAGAGACAGTTTTTACTGGACACGAGGAGTTGCATCCTAGTCCTCAGGCTTGATAACACATCCGCATTTTGATTCTTGATCGAGGATAGATGTAGATGTTTAATGGCCACAGCATCTATATACAATCAAGTGGACTGTGTGCTCGTTTGTCACCCTTATCTTTATATATAAAAAGTACGTGTCACGTTGTTTGTCCGCGATGGACTCCTAAACTACTGAACTAATTTCAATGAAATTTTTGGTCAATGTGCAGTTTGGTCCAACTTAAAAGATAGGATAGCTTACATCTCAATTTATAGTCGCAATACAATATTATTTTATTGAAAATTATTTGTCTATTATTTGACAGTCACAATTATCTATTAGCTCCAAACGATTCTGTCAGATGACGATATCTGTTGACTGGATTGAGTAAATATTTAATAGATGGCGCTATATACAAACGTTTAATATAAGCTACAATTTAGTAGTATAACCACCACGTGTTGCTGTAAGTATTCAGCAGATAGAACCGATTTCAAAAAAAATATGCAGACTGTGTGCAGTTTGGTCCAACTTGAGAGATAGGATAGTTTTTATCGCGATAAGTGACCCTCAATTTTTTTATTGCTGATTTCAAGAGTTTTTTTGGGAAAGCAAATGGTCGTTTGGAAAGGGCAGAACAACGTCTGCCTGGTCAGCTAGTTCTATATAAAATATAGTTCTGGCTATAACATTGCTTTTAACATTGGATGAACTGATTTCTTATGTTTACGCAAACGCTGCAATTAAAAGTATTTTTGTGTGCAAATTAAAGTAATTTTTACGGATTTAATCGCGTATATTAACTTATGTTAAATTCCCGACGTTTCGATTTTCGTACTTTACCCATGATCACGAGGGTACTGTCCCCCATAACCATGGTAAAAATTAGTTTAATTTAAATTGGAAGGACTAAATTTGTCATGTCATAAGCAATTTGAACTGCCCCATAAAGAAATTTTAGAAAGAAACTTCTTGAAATAATGACATTGAGTGTTGATCTGTAGCAACAAAAATATGATTTCTTACTTTTACGCGAACGAAGTCCCGTGTAAAAACTAAATATATGATACAGATGACCATGAACTGTAATTTTTAGAAATTACGTCTTTTTCTGTCCTCCATACAGGCGAAACCGTGGGTAAAAGCTAGTACCTATGTGTATGTATGTAATTGGTTTCTGGGTAACGATCTTTATGTCTGCTCTAACGATTTTTATGAAATTTTGTAATTAGATAATGTTTTCCTTCCTAAGTTTATTTAGATAGGTTTCATCCTTAAGCAAATTATATTATTTGCTAACGCCAAGGAAAGCTCGGTTGCCACTAATAATAGGTTTGGTTCTAATAGGTAGAAGTAAGTTTGAACTCCTTGAAGATTAGTAAAATACTAGCTCTTCCCCGCGACTTCATGCGCGTGAATTTAATAGCTTTTATTTTTTGACGCAGAACCCTAATTACTTTTCTAAAATAAAAGTAGCCGTAGTAAAGTCCGGTTAAAACATGTTCAGCCATTTCGGAGGTTTGCGGAAACAACAGACAGACAGACAAATATTTTAAATTATTAGTACCATATATATTTCATATGCATTTAGTAAAAAACTGTTATTTTGACATTACAAAGTAATTCCCGTAACGTGTAATTCGGCATCTGGTTTACATCATGCACCATTAGCAAATACCGTTAAATCGTGGTGTTTATTTCATAGTGCCAATATATTTACGTTTCAGGATCAATAACTTATTATACTACTTTAATTTACTTTGTATTGACTTCCTAAGTTTCAAAATACTCTGTTTTTACAATAAACCTTATACCTTATAAATATACCAGATAAAGATTAGGTCAGCTTATTTGTTGCTCTTACCACTGACTCCACTACATTTTTTTTTTGCGCGCCTCAATTAATGCGTGGTACATGGCGACACCAGTTACCACTAGCGCATTCTAGTATCGAGTAGCAGAAGAGGAGAGTCAAGATCCTTCTAGAAATTTCCATAAAAGAACTTTCTAGAACTATCGACACCTAGTCAGTCGGGACCGGTATGTACTCGAACATTCTAAATGTTTCTACAGTAGACGGTTCTGGAACTATCTGAGGCCCTATGTAAGGCCGGTATAGACCGCGACCGGAGTCAGTATTGAATTGGCGATACAAGCGAATACTTCGAAGCGATAGTACTGCGAACTAAAGTGATCAGTAGTACAATTGTGTTTTGTTATTAGTGTGGTTTGAAGTTATAATTAGTGTTCTGTAATTAAAGCGTAAATTTTGGTAATTCACTCGGCAGTTTTTAATAGTCTTGAAGCTCGTAACAATACCAACAAGTTAAATATTATATCACTCAATGTTTGCAAATAAAAAACAACTGAAACAGAACAAGATGTTATGTAAGAGCAAAGCGGATTAAAGATCAAAGTTCAAGATCCGTTCTATGCGACTGATATTTTGCATATTCCTAAATTGACTCCTTTGAAGTCTAAAATAGGAAATGGTTTTAGGATTATCTTGTGTTGCGTAAGGAAAATCTCTAAAGTATTTATATTAGCTGTAAATAAATGTAAATGTAACCCTCAGCTATAGTGAAAGTTCTTGGTAAAGAAAATATTATCCATAACATCCGGTCTCTTCCGGGATCAATTACCCTAAAAGATACCGCAGAGTCGATTCAAAGATACAAAAAGCTATAGATAGGTCAATAAAATAAATAGGAATCATCTTACTATTATACAAAAGGGTTCAATTTATTTTATTTGGTGTTTTATAGTTCTCATGTATTAATTTTTCATCCTATATTTATAGTTAATTTTAAGTGGTAGACCCACGCTGCGGCTATATTATGGTTTAGCACGAAAGGTTCGGCTCGACCGGGGAAGGAACACGTTCACACAGAATATCAGCGTAAAATGACAGCTTAATGCTGCTGAGGAAGTGAGGCATTCCATCTTAGTTCTCAGGGGTGACAACGCATCTGCATTTTGATTCTTAATTGAGGATAAATGTAGATTCGTGTGATCGAGCTGTATAAATATACTCAATATGGTTATATCGGATGGGAAGCCAGGAGAACACTTTTGGCACTTCCGATAATCAACTCTTACGACACCCACACGATGATACTTGTTGACGAATTGTCTTACCCACACATACATATTTTATCTATACAAATAAATAAAATTGAAGTGACTTTTTTATAGGATAAGGGTGACAAACGAGCACACAGTCCACCTGATGGTAAGTGGTTGCTGTGGCCCATAGACATCTACATCTATCTTCGATTACGAATGCTTATTTATATTAAATTATTATTAAGGGTTTCATACGTGAGAAAATCATAATCTTTTTTCTGACGGCGAGCAAATTTCGCCCGCCCAAGTACTAGATTATTATGAAACGACCTTTTTTTATTAAGTTACAGTCTAAATACGCCCCACTGCTAAGCACATGCTATTACAGTTCTAAGTGGTTTATGGAGCAGTAACTTTCTTTTTTTAATTTTTTCACTTGCTATTAAAATGGTAAAATTTTAAATTCATCTTATAATAGATAGTAAATAAGAAATATACAATATTTTTATAGGTTAAGGGTGACAAAAGAGCACACAATCCACCTTATGGTAAGTGGTTGCTGTGGCCAAAAGACAAACAGACCAAAATTTTAAAAATTGTTTTTAATTATAAGTACCATATATACATCCATATGAATTTAGTAAAAGGCTGTTGTTTTGACATTACAAACAGTCACATTATTATACGTGGTAGAGCCACGCTGCAGCTATATTATGGTTGTAGCGCGAATGGGTTGGCTCGACCAGCGAAGGACCACGCTCTTACAAAATACCAGCGTAAAATAGCAGCTTAACGCTACTGTGTTTCGTATGGTGAATGTAGAGAACTGGAGACCCTTCTTACTGGAAACGAAGCAAGCAGGGTGACAACGCATCTGCATTTTGATTCTAAATCGAGGATAGATGTAGATGTCTATGGACCACAGCATCCACTGATGATCAGATGGAATTTGTGCTCGTTTAGTCACCCTTATTCAACAGAAAAAAAAAAGTTAACCAGAATAGTTATATACTGAGTTCAAATAACTTGCTAAATGTTTATTTAACCTCATTATGTAAATTGAGGCTGATTTATAATACCGAAGCTCAACTTGTGTTGTTAGCTTTTAATTAAGAGCGCTATTACATTAATAGGGAATTAATTAAGAGACTTTCAGACTCTGAACGATGCGAAATATATGTTTTGTACTAGTATGTACGAAATAACAGTAATAGAATCTTATGAAAAGAAATCGTTATCGTTCGTCTGCAGCAGTTCACTTGTGGACACATATCCCACATTTTGGAATAGGCTACTGCTCATTTCTGAGAAGGTTTTGAAGCAAAGGAAAGCCATGTTCTCGAAATGATGGAATAAATTAATTTGATAATCTATTATTCCTTGTATAAGAAGACGAATCCACGATTTGTGAGCCTGTTGAAATTAAAAACATTCTAATTTGAATATATATAGCTTGGTGCTAAAATATGTTTGGGATCTTTCTAATAAAACAATAAACTACTATGCGTAACGCGCAACGTACGTGTTTAACGCAAACCACTCGAATCGTTAGGAATTACAAATGTCAAAATAAACGCGATTAAGTCTGCAAAAATTATTTCATTCAAATCATGTCCTCTTTTATTTTTCTTTACTGTATTCCTTAATGTCAAAAACCGCGTGTGAGGTCCGTGCATTTTCCATATTACGATGGATAGTGTTAATCTACCTATCTTTTTACTCCATCTTTTTTACCACGTTTAAATTAACTCGCCTTCGCCTGTATGTCTGTCTGTTCGGGTCGAATTTAGTAATTGATATTAAACTATCTTTCATGCGAGAGACTTGAAAATTTTCAGCATATCTCAGGATCGGTAACAATTTAAGAATATGAGAAATAAAAACGCGTGGTACATTAAAAAAGCATATGTGCAGTTCACACGCGGTAGAAGTTTTACCGTCTAAAATTTTTGCAGAGACCGGCAAAAATAAATTATCTGAAGGTGCCAAATCTGGAAAATACTGTGGATGTGGCAGTATATTATATTCAAGTTGTAAAAGCTTTTGACGAGTCAACAAACTTTTATGAGATCGCGCATTATCTTGGTGGAATACTACACCTTTACTATTAATCAATCGTATTAATACAATATTCATATTTTTAAAATATGTTTTAATTAAGTAATACAAAAGTGTAACAAATTAAACAAGGATATATAAAGAATAAAACAACGAGAATTATATAACGCATGCTACCTTGGAAGTACTATTAATATTATTTTTTATGTATATGTAGGAAGTGTAATTGAGTATAGTACAGAGACTAATTTTGTAGTTAGGCATAATAATTAATTCGTTTACACGAATTAATTATCCAACGAGTCGAGGATAATCAAGTAACGGAATACGACAAGTGCACCGTTCCACGTCAGAGCCAAGACTGTCTTAACGGCGGCCGCGCCGTCCGTTTTTTACAAGCAAAACGGGCGCCACCGCACGTGCAATGGTGCTGGTCCCGTCACGGCCATACTAACATGCGTGCGTCCTCGCACGCGCTCCATCACAATTTTAGTTATCTGTAGACAAAAAAACATCGTCCGACTACCCTGACATAACAGCGTCTGGCCCGGTCTATATTGCCCCTTCAGACTTGGGTGACAATCAGTTTTGATCCGGCAGTAAGCCCTACAAAACTTTAATCAACTTTATACGAGATCGGAATGATTAGTCTGCAGCTTTTCTATTTTTTTTTTTCAAGTACTGTTTTCGCTAGTCCGGAATCACTATTCCCTATAGCCATATCATTGGACCGGCACAAAGCCCTGCAATGATAGTAAGAACTATTTTTTTTTCTTACTCCTTTATTTTCAAGTACTATTTGCTAGTCCGGAATCACTATTCCCTGTAGCTATATCATTGGACCGGCAAACGCCCTGCAATGATAGTAAGAACCACTTTTTTTTCTTACTCTCTTTTTTTTCAATTCAGTATAGAACAGGTACAGACCAACCACACCGCAAACATGTCCCTGTCACAATCACGCAAAAGTGTATCGTGTGGGACGTAGTGACATGATAACTCCTAAGTATATAAAGCAACAGCAAAATGACATATCCCAGTGCAGCACAGACCAGCCTCCCTGCAACTCCATGTTCCTTTCCTGCACTAGAATAATTACTTCGCTAGAGTGTTGCAACGTCTCTAGTATTTTCTAGATGCACAGACACTGCTACCTCTGACTGTCGCACGTCCTCGTGCGGTTGACAGTGAACAGCATACGGTATATCAGTTATCACCACCTGCTAACAGATATTAACTCTTGTTAAATATTACAACGGTCGACCATACCAGATTTCATTTAAGTCATGGACGCGCCAATATGGCTACCTCCAGGCAAACGCACTCCAGCTTTACGTTCTGCTGCGTTTGTGCCACATTCGCGCCAGTGAACCGTCGCGCCGTACTAGCGCTAGCGAATCGTCGTACTGCTTTGCAAAATTAAAAGAAATCGAGATAAATCTATTGCGAACCATGGAATTCCGAGCTTCCAAAATTCATCATATATTCTCTTACGAAACGGCAACTGTATGACATTTGAAAACATTGCAAAAAACGGAAAGTATGTGTAGAGACAGATACCACAACATATTTCAAAGGGAAGGGGGCAACTGCACAAAATCTACGAAAGCCGACCAAGCCTCAGACGTCGGCCGCTTGAATTGCCTTGCCGTAAGAACAGCCGATAAGTTACCGACTATAACGGTTTAGGCTCAATCTTACCAGCGCTCGGCCGTACCTGACCAAGTTCGATTAGCCGTCACTACATCTTCCTCATTTATCATTGTTGTAGAGACTTCGACGAATCTCTCGGACATCAAACCCCAATATTGTCGACCACACAATATTCGGAGCAAACTGCAACATTGATCAACACATTAGAACACAAAAATGTCACTTATTATTTTTAATTCATAGCATGTTAAAGTTAATCGTTTATTTTGGGATACCCCTTAAATGTTTTGAACTTCAAAATATAGCAAATGATAATCATGTTTCGCGTGAACTATCAAATTACAACAAAACTTGAACAAGTTAATTTTTCATTGAATGCAAACTATAACTCGTCTAGAAACCCTCTAACATTTCTTTCGACATTTGTTAACATATTTAGGCACGTCAAGAAATAATGAAAATACTTGCGGGTACTTTCTATACAAATCGAACAAAAGGATTTATCTTTTAGCTTAAACAATTTCAATTAATCTTTTCTCTACACTATAATAATACGAAAATATTGTAAGTAGGATTACAAATTTCATTACGGTATTTAACATTAAAACAGATTCATCAATTCAATACGCATTATAGTCTTTTACAAACGTAATAATCCTCATACTATTCGAAGATTATATGTGGGCAGTAATGGGGACTTTATCCCACTTCTGGTGTAGAAAGTGCAATTGAGTATAGTACAGAGACTTATTTTGTAGTTAGGCATAATAATTAATTCGTTTACACGAATTAATTATCCAACGAGTCGAGGATAAACTAGTAACAGAATACGACAAGTACACCGTTACACGTCAGAGCCAAGACTGTCTTAACGGCGGCCGCGTCGTCCGTTTTATACAAGCAAAACGGGCGCCACTACAGGTGCAATGGTGCAGGTGTGCGGAACACGTGTTATTTACAAGAATTCTGTCTAACTGCACTGACGACTACCGCGCCGCACGTGCAATGGTGCTGGTCCCGTCATATACTTAATCGCTGAGTAATTTATTCTTTGAAGCGTAATGCAGGATGTGGTGCAACTTATATTGATAATATTTTTACAGGTGTTGTTCCAATCAACAAATCAACAATTCAAAAACTTAGTTCAGATCACTGTGGACAACTTCAGGTTTCATTATCTTATATGCACAAAAAACAGGTAATTGATATTATTGTGTTTGTTCCTAATAATGCAAAACGCCTGGAGAGATTTAGAAGTAATATAGTAAAAAAACCTCCCATCGATTTCTTATAAGAACAATGCAGACTATTTATATGGAGAATTATTTACCCTTATAAGCAATGAATAAAAAAAAACAATTACTTCTAAAATAATCTCCAGAAACAGTCGCAAGACATTTAATTGGGCGACAGTAGGAATTCATAAAAGCAGACGAAGGTTATTACCTTTACCTTTAACATGAAAGATCATATGACCTTTCCGATGCTTTTAAAGAATATGTCAAAAATTATTCTAAAATGTTTAAAAGAGTTTGCTCCACAGCCAAATTATTACATATTAGCAACAAAATTAAGACGGCTAAGAATAAAATTAAAATCACGTGGAGTATAATTAACAGCGAAACTGGTAAAGACAAACCTCTTAACTCAAACTATCAATTAAAAATTAACAATGAATGGACTAAATCAAATCAAGAAGACGCAGCGGTATTTGAGAAATATTTCACTGATGTTCCTATCTTGATAACAGAGTCATTGAATACTTCTCCAACTGTCGCCGAGTCATTACTCAAACAAAATGTTAATACATGTTTCAAAGAATTTATATGAATAATAGATTTAATTGCACCTCATCTTGCTATTATTTTTAATACTTGTATCGATTCTGGTGTGTTTTCTGATCTGATTTAATGAAGTATAGTAAAGTAATAACTTTATTTAAATCTGGTAGTACATTGGAGCCTGCTAATTTTAGACCTATTTCTGTACTACCAACTCTCAGTAAAATTTTTCAAAAAATAATTTTGGATCAATTGTTATTTTTTTTAATGCAAATAAATTACTTCATAAAAACCAATTTGGTTTTACAAGGGGTCACTCGACGTCTGACGCTGGTGTTGAGCTTATGAAATATATTTTTAGTGCCTGGGAGAATTCACAAGTTGCCTTAGGTATTTTCTGTGATCTTTCCAAAACTTTCGATTGTGTTCATCATGAGATGTTAATCACGAAACTACAACAATACGGTGTAAAAAATTTGGCGCTTAGACTTATTACTTCATATTTAAGTAACAGAACTCAAAAAGTCCTGATCAATGGTAAAGGTTCCTCCGGATCGATAATATCAATAGGCGTTCCTCAGGGCTCGACTCTTGGCCCATTCCTGTTTTTAATCTATATTAATGACTTACCTTATCTTGTAGGGAACAATCACGATATAGTATTATTTGCTGACGATACCTCTTTAATTTTCAAACTCAAACGGCAGTTAATCAATAATGACTCCACAGAATCAGTAATTCATTTATGGGGCAATGTATACGCCTTTACAACAAAATCTCAGAACATATTCAAAGTTTGTCAATAAACAAGTTTAAAAGTTTTATTAAAAAAAACTACAAACGGGTTATTATAATATCAAGGATGATGGAATGAAAGGATGAATGAAAATAACCCCGTGAATAAGGTGATCGCCACCATCTGATTCTATAAAAATTTATTTACAATTGTATAAACAAAATTATTTTTAAGTGAAATTATGTTCAAAAAAAAGTCCTGCTGGGTTTCTTGCTGGTACTTTCCAGGACAGAGGTATTTTCGGAACCAGTGGAAAATAAAAAATTACTTTCAATTCGACTTTCAATAAGTATTACGTAATGATCAATATTGATAAAAAATTATTCTATTCTATCAGTGTGTTCTTTAAGAGAAATAAATGTCTTTAACCTGATGTATTCTAGCCTTTTCTTTTTAAATGAATTTTTCAATTTTTTAGCTGATAACAGCTGATAACTTCAGAATTCATCGTTATGTAGTCAGTCAGTCAGAAGCATTGAAGTATAATACACTAGGTAAGTGGTGCATAAAATAGTTCAATGGGTAAAAACTCTAAAAACAACGATTTCTTTCAAATATATAGCATCACTTTGTGACGAATGTCGGCTTTCCAAGTGTGTTGATTCGGTTTATCTTTTCTACTACATTGCACACGACCTTCAAATGAAATGAATTATAAAACGAAAACATTTCGAAGCAAATAATTTATTTAATATGATTATATTCAATCACAAGTGTGGCATAAAATATAAGATGAAAGTTTTATTTTATAGCAATTAAATGTCGCAATCCTTTATTTTAGAAATGTTGAGCCTAAATTTTAGTGTATTTATTAAGACCAAAAGAATATTTTATTTTGACTAAAATTGCTTTGTTTTAGCGACATCTATTTCACTCTATAGGTAAAGTTATTTTATCGAACAAAAATTGATTGACTCTAAAGGTGGTCCATGAATCGGTAAGATATGAAACCGTTGATTGTTAAGAATGGTTTGGATATGATAATTTTATTCAATATTATAATTAAATTAAATATAAATTATGTAATATAATTCAATATTATAATTTAATTTAATTGATTTAATTTTTTCATTTTAACACTTAAAAGTTAGTCTATCTTAGTCTAGTTAGTCTATCTTAGTCTTAGTCTATCTTCACTTAAAAGTTAGTCTATCCGCACACAGAGGAGATCGAGATAATTGGAAACACTTTATACTGTACTAGCTCTGCTCCGAGGTTTCACCCACGTATATCACGCGTCTGAGTCTGAATCGCTTAACAAAAATCAATATTTAAGGCTAGCTGAGAGGTGTAGTCCAATGCTAGATAGCCCGTACCATTCCTTATGAATTTAGCTATCATATACAAAAAAACTATTGGAAAATCCAATTGTGTATGCCCTAACCGCATTAAAAGAATTACGTATAACATGATTATACGTAAATTTTTAAGTAGTTTAAATACACACAAATTTTCACTAATAACCTTATTATTATACTTCCAATTTTCCAATAATTTTATGTCGATGATATATATATATATATATATATATATATATATATATATATATATATATATATATAATCTATACCATAAACTACTAAAATCATTTTTTCATGTAAAATAGCAATCAATTAAAAAAATATTAATAACTTCAACAATCATTTATCTTTCTGAAAATGTGCTTTTTATATCATTTATATGTATGTTCAATATGATTGTTAGATACGATTTTATGCGACAAAACGTTGGAATCTTGATTTTTAGGCGCTAGTAGAACATACCTAACGCTTTACGCTTAAGGCATTCAATAGAGATTAGCGTGTTTAAACAAACAAAAATCTCTCATAAACAAACAAAAATATAGTATAGATTATCAAATAGATGTATATGTTTGTCTCTTTTTAGTGTCGCTCCTTCGTTTCAAGGCGTTTTAAATCACAACGATACTAAAGAAGTTTCACTTCAAAAAACTTAATATACATATATTTTTTTAAAGTGAATGTACTGAACGGTTTCGTTTTAAAACTCGTGATATACTGAGGAAGTTATTTTTCCCGCGGCTTCACTCATGTGGCAATTGCTAGATAAGGAAAATGTGAAAAACAAAGAGGTGCATCGCATTAGTTAGCGCTGGGATAAAAATTACCCCTGTATCTTATTCCATGACATAATGTATCTCTATATCTATACATAAAATTGTAGTGTCTGTCTGTAATATTAAAATAACTGGCTTCTATTAAGCTTAGGGGGTTACTTGCATGCTGTCTGTCTGTTTATCCGGGCTAATGTTCGGAATGAACCAATTGTGATAAAACTTTATGAATTGATAGAGAACAATGCCAGGAATTATACAGGCTGTATTTCATTCAATAGATTTGAATTTAGATTTTTTTTGAAAAAAAAAACAAAAAAATTAACTAAATGGTCTTTGGCTTTATTTAGATAGTCAACTATCTAAATAACGCCAAGTTAATAGATACTAAAATTACAGCCTATATACGTCCCACTGCTGGGCACAGGCCTCCTCTCATAGACACTGAATATATTTTATTTTAATTTTTATTTAAAAAAGCTTAAATGTAACACCTTAAAGCAAACTGTACATAGGGCGGGCTTAATGCCATGTATCATTCTCTGCCAGTCAACTCTGGGTGCCAAAGACACCGTTAATATACCCTCCACGTTAGTGTATCTTCCAAAGCCAGAACGGGTTTTATAGGATAGTGTGACAAACGAGCACACAGTCCACCCGATGGTAAGTGGTTGTTGTGACTCATAGACATCCACATCTATCGCCAATAAAGAATCAAAATGCGGATGCAGTGTCGTCACCCGTGAGGAATAAGATGGAATGCCTCTTTTCCAGTAAAAGGGTTTCCGGTTCTCTACACTCACCATACGAAACACAGCAGTGTTAAGCTGCTATTTCACGCTGGTATTCTGTGAGAGCGTGGTCCTTCTCAGGTCGAGCCGACCCATTCGTGGTACAACTATTCTACTAATATAGCTGCAGCATGGCTCTACCAAGTAAAAAATTTGCTAGGTATATAAATTACGACTATTCAATTAAATATCCATAAAACCTTTTAGGTTTTAATTGCACAGTAGGGATAGGAAATATCCCTTTTATTTGTGATGGCAGTTTCAAGTCCCATACAAATCTAGTGACATTTTCAGAGCGTAAAAACGTGGAATTAACTATGGCAGTTCAGAGATTAAGTTCTTGCCGAAAATTTTACGGTGCGCAAACAAACCAATTTCGATCCCACCAGCAACTAAACTATTAATTGCAGTTGACCGTGCTTTATGGTAAAGCAAAACAACGTTCAGAAACCAGTAAAAAGTAAAAGTAAAGTTGCAGCCTATATACGTCCCACTGCTGGGCACAGGCCTCCTCTCATTTCTGAGAGGGTTTTTAGGGCAAGGAAATGTCCGTCGCGCTGCCCCAATGCGTGTTGGCGAACTTCACATGTCTTTGCGATATATATTTTTTTTATTCCTCAGACATGCAGGTTTCCTTACGATGTTTTCCTTCACCGCCGAGCACGTGGTAAATCAGCACTTAAAATTGCAATTAACAATTTCATTGGTGCCGGCGGTACCAATGAAATAGAAAACCAGTATGTCTACGAAATATTTCATGTGAAGTCCGCTAATAAACGTTGGAACAGATTGTTGGACTAATTGTTTCATAACCCTCTAACATATAAAATAACATAGAGAGCAATGCCACGAGGGATCAAGCCTATATTGTATCCGAAAAACATGAAGATTGTTTTATGGAAGAAACGCAAAACTGATAATATAAATATGGTTTTTGATTATCTTAAACCTAAATAGCGCAACATTAATAGCTCTTATCCAGGCGAATCCGGGGCGGGTCACTAGTCTTCATCACAACGCAACTTATACATTTTAAGTTTTTCAAAGTTATCGAAGTTTCTAGTGTTTCAATATAACGTAACGAGGCAGTCGAAAGTAAAGTATAAAACAAACTACACGAAACACACAAATGATACATTGTGACAACCCACAATAGAGTGAAGCCCAAGAAGTGAGCCCCATTTACATTGCGTTTACTCTGCATCATATATCCTGGTTATGTCAATCAACCCTGCTAAACACTTAAATACACAAACACGTGCACTTGCTCAACCAGTCTTACTTGTGAACATTTTTGTGAAGAAAAAATTCGTATATCTTACGACCCAGTCTAATGTTTTATAGATATCAAAGAAGGAGTAGGTCAAATATATTTTTAGCGGTTCCTCGATTATCCCAACCCTAATGTAGTCACAGCTGCGCTGAATAGACTATTAGATGCGCATACTTTCAATGTTATAACAGTGACACGTGAATGACTTAACAGGCTCTAAACCTACTTTATTACAACGTTATCTTAAGCTTAGCTTAGATATGATGCCCTGGATATTGTTTATTATTTTTATATTTATTTAACTACCCTCCTAAATACATACTACGAAAGGTCAATCGACGGACTCAACTCGGGAACAAAACAGTACAACCAGAGTGTATTGCCGGTGATGATATATGAATCTGAGATGACCTTCTTCACTGCTGGCCGTATGAGAAAGTTCAAGGTCGCTCAGCAAGCTATGAAGAGGGCTATGTTCGCGGTTTCTCTGCGCGATAAAAAAATGAGGATATCTGAGGTAGAACTGGAGTAACCTACATAGCCCAACGGGTTAGTAAGTTGAAGCAGCAATGAGCTGGTCATATAGCTCGAAAAACCGATAACCGATGGGAAAAAGATGCTCGAGTAACAGCCTCGTACAGGTAAGCGCAGTGTGGTGCGACCACCAGATGGTGTGACGACCGTGCTTTCTGACATTCCTTGGGGACGGCCTATCTATATTCAGCTTTCAACTTGTGAAGGGCTTTAATTATAATGATTATATAAATTACATTTAATTGTTTTTGCTTTATTTTAATGAAACTGAGAAGACAAAGGAACTTACTATCAACTTGCTGGCTACTGAACACCATGGATATTCGCAGAGCCACACAAAGAATTATACTCGATCACAGCAGTGCAAGCACTGTTATTTGGCGCCAAGAATACGTCAGAGGTTGGTACTTTCTCGAACGAATTCCCAGAAACTACCACAAGTGAGTCCTACTACCTGGTAAAATTAAATAATATTATTAACAAACTTCCCAATATAATGACGTCATAGAAGTTTCATCTCATTCCGTCCAGTAGCTTTAGTAAGAGGCAACTATGGCGTCCGAAACACGGACGTATAACCATCTCGTTTATGACAGACGTTAAATAACCAGACTGGCTATGGGCAGCAGCATCAAAATTTCTTGCACCTTCTGTCTAGCATCCACCGTCAATCCACTTGCCAAGATTGACAATTTAGGCAAATCTTCCTCATATCGGGAGAGGTCCACGTTCAGTAGTGGGACTTTTGCGGACCAGTAAAAAAGAAGAATGCAAACGAGTTACCAGTTTAATGATAAGTGGTTATTGAACAGCTGCAACCAGATTTAAAAAAAATCATATCACAGATGTGTTACCACCCTTAAGTACCATGATAAAATGCCTTATACCATTGAGTTATATGTACTACGTACTAGAGAAGCCATGCCAAACAAAAATTGTGTCCTACTCTATGTCTTCGCGCATGCGCGGGAGTAGTAGTCGCGCATACGCGATGACTTTTGTAGTGTTATGCAACTTACATTTCATTGTACACTAATTCTCCATTCTGCTTTGATATTCTGCATTCATGTTTTACATCACTTTATACTATTTTTTTCATTCTGTTTTTGATTCTCTGCATTTATATTTTGCATCACCTTTATTTATATAGGATCCTGTAACGTTTTTACACAATAACATATCATTTTACTGCGTATTTTCACACTATTTAGTACTTTTAAACTAGCTGTCAACGAAGTCTTACCTTTTTTTTGGTCTTTTATTGAATTCTCTGTAACTCTACAATTTCAGGCTTAGTGTACGTTGTCGTGCATTAGTTTTTCCTATGTGATTTTTATCTCGTTTCTTACTTAAATGTAATAGTTTCTTAATAACAGTCCTAAAACTAAAAATTCCTCAATTTGACAACCATTGTTTTTGTGGTTGTTATGGTAACTTTTATTTAAATTCGTCTCTGGTATGATGTTCTTTCTACATAAATACTTTTTGGCTGTAGGTCATTTACAATAAATTTCGTTTTAATTTAAATAATTTCTCGTTCTCTCTAAAAAGGTATAAAAGCCAAACAATTGGAGAGTACAGGACAGTCTCGCTTCAGTTCTCAAACGAGAAACATCTACTAAAGGCCTTATCCCGGGGCCGCTCTGCCCCGGGATCCTGCAAGCCTCCATCTACATCCGGCGCATCCTGAAGTCGTCGGCGCATCCTGAAAACCAGGCGCCGGGATCCTGCAAGCCTCCATCTACACGTGAAGTCGTCGGTGAATTCTAATTCAAGTGCGGGGCCACACTACTCCGCGCGCTACGACTGCTTGATCCAGGCGCTGAGTGCAGCCTACTACCCGCGCTACCTTCAGGCGCGCTTCGACTGCTGGCTCCAGGCGCTGCGTCCCTACTGCCCGCGCTACCTCTGGGCGCGGCGACTACTTCTCCAAGAACTGAGCGCACCTACCCCAGGCGCTACGTGCGCCGGCTCCGGACGCTGCGTGTGCCCAGGCCTGGCGCTGCTGACGTTGAGAAGATCCTGCAAGCCTCCGGGTATTGAGGCACTGAATCCGAGATACTGAAGAAGGTCATCTCGGAACTCAATGGCAAGAGTGAAGAACTGATCGCGCAGGGTCGTGAGAAGTTGTCGACCATGCCCGTCGGTGGAGCAGCGCCCGTGGCCGCGGTCGCCGCTGCTGCAGCGCCGGCAGCTGAGAAGAAGGAAGAGAGAGTCCAAGAAGGAAGAATCTGAGTCTGACGATGAAGTTATGGGCTTCGGTCTCTTCGACTAAAGCTTGTTAAATTTAATTTTTAATTCTTCACCTTTACTGCGCCTTGTCTATTCCCTTTTGATTTAATTGCTTTCCCTTTCGTTCTTAACTCATTATTCATCATTCATTAACACATCCTTTTCATACCTTCAAAATTCTAAAACAAAACTTCTTCTAGTTTTTCAACTTATTTGGATTATATTTAGGCCTACATATAACACTTCACTTACATTCATCACTCTAAGTTACATTCATCACTCTAATATTTTTTATTCTAGATAACTTAAAGAGGTACAATTTTTAATAAAATCTTTATTTCTTAAACTTAACTTTGCACTTTACACTTAATATAAAATTATTTTTGAAAGCTGAAGCGAAACGAACCATAATATTCTAAACATTTAGTAACTGTTAAATACTTTTCTAAACATTTATTAACTGTTAATTTGTATATATGTATATATATAACTTGTAATTTGTATATATGTATAAATATCACCATCATTTTCACCTTATTATTTTAATTTCTTTTAATTTGTTTGTTTGTTTGGTGTTCCAGGGTTCTTCAACTTCATAGCGACTAATGCTTGAGTAAGTTCTTTATCTTTATCTTCACTTGGGAACGGCTGACTACTCCCTTAATTTTCTTCACCTTTATCTTCACCTGGGAGCAGCTGAATACTCCCTTAATTTTTTTATCTTCACTTAGGAGCGGTTGACAACTCCTTAAATAAGCCTGAATGTCCTTATCTTTATCTTCACTTAGGAGCGGTTGACCACTCCTTAAATAAGCCTGAATGTCCTCTCGAAAACACACTTTTAGAGTGGTGTCTCTTCGACTAATTTTTTTTTTTTTCCAAGCAGGAGCGGTTGACAACTCCTTAAATAAGCCTGAATGTCCTTTCGAAAACACACTTTTAGAATGGTGTCTCTTCGACTAATTTATTTTTTTTCCACACAGGAGCGGTTGACTACTCCTTAAATAAGCCTTAATGTCGTTTTGAAAACACACTTTTAGAGTGGTAGTTATTGAATGTGAACTCCACCCTTACCTGAATGCAGATGATGAATGTAAGAGATAGTATATCTGATTTTGACTGTTCATGTCTGTTTCTGCAAAGCTGTGTTTTTATGGTTTATTTTAGAATGTACATGTCAAAATTTTTGCTGAGTCAAAAATTTTCCAGGGTCGGGGGGAAAATGTAGTGTTATGCAACTTACATTTCATTGTACACTAATTCTCCATTCTGCTTTGATATTCTGCATTCATGTTTTACATCACTTTATACTATTTTTCTGCCGACTTCCAAAAAGGAGACGGTACTCAATTCGAGTGTATGTTTTTTTTTTTCGTTTTTTTTTTTTTATGTGTGTTACCTCATAACTTTGTACTGGGCAAACCGATTTCGATGATTCTTTTTTTATATGAAAGCTGATAAATCTCGTGTGGTCCCATATGAATTTAATCAAGGTCAGACCAATGGTTATTGAGTTATTCTCAAATAACCTATATTGAAGTCGGCTGTACAAAATTTTTAATTTTAAATTATTTCATTCTGTTTTTGATTCTCTGCATTTATATTTTGCATCACCTTTATTTATATAGGATCCTGTAACGTTTTTACACAATAACATATCATTTTACTGCGTATTTTCACACTATTTAGTACTTTTAAACTAGCTGTCAACGAAGTCTTACCTTTTTTTTGGTCTTTTATTGAATTCTCTGTAACTCTACAATTTCAGGCTTAGTGTACGTTGTCGTGCATTAGTTTTTCCTATGTGATTTTTATCTCGTTTCTTACTTAAATGTAATAGTTTCTTAATAACAGTCCTAAAACTAAAAATTCATCAATTTGACAACCATTGTTTTTGTGGTTGTTATGGTAACTTTTATTTAAATTCGTCTCTGGTATGATGTTCTTTCTACATAAATACTTTTTGGCTGTAGGTCATTTACAATAAATTTCGTTTTAATTTAAATAATTTCTCGTTCTCTCTAAAAAGGTATAAAAGCCAAACAATTGGAGAGTACAGGACAGTCTCGCTTCAGTTCTCAAACGAGAAACATCTACTAAAGACCTTATCCCGGGGCCGCTCTGCCCCCGGATCCTGCAAGCCTCCATCTACATCCGGCGCATCCTGAAGTCGTCGGCGCATCCTGCAAACCAGGCGCCGGGATCCTGCAAGCCTCCATCTACACGTGAAGTCGTCGGTGAATTCTAATTCAAGTGCGGGGCCACACTACTCCGCGCGCTACGACTGCTTGATCCAGGCGCTGAGTGCAGCCTACTACCCGCGCTACCTTCAGGCGCGCTTCGACTGCTGGCTCCAGGCGCTGCGTCCCTACTGCCCGCGCTACCTCTGGGCGCGGCGACTACTTCTCCAAGAACTGAGCGCACCTACCCCAGGCGCTACGTGCGCCGGCTCCGGACGCGGCGTGTGCCCAGTCCAGGTGCTGCGTGCCGTCGCCGCTGAGAAACCTCAAGCTCTCCGTGTCCCTACTTCTACAAAAGCAGCGAGGCTCTGGGGCTCCACTATCATACTAATTCTCCTATTCTCCTATCCCTTTTTTTAATATAATTGTAATCTCATTTCATCCATCACCTTCATATTTCATTTTTTTTATAAGATTGTAAATACCTTTTAAAAAATTATAATATATTATTTTCTTGGTCTATTTTGTTGTTTTGCTGTTCTTAGGTTAGGTTCTTTCTCTTTTAATTGTCGCTTTACGACACTTTAATTTAATATAAAATAAGATATTAATATAAGAATTTAATATAAAATATCTTAATTTAATCTAAACAAACATATTTTTAAATAAAATGTAACAATAATTATTTTATGGAATTCACAAATCTTCAATTTACGTAATATTTAGTTTGTATGGATTGCACTACAGTTCAGTTGAACATGGTCAATGTTCGGAATGGCTTCTCTAGTACGTAGTACATATGCCTTATACATATTAAATTACCCAAGGTATGATATGGACTGGTTACCGTTATCACCGTTACCACCATTCGAGTTTTCGATAGTATTTCTATATTGGTACGTTTTATATTTATTATAAGTAGAGAATATTTTTATTCTTTTCGATGCGCGGAATTCGCCTTCCTCAGCACTTGGTCGTCGCAGCTAAAAATAATCTTACTGCAAAGCACAGTTCTTTCATTTCTGAAACAGTATTGTGGCAGGAAAAGTGCCTGGCTTTATCCATCCGGCGTATATTGAAAGACAAAATTATACCCACTATTTTTATGGTCTTGGACACGCAAATTTTCTGACCATTTTTTTTCTTCACCGAAGAGTCATGAGAAATTTCAATGAAGTATTTCAAACGCGGACTCAAATCGCTCGGACTCCAAAATTGAAGTGACCGCTCTATTCGTTGTGATATACTCGTACAATTCTAGCGTGGCGACTGTGGAAAATTCCAGTATTATTCCATGTAGAATGCTAATGAATTGCGTATGTATTATTCAATATTTACACGAGCATGTGAAAAACGCCACTAATATATTTCCGACTCTATTTTTAAACGAACAAAAATAGTCCATAAATATGACAAAAAAATTGTTGAAAATTTGGCGGCAATTATTCAAACACAACGGTTACATGACAGGATGAGTAATCGCATATATCGGCCTACTCCCGATAGAATCGAGTTCTGAATAAACCGAATTTTATTCGAAGACGTTTAAATTTCGAACTCCCGATAACGTAGCTAGGTAGCTAGCGTGAAATAGAATGTTTCAAATTGGAATTATTAGAAAAATCTTTAATTGTCCGCTGCTAGATGGCGCTTGTAATCAGTTTACATGTGAAGAAAACAGTTTTTCTTGATTAGTTTGTGCTATTTATGTTATAATATATTTACGAATTAAAATTTTAATTTATTAAAAATGATGATCGAATAATTAAATTTCCGAACGTGAATTACGGCATTGGTAACGCTTGATTGTAACTCGGTCGTATTTCTCGATTGAAATTGGTTTAGGAGTAAGCTTTTAAAATCGGTTTCGAAAAAACGTCATTTTGAATCAGAAATGGAATCTATTTCGCAAACAATTTCGGAAGTAAGCCCTCTGATATTTTTTGTTACACTATTCTGCAGTAAAATCGGACATTGAAATTTAGCTGCATCTATTTAGAAGTGACATACAGACGGAATGTAAAGAATTGTTTTATATTGATTTCAATCTTTTTTTATCTCTTTATCTCAATATTAGCTTTGCATATCTATAGAAAAAGAGGAAGAAAGAAATCGGTGGAGTGTCATGTATAGTGTATACATGATTAGTATCCAAAACTTGATTGCTACGCAAGAAAAGTAAACTAAGTAAGTTTGTAAGTCTATTGCAATTCTAGTGCTGAGCACAGGCCTTCGTTTGTTTCTGAAAATGTTTTTTTTAAAGGGGATAAAAGTTACCCTACCCCAAATTCTTTAAAATTTTAAAAGTTTCCCAGACATGACGGTTTTCTTCTTAATTTTTTCATTTCTTTAATATTTTTCAATGGTAACACGAACATAGAACGAGATTTAAAATTAATAAAGGTATCATCATCATCATTACAGCCCTTCACAAGTCCACTGCTAAACATAAGCCTCCCCCAAGGAATTGCACAAATCACGATCCTGAGCCACCGGCACCTATCGACTTCTTGCATGTCTTACCAGTCACTCCATCTAGTGGGGGACTGCCCTACACATAAAAAGTTCCTTTTATAGATTACACACGCATGTGGAAGGTTTCGCATATGCACACATATATGTACAAGCATTATATTGATAGGAATTGGATTTGTAAAGACTTATTTTAGTGTCGCTTAGACTCCCTTACAGGGATCGAGATCGCGGTAAACGTGGACTAAATAACCGGTATACCCTAGGCATATCATCTTAAATGCCGGTGGTGAACGGGTTTCTTGTAGCAGTAGGGCTTACCCGTTAACATCGGACACTCCTACTGATTGTAGGCGGCGTCGTAGTGAGTTGTGTTATTATACGTCGGCTATATATCGGACTGAGAAGAGTGTTTGTTAGCACTTTTAGTGTAACAAGCATACTCAACTACATACCTTGTATTGCACTGCCCTATATCTTAAAGTATATAAACAGCTTTTGTATGTGACTTCTGTAATAAGAGGGTATGGATTTCTGATAGTGTTATGGAAAAATTATCGTTGACGCTGCTCCAATGCGTCTTGATGGACTTGTTAACTTTTATTTTTTAGACATGCAGGTTTTCTCATGATGTTTTCTTTCACGTGGTAAATTATCACTTAAAATTGCCTCTAATGATTTCATTAATATTGGCGGGGATCGAACCTGTGTTATTTTATTCTTCTATCCAGATCATTATATTGTAAAACGTTTAAGGTTTATGTCATCAGCTACCAGGGCTAAGTTTATCAGCATAAATCTACGTCATCAAAGCATTTTATTATTAAAATTCGTTTTAGAAGTGACATACTTCTTTCAAATTTTCGTAGCGACTGGGAACATATAAACTCAATTATGCACGCCAAGCTTGCGCTGATTCAGGAATTTCACGTTCGTGACAAGCGTGAAGGACGCGAACAGACGTTTTCATGTACGGTTAACAAGAAGTCGACTCAGCAAAAATGTGATATTTATTTCTGTTGCGTTTATTTTCTGAAATCTTATAAAATAAGGATAAATAAGTGTAGTGTGTAATGTAATGCCGTGTAGTGGCAGTGTAAGACTATCCACTACTTATAGTCACGTGGGTGAATGAGAAACTGAGAGACTCTGCCCAACTGTTCTTTTGCGTTGTGGTTTCTTCCTAATAACAACTGAAAATTAAAATAGTGGTTGTCAACCCGTCTACCAAGTGTGGCAACTATGGCAAGGCAGGCGATTCAGCATGTATTGGCAAAGTAAGAAAGCTATTGGTACACCCAATTGTGATCGCCCTTTTTTAAAGTAGTTTAAATACACACAGGTTTTCACTAATAACCTCATTATACTTTCAATTTTACGATACATTTATATCAAACTTCAATTTAAAAAAGTTGAAAATTCCAAAAGTGCACGACTAATAATGCTCATATGATCATCATATCATCATTCAGGTCGTTCCATAAAGTCCAAGACGTATTTAAGTATAAATATTACATCCTACTTACTTTTAGTATGTTCTACTATTATTTATTTTATGCTTTTAAAATATTGTAATGGAAATCTCTGATTACTATAATAATCAAGTATGTATGTAATTTGGTTTTTTAAATATTTTGTATTTGTACAGCGATCTTTTTGAGCCGCTGCAAACAACCGATACAGTATTCACTCACGACGGCGGCTGACGCCAAACTAACTGAGTGAGTGAGGCAGTCTATTTAGTAAAATAAATTCATACAAGGCTGCTAAAACACCGAAAAATTCGACATTTTGCAGCCAAAGAAAATTAATTATAACTAAACGAAACAAAATTGAACTGCCATTTACATTCAATGGCTTCCCACGAAGAGTTTTAAAAATAGATTGAGTTGAACAATTGATATTTTCAAAAGTTATCGTGTTTACGCCGACATACGGACTTGATAAATTCACACCATAAGCGACAAAAACCCTATTTTTATGTAAAATTATTAATTAATTAATTAAAAAAAAAAATAAGTTCAACAATCTTCTTTATCTTTCTGAAAATGTGCTTTTTATATGATTTATATGTATTATGATTGCTAGATACGATTTCATGCGACATAACGTTTGAATCTTAATTTTTAGGCCCTAGCAGAACATACCTGCGCGCTTTGCGCTTAAGGCATGCAATATCCACCATATGATCTTTTGGGTGTCATATGAGGTCATAGAGGTAAACGAAAGAGGGATGTGCTGCCCATTCCTTGCTTAAGTTTCCCTCTGTCTCCTTTGACACTGACACACTGACACCCATAAGATAATAGAGGGTAGTGATTTTGCGCCGCCACTTTACAGCGGAAATGGGGTAATATACACGAAAGGGAATTCAGTGATGGATTTCACTACCCTATAACACGGCTATGGGTTTGAAATATTCCTCACCAAATAAGAAAAAACGGATCGCTTACGAAATCACTGTTATGTGTCTGTCTGTTCGTTTTTCTCTGAAAGTGTTCCACATAAATGATTGAAATTTAGCGAAGTAATAAGATGTGGTAACCCTAATATAGACGTGAAGTTACAAATTCGAATGTTCAGCGTAGGGGTTTTTTATTCGTAAGTATGACAAATGATGACACAGTCCACCTGATAGTAAGTGAATGCCGTGGCCCACAGACTTCTACGTCAATCCTTGAATATTGATTAGAAACTAATATGCAGAATTCGTTGTCACTCGTGAGGACTAAGGTCTTTTCTCTACACTCACCATAAAAAAAACGGCAGTAATAATAAGCTGCTATTTTGCATTGGTTTACTGTAAGAGCTTGGTCCTAACTGGGTCGAGCCGATCCATTCGTACTATAGCCACTCTGTCTCTCTCTCTCTGCCTCATTGATCTAGTGATTGTAGTAGTGCGACTGCTGATCATGAGGTCCCGGATTCGAATCCCGAGTCGGGCCAAAAAAATAAGTTATTGAGTTTTTCCATCAAGAAATTATCAGTAGCTACCCGGATTCAGGGAGCTGGCGGTGTCTCACCCACGTGCCTCGGAAAGCACGTAAAGCCGTTGGTCCTGCGCCTGATCTCTCTCTGGTCGTGTCGGTTCACCGTCCCATCGGACTATGAGAGTGAGGGAATAGAGAGTGCACCTGTGCTTGCGCATACATTATAATCCTGTCCTACGCCGATGTCTAGTCTTCGTTGAGACCGAAATTCGGTCTGGAGGACATTATCACTATAACCATAATATAGCTGCATCGTGGCTCTATTACATATAATATTTGTAGTTTTAATTCCTAATACCCTAAAAAATGGGAGCAAGCCTGTGCCTAGCTGCGAGACGTATATGGGTATACTTTTGTTTTTCTTCTAAGAAAATATTGTTACTATTTTATATTACCAGCATAAACATAAGCTATATTTTGTATGGTAATTGTAGAGAACCGGATACCGTGTTTACTGGTAAAGAGGTATTCCTTTTCAGTCTTCAGCGGTGACAACGTATTTGCATTTTAATTCTTAATGGAGGATACATGTAAATGTCTATGGGCCGCATCGAACATTCACCATCTTGTAGATTGGATTCTTGTTTGTTACCATTATCCTATAAAAAATATAATTAAAAACATGCGAATCGAACTCGAATATCTCACGTAAAATAAAATATACGATGAGCGCTTAGCCGTTCTTGGTTGAAACATTTCAAAAATAAATTTATTGTTTTTTTCAATGTAAACGTTATCGATGGTGCGCTGAATAATGTTCCAAACATATTTATAGCCTCTCAGCGCGCGTGTTTAGATCTGGTATTTTTATCTCGTGGAAAGAAAATGCTTACTTGTGGTCGATCGTTATCATAACAAACTATTTTAAAACGGCATCCTTCAAGAACTATTTGTGATTTCTAAGTGATGTGTGGCGGTGTTAGAAAACCGTTGAAATTTTACAGTGGCGGAGTAAGAATATCCACTACCCTATATAGATACGTTGGTGTAAGAGGCGATAGGGGAAAACTGGAACAGGAGTTGGGCAGCTGCATCTTCCTCATAAGAACTCAAAATAATAAAAAACTGCGGTAGCCAACCTGCCCGATAAAACGTGGCAGCTGTGACATGCGAATGCGAAATCCGCATTCAAGGCAATCTAATCTTCAACAGTGGATTTTATATGCTGTAATGGACGTATGGAGGTTTTAGAGAATCTATCTCACAGAACACCAGCGTAAAATGGCAGCTTGATACTGCTGTGTTTCGTATGGTGAGTCTAGAGAACCGGAGACCTATTTTACTGGAAAAGAGGCATTACATCTTATTCCTCACGGGTGACAACGCATCTGCATTTTGATTTTTTATTGAGGATAAATGTAGATGTATACGGGCCACAGCAACCATTTACCAACAGGTGGACTGTGTGCTCGTTTGTCACCAGATCCTGTATATATAAAAAAATTCATTAACTGGGTGCAGTAAGAGACGACTATAGGATACGCTTAACGATCTCATGGCTTCAAAAATATGGCGGTATAATTATTTATTTATTAATATTTTTAGTTTGGATGATTGTCATTTCATATGTCTTTATTTATCTCATTATCAAGTGATAATAATCCTTTATACTCGTAATACACTGTTTCACAATATGTTGATGCGTCACATTGTGTAGTTTTTGGGAGATTCTGACGGCAACTTGAGCCAACAGACACCTTGACGATAGTATATCATAGATAGTGGTCGCCTAAGCAGACAAACATCTTATCTTGAGATTCAATCACCATCAGAGCACTTGTATCACAGTTTCCACTAATAGTTCACATGCGCACACATATAATACACAAAATCGCAATTTACACATCTTACAAAAACGTACACTTAGTAAATTATCACTTAAAATTTAAATTAACAATTTGATTTGTGCCGGCTGAGATCGAATTAGTTCGCACACCTTGCAAACAACCTTGGGGTTGCTTGTGTATTGTGAGTATCACAGCAAGCGCTTAGCCTTTGACTTACCACAACTCACAAAGATCCGATAACCGTTCATGATAAGTAACGTTAAGTCAGTAGTTAAGAAGTACAAGTAAAGTACAAGTAAAGTAGTAAAAGTTTTTAAAGGATTTGTTCAAATTCACGAAAATTTTGAGAGAAAATTTACTTAATAGGAATTAGCGCCCTCGTTACACGGTAACGTAACCTAGATTACGGAATTTAATTTCGGAATTCTCCATGATGCTGCGATAAGATGTGTTACGTAGTAATTACTTTAAAACAACTAAGTTAAATAGTTTCCAGACCCCTTGTTTTTTTTTTAATAGGATAAGGGTGACAAACGAGCACACAGTCCACCTGATGGTAAGTGTCCTCGTTTGCGAATCAAAATGCAGATGCGTTGCCACCCGTGAGGTCTAAGATGGAATGCGTCATTTCCAGTAAAAAGGGCCTCCGGCCACCTGCACTCACCAAGCGAAACGCAGAGGTAAACCTCTACTTCACGCTGGTATTCTGTGAGGTCGTGGTACCACCCCGGTTCGAGCCGGCCCATCCGTGCGACAGCAAAAGCTGCCGCGTGGCTCTACCACTATTATAGTTTGTATGTATATGTTATAGTAATTTTTCGTTATGTCTTCTTAATTGTTAGGAGTAACAATGCGTTTGTACATTTTTTTTCATAAAGTGACAAATGAACTTATAGTGCATCTGATGGTGTGTGGCTACTTTAGCGCATGAGGATCTGCAACCAAGTTCAATGAAACAGGCTACAGAAGTCATATCACTTCTGAGGCCTAAGATGGTATGCCTCATAGCCTGTAATTCAGCGTGCTCTCTTTCGTTTTTTAATACCGAAACCATGCAGTGCTGTAAGAATATCCACCACCATGTTTTTGCCCTCTCTTTTATTCGCGGAAGGTCGACGCTCTCACAAAATACCAATGTAAATTGGCAGCTTAACGCTGCTTTGTTTCGAGTGGTGAGTATAGAGGAAACGGAGATCCTTTTTACTGGAAACGAGGCATTCCATCTTTCCTCAGATGTAACAACGCATCTGCATATTGTATTTATTCAAATTCAGATGCAGATGTCTAGGGGCCCATGCATCCTGGATCAAGGATACATCTACATCTGAATTTGGACTTAAAAAAGGTCTCCGGCTCTCCACCCTTGCCATACGAAACACAGTGGCATGAAGCGGCTATTTTACACTGGTATTCTGTGAAGGCGTGATCCCGGTAGAGCCGACCCATTTGTATTACAACCATAATATAGCTGCAGCATGGCTCTACTACGTACATTGAGTTATATGTACCTCTTACTAGAGAGGCTATTCCAAAAAAAAATTGTGCGCTACTCTATGTCTTCGCGCATGCGCGGGAGATAGTAGAGTCGTGTATGTTCGAATACTTTAATTTAATATAAAATACTCTTATTATGATCTTAACAAACATATTTATAAATAAATTGTAATAATAGTTATCTTATGGAATTCATAAATCTTCAATTTATTCAATATTTACTTTAGTGTACGGATTGCAGTACAGTTCAGTTGAACATAGTCATTGTTTAGAATGCGAAATCTAGTGCGCAGTACATATATATCGATGACTACGTATAATGTGCTCGTTTGTCAACTTTTTAATAAAAAAAGGCGTACAAAAATGTTTTAAATCTCAACTAAAATAAACTCTGACGATAAAACGAGTCGTATATGCATGATTCAATAACTGAATAACTTACGGCACGTCTACCCCGAAATTGCAGGCTCGCCGAACGTGACAGGCATGTAATCTGTAAAAAGAAAATTTACATGTACATTCAGGTGAAAAAGCCAATAAAGGATTTTATGTGTAATATTTTTAGAGTTATTTCACTTTGGAATGACACAATTTCATTTGTTTCGTATATTATGAAATTGCCTGAAATGAGATGTTTCAAAACTGACCAGGTCTATGTTTACAAATTTAAAAAACTGAAACTGCCGCAGAATTCGGAGAAAGACAAATAATTAGAATAAATATATACTTTAGTGTTTGAAAATGATTATTAACTATACAACGTGTCCCAAAATTTAACGATAAGCCAACACCGGAGGATAGACCTGTCCCGGACTAATCGTTGAAAAAAAGAAAAAAATTATATATCCCAATTATATTTTAAGTTATATAAAAAAAATGAAATTCTTCAGAAATTGAGACCGTTTATGATATTTTTTACTACAATGACCACAATTTTTTAAATATTTTTTTCTTTTTTTTTATAGGCAACCTGAATAGTACTGCTATCTACCACAATTCTTAAAAACTCCAGAACAACTCTTGTTTTATCACGAAAATTAATGAAACTTATTTTATTCCTTAAATTTTTTGAAGACTTTTACTTTTAACCAAATTTAACTTATCGTGGTGTAAAAAAAAGAACGAATACTAGTATGGCAAGTTTTTTTTAAAAATTGACGCAACTAACCAACAATCCAATCCAAAATGGTATAATACTCTAGGAAAACAAGTTATAAAAAAATATGAGCCTATTATTTCTAAACAGGGGCCAAATTCCTTAAATTGTAATTGTCAGTAATCACTTTTACTACATGCCCAAAATGGGTTTCTGTTACAATTTCTAGGAATTCGAATGGGGCATTAATACCTTAGATGTTAGAGAGAGAGAGAGATAGATAGAGATATTTATGTTAAAAAGAGACAACAACAGGGCAGGTAGAGAAGCTGTTATTATTCTCAGCAAGTCGGTTCAGTACGCTTTTCGTGATAAAACAAGAGTTATTCTGGAGTTTTTAAGAATTGTGATAGATAGCAGTACTATTCAGGTTGCCTATAAAAAAAAGAAAAAAATATTTAAAAAATTGTGGTCATGGTAGTGAAAAATATCATAAACGGTCTCAATTTCTGAAGAATTTCATTTTTTTTATATAACTTAAAATATAATTGGGATATATTTTTTTCTTTTTTTCCCCGATTAGTCCGGGGCAGGTCTATCCTCCGGTGTTGGCTTATCGTTGAATTTTGGGACACGTTGTATATTATTACTAGCTGACCCGGCAAACGTTGTTTTGCCATATAGGTACATTATCACTAGGAAATATTTTTTAGTATTAAAAATTGCGATAAAAAAATAGGTGTTGATCGTAGAAGGGTGAAAATTTGAAGGTTTATTTATTTTTAATGCTAAATCATAATAAAATAAAAAAAATTGTCAAAAAATTAAAAAAATATTTAGGGGTGGGTCACCCTTTTATTTAGGGGTTTGAAAAATAGCTGTTGGTCGATTCTCAGACCTACTCGATATCCACACAAAATTTCAAACAAATCGGTTTAGCCGTTTTGGAGTTTGATAACAAACATCGCGACACGAGAATTTTATATATTAGATATTTATACATTATTATATTTTACTCAATTTTCTATACGGCATCTCACCGATTTAGTTAATGTTAAGGACGGTGAACCATAGATTGAAGTGAACTATCAGCTGTCAAGTGTCACACAGAGTACCTTGCATTGTCGGCCCCAGAGTAATTACAATCAACCTCTGCATACACATGTATGTGATTACTTTATGTCTAACTCAGAGACGCATACTACACACTCGATAATTATCACGACATTTAACGTGATTTTTATATTGCAATATTTTGGATCGAATCTACATACTACACGCTCGATACTAATCGCGTCAGTACATTACAGTAGATTTCATTTACTAAAGACGTGTACGTTTCATAATTCGATGCCAGTAACGTAATGAGTGACTATAAAAATAAAGCTTGCGTTACTATTATATTAGCAATAGCATTAAAAAGGCTTGTAAAGAGAAAAAAATGAATAAAGCATTGGCTCCATTAATTTTTTTCTCTTTACATTTCTCTCTCACGTGAATTCTTTCAAGGTTTTTTGGTCATTCGTTTGAGGCACGGCTGGCGCCGCCACTGCATCAAGAAGCGCGTCCTCCACCATCGCTGACAATGAATACTTACACGATAAATATCGACCAGAGACTAGACACTCGATATTTATCGACGATACTTGATACAGATCGTTGGATTTCTGGATTTTTAGAAATCCAGCGATCCGTATCACGATCCAAGATATGCTATACTACACACTCGATAAATATCGTAATCTTAGATTTCGATCCAAATATCATGATAATTATCGAGTGTGTAGTAGGCACCATAGCAATTACTAGCAACCTGTATACATACACATGTATGGTGCTACTCTAAGTTGACGGTATTCAATAGCGATTGTCGACGTTATTTATTTAAAAAAAATTGTTTTCTCCGACAAATAGATTATTATGAAAACATGACCGTATAGTGGCGGTTTAAGAATAGCCACTACTCCATATTACCCTGTGGGTGTCGTAAGACAGAGAAAAAACCAGGAGAATGGCAGCAAAATCCTAATAATAACTAAAAATAAAAATGTGACTACTCGCCTACCGAGCGTGGTTACTATAGCAATCCCTCTATAGTACTATCTATGGGGAGGCATATCGACAGTGGACTTTTGCTAGGTCGTAATAAATTATGAAACACAATTACATTTTAAAACTTAATTTGAATGAAAGCAGATTAAGTGCATCACTGAAAGTCGTAAGTGCTTTTATTACTAGTAAATCGTTAAACAATGGAAATTTGAATGAAACGAGCTCTAGAGAGGAATTAAATTGCGTGTTCAAAGCGCCACGGCCGTTAAATAAATTGATGAGTCCGTGTTAATTGAAGTGGTCAATCGGCGTTAGCAGAATCAATAAATGGAATCACCTCTGCCTTGCATTAATTCACTTTTATTATCATTACCCGATTGCCCCAGCAGAAAAGTAATGTTTTTCATATATATATAAATTACGTGTCCCATTGTTAGTCCGCGATGAATTTCTAAACTACTGAACTGATTTCAATTAATTTTTTCAATCTGTGTGCAGTTTGGTCCAACTTGATAGATAGGATAGTTTTTATCCCGATAAGTGACCCTGTCAATTTTTTTTTCTGCCTAATACATATGACCCTGTAATTCTCTACAATCTCTACTAAAAAAATCTCTAATAAAAAAATCTTTGGCATGCATGGAAGGCGGGCTAGCAACCACATTTTTAAATATTTTGTGTTGTTTTCTGAAAGATGCTGCTGTGTATCTCCTGATTCATTATCCCTCTGTCACCTCTCACAGCACCCACGGAATTTTATTGGCTAGTGGATTGTTTTATGCTGTCACTACACGGGAATATCAAAATCTATATTTAACGTCAAACTTAAACCTATATGTAACACTAATCAACAGTTCCCTGTAGTCCACTTTGCGGTATATAAAAGTTTGTATAATTATCGGAACATAAAAACATATTTCTAATCGGTAAGCGATTAAGAAAACTTTAAATTATTTTTTTTATTTTTAATTCATAAGGAAACGATTTAAGATAAGCCAGCCATTATTTAATAGGCCAGACAAATCGCAAATCGCAGCAAAATTTGCTAGTAACAGCAAACCGACTTTACCTGAAGACCATGAGACGTAAAGCTCCGAGCAAATTTGATCTCAGTTGCAAATGCCAGAGACGGACGTACAAATATTCGAGTGAATAGAATAGAAAACAGCGGCGTTGAAAATAGCAGTGAAATTCGCTACGAGCAAATTTAAGCGAACGTTCCGATGCATGGATTTTATGTGTGGCCAGAGTAAATTTACCAAAAACTTCTTGAGTGTGCACGAAACGAAACAATTGCCTGATGCAATTCTTTGGAGGCAGTCAGTCGTCCCGCGTGTTGGCGTATGTTTTTTCTTTTTGGAAAAAAAAGAAAATATCAAATAAAATAAATCGTTTTTACATCGCTACTAAGGCAAATATTATTCTTCTTCTTCATGAGCTCATAAAAATCTACTGCTGGTCAAGAGCCTCTCCCGTTGAAGAGATCATTTGCCTTAATCGTCACGCTTTGCAGATAGATTTTTTACATTTATTCAAAATTATTTATTTAACAGTGGTAGAGCCACGCGGCAACTTTTGCTGTCGCACGGATGGGCCGACTCGAACCGGGGTGGTACCACGACCTCACAGAATACCAGCGTGAAGTAGAGGTTCACTTCTGCGTTTCGCTTGGTGAGTGCAGGTGGCCGGAGGCCTTTTTTACTGGAAATGAGGTATTCCATCTTAGTCCTCACGGGTGACAACGCATTTGCATTTTGATTCGCAAACGAGGATAGATGTAGATGTCTATGGGCCGCAGCAACCATTTACCATCAGGTGGACTGTGTGCTCGTTTGCCAACCTCATCCTATAACTAAAAAAAAATTAAAAAAAACAAAGTGATTTTTTTGCCCTACAGCAGAAACCACACATGGTTTAGTTGCTGTGGTATATTAACTATAAATTATTATCTTATATAAAACTATTATTGATAATAATGGTAGATTTATATATTTATTAACTAATCAGCTAATCACTAAGTATATTAATAAAATATCTAAATTTGAGATAAATCAAGTACTTATAAACACATTAGATCAGGCAATTTAGAGTAATTATGTTATCATTTCATACAACATACATATAACATACCATACCGACCATCTAGTTATTTAATTAAACTCTTTTAGTGTTCTTTTAGCTATTTTTACTTTATAATATTTCATTTTATTTAAGATAGTGAGAGGAAGTTTGTTGAGTAAAGAGGGGAGCAAGTATTCCCATGTGCGCTTACCATAAATATTTTTGTAAGTTGGAGGCTTAAAATGATTGATGATCGGAGTAACAGACGTCTCATACCTTAGACCCTACTGCCCGTCACCGGTCTGGGTGTTTACATCTGTCGTAAACAAAATGGCGCCACATTATAGCGCCATCTATCGAAAGCATTAAGATTTATCTGGCATTTCCCATAGTCGCCTCTAACGACACCCATGAGACGAAATGTGGTGGTGGAACCATTTACACCACGATTACAAGGCTTTTCTACCGACTTCAAACAGGAAAGAGGTACCTACTCAATACGACTGTATGCTTTTTTTATGTGTTAGCTCATAACCTCATAACTTTGTTCTGGGTAAACCGATTTCAATGAGTCTTTTTTATTTGAAAGTTGGTGCTTCACATGTGGTTCTTTATAAATTTGATCAAGGTCTGATCAATAGTTTTTGAGTTATTCTTAATAATTTATATTGAAGTCGGTTGTACAAAATTTTTAATTTTAAATTATAAAAAAGTAATTATTACTGTAAAACTGTTTTATGGATTATTTTACAGCCGCAACATAATTTAAAACATTATGGAGAAAATTTAAAAGTGATATTTAAAAAAAATATAATATAATAAAACGAGTACACAGTTTACCTAAAACAAGTGGAGGCTGTCGGCCATAACACCTACACCTATTCTCGACATAGAATCAAAATGCAATTACGTCCTCGCCACTGGAAGATAAGATACCTAGATTGCGTTACCGATAAAAATGATCTCCAGTTCATTATGTTGCAATTTTTCGCTGGTTTCAACGTGGCCGTGACCAAAAGACTCATATTTACTACAGCCATAATACAGTCACTGTGTAGTTTTTCCAAGGCTAAAATGGCACTGCGTGATCGCACAATTAATAAAGAAAAAGAAAGATAATAATTACTGTTACCATCATAACCTATAAAAAGTCCACCGTTGAACATAGGTCTTCATCATAGAATACAACAATAGGATATATGTCAATGTTGCAACGCTTGATAGACTGGTTGGTAACTGAAGATTTTTTTAAATTTGTTTTATTAAAAAATCGCTGTTGCCCATTTCCTGGTTTGTTTCCCTCTGTCGCTCCGTAGGTATCTTAAGACACCTATGGGACGATATTCTTACACCACCCCTACATGGTCATCATCATCATCATCATTACAGCCCCTTACAAGTCCACTGCTGAACATAAGCCTCCCCCAAGGAATGCCACAAAGCACGGTCCTGAGCCACCTGCATCCATCGATTTCCTGCATGTCTTACCAGGTCGTCACTCCATCTAGTGGAGGGTCGCCCTACACTTCGCCTACCGGTACGAGGCTGCCACTCGAGAACCTTTCTTCCCCATCGGTTGTCGGTTCTTCGAGCTATATGGCCGGCCCACTGCCACTTCAGCTTACTATTCCGTTGGGCTATGTCGGTTACTCTGGTTCTACTGCGGATATCCTCATTCCTAAGTTTATCACGCAGAGAAACTCCGAGCATAGCCCTCTCCATAGCTCGCTGGGCGACCTTGAGCTTCCTCATACGGCCAGCAGTGAAGGACCACGTCTCAGATCCGTAAGTCATCACTGGCTGTACTTTGTATACGCACTGGTTGTACAATTTCGTTTTAAGGTTTTGAGGTATGTCTGACGAGAAGATGTGTCGTAGCTTTCCGAACGCTGCCCAACCGAGTTGAATCCGTCGATTTACCTCTCGGTCGAAGTTGGACTTACCTAGTCGGACTATTTGTCCCAGGTAAAGATACTCGTCAACAACTTCGAGCAAAGTGCTCCCAACAAATACCGGCATAGGTGTGACATGGACATTAAACATGATCTTTGTTTTGTCCATGTTCACCTTAAGACCTATCCGTTGGTAGACACTATTGAGGTCATTGAGCATAGTGCTTAGGTCCTCCAGCGATTCTGCCATAAGGACTATATCGTCGGCAAATCGAAGGTGATTGATGTACTCGCCATTGATGTTAATACCGTATCTTTTCCAGTCCAGAAGCATGAAAACGTCTTCCAAAGCAGCAGTGAAGAGTTTCGGGGATATGACGTCACCCTGTCTTACACCTCTCTGCAATTGGGTAGGTTTCGTACTCTGGTTCTTTACTCGGATAGCCATCATAGCCCTACTGTACAAGCACTTCAGCACTTCGATATACCGACAGTCAACTTGGCACCGCTGAAGGGACTGCAGCATCGCCCAAATTTCGACGGAATCAAAGGCTTTCTCATAGTCCACATATGCCAGGCATAGTGGCAAATTGTACTCCTCGGGCTTCTGTACAACTTGCCGAAGGGTATGTACGTGGTCTATGGTGCTAAAGCCCTTTTGGAAACCGGCTTGTTCGGGAGGCTGGAAGTCATCAAGTTTGCATGCGAGACGATTCGTAATGACTCTCGAAAACAGCACGTAGACGCGGCTCAGAAGGGAAATCGGTCTAAAAATCTTCAAGAGAGCATTGTCACCTTTCTTGAAGAACAAGACCACCACACTTCTGCTCCACGCCTCCAGTGTAACGCCACCATGGAGGACGGAATTAAAGAGCCTCTGAAGGACTTCCAGTACCAGTTTTCCACCCGCTTTCAGAAGCTCCGCTGTAATTCCATCCTCGTCTGGAGCCTTGCCGTTTTTAGGATGCTGGAGAGCCAATCTAATCTCGCTCAGAATGACGTCCGGGATATCTTCGGAATAGTGTCACACTTGCATGTGGCTCCAACGATGACGTGTACAGCTGCCCATAGAACCTCTCAATCTCACTCAAAATCTCAGGTGCCCCGGAAACGATGCAGCCACACTCGGTCTTCAGCTTTGACAGTTGACTCTTTCTGGCCGACAGATCTCTGGCAAAGACTTTGGAGCCTTGGTTCCGCTCGATTGCTTCCTCAATACAAGCTGTATTGAAGTTGAGTAAGTCCCGCCGCATGCATTTGGAGATCTGTCTGTTCAGTTGCCTGTATGCTGTCAAATCTGTTGAAGAATGTAGCTTCATCTCCAGTCTAACAGCCATGAGATTAAGAGTGTGATTGGAGAGTTTTTGTGTTCTTCTGCGGCGAGTCTTCCAGAACTTAGCTCCGACCGCATGGACAGTTTCCACGAGCTTGTCATTCATATTGTCCACTTCATTGCAGTCTTCTAGGCACTGAAATCGGTTTCGTAGCTCGAGCTGAAAGGTTTCAGGACTTTGGAACAGAGCACGAGGGGGACGGAGCGTTGACTTCATTAGATGAGACCTCTCCAACTTAACGTTTAGGTTAAGTGTGCCTTTAACCATACGGTGATCGCTACCAGTTTTCACCCTCGCCATCATGGAGACACCACTGAACAGTTGTCGTCTGGTCGTCATAATGAAGTCAATCTCATTTTTTGTCGAACCGTCGGGGCTCGACCAAGTCCACTTCCTGTGGGGCCGCTTCTGGAAAAAAGAGGTCATCATAAAGAGTCTCTCTTTCTCCATGAAGTCGGCCAGGTGCTGACCCCTTGGGTTCCGTTGCCCTATTCCAAATTTCCCTACTTTCAGCTCACCGTTCTCTATTGTGCCTAGTTTTGCATTGAAGTCTCCCATTAACACCGTATATTGGGTTTTGGAGAAAAGATATCCTCATACATTTCCTCCACCTCCTCATCGGAGTGTGCCGAAGTTGGTGCGTAAACCTGTATGACCTTCTGCGAATACCGTTTGGTGATTCTGAGTATAAGGTACGCAACCCTCGTCGACACACTCTCAATCTTTACAACGTTTTTATCGAGAGACTTGTGGACGATAAATCCGACACCTGCTTGGTACAGATGGTCGCCCTCCCGGTGATAGAGCAAGTTGCCGGATTTGAGGATTACCGTGTCCTCTCCCTCTCTTCGGACTTCGGATAATCCTATAATATGTCAGCGTAACTTGTCTTTCTCTTCTTCCAGCTCCACGATCTTCTCGTCAGTCCTCAGGGTGCGTGCGTTGTACGTTGCCAGGTCGAGTCTTCTAAGGTGGCAACCGAACCTCCACCGGAGATTCTTAGCAATCCCTGCCCCGCCATTACCATGGTCGCCACCGTAGCCAGGAATAGCGGGGCCGCCGGGGACTGCGGGCCGTTTCTTTGTTTCTCTCTTCATAGGGGGGTATTTGCCATAGTTGCCACGCTTGGCGAGCGGGTTGGCAACCGGAGTTTTTTTATTGTAATTTTGGCTATTATTAGGAAGATGCTGCTGCCCATCTCCTGCTTGTTTCCCTTTGTCGCCTTTTACGACACCCACGGGATGATATGGGGTAGTGGATATTCTTGACCACCACTACACGGCATAATATATATAAAGTAATTCTATCCTATGAGTCACCTTGTATTGTATTATTGGTAGATAGTATTACTAAATTACATACTTAACCCTTAACATCACAGGTGGGAGACCTAGCTCCCCCACCGCACATATTTTCGAAAATACTTTAAGTGTTTTAAGCGTAACGCAGCCGAACGTCCAAGTATTGCCATTTCCCAGTTCCTCTCGAGGTCTCACGGGGATGGAACGTACACCAGGCTAGCATGCTTAGTTCAATAGGTACGATTCGATACGGGACAAGTGTAATTACGTAAGTATTAATTTTTTTCCGTTTCCTTATTTATTTATTTTTTGTAGGTTTGTGGCGACCTATGGATAAAAATTTCAATCCTCAGTAAAGAGAAAATCTGTTAAATGGCTTCTAGTGAAAAGAAAACGAAATAGAGGATATTTTTCCTAAGCATATCGAATTTGACTGACGCGAAGTATGAAGTCAGTGATCACGACGCTGAAAGTGAAGATGAAACGAAAATTGACTCAGAAAACGAAATAAATAGAAAACAATGAACAAGAAGACCGGAATAGTAATAAATTTTATTGAAGAAAGAGATATAAATAGTCGAAAATACCTCCATCGCAATCACGCGTTCTGCACATAACATCATGTATATTTATTTGCCTGGACTAACGGGTCCTGCTCATGCCAAAAACGAAATGTTTCCATTTGATGCATGTTCTTTCCATTTTCTGAAGATATGATTGACATGATTTTAGAACATTTCAATGCAAAATCATATATCTGACTCAGCCTATACTTAACAAACGTGTGCTCCAAATGTATGAAAACGTGTCGTATTCATTCTACAGACGTTAAAATATGTACAAAATGTCAGGAAAACTTATAGTTAGCTTATAACCATCATTTTGATACTAAAGATCGAGATTGTAATTAGGTTCCTACATTTGACTGAAATTTCGATATTCGCGAAGTATTATGTGCATTCCACTTGTGATTTTAGATGTTTTAGTATTTTCATAGACCTTTATACCTGTTTAGTAGTTTATAAGATAATAATAATTAGAAAAACAATTTAAAATTATTATATATAATATTAATATAAACAATTTATTTTTGATTCAATTTTTTGATCATTCTACCTACGAATATCTAACATTTATTTTTATGGTTAATTATATACAATACAAAAACTATAATAATAAAAAAAAACTAAAACTAGAAACTTAATTATCATATAGTCCTACTCCCCGCGGTATCGTGCCAAGAACGCTCGCTAAGGCTAAGTATAGTTATTCAGCGGGGAAAAGCATCCCCGCTGAATAACTATACTTAGCCTTTGAGCAAGAAAAGAACCAGCTCTCTTATCACCAGCAGCAACGACCAGCCGCGGATGGAGTTCCTTTAAGAACTTCATCGCAAGTGGACCCCACGGACCGATAGTCTCTACAGCAAATGGCACAAATATGTAGTCATCTCTGAGACTCATACTTGCGCCACTTACTCAGTTCAGCTGCCTCTGATGCCGCCCCGGCTCTAAGCGAGGTACCCCTGGGATGAGAGACCGCCAGAGTGTCTACGCAAGTAGCATCCCACACTAGAGCTTTACCTCTTTCCCAAAGGACCAATGTCATACCGTCGGGTATTCTGCCATCAGTTGATGATTTGATTTGATCTCCAATATTAACTCTAAAAATATAACGCTTTTTTGTATCCTTTTATGTTTAATGCTAAAAGTGGCAATTTTTAAGTTTAAGATTATAAATAAATATTTTTGTTACATTCAGAAAATGCCTTTAATTTATTTCGTATAAAAAATCCTGACTTATGATAAAAATAGTACTGATATACGGTTTATCTTTAAGGGGGACATAAGTCCCCCACGTGTGTAGATGTGTGGTTAGAAGTAGCGTGTGGTGCTAAGGGTTAGTACAAAATACTTATCCCGCCATGGTATTCGAACCCGTAGACCTCAAGCCGTGCGCCACGGAGCCGTTAAATATCTAACGTAATTATAACCTATTAATTCGGTAATATATCTTCAGTTATTATATCCCATGAATTCTATTGTATTCTATCTCTAGTGCTTAATGACCTGTCAGATTCAAGTTATTGTGTTGTTAATATAGCTATGAAGGTTGGTTGGTACGTAACAATAAGCGTCACTAAACAAAGCTCTTGTTTCACACCCCTGTTGGATTACTACGTGTTCTCACTAGCACGCAAGTCTCGTCCACTTTGATTAGAAAATCATCACTGAACCTATGTCTGCCATATTTCAGATGCTATCCAGTTGTGTACATTATTTAGCATACATTGTTTAGCGTATATCTATTATTATTTTGAAATATCAATAGATTACCCTTTCGAATTTAGTAGTTGTTTTAACTAATGATATTTATGACCTGTCTCTGAAATTAAGTTTGTAATTTATTTTATTACGTGGTAGAGCCACGCATGGGTCAGCTTAACCGGTGAGAGACCACGCTTTCATAGAATACCAGCGTAAAATAGCAGCTTAATGCTGCTGTGTTTCGTATGGGTGAGTGTAGAGAACCTTACCCTTTTTACTGGTTCCAAGGCATTCCATCTTAGTCCTCAGGAGTAACAACTCATCTGTATTTTATTAATCGATGACAGATGTAGGTATCTAAGGGCTACTGCACCCAATTACCATCGTTTCTTAATCTTATTCTAGAAAAAAAAAACAGCTTTCTTCACCTTCAACTTAATCATCTATTTTTTTTTAATTTGTTGGGAACATTTCGTTTCAGTCACCAAAGGTGATACCGCATTTTAATTCTCAATTGATGATAGATATAATATGTAGATGTCTATGGCCCACGGCAACTAATTACTGTTATGTGGACTGTGTGCTTGTTTGTCACCTTCACTTCCATGACATAAAACATAATTACTTCTTCTTTTTCTTCATTCCGTATAAGTCCTATAAATCTCCCTTCATGTGCTGGATTTGTCTTAATCTTCACGATTGACAGGTGTATTAGTGATCGCAGTGCCATGTCTCTCAATTTTGACGTCGCCGGTTGATATTTCACATCTGGCGTAGACAATATTTTTATATCATCTATTGAAAGCTATATGGTATTTCTGTTTTTTTCCATAATCACCTCCTACGACACCCAGGTTGGAATTCTTTAATTTATTTCTTTTACCATCACCATACGAAAATAAAGCAAATAACATTTATTAATTTAGGCTAAATAAAAATAATATGCAACAAAAAAATACTACCCCCGTGCTTCACGTACTACACGTGCCACCACAGAACGTTTCAGTATCAATTATTAGTGTAAACATATTATTGTGTACAAGAAACTTGAATTTAAGCTAATTGAATTGTATAATAAAATAAAATTGAATAACTTAAGTTATAATTAATTTATTATATTTTTACCACGTTGTTATTAACTCGCAATTCGGAATGTCTATTCGCGTGGAATTAACTACCCAATTGATTTTAACTAATTTACCTAGAGTCATAGCTTTTTGAACAAACTCAGAATCAGGTGACGATGTAAGAATATAAAAAATGTGATTAATAGGTACATAATTTTTTTAAATATCTCTTGTTTTAGTTACTTTAATTTTATTTAAATAAAAAGTTTTGACTTCGCAATAATCATGACTTTGACAATCATGGTACGGTTTTTAATGGCTTGCATAGATGCCACCGAGGTCGACAATCAATCGATACCCCCCCTCCTCTCACTCGCTTTGATATTAAGCGTTTATGTTGAAGGCTACATTGAAAGCTGTCGAGTTGTAAATGTACTTCGATAAAATCAAATTATAAAAAAAGACAGATGAAAGGCTACGTTCCTATCGATTTTTGTTTAGAATAATGGGCACGGAAGCCATGTGATTTTTTTGGCATTTTTAATAGCCTTAGTTATTATTCCCTCCATCCATTACAGCCTATAAAAGTCCAATGTTGAACATATGCCTGGCAATTTGGGTTGGCAACCGCCGTGTTTTTTAATTATTTTGAGTTTTTTTTTGAGGTGCTGCTGTCCATCTCTTTAATTTCAATTCCCCTCTGTCGCCTCTTACGACTCCCACGGGACGATATGGGGTAGTGAATCCACAGTAAAGAATTGTCTTCACATGACAGTATCAGATAACTCGAACCTTTGACGCTGTTTCCTATTAATAGTTACGATATGCGAGATTGCAACTGCAATGCAGTCACATTGCTGTCATGCGTAGGCGATGAAATCTTCCTGGAGTTTTCACTAGTCGTGTCTACCCCACTCCCTTATATTGCCCATATGGGTTAATGAATATTGTTACATTACACGTTACAGTTTTACTAATATTAAAATATTTCAGACCGATTTTTAACCTACTTCAAAAAAGACGAGGTACTCAATTGAACTGCATTTTTTTATGTGTCACCTCATAACTTTCTTCTAGGCCAACCGATTTTGATGATTCTTATTTCAAAGCTGGTGCTCCTCATGTGCTCCCATATAGATTTTATCAACGTGTGACCAGTAGTTTTTGAGTTATCCTTAATAATTTATAATGAAGTCGCTTGTACAATATTTTAATATTATCACTTGTGTTTTAAACTTTGATAAGTTGTTGACACAGCCATGTGGATGTATATAAATACTCCAATATATTACAAAATATATGATCTAATTAAAGATAAGATTTTATTTTAGTAATTGTGACTTAGCAACTTTTAATACCCTCTAGCTCTTCAGTTATTGGAAGACCAGTTATTGGATGATAAGTTTTCGTGCGGAATAATTCCCTTAACAATTGTCAGTATTCCCACGCAGCTCTCAAAGTAAAAATATACTTTTACTGAGAGCCCCTCGTCAGATCAATAATAACTATGTTAAGTATATTTATTTATCTACTAGCTTTTAATTGCAATTTCGCCCGCGTAAAGACAAACAGACAGACAATACTTTTTAAAATCATTATTATAAATAGCCCACCTAACCTTAATACCGAGATCGTTACAGCCCGTCAAAAGTCCACTGCTGAACATAGGCCTCCCTCATAAATTAACTTGTAGGAGGGGAGATTTTCTATAGTTGCCACAATTACGGGTGGGTTGGGACAGCGATTTCTTATTCTTTTTAGTAAGACGCTGCTGTTCATCTCCTGGTTTGTTTCCCTCTGTCATGACACCCACAGGCAATACGGAGTGGGAGATCTTCTTGGACCATCACTACACGGTTTAGCTACGTAAAGGCTAAAATGACTGACTTCTATTACCTTAAGCTTAATAAAACCCTGGTATTTTGATATTACAGACAAACACTTTATATATATCAATGTACTTACTATTTATCAGGTATAAGACCTTAATAAAAAATATTAAAAGGGGCGGACCTAGAACAGCCTTTTAAAGACCACCGCTAAACAGATGCCTTTCCAATATTGCGCAAACTGGTAGGTACTTATTTAACACTTTCACTGTCCAATTTTCATTTCAAATACTTGTAAGGAGGCAAGAAAGTGCGCGCGGGAAAGAGCCACGTGCAAGCACCGCATCTTCCGAGGTTCAACCCGTATGAGATGAGGGTCGGTGGGGCCCTGGGAGGTAGTGGGTTGTCCGATTTTCATTCACAATAGTAAGACAATAGCAATGACCTATATTCAGTACACGGGACTGCGAAAGGGTTACAGTAGGAAGTAAAGTTGTAGCCTATACGTCCCACGGCTGGGCTCAGGCCTCCTATAATTTCTGAGCGCAGCGTCAGCGCTATTCGCCACGCGGTCGTTACTATTGCTACAAATTTAATAATAACTAGCTCTTCACCGCGACTTCGCCCGCGTATATTTTTACTGGAAATGAGGCATTCCATCTTAGTCCTCACGGGTGACAACGCATCTGCATTTTGATTCGTAATCGAGAATAGATGTAGATGTCTATGGGCCGCAGCAACCACTTCCTATCAGGTGGACTGTGTGCTCGTTTGTCACCCTTATCTTATAAAAAAAAAATTTAGGGTTTTAATTATGTTGCGCGGAACCCTAATTCTTTTTCTCAAATCTAATAGCCTAAGTTACTCCTTATAACATCAGCTATCTGCCAGTGAAAGTCCCGTCGAATCGGTCCAGCCGTATCGGAGATTAGCCGGAACAAACAGACAGACAGACAAAAATTTTTAAAATTGTGTTTTGTTATTAGTATTGTACATACTTTCATATGCATTTAGTAAAAAGCTGTTATTTTAACATTACAAACAAAAACTTCAATTTTATTTATTTGTATAGATAACGACTCCAGATTTAATTTCGTTCACGACGACAGCATTATAGTGTGCAAGTGTTTGCGCAATCGTAGGTTCACTCTCTATTCCATCACTCCCACAGAACGATGGGACGGTAATTCTATACGACCGGAGAAAGATCACTCGCAGGACCAACGACTTTACGTGCTTTCTGAAAATTTCTTGACAGAAGAAACCAATAACATGATTTCGAAACCGGGACCTCATGATTACCAACCGTGTTTACGAACACTAGAACAACGAGGCAGCCATGTATTGCTACAAATTTAAAATAAAGTTAGTTACTTTCACCAGGTAGTGATGGTGTAAGGACAACCATACCACGAGGAGTGCTCAGAGGAATGTTTCGGAGTAATTCCAGGTGCCAAATTCCACCAACGCACATTGCAACAAAATTCCCGATACCATCCACACTATCTGGATGCTTGGCGGTCCACCACTGCGCGATCTACTAGAAGTTTGCTTCCCCGCACGAGTTTTTTGTGGAATGGTATACCACCGGTGATTTTTCCCGGATCATTAGGGACCTTTAAGAAACGAGCTTGCTTCTTTTTAAAAGACCGGCAACATAACTGAAATTCCCCTGGTCTTGCAGCTGTTCGTGGGCAGTGGTCGATACTTTCCGTCAAGTATATGAAAACTACTACCCTACTACCCCACTACTCGTCCCGCGGGTTTCATAAGAGACGACTGAGAGAAATTAACCAGGAGATGGACAGCAGCCTCATCCTAATAACAAATAGAAAATAAATAACTGCGGTTGCCAAACCGCCCGCCAAGCTTAGCAACTATGGTAAATATCCCCCACATGAGACAGTTCAAGCTGTAATTTAGTTTTTACAAGTCGTGGCAAGTAAGTCTAGCCCTGAACGAAACGTGGAAGGAACGCGCATAAATTGAATTTTACGAATGCGACTGGAGAGCTAATCAGCGCGTGCCAACGATACGCACGAACCAATCAGCACGACTTATGAGCAATAACGGTCACCGCTAGACTTTCATGCCGCTACTTATACAACTATATACGCCCCACTGCAGCACAGAAATCCTCCAAATTCTGAAAGAGTGATGGATCAATTAGTCCATCGAATTGCTCCAATGGGTGTTAGCGGACTTTATATTATATTCCTGAAATATTTTTACTTTACAGAAGTTCAGTTTACGTGGTAGAGTCATGCTGGAGCTATATTACGGTTGTAGCAGAAATGGGTCAGCTAGACCTTGGAAGGACCACGCTCTCACAGAAGCGGATTTAAATCATTAATGTTTAACATTTTTTATATAATGGTTTTCCGCAAAATAACGGCTGATTCCATAATTAATTTCACTAGCGCCGGCGGGGATCGAACCCTGATTGCTCACATACTATGAAATTTACGACGTGAATGCTGTTACCCATAGACAACTATATAACTATCTCCTACTCAGAATTAAAAAGCAGCAACAAGGCATAAGAATTACTTAATATTACCATATATTTATAGTTTCAAAAAGTATTATAAAAAGGGAATTATTTCTTGTTAGAAATAACAAAGCCACTCTCGGCTAAGCTCCCATCTTTGTATTAGATCACGTATCTTTTTATATTTTAAGTGTCGGCTTAGTATAGAAAAAGGGAGAGATTGTCATGTACAATATATTTCAAACTAGCTTCTGCTTGCGGCTCCGCCCACTTGTGGAAACAGCAGCGCCTACTGTGTTAATTTTTTGAGCTACACTAAAGGTTCATTTTCCTTTTTGTCAAAGAATAAAAACAAAAATTGTGAGTTATCAGTATTAATTTGCTCCATGACCTTTTCGATATTTATTCTTAGCAATAGTTGTAACTTACATATTTGTAACTAAGAGATGGTAGTTCGTTGGCTAACCGCTCGCTGTAAGTTTCACAGTACTCGAGCAACCCGGGTTCGATCCCCGCCGGCACCAATGAAATTGTCAATTGCAATTTTAAGTGCTGATTTACCGGATGCTCTGCAGTGAAGGAAAACATCGTGAGGAAAGCTGCATGTCTGAGAAATATGAAAATATATTTCGAAGACATGTGCAGTTCGCCAACGCGCATTGGAGCAGCGCGGTAGACATTTCCTTCTCCTAAAACCCTCTCAGAAATGAGAGGAGGCCTGTGCCCAGGTGTGGGACCTAACTCAAACATTTTATTGCGTTCATGTGGTTACATAAATTGTTCTTATGTTGGATATAATAGAGCCAAACATGAGCCCTGATAGGGCATAGCAACATTATATACCAATTTAATTTAATTGATTAAGAAAGAAGAATTACTCATTTTATTTACTTAAGCTAAACATTGCTTTTGTATTATCTACTATTATTATTCATTACTCTACTACTATTTTATATATTCACTACTATTATATATTCAATTAAATAAATATTATTTTTCACCGAAAGACTCTGACAACGAATAGATACTTTTTTCAATTAACTTTTTAAGCCCCCTTTGTGATTCTTCTTTTTGTAGACGGGACGTTCGGGACGTATGTATATAGGTGTAACTATACTATATAACTATATGTCATTATATTATATTTTTGTGCTAGTTATTTTTACCGCAAATTACCTATCGAATTATCCACGATTACAGATCAGATTATAATTTTATAAAAAAAAAACTTCACAAGGCTGTATATCTTCTGTAGGTTAGAAGCTTGTTGGAAGTGTCTAATTTAGAATTAAAAAGAAGTAAAAAATAAGTATAGTACGTGATAAAATCCGTAAAACTAGTTTTATTGCATCAAAACATAGTTCGAAAATAAATGTACTCAAGTGTTTATTCATTCATTGTATTCATTGTTGAATTAGCCCTTCCCCAAGGAATGCCACAAAGCGAGTATTACTCTGTGAAAATGTTATGAAGACTGTCTATAAAAATTATACACATAATTATCGCTTCTTGTCAAACAACTTACTCTATATTCCACACGTGTTCCCGTAACAAAAATAATTTGTTTCGGGATGATGCATCAACGTCACGCGGTAGAATTGCTTGATGGACGACGTCTAACGGACCACAAAGCCGTGGTTTTCGTATCTAAATCAGATTACCCTCTCGCCAACAGTCAGTAGAGATTGATGAGGTCTCCAACTAAGAAGTATATGTATTCAAGAGTGTTCAAGTGTAAATGAGAAAATATTGTTTGGTATCATCATCATCATCATTACAGCCCTTCACAAGTCCACTGCTGAACATAGGCCTCCCCCAAAGAATTTTTTGAAGGCCGTTTTTAAGGTGCTGGAGAGCCATTCTAATCTCGCTCAGACTGACGTCCGGGATATCTTCGGAATAGTGTCGGATAAGACTCGCTCTTGGATCGTTACTCACACTTGCGTGTGGCTCCAACGATGACGTGTACAGCTGCCCATAGAACCTCTCAATCTCACTCAAAATCTCAGGTGCCCCGGAAACGATGCTGCCACATTCGGTCTTCAGCTTTGACAGTTGGCTCTTTCTGGCAGACAGATCTCTGGCAAAGACTTTGGAGCCTTGGTTCCGCTCGATCGCTTCTTCAATACGAGCTGTATTGAAGTTGCGTAAGTCCCGCCGCATGCATTTGGAGATCTGTCTGTTCAGTTGCCTGTATGCTGTCAAATCTGTTGAAGAATGTAGCCTCATCTCCCGTCTAACAGCCATGAGATTAAGAGTGTGATCGGAGAGTTTTTGTGTTCTTCTGCGGCGGGTCTTGCAGAACTTAGCTCCGACCGCATGGACAGTTTCCACGAGCTTGTCATTCATATCGTCCACTTCATTGCAGTCTTCTAGGCACTGAAAACGGTTTCGTAACTCGAGCTGAAAGGTTTCGGGACTTTGGATTAGAGCACGAGGGGGACGGAGCGTTGACTTCATCAGACGAGACCTCTCCAACTTAACATTTAGGTTCAGTGTGCCTCTAACCATTCGGTGATCGCTGCCGGTTTTCACCCTCGCGATCACTGAGACATCACTGAACAGTTGTCGTCTGGTCGTCATAATGAAGTCAATCTCATTTTTTGTCGAACCGTCGGGGCTCAACCAGGTCCACTTCCTGTGGGGCCGCTTCTTGAAGAAAGAGTTCATCATAAAGAGTCCCTCTTTCTCCATGAAGTCGGCCAGCTGCTGGCCCCTTGGGTTCCGTTGCCCTATTCCAAATTTCCCTACTTTCAGCTCACCGTTCTCTCTTGTGCCTAGTTTTGCATTGAAGTCTCCCATTAACACCGTATATTGGGTTTTGGAGGAATGCATGGCTCTAGAGATATCCTCATACATTTCCTCCACCTCCTCATCGGGGTGTGCCGAGGTTGGTGCGTAAACCTGTATGACCTTCAGCGAATACCGTTTGGTGATTCTGAGTATAAGGTACGCAACCCTCGTCGACACACTCCCGATCTTTACAACGTTGTTAACGAGAGACTTGTGGACGATAAATCCGACACCTCCTTGGGACAGATGTTCGCCCTCCCGGTGATAGAGCAAGTTGCCGGATTCGAGGATTACCGTGTCCTCCCCCTCTCTTCGGACTTCGGATAATCCTATAATATGCCAGCGCAACTTGTCTATCTCTTGTTTGGTAAGTCAAAATGTAATTGGAACGTTAATTAAAATTTTTAGTGCTGATTTAACACGTGCTCGGCGGTGAAATAAAATATCGTGAGGAAACCTGCATATTATATAAATAATAAGAAAAAAAGTAATTCGAAGAAATGTGAAGTTCGCCAACACGCATTGGGGCTGAACGGCGGACACTTGCTTGCACTAAAACCCTTTTAGACATGAGAGGAGGCCTGTGCCCAGTAGTGGGACGTATATAGGCTGTAATTTTAAGTGGAAACGGAATACCGCAGTCTAATAACTAATGAGACAAGCTTCATGCATACATTCATCCATTCATCATCATCATCATCATTACAGCCCTTCACAAGTCCACTGCTGAACATAGGCCTCCCCCAAAGAATGCCACAAAGCACGGTCCTGAGCCACCTGCATCCATCGACTTCCTGCATGTCTTACCAGGTCGTCACTCCATCTCGTGGGGGGACGCCCTACACTTCGCCTACCGGTACGAGGCTGCCACTCGAGAACCTTTCTTCCCCATCGGTTGTCGATTCTTCGAGCTATATGGCCGGCCCACTGCCACTTCAGCTTACTAATCCGTTGGGCTATGTCGGTAACTCTGGTTCTACTGCGGATATCCTTATTCCTAAGTTTATCACGCAGAGAAACTCCGAGCATAGCCCTCTCCATAGCTCGCTGAGCGACCTTGAGCTTCCTCATATGGCCAGCAGTGAAGGACCACGTCTCAGTTCCGTAAGTCATCACTGGCAACACGCACTGGTTGTACAATTTCGTTTTGAGGTTTTGAGGTATGTCTGACGAGAAGATGTGTCGTAGCTTCCCGAACGCTGCCCAGCCGAGTTGAATCTGTCGATTGACCTCTCGGTCGAAGTTGGACTTACCTAGTCGGACTATTTGTCCCAGGTAAACATACTCGTCAACAACTTCGAGCTTAGTGCTCCCAACAACTACCGGCATAGGTGTGACATGGACATTAAACATGATCTTTGTTTTGTCCATGTTCATCTTAAGACCTATCCGTTGGGAGACACTATTGAGGTCATTGAGCATAGTGCTTAGGTCCTCCAGCGATTCTGCCATAAGGACTATATCGTCGGCAAATCGAAGGTGAGTGATGTACTCGCCATTGATGTTAATACCGCATCCTTTCCAGTCCAGAAGCTTGAAAACGTCTTCCAATGCAGCGGTGAAGAGTTTCGGGGATATAACATCACCCTGTCTTACACCTCTCTGCAATTGGATGGGTTTCGTACTCTGGTTCTGTACTCGGATAGCCATCGTAGCCCTACTGTACAAATACTTCAGCACTTCGATATACCGACAGTCAACTTGGCACCGCTGAAGGGACTGCAGCACCGCCCACATTTCGACGTAATCAAAGGCTTTCTCATAGTCCACATACGCCAGACATAGTGGCAAATTGTACTCTTCGGACTTCTGTACAATTTGCCGTAGAGTATGTATGTGATCTATGGTGCTAAAGCCCTTTCGGAAACCGGCTTGTTCGGGAGGCTGGAAGTCGTCAAGTCTGCGCGCGAGACGATTCGTAATGACTCTCGAAAACAGCGTGTAGACGCGGCTCAGAAGGGAAATCGGTCTGTAGTTCTTCAAGAGAGCGTTGTCACGTTTCTTGAAGAACAAGACCACCGCACTTCTGCTCCACGCCTCCGGTGTAATGCCACCATGGAGGACGGAATTAAAGAGCCTCTGAAGGACTTCAAGTACCGGTCTTCCACCCGCTTTCAGAAGCTCCGCTGTAATTCCATCCTCGCCTGGGGCCTTGCCGTTTTTAAGGTCCTGGAGAGCCATTCTAATCTCGCTCAGACTGACGTCCGGGATATCTTCGGAATAGTGTCGAATAAGACTCGCTCTTGGATCGTTACTCACACTTGCGTGTGGCTCCAACGATGACGTGTACAGCTGCCCATAGAACCTCTGAATCTCACTCAAAATCTCAGGTGCCCCGGAAACGATGCTGCCACATTCGGTCTTCAGCATCGACAGTTGGCTCTTTCTGGCAGACAGGTCTCTGGCAAAGACTTTGGAGCCTTGGTTCCACTCGATCGCTTCTTCAATACGAGCTGTATTGAAGTTGCGTAAGTCCCGCCGCATGCATTTGGAGATCTGTCTGTTCAGTTGCCTGTATGCTGTCAAATCTGTTGAAGAACGTAGCTTCATCTCCCGTCTAACAACCATGAGATTAAGAGTGTGATCGGAGAGTTTTTGTGTTCTTCTGCGGCGGGTCTTGCAGAACTTAGCTCCGACCGCATGGACAGTTTCCACGAGCTTGTCATTCATATCGTCCACTTCATTGCAGTCTTCTAGGCACTGAAAACGGTTTCGTAACTCGAGCTGAAAGGTTTCGGGACTTTGGATTAGAGCACGAGGGGGACGGAGCGTTGACTTCATCAGACGAGACCTCTGCAACTTAACATTTAGGTTCAGTGTGCCTCTAACCATTCGGTGATCGCTGCCGGTTTTCACCCTCGCGATCACGGAGACATCACTGAACAGTTGTCGTCTGGTCGTCATAATGAAGTCAATCTCATTTTTTATCGAACGGTCGGGGCTCGACCAGGTCCACTTCCTGTGGGGCCGCTTCTTGAAGAAAGAGGTCATCATAAAGAGTCCCTCTTTCTCCATGAAGTCGGCCAGCTGCTGGCCCCTTGGGTTCCGTTGCCCTATTCCGAATTTCCCTACTTTCAGCTCACCGTTCTCTCTTGTGCCTAGTTTTGCATTGAAGTCTCCCATTAACACCGTATATTGGGCTTTGGAGGAATGCATGGCTCTAGAGATATCCTCATACATTTCCTCCACCTCCTCATCGGGGTGTGCCGAGGTTGGTGCGTAAACCTGTATGACCTTCAGCGAATACCGTTTGGTGATTCTGAGTATAAGGTACGCAACCCTCGTCGACACACTCCCGATCTTGACAACGTTGTTAACGAGAGACTTGTGGACGATAAATCCGACACCTCCTTGGGACAGATGGTTGCCCTCCCGGTGACAGAGCAAGTTGCCGGATTCGAGGATTACCGTGTCCTCCCCCTCTCTTCGGACTTCGGATAATCCTATAATATGCCAGCGCAACTTGTCTATCTCTTCTTCCAGCTCCACGATCTTCTCGTCAGTCCTCAGGGTGCGTGCGTTGTATGTTGCCAGGTCGAGTCGTCGTAGGTGGCAACCGAACCTCCACCGGAGATTCTTAGCACCCCCTGCCCCGCTGTTACCATGGTCGCCACCGTAGCCAGGAATAGCGGGGCTGCCTGGGACTGGGGGCCGTATCTTTGTTACTCTCGTCATTGGGGGGTATTTGCCATAGTTGCCACGCTTGGCGAGCGGGTTGGCAACCGCAGTTTTTTTATTATAATATTGGCTATTATCAGGAAGATGCTGCTGCCCATCTCCCGCCTGTTTCCCTTTGTCGCCTTTTACGACACCCACGGGAGGATATGGGGTAGTGGATATTCTTGACCGCCACTACACGGCATATCATTCACGGCATTCATCCATTACAGACCATTAAAAGTCCACTGCTTAAACAGAGGTTTATGGCATAAATAACTTTATTTATTTAGACCAGTTTTTTATTATTTGCAGTTGGCCTCGTTGGTCTAGTGGTTGTAAACGCGACTGCTGACCATGAGGTCCCGGGTTCGAATCCCGGGCTGGTCCAAAAAAATAAATTATTCATCAATTATTCCTCGTGCCTCGGAAAGCAAGTAAAGCCGTAAGTCCTGCGCCTGATCTCTTTCCGGTCGTGTCGGTTTACCGTTCCATCGGACTATGAGAGTGAGCGAATAGAGAGTGCACTTGAGCTTGCGCATACACTTGCGCACTGTAATCCTGTCCTGCGCCCATGGCCACTCTCCGTGGCCGAAATTTGGTCTGGAGGACATTATTACCACCGCCTGGTTTGTTTCATTCTTAAACCTCTGACGACACCCGCTTGACGTTTTGGAGCTGTGGATATTCTTACACTGTCACTACATACTAACTATTATATTTTTAATGATAAGTATTATTTTGTTTTTTTTTCTGTTAGAGTTGTTTGTATACATTTTTGTAACTACGTGTAACAAAAACCCTGTGGTTCCCTTTAAGTGCGTTATCAGAGTCAGTATTCAAACGTAAAGGAATAACTTTTTTCCAAAAATTTGAACATTAAAAAATTTAATTTTAATTAAAAAAATTAATTTAGAAATTGCATGTGGTTTTATTACCTCTAACTGACTCACAATCCTGTTACTCTTCGGATAACGCATAGGTAATAAAACCACATATAATTCGCCAATTATTATTTTTAATTAAAATATTTTTAACGTTCAAGTTTTTTTTAAAAAGTTATTTCTTTACGTTTGAATACTGACTCTGATAACGCACTTAACGGGAACCACAGGGTTTTTGTTACACGTTATATATATATATATATATATATATATATATATATATATATATATATATATATGTGTGTGTGTGGGTGTGTGTGTGTGTGTGCGTGTATTGATAATAAATATCTATTCATATTGAAGTGACTGTGTGTTTGCACACAAATTGTACATTAATACACGAGTACATTTCTAAAATTTTTGTTTGTCTGTCTGTTCGTCTGCCCGGGCTAAGTTGTCTGTATGGCTGGCTGAACCGATTGTACCGACACTTTACAAACGTATAGAGAGTAATGTCAGGATCGATTTAGTCTATATTTTATACAATATGCATGACCTATACATACAAACCTTTCTATTTAATCATTCTGTCTATTGATGAGAATGACATTAAAATCAATTGTGTTGTTTAAAAGATCTAAGCGTACAGACGGCGGGAAGCGACTTTGTTTTATACTGTGTGGATATGAGCGCTATCGAGACCCATCCACCGGTTTTTTCTACAAAGTACTACGAGTGTGGACAGATGGTAGATAGACGTTGTTAGTGCAGTGGCCTAATTAGATTGTCCACTCGAATACTCTCTCAACGGAAAAAGTTCAATCAGTGAATCGTTTCTATTATACATTTTACTTACGTTTGAACACCGTACTGCGTTATACAGGGTTATATTTGAAAAATAACCAAATTTTAAATTTAAGTTCAAATATATAAATAATGGTGATATACTGTTATTGAATTTTTTGAAAATATAAGTAAATAATGCTGCTTTTACCTGAAATTATCCCAAAATGTGAATTATGGGCAACGACGTTTTTGCCTACCGATCGACCCTTACGAATGTGTGCGTGCGCTGTAAAATCAGTTAAAATATTCCATTACCAAACATTTTTAATTTAAAAGATAAAAGTAATAGTTTTATTGAGATTTTTGAAAATTACTTTTTATTTACAATTTCCCTGCCTATATTACTTGAACTTTCTCTGAAAATTTGACCGGTTATTGCAAAATAACCCTGTATGTTTGTATATTGGAAGTCCGTTACCTTTACCGCCTATTAAAGTCTACTGCTGAACATAGTACCCCAACAGTTTTTCCTCATAGGAGGCATATTTTTCATAGTTACACTCAGCAAGCTGACGCTGCTGCCCATATCCTGATTTGTTTCCCTCTGTCGCCTCTTACGACACCCACGGGATGATATGGGGTAGTGGATATTCTTACACCGTCACTACACGGTTATATTGGAGGTCACTTTTATTTAATATTTTTTTAGAAAACTCCTCTGTCCCGGGAAGAATCAGCAGCAAACCCAGTTGGACTTATTTTTTAATACATTATTGTTACGGCCAACAGCTGCCCATCCCAGGAGTAGAATCCTTCGCGGCCCATAGACGAAGAAGCTACAGGCAGATGCTGGTCGGGCGTCCTAACGCCAAGGGTTAAAAGTCTAATTACACTAAACAATCGAGCGTTACAATTATTGAACAGAGCTTACTTACCTCTATTCAAGGCGACTGGTCCCTCAGGATTCGGTCAGGTCGCGTGTGGATGTATAGTGCTAGGAAAGTAAAGGTCAGTGATGTGTATTTGGGTGTGGCTGGTAGTGTTATTGACCTTTTTAGACCATCCACCCTGCAGCAGTTCGGCCCTCAGCTCCTCTCCAAACTACGGTCTCCCTCCGCACTCACTTTCTTCGTTTGTTATAACGCTTGACTCGCGAAAATGAACACAGAACGTACGGATCAAAGGTCACCGTTATTTCTAGAATATTAACTACCGCACTAGTAACTAATACAGTCGAATCCACTTATACAGATTCTGCGTTAAACCTAAAGTCCCGGGTAAAACTCTCAACACGCGCTACCATTCCCAGTGGTATATTTACTATACGCGCCTATCAAAAAATAAGATATAAGAGCTCCATAACAAAACGGACCGCGCCTTCTCTCTCGACGCGAAGAAGACTTCTAATTTTTCGCTCTCGACTCCCACCATTCAGCAAGCTCGGACGTTCAACACGCACGAACGTCATCCCGTATCGGCCGAGCCGAGCGCCATCTAACGTCGATGCCTGACACTAACGCTTTTGCGTGAACAAACCCCCGTCCCGGACATAAGGATTTAGGTCCGCGAGCAAACCGGTCAGCGGGACAGGGTCGCGACGGCAAGTTGCAAGATCGAATCTACAACCAAACTAGGCTACCTTACGCACCCAATCAGATCTTGCAACCCTGACCAACGCCTCAAAATTACAGCCCCAACGTTGGCTAGCCGGAGAGTTGAACTGGATGCCCTTCCTGGACATCGCAGCACACAAATAAGTCCTATTCCTAGACAGAAGTCCGACGACCTCCTTCAAACATCTATCTGCGCTCCTATGATTAGTTTCGCAATCCGACCGGATCAGGTCTGCAAACAGCGACGAGACACGAAGCGGCCCAGAGGGACCTTCAAGCTTCAGTGCAGAGAGCACCCCCAAATTCTCCATGAACGTTGTCTGTGGAGAGCTGAATGAAACGCACAGATAGTCCCTAGCAGGTGATCCTTTGCTCATATTTCAACTAATTTTTCAAAAGCATTAATGTTCAATTACAGAATTAATTAAAACAAGTAATCACCGATGCACATAGGTCAACTTGGCAAAGTAAACAAAAAAATAAACGTAAGAGACAGCCTATTTCTTATTTCAAATAAATATCTTAGACAGTGCCAACAAAATCTAAACCAAAGAGAATTTACTCTTATTTCCTTTGGCAACCACAGGGTTATCTAATTTCAACCTTCCTTATCACAAAGCAAAATGATTAAACACTATCATAAACATATACATAATTTTCAAAATAGCGCGCCATTCAAATTTCAAATGAATTCAAACTTCCCTTCAGCACAGGCGCGACAATCAAATACAATTACAAAGCATACGCACAAGCGTTAAAAAAGGACACACAATTTAATCTCAATTTTCCGTGCAACAACAAACGCAGTGATCAAATGTATTTATAAAACATATGCAGCAGCATTTAAAGGAGTATTTTAAATTCAATTCTTTTAATCACAACCGCTACAATATGAATTTCGCGGAAAACTCAAAGCATTTTAATTTTAATTCAAAGAATTCTTCTCGACCAAACCAAATCCAATACCCCTTGAGAGCGTGATTCAACGCTCCAGGGGGCCCTAATCTTCCCACCACCAAGTGGAGGCCACACCGCGTGAACCCGAGACTAACAGAGCGCAACCGCTAACAGTCGCCACTCGGGTGTACGCCCTCACTGAGGCCGTCGGCAACAGTACAGCTTGACAAGTGGACTGTTGACGGCTTAAGGCTCAGTAGAGGCAGCCATGGTGGGAGCTAAGGCGGCAGCTAGCTAGGGCCGCCTCCATCAAATGGGGTACAGTGGTACACCAGACGCGGCCACTCAGCTAACGGGAGTGAGAAGGGTCCAGCGGACTGATGAGTGGCCGTGAAGTTCCTCTCCGCACGCTGAGGGGGTGTGATGACACCCCCGCCCCTGGGGGAATTACCCCCCGACTGGTCGGGGGAGGGACCCCTTTCAAACCTAGGGGCCTGGTGGCTAGCCGGCGGGCGCCGAGCGTCGCCCGTCAAAGGGCATGGCGGAGCGCCCCCGCCCGTGGGGGTCGAGGGCCTGGCAGCGCCCCGAGAGGAGACGCCGTTCGCACCCAGGCACAGTACGACATGGTGATTGCCCTGGCAATGCAGACAGGGCCGCTGGTGCGGACAGTCTCGCTGGAGGTGCCCTTCCAAACAGGAGTAGCACCAGCGGCGCTCCTTGGCGATAGTTCGCCTCGCCGGAACCGGCTTACTTAATAATTTTGGGCAAGACGTTACCCGGTGATCAGATGCTCGACAATAGGAGCAGGGGGGGTTGACGACGACTTGCCCGGCGGATTTCGCCTCTCACTGGGCACGGCTCGTAAGTCGTCGACGGTGCCCGCCGCGTGCTCGATCTGTCGGCACTGCTCCTCCAAAAACCGCAGCAGGTCATAGAAGGGCGGAATAAAGGAGGCCTCGTCCCCGCCGTACCTCTCCTCAAAATGCATTTGAAGGTCGAGAGGTAGACGGGACAGCACGATGCGGAGCAACAAGAAGGCCCATTCGCCCACTGGTAAATCCAGCCGCCTCAACATATTACAGGCCACCAAGACTGGATCCAACAGGTCCGGACGTAGTCTGGCCCGGTCACTCAGCAGCGGGAGGCTCAGAAGCTGCTTAACATGTTCGTCCGCAATTCGCCGGACGTTGGCGTATCTTCTGGCTAGGAGGTCCCGAGCAGTCTGGTAGGCGTCGTCCGACAAGCTCAAATGGCTGACAACGCCCAGGGCCTCCCCCTCCAGTGAGGCCAGGAGGTACGCCATCTTCTGGCTCGGGGTCAAGTCACTCCGGGCGTCCACTAGGCCGTCGAAAAGACCAACGAAGATCAGCCACTCGGAAAGGACCCCGGAGAACTTTGGCAAGTCCAGAGTTGGGAGTCGTCCCAACAGCTCCGGCTGAGGCTGCTTCCGAAAGGACTCGGGCAGGCCACTCGTCCGAGCTTCACGCGCCTCCTCGGCATACCTGCCTTCAGCCTCGATCAACTCGTCCGTGAGCCACAAGAACTGCTCGTAGTCTGCGAAGCAGGAGTCCAGGACTCCCTTTTCCACATCCAAATCCTCGAGCTCAGCGTAAGCCTCCTCCACTGCAGCCCTTCGAGCATCGACCTGCTCGAACCGCTTCATCAAGTTATGGACCCTACCCGGTCGACCTATCAAAGCATGGGCGCTGGTGGCCCAGCGTAACTCAGTCCGCAGGCAACGGATTAGCATCTTGGGCGAGGACATCACTACTAAATACAAATTACGACGCGGCTCGAGCGCAATTACAAAAATAACAAATAAAAAATACAAAAAAAATTAACAGATAACTAATGCAGTTCCTATCAAATCGAGTTGAATAGAAATAAGAACCGCTATTTATCAAATCAAACATAAGTTAGTACAAAAGAAAAGACAAATCAAATTAACAATAACAAATACTAGTGCGATCAAATCAAGTTAAATTCAAATTACGTAAATACAAATTACCACTCTTTAGTTCAAATACAAATTACAATACGAAAGATACATCACGAAGATACACATCCACAAAAAATGCCTTGCTCGGAAATCGACCCTTCGATAAGTAATACACCACAACTATCCGACAACGATAATTAACCGATTACGCAAAAATAACCATCTACCTACATGACGCAAAGTCCCGCTTGCGCGCGAACCGGGCGTGGCTTTTCAAATTTACCCGCTAACAACAAAAAAAATCAAGCCACCAAAGAAAGGAATTTTATTATTACGTATATAATAAAAAAATATATTTTTACGTATTACGGACGGGCGTGATTGTAGACACAAAATTAAACCAATCAACCCAACAGGGAGCGTCATCAAAATTGTTTAATTTTTATCAAACACTATGGTCGGTGGATCGACCGGGAATCGATCCCAGTACCGCGCTCTGCTACCAAATGTTACGGCCAACAGCTGCCCATCCCAGGAGTAGAATCCTTCGCGGCCCATAGACGAAGAAGCTACAGGCAGATGCTGGTCGGGCGTCCTAACGCCAAGGGTTAAAAGTCTAATTACACTAAACAATCGAGCGTTACAATTATTGAACAGAGCTTACTTACCTCTATTCAAGGCGACTGGTCCCTCAGGATTCGGTCAGGTCGCGTGTGGATGTATAGTGCTAGGAAAGTAAAGGTCAGTGATGTGTATTTGGGTGTGGCTGGTAGTGTTATTGACCTTTTTAGACCGTCCACCCTGCAGCAGTTCGGCCCTCAGCTCCTCTCCAAACTACGGTCTCCCTCCGCACTCACTTTCTTCGTTTGTTATAACGCTTGACTCGCAAAAATGAACACAGAACGTACGGATCAAAGGTCACCGTTATTTCTAGAATATTAACTACCGCACTAGTAACTAATACAGTCGAATCCACTTATACAGATTCTGCGTTAAACCTAAAGTCCCGGGTAAAACTCTCAACACGCGCTACCATTCCCAGTGGTATATTTACTATACGCGCCTATCAAAAAATAAGATATAAGAGCTCCCAAACAAAACGGACCGCGCCTTCTCTCTCGACGCGAAGAAGACTTCTAATTTTTCGCTCTCGACTCCCACCGTTCAGCAAGCTCGGACGTTCAACACGCACGAACGTCATCCCGTATCGGCCGAGCCGAGCGCCATCTAACGTCGATGCCTGACACTAACGCTTTTGCGTGAACAATTATAATGTACAAATAATTATAAATAATATTAGAAATAGGTATGATCACCACATGCATATGGCTTATTATCATCTATGTGAAAAAGGAGATCATCAATCAAGTCCAATATTTGTTTTTGTATGTTTTTTTTAAGAATTAGGGTGACAAACGAGCACACGGTCCACCTGATGGTAAGTGGTTACTGTGGCCCATAGACATCTACATCTATCTTCGTTTGCGAATTAAAATGCAGATGCGTTGTCAGCCGTGAGGACTAAGATAGAAACGCCTCTTTTTCAGTAAAAAGGGTCTCCGGTCCTCTACACTCACCATACAAAACAGAGCAGTATTAAGCTGCTATTTTACGCTAGTATTATGTGAGAGCGTGGTCCCTCCCCGGTTGAGCCGACCCATTCGTGCTACAACTATACTATTAATATAGCTGCAGCATGGCTCTACAACGTAAATAATATTTTTCGTGATATATATATATATATATATATATATATCACAAAAAATATATGTATGTATATATTATGTTATGAGATATCTTTGCCCATTGTAAACCGATTTTGATGATTATTATCTTCATAAATAGGTTAAAATATAATATATACTTCAAGTGCTGTCCCGTGTGAATAAATATAACATGAAGAAAAAAATATTTCTTTGTTTTGAAACCCTTTACAAAGGGTAGCAAAACAAAAAATTAAACATTGATATAATTGTGCTATTCCTTGGCCCGTTAAAAAGTTTTTTTTTAATTAAAAGTAAAAGCCGTCTTAAAAAACAAGCAAGTGGTAAAATTAAAAATTTTGTACAACCGATTACAATATAAATAAAATGAGAATATCGTCAATGTAGTCTGAGTCAATTAAATATTCGCATTATTAAGGATAACTCAAAACTACTAGTCAGATCTAGATCAAATTTATATCGAACCACATGAGATTTCAAATGAAAAAAGAATCATCAAAATTGGTTCACCTAGTAAACATTTATGAGGTAACACATGAACAAATACAATTGAATTAAGTACCTCCTCGTTTTATGAAGTCGGTTATAAAGAATAAAATCATTTCACTTTTTGAAGTTGGGGCTTTAATGATTCTGAACAATGTATCTTAACGCCGTCTTCAGAATGTGAAATTATTTTATATTCTTTAGTTTTTTGAATTCCAGTTTTACTTTTTATTTTAAACTTAATTTTTACTACTATTAGCTGATACCGCGTTGCTTACACACATTACTGAATACGTAGTGCTTATAAAAATCGTTGTTTCATAAAACTGTAAATAACTTTATATTAAATGAAGATATCGCAATATTTTTTTAGATATGGGTCAAGTGTTTAAGAAATAAAACTTAGAAAACCTAATTGAAATCTATCCAGTAGTATTTCCGTGATGCGTGCACAAATGCAAACCTCTATCATTTTATTTATTTAAATATTCCTAAATAGTCTTTCCCTGCATTGTAAACTTCATTTATTTAAGTCGGCTAATAAAACCATGTTTATTTTAGCGTTCATTGTGTCAACGCAAACACATTTCTTATTTCCACCCCAGTTGTTTCTATGTGAAACGTGTCGAACGTCTACAAACGTCACAGGCTTCATCAATCACATCCGACTGTAAACGTGACCGATTAATTCCTCTAAAGCTAACATCACGTAAGTCTGTTCAGTGTTTTTAATCACAAAATTCATCCGCGTGTGGATAATGTTTTAGACCGCTTAAAGATTTTCTTGAAAGCCCATTGTAAGTTTATGGTTGAATATGTGGTCGGTGAAAGGAAAAGGGGAGATCTCCCGCCGGGCAAGGTGTTCTGCCCAGGGAGCGGGCAACGCTCCGATTGATAGTTCGGAGCTATTCTACATATTATGGTGCTTTAACTTTGAACTTTGTAAGCGCGATTTAGGCTTTCGCTTGTGGCGCGACGACAGCGCCGCCATAAATATAATCTTCATAAGACACGGCCTTCAATATTACGGATAGTATTTTTATTCTTCACTTATTTCTCAATGAACTTTTCATATTTTAACCGACTTCTAAAAAAGGAGGAGGTACTCAATTCGACTGTATTTTTTATGTGTTACCTTCGAACTTTTTTTCTACGTGAACCAATTTGGATGATCCTTTTTTATTTGAAAGCTGGTGCTTCTTATGTAGTCCCATATAAATTTGATCAGGATCTGACCAGTAGTTTTCGAGTTATCCCTAATAATTCTTATTTAATTGTCTTCGAGTACATTGATGATGTTCTCATTTTATGTATATTGAAGTCGGATGTACAAAATTTTTAATTTTACCACTTGTTCATAACAAAACTTTTGATAATAATCCTAGGATATTAATGATTTTAAAAAAATCAGTTTTTTTTAACGTTTAAACTTATTTACCTATATTCATAGTTAATTATAATGGGACAGTAACACTACCAACGTCCTGGCTTTAGGCTGCTATTAAGTATTTCTTGTCAGAAAACTTAATACCTGATTTTACTCATCTCCGGTTTCTAACACGGGACCTCATTATCAACAGTCATATTTACGATCACTAGACACCTACGTGTCAGTCACCGAGTGCATGATAAAACTATTCCAAACAAATTTTTAATTCAGTAAAATACCTTCATCATTACAGCCCTTCACAAGTCCACTGCTGAACATAGGCCTCCCCCAAGGAATGCCACAAAGCACGGTCCCGAGCCACCTGCATCCATCGACTTCCTGCATGTCTTACCAGGTCGTCACTCCATCTTGTGGGGGGACGCCCTACACTTCGCCTACCTGTACGAGGCTGCCACTCGAGAACCTTTCTTCCCCATCGGTTGTCGGTTCTTCGAGCTATATGGCCGGCCCACTGCCACTTCAGCTTACTAATCCGTTGGGCTATGTCGGTTACTCTGGTTCTACTGCGGATATCCTTATTCCTAAGTTTATCACGCAGAGAAACTCCGAGCATAGCCCTCTCCATAGCTCGCTGAGCGACCTTGAGCTTCCTCATACGGCCAGCAGTGAAGGACCACGTCTCAGTTCCGTAAGTCATCACTGGCAACACGCACTGGTTGTACAATTTTGTTTTAAGGTTTTGAGGTATTTCTGACGAGAAGATGTGTCGTAGCTTCCCAAACGCTGCCCAGCCGAGTTGAATCCGTCGATTGACCTCTCGGTCGAAGTTGGACTTACCTAGTCGGACTATTTGTCCCAGGTAAACATACTCGTCAACAACTTCGAGCTTAGTGCTCCCAACAACTACCGGCATAGGTGTGACATGGACATTAAACATAATCTTTGTTTTGTCCATGTTCATCTTAAGACCTATCCGTTGGGAGACACTATTGAGGTCATTGAGCATAGTGCTTAGCTCCTCCAGCGATTCTGCCATGAGGACTATATCGTCGGCAAATCGAAGGTGAGTGATGTACTCGCCATTGATGTTAATTCCGTATCCTTTCCAGTCCAGAAGCTTGAAAACGTCTTCCAATGCAGCGGTGAAGAGTTTCGGGGATATAACGTCACCCTGTCTTACACCTCTCTGCAATTGGATAGGTTTCGTACTCTGGTTCTGTACTCGGATAGCCATCGTAGCTCTACTGTACAAACACTTCAGCACTTCGATATACCGACAGTCAACTTGGCACCGCTGAAGGGACTGCAGCACCGCCCAAATTTCGACGGAATCAAAGGCTTTCTCATAGTCCACATACGCCAGACATAGTGGCAAATTGTACTCTTCGGACTTCTGTACAATTTGCCTTAGGGTATGTATGTGGTCTATGGTGCTAAAGCCCTTTCGGAAAAATACCTTGCTAAATTATATTATTTTATTTTTATATTTTATAATTATGTGTATATTTCAAAACACCGGAAAATCGACGGCAGCTCTACGAATGAAGAATAATTCAGTACGTTATTCATTTTCAAGAATGAGCAAAATGGCGTTTAATTCATACTTCGCATATGCTCATTGAAAAAATATGTTGTTATTATTTAATAAAATATCTTGTGATATTGAGGGAAATATGATCGTCCGGTTTATATGGTAAATTTCTTATAACTCAAAAACTACAGCCTTGTGATACGATACCTCTTCATCGGTCAATCAAATAATAAAGGGTCAAAAGGGTGCTGCTTTATCGACGCCATTTCGACAGTTGATATTATAATAAATATTTTAGTCAATTTTAGTACTGTGTAATGTCGTTAATTTTTTTTAAGTTGATTTTTCAAAGTGTTCCATATTATTTCCAAACCTTGTTTGCTATTTTTTCTTATTATATTAGTTATAGTATACGACTTTGAATCTTAAGGTAACCATATTACCTTCACGTACCTTAATAGATTCGAGTATTTCTGTATTTTATATTTATATGTGTACTACTTTTTAAATACTTACTGTTACTCAATCTCCAGTAGTTGAATGGCATCACTACTGAAAGATTTATTCGGAGTTATTATGTTAATAAAATTAAACATAACATAACGAGTTTTTCATTATCAAAATTATCAACATAGATATTTAATTGATCATCCACACATGATCAAATATAAAAATATTTTATTGTTCCGGGTTTTATTATAGGATAAGGGTGACAAACGAGCACACATTCTACCTGATGGTAATTAGTTGCTGTGGCCCATAGACATCTACATCAAACAAAATGCAGATACATTGTCGCCCGTGAGAACTAAGATGGAAATGGAATGCCTCATTTCCAGTACGAGGGCTGCACTAAAAGTATCGGGAATGGAATATTTCCACTGTTCCTGTCATATTAAAATCTTTTTAATTGAAAAGTCCTTGGTTTTAAAAATCGAATACCATTTATTTATTTAAAAAAAGATTCTCGGTCTTGTCACAAGGTTTTGTCAAACTTGTTTAGTCGTTGAGAAAATGGGATTGGCTCAAGAGCGATGATTTATTATGACTTTCGAAGTGATTTAACACAAAAACAGTGTGTTGACCGGATGATTTCTGTATTTGGTGATAAAGCCCCATCTAAAACCACAATTTATCGCTGGTTTGCTGAATTTTAACGTGGACGTGTCAAGCTCAGTGATGATCCCCGTCAAGGTCGTCCAAAAACTGCAGTCACCCATGAAAACGTAAATTGTTCGTTCACGGAATATTGCAAAAAAAAATGGTGGCCACGTTTGTCTCCAAAACCGGCCATGTTACAACTATTCCTCTTGAGGGACAAAGAACGGTTAATGCAGAATGGTATGCTAGCATTTGTTTGCCACAGGTCGTTTCTGAACTCCGTAAAGAGAACTGCAACCGCCACATCATCCTCCATCACGACAATGCGAGTTCTTACACCGCACACAGAACAAAAGAGTTTTTAGAGCAAGAAAACATAGAATTATTAGACCATCTGCCGTACAGCCCCGACCTAAACCCTAATGATTTCTATACTTTCCCTAAAATAAAGAATAAATTGCGTGGACAGAGATTTTCTTCACCTGAAGAAGCTGTGGACGCCTACAAAACGGCCATTTTGGAGACCCCAACTTCCGAATGGAATGGTTGCTTCAATGATTGGTTCCATCGTATGGAAAATGTGTCAATTTTGGCGGAGAATACTTTGAAAAGCAATAAATACATTTTTAAATAGTAATATTGTGTCACTTCCTTGATTCCCGAAATTTTCAGTGCCGCCTCGTAAAAAGGGTCTCCGGTTATCTATACTCACCATACGAAATACAGCAGTGTCAAGGTGCCATTTTACGCTGGTATTCTGTGAGAGCGTGGTCCTTCCCCGGTCGAGCCGACCCATTCGTGCTACAACTATACTACTAATATACTCTACCACGTATATATTTAATGATCCTCCACACATGATCAAATATAAAAATATTTTATTATTTCGCTGTCCCACTTTTCCGAGCACGTTACACCCAGAGTGATCTTAGTTATGTTTGTGGCACGTGGCGCAGTGGCTTAGCAATGAGTTGCAGCGCTAAGGGTCACGGGTTCAAATTCCGCACGGAACAAGTATTTTATAGCCTACAAAGAAATGTTTCGGGTCTGGATATTAGTCTTTGTAAAATTTATGTATGTGAACTGCCTCCACGATACAGAAGAAAATCATAGAGGGATGGTAACGTTTAATAAAACAAAAAAAGAAAAAAAAAGATTATATATATTACAATAAGTGTTACGTTTTGTTTATTTTTACAGAGAACCATAAAATTGTTAAAATTTACACAAAAATAAATATTATAAGTCTCAACATCATTAATTGCGTAAAGAATGTATAAAAATAATAAGTCTAGCGAAATTTTCCCAATAAATTCTTTATTAAACAAACTGTGCGTGATTATTTATGGAAATTGCGGCTTAGTAATTTAAATTTCCGAGTTATTTTTTGAAATGGAGAGCTGGCGAGCAATAATTTATTTTTAGAGGAATTTTTATCCGGGGCCTTGATAAAGTAATAATATTCTTTTTATATGATAAGGATGACAAACGGGCGCCAGTTCACCTGATGGTAAACGAATGTTGTGACCCATAGACATCTAGATCTATTCTCGATTAAGAAACAAAATGTAGATGCGTTGTCACCCCTGAGGACTAAAATGGAATCCCTTCGTTTAGATTAAAAGTGTCTTCGGATATCTATACACATCATACGAAACACAGCAGCATTAAGCTGCTAATTCACGCTGGTATTCTTTGAGAGCGTGGTTCTTCCCTGGTTGAGTCGACCCATTTGTGCTACAACCATAATATGGCTGAAGCGTAGCTCTTTCACATAAGATGGTTGATAGTTTTGAATTAAGCAACGTTTTATATTATTTTAATAAGATCTACCACTCATAATCATCCATAAAGGTCTACTGCTGCCCATATGCCTCTCCCTTAAGCAAGTCCTCCATAGCCTTGACATAAAGATTTGTATTTGCAGAACTTTACTTTTGCTTTTTACTTTTACGTGGTGCAGCCATATTAGTAGTATAGTTGTAGCACGGATGGGTCGACTCGGCCGGGGAAGGACCACGCTCTCACAGAATATCATCGTAAAATGGCAGCTTGACACTGCTGTATTTTGTATGGTGAGTGTAAAGAACCGGATACCCAGTTTATTGGAAAAGAGGCATTCCATCTTAGTCCTCACGGGTGACGACGCATCTGCATTTTGATTCTTTATTGAGGATAAATGTAGATGTCTATAGGTCACAGCAACCACTTACCATCAGGTGGACTGTGTGCTCGTTTGTCACCCTGTCCTAAAGAAGAAAAAAACTAGTCACTCTATGTCAAACTATGTCACGCATGCTGCCTTTGGTATTGATAAGTGTTATCACATTTTATAAGACTTCCCTGATTTTAGTATAAATTTAGCTGAGCCATATTCCACGCTTAGAGAATTATTAATCAAACTTTACAGGGCGAAGTTCTCAGATCGATCACACTTCTCTCAGTGTGATTGATCTGGAAACTTTACTAAATGCATAACTATTTTTCGATTTGTAATTAACTTTAGACTTGAGAACTTTATATTGTAATTAGAATTTGTAATTATGCAACTTGTGAAGTGCTGTAATAATGATGATGATAATGATATTGTATTTAACTTAAGGTATACCTAATTTGGCGAGGTAGCTCAGATGGTGAGCGCTCGCTGTAAGCTTCACAGTACTCGAGCAACCCGGGTTCGATCCTCGCCGGCACCAATGAATTTGTTAATTGCAATTTTAAGTTCTGATTTGCCACGTGCTCGGCGGTGAAGGAAAACATCGTGAGGTAACCTGCATGTCTGAGAAATAAGAAAAAAATATTTCGCAGACATGTTAAGTTCACCAACACGCATTGGGGCAGCGCGGCGGACATTTCCTTGTCCTAACCCTCTCAGAAATGAGAGGAGGCCTGTGCCTAGTAGTGGGACGTAAATAGACTGCAACTTTACTTTTTACTTTTATACCTAATGTATCTGTTTTTGGTATTGAACTAACGGAGCGACATCTTTACATTGTGATTAAGCTCATTAATAAAGAATTTAAAAATAAAATCTTTGTAATACCCATTGCTCGTTGTTTTAATACCCATTGCTCTTGACGTTTTAAATGAAATGAAATATAATTTACTTTTTCGATGTAAGAAAATACATTTCGTTTGTCCTATATCATTGTTTTAGAACCAATTAAAATTATAAGTTGCGGCACGTAAGTCTATCTTTGAACGAAACGTGGAGGGGATAGCTGCGCGTGGATACTGTCGCGCAAATTGAATTGCACGAACACGACTGGAGAGCCAATCAGCGCGTGCGAACGACGCACGCTCGCTCCGCGACCCGCTTACTACCTCATGATACCTTATTTTCGACTTATGCGCAATAGCGGTCACCGCTTGACTTTCGTGCCGCTACTTATAATACCATTTTAAAATGAGGGTCCTGTGACCGGAGAAGAAACGACGAAAGAAACTCCATAAGTATCCTCTTTATTTTGTCATTTTTTAAGTTAGTATTATCTGGTATTTATTATAAACAGTGGTAGAGCCACGCGGCAGCTTTTGCTGTCGCACGGATGGGCCGGCTCGAACCGGGGTGGTACCACGACCTCACAGAAAACCAGCGTGAAGTAGAGGTTCATCTCTGCGTTTCGCTTGGTGAGTGCAGGTGGCCGGAGGCCCTTTTTACTGGAAATGAGGCATTCCATCTTAGTCCTCACGGGTGAAAACGCACCTACATTTTGAATTGTAATAGAGGATAGATGTAGATGTCTATGGGCCGCAGCAACCACTTACCATCAGGTGGACTGTGTGCTTGTTTGTCACCCTTATCCAATAAAAAAAAAATACGGAATGGAAAACGATAACAGACTGATCGGTCAATAAAGTATGTTCCGTAATGTACTCGAAAAAAGACGATTAGAAATTTGTAGCTTATGAGCAGATAGCAAATCCGAGTAAACAAGCCTCCTTATGATATTGAAGGGAGAAAGTGGGATGGTGGATTGTTTCACACAACCACACTGTTAATTATTATTATCCACCCACACCAATACATCCATTTCATTACAGCATATAAGATTCCAATACTGAACATAGGCCTAAGATTACCTCACGAGGAGATTTTGCCATAGTTGCTACGCTCAGCGTGCGTATTGGCAACCGCAATTTATAGACTCTAAATTAATCTAAAATAGTATATTTCATTACGAGTGCGGAAGGCCTGTCATTGCAAAGAGTTCAAAGTTGCAAATGTCTACCCGAGCCGAGACGCAGCCGAAGGTGAGGTTTGACAGTCGGAACAAGTTGCAATGACGGTTCCGCACGTGTACTGAACAACTATTTTTAATACAGTTGCGAAAAAATGAAGCAATTTAATAAAGAACATTTTTGGAAATTGGCGCCAACCGTAAAAGAATATATGCAGAGATTTCTATTGTTTTCTTCCCCCATTCTGGGTAGGCAAAGGGAACTATGTCCATACAGCCAAGTCTTCAGTAGAATTTTTTTATTGATATGAAATGAAAATGAAATTTAATGAGATGAAATGAAATGGAACCTAACCTAACTCATTGAATCAAATCATTAAATCTGATGTTGAAACAAATTAGTAGCTTCTTTTTAAAAATATTTGCATGAATCATAAAAACTTCTATTAATTTTTTTTTAGTAAAAACTTCGTGGTGGTTTTTTTCTTTTTAACAGATATTATTTTAACGTTGGGAAAGAGAACGCACGAGTTCGGAAAAGGTAAATAAAAAACTCTAGTATGTAATAGCCCACATCCCGAACGCTATACGTCGCTGCAATACACCACTATTTGAGCAACTGTATTAAAAATAACTTTTATGAAATTAGCTCTCGACCAAGAAATAGAACCCCGAACTTTTCTTCGACATTATATTGAATAATATGATGTCGATAATGAATACTTTTAACATAGATTATCTCTTTATTAGAAGTGCCTTATACAATTTAATAGCAATATCTTTAAAACACGAAATTGTTTATTTTTTATGAAATAGAAAACGATAAACTATTTTTTAAACGCGTCGCCAACAACAACTGACTTGATATTAAATGAAAAGCTCTTCTCGCTATTTATCAAATTACAATTAAAGTAAATCTTCAATTAGTACACGAAAGACTAGAAGTGTTCTTCCAATTACCTAATTTGGCAGAAATAAATGTGTTCATTTATTGCTGCCAAATTAACTAATTGGATTACGTGATCCCTAATACAACTGTAGAAATTGGAGAATAGGATGGATTCTTTCTATGTATTTGTATGATAATCGCCTGTGGAGTATTTACTGGATTACTACCCAACGTTAAGGGTCGTGAAGTGGCAGTGTATGAATATCTATTCCCCCATATTATTATCTTGTGGGTGTCGTAAGAGGTCACAGAGGTAAACAAACCAGGAGAGATGGATAGCAGCAGACACCTGCCCAACCGTGGCAACTATGGTATTCCCATATGAGGCAATATATGGGACAGACGTAATTTCAACAATATCTGTTCAGGTCTAAAGCTAGCACTGACTACTTCGTTGGTCTAGTCGTTGTAAGCGCGACTGCTGATCATATGATCCCGGGTTCGAATTCTGGGATAGGCCAAAATCGGTAAAGAAAACGTTCGTAGTAAATTTCATAATACGCGCGTAAATCTAATTCGATTTCCGTCGGCACAAATGTTATTGTTAACTGCAGTTTTAAGTGCTGATTTACCACGTGCTGGGCGGTGAAGAGTGCCGAATGCCTGAGTAATAAAATATGTGAAAATCCGCCAACACAAAAATAGATAAAATCCGCCAAAGCAGCGCGGCGGATTGATTGCTTGATCCAGCGGGATTTGCATAACGATATTAGTGACATAAAATTAGTTTTGTGACATTAATTTCATCATAGTAAGTTACTAATTTTATAATGCATACATTAATGTCCCAAAACCAAAATATTTACGGATGCAAGATTTTATGGTGGAACTAATTTTATGCAACTACAGTAGAACGCCGATTATCCGAACGCCGATTAACCGAATCGCCGATTGTCCGAATCGGCCCTAACCGTAATATAAAAAATTAAAACCAAGTACAGTAAATAACATTACTTACTTACATTACTTATACAGTACTTGGGTAACTGATATTAAAAATAACAGTGAAAAATATTTAAGTTTTGTGACTGCGTTGGAAACTGGTGATGGACGTTCGTCGCGAAAAGTAATGAAAAAGGCAAAGGATGAACAGCTTGAGAATGTTGTTTTTACTTGGTTTCTGCAGCAATGGAAAAGGTGCGAATGTTCTGTGAAAAAATGGGTGTAGCTGGTTTTACACTTTATAAAACTTTATAAAGTGTAAAACCATTTATAAACTTAATAAAGTTTATTCTATGTGTAACGTTCGTTTTTCTATATTACATACCAGTCCATGTCCGATTATTCGAATTTTCGATTATCGGAATCGACCCCGATCCAATCAATTCGGATAATCGGCGTTCTACTGTAATTTCATTTTATAAATGCGACGCGAAATTTCGCGAAACGTCGCGAAAACGCACGTGTTGAGTGGACGCAGTCTTTCCGTGTTGTGTATCCTTGGTTATAACGATTCTCTGTGGTTGTGTAGGTTTTGACTTTTAACACAATAAAGATGGCAAAGCAACAATCAAAGTTGGGACTGCTGAAAAAAAATTGTATAGTTCATCAGTGAACATCAGCGAAACAGGATCTCTGGGATTCTAAGACCCGCAATACAAAAATAAAGATGCCCGAGAAACTGCTTACAAAGTAATTATGGAAGCCATGGAAGTATTATATTATTATCTGTAAAAGAAGCGGGGAAAAAAGGCAAAAGAATATATTAATACTATACTATATATACTCGTATATAATATATAATATAGTACTATATTAATACTACGGCTATGGTAATTGACAAGTAATTAATTATACATCTTTAACTAATGACTTTTAACAGTGGATGGGCCGGCTTGAACCGGGTGGTACCACGACCTCACAGAATACCAGCGTGAAGTAGAGGTTTACCTCTGCGTTTCGCTTGATGAGTGCAGGTGGCCGGAGGCCCTTTTTGCTGGAAATGAGGCATTCCATCTTAGTCCTCACGGGTGACAACGCATCTACATTTTGATTTATAATAGAGGATAGATGTAGATGTCTATGGGCCGCAGCAACCACTTACCATCAGGTGGACTGTGTGCTCGTTTGTCACCCTTATCCTATAAAAAAAAATGTTTTTTTTTTTTAAATAGGAGATATAATTTTTATTTTAATCTATAATATCTGGGATCATTATGACAACATATCGTTACCGTCACAGCCTATTAAAGTCCACTGCTGAACATAGACTTCGGCCATAGATTGCCTCATAGAAGGATATTTGCCATAGTTGCCACGGTTGGGAAGTACGTAGTTGGCTACCGCAGTTTTTTTATTTTTAGTCGTTATTAGGAAGACGCTGCTGCCCATCTGATTTGATTCCGTCTTGCCTCTTACGACACACACGTGATGATATGAATAGTGGATATTCATACAACACTACTACACTGTCATTGTGCAATGGAAAACAAAGCTTTTTTGATGATGGAGCTACAACTCGGAAATATCCACAGGATTTTACGACACTTGTCATTTTACGCAACAAGTTTAATCAGTAATGAAATTATTTTCGTAAAATTAATTTCATCATCACGTAATAGAATAAAGAAAACAAAACAGAAAATAGACAGAGTTGAGCACTTAAAAAATATATTGACGTCGTTCGCCCACGCTAGAATTGAGTGTTTGACCTTCATTTTGTATCGTTTGCAAAAAATATACACATAATTTCAAAGGTTTAGAATGGAATAGAATAGAATAGAATAATTTTTTATTCAATATAGATCACATTTGTAATACTTATTGAAAGTCATTTTTTACTTTACCACTGGTTCGAAAAAAAAAACCTCTGTCCTGGGAAGAACCAGCAAGAAACCCAGCGGGACTTTTTTTTTAAAGCAAATTTTACAATAATGGTTGTACTAACTATATAAGTACAAAATTTATTTTAGAAACAGCTTGGAAGCGATCACCTCATTCCCAGAGGTTATTATCAACCATGTATTCATTTATACTATAATAACCCTTTTTATACAGTTTCAACTTAACAAAACATTTAAACTTGCTAATGAAGAGAGCCTGTACACTTTCCGGGACCTTGTTGTAGTAGCGTATACATTGCCCCAAGAATGAATTACTGACTCTGTGGAGTCGAGAAACTGGTATCACTAGCTTGTGTTTGTTCCTAGTGTTTACAGAATGCACATCACTTTTTTTACTAAAACTACCTTTGTTTTTGTGAACATACATTAAATTTTCGTAAATATACTGAGAGGCCAAAGGTAATATATTTATTTCTTTAAATTTATCTCTAAGAGACTCTCTCAGTTTTAGGTTGTAAATAGCTCTAATGGCCCTCTTCTGTAAAACAAAAATAGTTTCTGAATCAGCCGCATGTCCCCATAGCAAAATCCCATAAGACATTATGCTATGGAAATAACTGAAATAAACTAATCTAGCTGTCTCGACACTAGTGAGACCTCTAATCTTTTTTACAGCATAGGCTGCAGAACTTAGTCTGCTTGCTAGTTTGGATATATGGGGGCCCCACTGAAAAGTTTACACTGTTTAAAAGCTTTACCGAAAGTTACTATAAACAAGACCTCTTTTTATTCTGTTTTCTTTTTCTATAATATCAGTTAAACAAACTATTGTTTAACTGGTGTGTCCCGGGTTTTAGGGTAAGAGAGTCAGTATAATTATTGTGTCATTTGAGACATTTCATTTTAAAGCAGTAGAAATGCAGTATGTTATGTCTACAGCTTTAATAGGTCGGCTTAAGTGGGTCAGAACTATGCAAGCACAGAATGCCATCGTGAAATAGCAACATAATGGTTTTGTGTTTCGTACGGTGAGGGACAAAAACCGGAGATCTATTTTACTGGTAACAACGTATTATTATCCTTGAGTCGTCAGGGGATGGGGGGCGGTGGGTACAACGTATCTGCAACACGTATTCCTGATGAATTAGTAACAGTATTTTTGGACGTCTCAAATTTCTTAAAATTTTAAAAAATTTGCTCTGGAAGGTAAGATGTTATTCACATGTTCGCATTAAAATCGCATTAGAATCGCATTAAAACAATCATTATCGCTCCCAGCCCCTGTGTCAAGAGTATATAAGAATCAATCACTAATAAAATAATAGATACACAATCACATGCAAAAGTTCTCTAAAAACTGTCACCAATTGTTTGGCGTAGTTCTAATTGAAATAAATATACATTAATGTCAATTCAACCTTAAATGCATTGCCTAAAGTTGTATTCACAAAGCTACCTATAAAATAAAAGCGCTCCCAAATGTTCGAGTGGGCGCTCATTTGGTAAGGACATTTTTGTGAGTGATTGTGTATCTAGTTTTTTATTAGTGATCGATGCATATAAGTCGGCTTAATTCATCATCAAAGAGAAACTTAAGAGAATTGACATACATTCATTTCTGCCTATCAAAGTCCACTGCTGAACAAAGGCATCGCGGAAAATATCTCACATGGGACATCGGTCACAGTTGACAATCTGAGCTAGCAAGCAGGCAGCTGCAGTTCTTATTTTTAAGTTGTTATAAGAAAGGTTCCACGACAGTTCCCAGAGTCCTACGGTGCACAGATCCACTTGCAATTAGGTGGCCTGTATGCCCGTTTGTCACTATTTCTTTAAAAAAAACACCTCTTTCCTTTACAGCCTATAAAATTCACTGCTGTACCTAAGCCTCCTCCATAGATTGCACGCTTGGCAGTTAGTTTGGCAACCGCGGTATATTATTCTTAGTGATTATCAGGAAGGTGCTGCTACCATCTCCTGTTTCAGTTACTCTCTGTTGCCTCTTACTCTCACGGGATGATAGAGCAGCATTATTCTTACACCGCCGATACACGGCTAATAAAAAGGTTTTTGCTCAAAAACAATTCTAGAAACACCATTGATTTATCTCATTACGTTCTACCGGATCCTAGAAATGCTTTTTTTTATGAAACTTAATAGCGGTCTTTTTTGCAATCAGCTATGTCCGTATATATCAAAGATTTATCAAATAATTCAGACGCCTCCTGCAGTACGGTTGTACCCACTTTACTCGAAGTAGGGCAAGGTCAATCTTACACAAAGCAATCTTAATAGCTTTTAGTAGATCTATATGTGATAGACAATGGCCTTTGAAATTAGACTCAAGTACCTTGTGGCTTTTGAGCACGAAACAGGGCGCTATTGCGTCTTATAACATACGTCAGATATTTATATGATAGACATATTTATATACAGACAGACTGCAATATCGTGATTGAAGTTGAACAAATTGAACAGGTGAAAGAGTTTGTGTATCTGGGGTCAAAGTTTACAAGAGATGGAAAGTGTGAGAGTGATATCGAAAGAAGAGTGAATGTAGGAAACATAGTGAATGGAGCTTTGCACTCCTTTATGAGCAGTCGGAAGGTGTCTAACAAGGCTCGTTTGGCTGTGCATGAAGGGGTGTTGGTTCCGACACTCATGTACGAAAGTGAAAGTTGGGTATGGCAGAAGAAACATGAAAGCAGAATAAATGCAGTTGAGATGAGAGCATTAAGAAGTATGATAGGAGTTAAACTGAGTGACAGGATAAAAAATAGTGAGATAAGGAAACGTTGTGGTCTGAAAGAAGATGTAGTGACAAAAATTGAGAAAGGTATGCTGAGATGGTTTGGTCATGTCGAGAGAATGAATGAAGAACGATTGACGAAAAAAGTATATAAGGCGAGTGTGAATGAAAGTGTTGGAAGGGGTAGACCTAGGCGGACATTTCTAGACCAAATCAGGGACGTCTTGAAAAAAGGCCAGGTCAAGAGTACCCTAAACCGTAGAGCATGTATGAAGGGAATAATGAAAGTGGACGAAGCGAAACAAGTATGTAAGGATCGTAGCAAGTGGAAAGAAGTGGTCTCTGCCTACCCCTACGGAAAAGAGGCGTGATTATATGTATGTATGTATGTATATTTATATAATCATACATACAAACATAATTGACAAATTACTTTATATTAATACAAAATAAGGCATATACGGTAGAATAAAACTGGGGTCGCCAACCCGCTCGCCAAGCGTGGCATATTATATGGCAACATACCCCCATGAAGATCCTGGAGCTGAAAGAAGAGATAGACAAGTTGCGCTGGGATATTATAGGATTCTGAGATCTAAAGAGAGGGGGAGGACACGGTAATCCTTGAATCCGGCAACTTGTTCTATCACCGGGAGGGAGACCATCTGTCCCAAGGAAGTGTCAGATTTATCATCCACAACTCGTTAACAACTTTATTCTCAGAATTACCAAACGGTATTCGTTGAAGGTTATACAGGTTTACACACCAAACTCCGCACATTCTGATGAGGAGGTGTAGGAAATGTATGAGGATATTTCTAAAGCCATGCATTCTTCCAAAACTCACTACACGGTGTTCATGGGATACTTCAACGCAAAACTAGGTACAAGATAGAACGGCGAGCTGAGGGTAGAAAAATTTGGAATAGGGTAACGGAACCCAAGGGGCATGCAGCTGGCTGACTTCATGGAGAAAGAGGGACTCTTTATGATGAACTTTTCCTTCCAGAAGCGGCACCACATGAAGTGGACCTGGTCGAGCCCCGGCGGTTTGACAAAAAATGAGATTGACATTATGAAGACTAGACGGCAATTGTTCAGTGGTGTTGGGTGACAACTGGTAGCTATCACCGAATGCGTAGATGCACACTGAACCCAAACGTTAAGTTGGAGAGGTGTCGTCTAATGAAATCAACGCTCCGTCCCCTTCATGCTCTAATCCAAAGTCCCAAACCTTTCAGCTCGAGTTACAAAACTGTTAACAGTGCCTAGAAGATTACAAAGCAGTGGATGTTATGAATGACAAGCTCGTGGAAACTGTCCATGCAGTCGGGGTTAAGTTTTATAAGACCCGCCGTAGAAAATACAAAAACTCTTAGATCACACTCTTAATCTCATGGCTGTTAGACGGGAAATGAAGCTGCTGTGTTCAGTAGATATAGAAAGAGGATACAGGTAACTGAACAGGCAGATCTTCAAATGCATGGGACTTACGCAGTTTTAACTGCTTTACTGCTCGTATTGAGGAAGTGATCGAGCGTAACCAGGGCTCCAAAGTATTTGTCAAAGATCTCTCTGCCAGAAAGAAGCAACTGTCGAAGCTGAGAACCGAATGTTGCAGCATCATTTTCGGGACACCTGCGATTTTGAGTGAGATTCAAAGGTTCTATGGGCAGCTGTACACGTCATCTTTGGAGCCACACGCAATTGTGAGTAACGATCCAAGAGCACGTTTTATCCAACACTATTCCAATGATATACTGGACGTCAGTCCAAACGAGATTATAATAGCTCTCCAGCACCTTAAAAATGGCAAGTCCCGGGGTTAGGGTGAAATTACAACGGAGCCTCTAACAGCGGGTGGAAAACCGGTCCTTAAAGTCCTTCAGAAGCTCTTTAATTCCGTCCTCCATGGTGGCACTACACCGGAGGCGTGGAGCAGAAGTGTGGTGATCTTATTCTTCAAGAAAGGGGACAATGCTCTCTTGAAGAAATATAGACGGATTTCCCTTCTAAGTCGTGTCTACGTGCTGATTTAGAGAGTCATTGTGAATCATCTCGCACGCAGACCGACTTCCAGCTTCCAAACTAGCCGGTTTCCGAAAAGGCTATAGCACCGTAGACCACATACATAACCTTCGGCAAATTGCACAGAAGAGCGAGGAGTACTATTTGTCACTATGTCTAGTACTAAACCTATCCAACTGCTGAGAGGTGGAAGACTGGGTGAGGTTATATCTCCGACCTCAATAGTGCCCCCCAACAGATAGGTCTTTTCAGCATCACATCACTCATGTATATCGGATCATTTTATGACTGTTTTTTATTATTTACTTTTATCTTTGATGTTTTTATGTATTATTTTATTTTATGTATCAAAACTGTATGAGTGTAAGTTGCTGAATAAATGCATGTCTATGTCTATGTCTATGTCTAAAATGAACATGGACAAAACAAAGATCATGTATAACATCCATGTCACACCTATGCCGGTTGTTGTTGGTAGCACTAAGCTTGAAGTTGTTGACGAGTATGTTTTCCTAGGACAAATAGGTAAGTCCAACTTCGAGCAAGAGGTCAATCGATGGATCCAACTCGGCTGGGCAGCGTTCGGGAAATTACAGAAACAGAAACTTTTTTAATCAATACTAGTATCGCGACGCCACGACTTCACCCGCGTGTAATTTAAGGTTTTAATTATGTTGCGCGGGACCCTAATTATTTTTCTAAAATACAAGTAGACTAAGTTACTCCTTATAATATCAGCTATCTGCCAGTGAAAGTCCCGTCGAAATCAGTCCAGCCGTTTTGGAGATCAGCCGGAACAAACAGACAAACAGACAAAAATTTTTAAAATTGTTATTTTCTTATAAGTACCGTATATACATACTTTCATATGCATTTATTAAAAAACTGTTAATTTGACATTACAAACAGACACTTCAATTTTACTTATTTGTATAGAAGATTAAATAATACTTAAAGAGTGACTTTCAAAGTCACTCTTTTGTTTAATTGCCACTGGTTCAAAAAAGCCTCTGTCCTGGGAAGAACAAGCAAGAAACTCAGCGGCACTTTTTTTTAAAACAATCATGTATGTTACACAATTAACCACACAAAACAAATAAGAAATAGTTTGGTAGCGATCACCTCAATCCCAGGGGTTATTACGTATGTAGGTCACTCAATAAGTTATGAGATGCTCGAAATTTAAAAATGGAACGCACCCGTGTTATACGTTTTTAAAACCCAAATTTATTTAAAAATAGAACTCCATAAGCCAATTGCTCAATATTAAAAAAAAGTTCTATTAATTTTCTTGCAACGCTTCCCGCGCTTTTCATTTAAAAAGATGGATCTTAATCGTGAACTTTTGCGCGCTATGATATATTATGATTTTAAATTTGGTTTAACCGAACAATTAAGTTTACAACGGTGTTTACAGTTTTTGAGACAGGTTATTATATCAGCGCTGTAAATAATAAAAAGCAAAGGCCCTAACACAGATCCTTGAGGAACACCTCTATCAACAGGAAGAAGCTTAGAAATAAAGTTTTTAACATTATGCCTGTCTAAAACTACTTGTTGATGTCGGTCAGTTAAATAACTTTGAAACTACTTGAGTGTTTCATTATCAAAACCATAATATGAAAGCTTAGAAATCAGTAAGTTTAGAACAAAAGCATTTATTGAGGAATCTCGTGTTGAAACTCTAAGTCACCCACCCTACAGTACTGACTTAGCTCCTTTTGATTTCTTTTTGTTCCCAAGAGTCAAAGAAAAAATAAAAGGCAAGCCGTGGCTGCCTACGAAGAAGCGATTTCCAACCTGTCAGACTGGCAAAAGTGTTTTCAGAGTTGGTGTAGGCGAATGAAACTTTGTATAGAGCATGATGGAAAATATTTTGAAAAGATGTAAAATAAATATTGATAACATCTAGACTTTGATTATATAGACATGTATATAATCAGAACATCTAGAATACTTTTTGTATATCTTAAAACTTATAATAATAATAATAATTCATTTATTTCGGACAAAAAGAAGAACATCCATAGTTGTTAGTAAATGTTTTCTTATATCTAGTGTTAGTAACATATTGGTTGACGACATATGTATGAAACTGCACCGGCTGTGGCAATAAGCCAGTCTACAATGCAGCTTGTAGCCGTATCCAGCGAGCCAACATCGGCGAGTTCCAGCGGTCAGCAAGCGTACACAGGATGCTGTTGGGGCTGCCGCACATGCGCCGAAGTAGCGATGCACAGCGCTTGCGCATGATTGCAGCGAATCCGTCCGGACGGATTACAGACACACGTGCTTATTTAGTGTCCTACGTATCATCCATAAATACCTAAATATTATAATAAAAACTTTGTTTAATAAAGTTTTTGAAATTTGAGCAGGTCAAATTTTGTATATTTTCTGGGATATTGTTGTAAAAGAGTATAGATCGCCCCAATAATGAATTACTGACTCGGTGGAGTCGAGTAACTGGTATTACTAGTTGTGTTTGTTCCTAGTATTTACAGAATGAATATCATTTATTTTTGTATAACTTCCTTTATTTTTGTGTACATATATTACATTTTCATTAATGTATTGAGAAGCCAAAGCACGGCACATATTCTCCTGAGATATACCTCAAAACTTGAAAACGAGACTGTACAACCAGTGCGTGTTGCCAGTGATGACCTATGGAACTGGGACGTGGTCCCTCACTGCTGGCTGGATGAGGAAGCTCAAGGTCGCTCAGCGAGCTATGGAGAGGGCTATGCTTGGAGTTTCTCTGCGTGATAAACTTAGAAATAAGGATATCCACAGTAGAACCAGAGTGACCGACATAGCCCAACTGATTAGTAAGGTGAAGTGGCAATGGGCCGGCCATATAGCTCGAAAAACCGAAAATCAACCCTCAAGTGGCGGCCTCGTACCGGCGAATGAAGTGTAGGGCGTCCCCCCACTAGATGGAGTGACGACCTGTTAAGACATGCAGGATGTCACAGGAAGTGCAGGTGACTCAGAATCGTGCTTTGTGGCATTCCTTGGGGGAGGCCTATGTTCAGCAGTTGACTTGTGAGAGGCTGTAATGATGATGAATGACTATGAAGCATTGGCTTGTTTTAGTCAGGTTAGGTGTAAATACTTTACACCAAATATACTTAAATAGGACAACAGATACGGTGTAGGTAACAGATACCGAGTACCTGTATTTGGACATCAAAATTTTATTTTATCGCTGCGATAAGTTTAAGCTACTACTTATAACATGTCAAATATAACGAGATATGAAAGAAGAAATAAGCATCAGGTGTGCCGCAAGGATCCAATTTAGGTACTTTACTGTTTTTTTACAACTTTTAACTTTTATTAAATAGTCATCTGATTTACTCTGATGTAAGTTGTTTACAGTTGTTAAATTATTGATGATAATAAAAAATTTCGAAAATACTTTATTGTATTGTGTAAACAATCATATAAAAATTAAGTTGTTTGTACAATGGATACACGTTAAATTGCTGGGTACGGGTCTCCCCACATTTCGGAGATATTTTTTAATTTACTAGCTGGTACCAGACGCGTGACCTGGTAAGATATGCAGGAACTGGATGGATGCAGGTGGCTCAGGACCGTGCTTTGTGGCATTCCTTGGGGGAGGCCTATGTTCAGCAGTGGACTTGGGAAGGGTGAAATAATGATGATGATGATGATGACCAGACGCGTTGCTGCCGCAGAAGAAACAATTGTGGAAGTATTGTTTTAAATTTGGAAAGGTTATATTGCCTTTAAATTGAATAATATATTATATCTTGCAAATAAATTTTTGTAGGTACAATAGGCGCACCACCTACTGTACGTTAATTGTACTATAAGTAAGCAATTAGTTGAACTAGCTTAAAACCTCAGTTTGATGTACGGTATGGCAGCGGAAAAAATACAAATAATCTTTTTATATTTTTAATTTATTTAGAAAACCAACAGCGTATATAATTAATTTCAAAAAAGTTGAAAATAAAAGTACTTATCAACATTAATGTTACAAAATAAAAGTATGGTATATTAACAGGTTTCCCTTATATTACTTGATGGTATATTGCTGTTATACTCCTGTTATTATATAAAGTATGGAGAAATTGATATAGAATAAATAATTACAATATTTTTTCGGCTATTTTAGTCTATACAAAGGTAGAGGAATACGTTTGTATAGACTGAGCGCTGCCCGTATATCCATTAATCCAAAGTATTTACCTATTCGAAAGTAAATAACAAGGATTAAGTTCACATCAAACTTAGTAACTACTTATCAAAGTTAAATAGGTGTATTTATAATAGAGGTATAGAAAATGAAATTAGGAATGTTGTCTGTATTTACACGGGCTGTCCTAATTTGTATTTCGCGGTGTTTTGTTCCTTATCTAATATGTACCTAATTACATAATCTTAGTGAGTGGTGACGAAAGAGATGCCTTTATCTAAAGATTAAATACCATTATCTGTCTCATTTATGGCGTTGCGGCGTTATAAGGCACTAGAAGAGTTTCTCCGTCGTATTTAAGGTTTGTTTCTCGAATTTTAGTGAAACTTGATAGCTCGACCAGAAAAAACCACGCCCTTACAGAATACATTTTAAAATAGCAGCGTAATGCTGTTTTGTATAATGTTTTTTTATACGTTGCCAGTAGCTTTCTAGGTGGTAGAACTCTTTTTCTTCCTAGCTAGATAGAGTTGGTCTGGGTAGATACCACTCATTTACCAATTTCTGCCACGAGAGCCAGTATAATTACGAACTGTAAGGCATTTCATCTTAGTCTACAGAGGTGACAAGACATCCGTAGCTTTTCTTGTTTGAGGTTAGCTGTCTTTATCGTCTATGGCAGTGGTGTGCAAACTTTCTTAATGGGGGGCCAGAAAATTTAAAAAATTTCATAGGAGGGCCAGAATTATAGGAAAAATGCATTTAGTGTTGAAAGTTTTAATCATATATAAACATTACAGCTTTGCTTTTTGCATTGCAGCATAAGGCTTGCACAAATGTTAAAAATTACAATTTAACTTTTATTCGAAGGCCCTGCCATGGTAGGCGTGTGAGACACATGAAATTGCTTTTGATTTGCCATAATATTTTCAAATGCAGGTTTGAGCTGTGACGAAGTAACTTTCGACAGCGCAAAAAGGTGTTCATCAGTAAGTCGTTTTCTGATTGAGTTTTTCCGCAATTTCATGGTCGAAAAAGTCTATTCGCACACGTACGACGACGCAAACATTGCCATAATTTTTTGGGCGTGAGCTAAGGGAATTCAGCTTTAGGCAGTGTTCTATAAAAATGTAGTTTTGGGTCCTGCGCCCCGCGACTCGTAACATATGAACTACGAAGCTAGTCTAGCTGGCTCCTTTATCTGTGCGTCTATTATTCTTTTGATTATTCTACCAAGTAGAATCTACTTTATACTTCTGGACTGTCAAAATATGATTATCGCGGGACTTACACTATTCATGTCGAAGGACCGTCGGCGGGCCGGATCAAATACTTTCGCGGGCCGGAGGTGGCCCGCGGGCCGTACTTGGCCCATCACTGGTCTATGGACTTTAGCTGCCATCTACCCTCAGGTAGACTGTAAGTGTGTTTGTCACTTCAATTTAATAAAAAATATCTGACTTTTAGGGTTCCGTACCTCAAAAGGAAAAAACGGAACCCTTATAGGATCACTTTGTTGTACGTCTGTCTGTCTGTCTGTCTGTCAATACCCTTTTTCTTAGGAACGCGTGGAGGTATCAAGCTGAAAATCGTATCAAATACTCAAGTCTACTGTCCCTTGGAGCTGTGAAAAAATCAAACTTCTAAGCCAACGCAATTAAAAGATACAGCCGTTTATGCCGCAAATTTTCGATATTCGCAAGGGAATCAAAACCTACAGGGTTACTTCCCGTGAACAGCACAGATAGCACAGATAAAGGAAAAATTGCGAAAAGCATAAATTTTTATTTACATTATATAATAAAAATATTTTTAATAATTTAAAACTTATATATACCTACGGATTTGTTCGGAACCCTCGGTGCGCAAGACCGACTCGCACTTGACCGGTTTTTATTTTCAATGTTGCCAGTATTAAAAACCGAAACATATTTAACGTAATATTTTCAGTCGGATTTATTGTATCATAGTTCTAATAGCGATTTAGTGTTTTTTTCCCTTTCCATTACAATCTATCAAAAGCCTATAGTTGAATAATATAAACCCCGCCCAAAGCTCGCCTCATATAGGGGATACTTGCATAGTTGCCATGCTTGGCAAGCAAATTGCCAACCGCAGTTTGTTATTATTTTGTGTTTTTATCAGGAAGACACCCCACAGGGCGATATACATACGGGGTAGTGAATATTCTAATATTTTTGGTGTCAAAATTTTTTTGACCATTGGTTTTTTTTTTGCGTTTTTATGATTCTATTAAAAGGTTATATTATGGGTGTAGTAAAAGTGAATTTAAGCTGTATAGATTTATAGCAAAATTTAGATGTTTTTATAACCTATTTTACTTTATGTTATTCGTATGGTTGACTAACAGTCAACTTACACAATAACAATCTTAAATAACAGAAAAGTTTCTTAAGCTAAGTGTAGTGACTACTTACTAGTAAACTCAGCATGTAATATAACAATAACTTAAGTGGGTTTTGATTCTACTATAAATAAAGTTAACAATTTTAAAAGAAAAGAAAACAATGTTTATACGTATGGTAAAAGAGAAATATAAACATTTTTTTGTTTAATTTTTTCTCTTTTATTAATATTGTTTAATATTTTAAAAGACGTAAACGAAGCATTTCATTGTAAGCCTTAAAGGTAACAACACATCTGCATTTTATAATTATTGATCGAGAATACACGTAGGTGTCTTTGTGTCATGACATCCCCTTGCCATTACGTGGTCTGCGGGTTTGTTCGTCTAGCTAGCTTCTATAACAAAAAATTACGAGCTGGGTAGGTGGGTTACCTTTGCACTGGTAATGTTCCTCATTATGAGTCAGTGTAACTTAGGTTCAGCATTCCTGAATTTTCTGCCATTAGTCGGTCAGTTAAAGACTAGTTTAACATTGTCGTATCGTCCATGTCAGGGATAGCGGGGAAAAAATTAAAAAAATATGTTCGAGTAAAACTCGAAACCCTCACTCGTCGTGTAAAGTTCGACGAGGACAATTTATTGGGGGATTTCATATAACTCATCAAATTCATTTTATCTTGTTAATCGATTTTCTGTTTTTATGAAACTTACCAGTGTTACATCGTGATAAGCAGTGTGGTGATGCAAGTCAAGATACATACTTAATTCTATTTTGGTGTTATCAAGTAATGATATCATCACTTTACACAACATGTGTACTCGTAACTGTGACCGGATGATATAAATTGTCTCGGTGGTCTAGTGGTTATAGTAGTGCGATCTCTGATCATGAGGTCCCGGGTTCGAATCCCGAGTCGGACCAAGAAAAAATCAGCTATTGAGCTTTTCAGAAGCTAAGTCAGGAAATTGGCGGTGTCTCACCCACGTTTTTTTTATAGGAGAGGGGGCAAACGAGCATGCGGCTCACCTGATGGTGACTACCGCCACCCATAAACAACTGCAACACCAGGGGAATTTCAGATGCGTTGCCGGCCTTGTAAAAAGAAGTAGGCTCTTTTCTTGAAGGTCCCTAGTCGTATCGGTCCGGAAAAATCGCTGGTGGTAATCGATTCCACAAGAAAGTTGTGCGAGGAAGAGAACATCTTCTAAATTGCACAGCGGTGGACCGCCAATCATCCAGATGGTATGGATGGTACCGCGAGTTTTGTCGCGATGTGTGATGGTGAAATTGAGCGGCTGGAATTAGTCCGAACAATTCCTCAGAACAGTCCCCGTGGCACATGCGATATAATATGCAAAAAGATTCAACATCTCTACGCAGTGCCAGTGAGTCAAGCCGATCGGGAAGAACTCGGTCGTCAACGAGTATCGAGTCAAGTGGAAGGAGCTGTCACTGGGGTGCCCCGACCCAGAGATGAGAATATTATTCGATATGAGGCCGAACCTGCGCATTGTAAAGTTTCAGGCGGTGTGCCGGCATGAAATAATGTCCCGCTCTGCTGAGCACGCCAAGCTTTTTAGAGGCCAATTTGGCCTTCTCTTCTAATTGACCACGAAACTGCTGAAACTTCACTCGATACGTCGACGCCGAGGATTCCGATACTGGTTGAGGCAACAAGGGGAGTGCTTTGAAACTGAAAAGATACGACAAAGGGGTTCCTTTTAGCGGTAAACGCGCAAACTTGTGTCTTCTGGGGATTGAACTGGACTAGATTTAGTCGCCCCCAATTCGAGTCTCGACTTCAGACACAAGTTTGTTCCGGTACCCGGCGATGTTTTCCCGAGACATACTGGCACGGCCGGTGTATAGAGCATCACCAGTGCTGTCATATACATAGTAATATATGATAACGATTTACAACATATTATCATTGATATGCAGAAGAAACAGCGTTGGTGATAGTACGCAGCCTTGTGGAACACCAGCGTTAATAGGCTTGTTATCGGAGCACGCACCGGCTACTACGACTTTGATGCTCCGATCAGCCAGAAAACTGGTGATCCAATTGCACAATTTCTCGGGAAGCCCATAGGAAGGAAGCTGCGAAAGAAGCGCTTTGTGCCAAACCGATCGAAGGCCTTCGCTATGTCCCAACGTACGGCCAATGCCTCCCCCTTGGACTCTATCGCCTGCGCCCATCTATGTGTTAGGTAAACAAGAAGATCACCAGCTGAGCGACCCCGACGGAAACAGTACTGGCAGTCACTAATCATCTGCTGCTCCTCAAGGCACCGCATAAGCTGGCAGTTAATAATGGACTCCATTATTTTCGCGAAAAGGAGGTGATGGCAATAGGCCTGTAATTGGACGGATCAGAGTGGTTACCTTTTTTAGAAATCGGGTGCACGAAAGCTGTCTTCCATAAATTCGGGACAATGCCTAGAGAGTAGAAGTACCGAAATAGATGCGTTAGAACCGGTGCCTACTCTAGAGCGCACGTCCTCAGCAAAATTGGCGGGATTCCGTCAAACCCACTCGACTTGTGAATGCCCAGGGCAAGGAGTGCTTTGCATACTGAGTACTCTGTGAATCGCACATGAGGAATAAAGTACTCACACTGCGAGATGGTCGGCGTAGGCCAGTGAGTTATTCTCCCTGTGCAAAGATGGTAGTGATGACTTACAGAAATTTCCTTGGACAGCCTTGGCGAGAGACCACAATGCACGGGTTTCCGAAGGAAAGCGAACAAACACGTGCCTCGGAAAGCACTTAAAGCCGTTAGTCCCGCGCCTGATCTCTTTCCGGTCGTGTTGGTTTACCGTCTCATCGGACTATGAGAGTGAGGGAATAGAGAGTGCACCTGTGCTTGCACATACACTAAGGCACTATAATTCTGTCCTGCCTGATGGCATGTCTGCCATGATGGTGATGGCTAGTCTCTGTTGAGTCCGCCGTGACCGAAATTCTGTCTGGAGGACATTACGGTCGAATTGCGATACGACAAATGTGTAGTGTATTACGCTGTTTTATTGTTGTTAATGATTAGTTATGTAAGCAATAGAGTAAGTTGAATGTTTACTGTCACTCTATATTACTTTTTGCAATAACCTCTTGACTTGTTTTAATATCTACGCGCAAGTTAATAATATACATTTCAGCCCCAGAAAATTAAAGTTTCCTTCATATTGCTTTATAAAAATAAAAAAGAATCTAAAGACATTCCGAATCACAAAATCCGTCATAGCGGCCATTCTACAGAAGGTTAAAAAAACAAACACACATACATACACATACACAAATCAACCCGAATATAATTAACCTCATTCGAGTACAGTTACGCATAATGGAACAAACAAAAAATACTCCTCACCTAATAAATCACCATAATTCCATCTTGATATACGTTTCCGAAGCAATTTTCATATTATATTGACACTAACGAAAAAATTTCGTGAATAATTCAAAAGGATTTATTTATAAGGAACAACGTTTTATATATCTTGCCGAAATTAAAAAAAAATCCTTACACGTGTATTTCATTACGTTGTATTATAAGATGGTGTAGTATGAGTTTAATGTCGTCATAAAATTTCTCTTTAACGTCTACAACTTTGTTTAATTTATTATGTAAGCAACGTTGTCTTGATTATAAATGTTGATTAAAGAATTTAACATCAGAGTTTACACATTTGTGTGAAATCATCTTTCACTTGGTCGTTACCGTTACAGCCTATTAAAGTCGACTGCTGAACATAGCACCCCTCCCCCCCCATATATGGCCTCATAGGGGGGATATTTGCCAGTTAATATTCTATTTTTAGTCGTTATTAAGAAGACGCTGCGGCTCATATTCAGATGTGTTTCCCTCTGTCACCGCTTACGACACCCACGGGATGATATGAGGTAGTGGATACCATACCACTACCCGGTCAGAAACTTTCCTGAATCGGTGATAATTGGTGAATGGTGAAGGAAGTCATAGAAGACGAACGAACAAACAAATATTCATTTTGTTTGTTCAAACTTTATTTATGTTAGCATGTAAATAAAGAATAAAATGGAACGCTCCGTAGGTAAACCACGGAAAATCAAGTAACTATTGTTCAACTTTAACAAAAACGCCTAAGAGGATCGTGCGAGGCTTCTTTGTGTAGTGTTAGTTATTACACTTAGATTGTTGTTGACCTACATACAATGCCGTGTACCTACCTACGAATGGACTATTAGTTTAAGTAAAATATATTTTTTCCCAATTTGTTTGTTAAACAATTATTATTGTTTGATGATATATGATTATTGATTTCAGTAACAAAGTAAATGTATACTATTTTCTGCCGACTTCCAAAAAGGAGACGGTACTCAATTCGAGTGTATGTTTTTTTTTTTTGCTTTTTTTTTAATTGTGTTACCTCATAACTTTGTACTGGGCGAACCGATTTCGATGATTCTTTTTTTATATGAAATCTGATAGTTCTCGTGTGGTCCCATATGAATTTGATCAGGGTCGGAGCAATGGTTATTGCGTTATTCTTAAATAACCTATATTGAAGTCGCTTATGTTGAAGTCGGCTGCACAAAATTTTTAAATTTAAATTATGTGTATCATGTTATATTATAAAACTGAGGTTATTTATGGTCGCTTTGGTTCTTTGAGATACCGTTATCGTCGATAAGCTAACGGTTACATAGCGCAGTGGCTTAGCAATGAGTTGCTGCGCTGGGGGCCGCGGGTTCGTATCCCACACGGAACAAGTATTTGTATGGCCTACAAATAATTGTTCCGGGTCTGGATGTTTGTCCTTCTGCAATTTGTGTTTGTAAACTGTCTCCACGATACAGGAGAAAATCCTGTTGTGGGGGTAACGTTTTTTTTAATAAGATAGATATAATTAGTTACTTAATTACTTACTTATCTTCACGCACAATCCCTGACGGGGTAGCCAGAGAGAACAGATCGCCAAGTATCACGATCCTTACATACCTCTTTCGCTTCTTTCAGATTCATTATCTTCTTCATACATGCACGTCTAGGTATCCGAGTACTCTTGACCCTCCCCTCTTCGAGCAGTTTGCTCACATGGTCTTCGAAAGTTAGTCTCGGTCTACCTCGACACCTTTTAATATTAACTTTCGCGCTATATATTTTCTTCACCATTCGGTCTTCACTCATTCTCTCAACGTGCCCAAACCATCGAAGCACGCCCTTATTAATTTTTGTGATAAGGTCATCTTTCAAACCTGCCATATTGCGAATCTCTTCGTTTCGCTTTCGGTCGGCCATGGTGACGCCGCACATTTTACGAAGAGATCGCATCTCCACTGCATTCAACTTGCATTTATGCTTCTTCTGGCACACCCAGGTTTCGCTGCCATGTAACAAAATCGGTACCAACACTGCGTTATGTATTGCAAGGCGTGCACTTTTCACTACGCCTTGCCTTTTGACTAACGCAGTCAGGGCACCATTGACTTTGTTCCCGACAGCGACACGCCTGTCCACATCTAAATCACATCTTCCATCCCGGCTAAAAGCACTCCCCAAGTATATAATTTCATTTACCTGTTCTAGACATTCCTGATTTACCCATATTTCACACTTTATTCTCTCTTCGTCCCTTTCAAATACCAGAACCTTAGTTTTATTAGCATTCAAACGGAGACCTTTAATTTCACATTCCTCTTTCATACACGTGACTAATGCCTGAAGTTCTGCCTCTGATGGTGCAATAAGCACTGCATCATCAGCATACAGCAGACAATTTACTTTTATGTCACCCAATTTCACACCCAAACAGCTATCTTTCAGCTTCTGTAAACAGCTGTCGAGATACAGTATGAACAGCCAGGAAGACATGACACAACCCTGTTTTACGCCCGTTTGGACGCTAAACATGGGTGACAGGTCATGCCCTACCCGCACACAGGCTTTACAGTTACAGTAAAGTGACTGCACAGCCCTTAGCAATCGACCATCCACACCGTACCCCGGCAACAGTTCCCACATTTTCTTCCTTACAACCTTATCAAATGCTTTCTCAAGATCCACAAAAGCACAGAAAATCTTCTGGTTAGCAGCCAGAAGCTTTTCCGTGATCATGCGTAGAGAAAACATTTGATCCGTGCGTCCTCTTCCAGGTCTAAATCCGCATTGTGCCTCCCATAGAAATCTTTCCGATTTCTCTTGCATCCTACGTGTCAAAACCTTCGAGTAAACTTTACTTGCTAAACTGGTCAAGCTGATTGCCCGATAGCACCCGCAGTCAAAATGTGAACCTTTACCTTTATATAAAGGCACAATGACTGCGGATCGCCAATCATCCGGGACATCCCCCGTCCGCCAGCACAAATTGCACAGCAGATAAAAGCTGTCCCAGACGCAAGGCCCACCACACTTGATCATTTCAGCAGTAACTCTGTCTAGTCCCGCAGCCTTACCACATTTCAAACTTCGAATCGCACGTTCAATCTCTTTCATACTGATGACCTCAGTGTCATCGAGGTCCAGGTCTGGCGTACACGTCACGGCGTCATCCCCGGATCCCTCACTAAGATCATCCCACGCATACATTTCTCTATAAAATTCGCTCCATCGCTGCAGGACGTCCGATTTTTCAGTGAGGACGTCATTAGTTCTCGAAAGCACTTTGTTCATTCCTAAGGCCGTCGCACCACTTCGGGTCCTTCCAACCTCTTTCCAGAAGAGTTTGGAGTTCTCCTTAAAGTTGTGCGACAACTTTTCGTCCGCTTCCATTCTACACCTTTCACGCATTTCCTCAATCAATGCTTTCGTGTGAACTTTCTGCAGCTTATATCTTTCTTTCATCTTCTCTCTCATATCCTTATCATTACTAGAGGCCAAGTAGTCTAACCATGCTTTCTTCTTCTCTACAACTTCTTTCACTTCATCATTCCACCATGCATCTCTTCTTTTACTACTGCCTATTTTTATTGTTCCACACACTTCTTCCGCTGCACTTACCATTCCATCCCTAAGGTTCTGCCATATTCTTTCCACACATTCATTTCTGCCATCGATGGTGTCAAGCTCGCATGATATTTATCCCTAGTATCCGCTTCCTGAAGCTTCCAGCTTCGGATGCGACAGACCGACTGTGGTTCTGTTACCGCCGTCCGGTAGCGCCAACCCGCGAACAGACCCCTAAATCTAGTAATCACTAGATAGTGATCCGTTCCCAGGTCAGCACCCCTGAACACTCGCGTATCCATCACCTGTTTTCGCAGTCGGTCATCCACCAGGAACAAATCGATCATACTTCTCTCACTCTTTTTTTGTCTAGTATACATATGGATTTTCTTGTGATTAAACATAGTGTTTGTCACAAGAAGACCCTTTTCCTTGCATACCGCCAGTATAAGCTTGCCAGCATCATTAACTCTTTTATCGCAAAACTTTCCAAGCACCGACTCGTAGCCTGGTCGAGCGGTACCAACCCATCCATTCAAATCACCACACACAACAATTCTTTCGTTTACCCCAGCCAAATCTAGAACTTCTCTTACATTCTCCCAAAACTCCTCCGGCTCAGTCCCGGACGACGAAGCTACCGGCGCATAAACAGCCAAAAGGAATAACTTCGTCAGTCCCAATTTAAAGCGAACCCAGAGAAGTCTTGAGTTCACAACCTTATATTCAGTCATAACATCGACCAACCGAGACGACAGCAGCACCCCCACTCCCTGGCGGGCGCTCTCACTCTCTGGGACTCCGGACCTTAGAGCTAACGCCCCGCCAGGGAGCTCTTCAGTACCACTGCCCTTCCGTTTGGTCTCCGACATACAAACGACATCTAATTCTCTTTCTTTCATTATTTCAATCAACTCATTCATCTTATCTTTCATGCCTCCTCTAACATTCCACGTGCCAACTCTGCACTCTGTCCTCCACCTTCCGCCGTGTCGGGCTCTGCGTGACGGGTGGCGGTCCCCATCGCCGCTTTGCGCGCTGCATTCCACACCAACGGGGACTAGCTGGTGTGCGTCGCCTTGGGGGGACGCCCTAACCCTCGTTGGCATGGGTGCGCAGCTGAGTAGAATTGCAGCCCTGAAAAGGGCTGGCACCGTCGCGACAAGCACGCTTCTACAATGACCCCCAAAGATAATTAGTTGAGTCGTAATAAAACTTTGCAATGAAAACAAATGTTACCAAGATTATAAATATTACTTCAATAATTTGATAGTGGCAAAATTTACTTTTTAAAGTAAAAGCCGACTTCATAGTGTATATAATTTATAATTTAAAATAAAAAAATTTGTACAGCCGACTTCAATATAAGCGACTTCAATATAGGTTATTTAAGAATAACTCAATAACCATTGGTCTGACCTTGATCAAATGCATATGGGACCACACGAGAACTATAAGCTTTCATATAAAAAAAGAATCATCGAAATCGGTTCGCCCAGTACAAAGTAATGAGGTAACACATAAAAAAAAACATACACCCGAATTGAGTACCGTCTCCTTTTTGGAAGTCGGCAGAAAATAATAAAAAATCCCGACTTCAGAATGTGAAATTATTTTAAAATTTTAGTTTTTTTAAAGTTACTTTTTTAAAGTAAATGAACTAGGGATTATCATATTGTACGTGGTAGAGCCATGCTGCAGCTATATTAGTAGTATAGTTGTAGCACGAATGGGTCGGCTCGACCGGGGTAGGACCACGTTCTCACAGAATACCAGCCTAAAATAGCAGCTCAATACTGCTGCGTTTCGTATGGTGAATGTAGAGAACCGGAGACCCTTTCTACTGGAAACGAGGCATTCTATCTTATTCCTCACGGCTGACAACGCATCTGCATTTGGGCTACAGAATTCATTTATCATCAGGTGGACTGTGTGCTTGTTTGTTACCCTTATCCTATAAAAAAAAATATCAAAATAACGTTGTATAAATAGTAATATTAGATTACATTAAAACTTCATCCTCTATTTTAGCACACTTAGGGGTGAAACTGTTGCAATTTATTCTTATACTTCTCATTTTTATTCAGAAAACACCCCCGCTTCCCCCCCCCCCCCCCCCCCCCCCCTTTTCGTGGCGGATAGTGATTTGCCCTGCTTCGCACGGCTGATTTTTGGATCTGGACAACAGCACCACCTACCGGATCAAAATATATATCTAAACAATTAAGGGGCCCATTCAAATACACAAAAAAATAATTAAAATCGAGTTTTAGCGCGATTAAGGGGCATCAATTGATTTTTATATATATAAAGATAATACAAAAAGAATCACCACAATCGGATCACAATTATTGACGAATATATCGTGTAAGAATGCGTAACAAACATTGTTAGCTATAAATGTTAATTCTTACAAGAGTATCGAGAATTAATAACTTACCAAAATATTTAAAAAAAAATCTTATACAATATACACATATGCTGCGTAATATAGGGCGACGTCGCCCCAGATGGGGACCCATGCTACAAATTAAAGTATAGCGTCACGCCTGTTATTCCTAAAGGGGTAGGCAGAGTTCAAACAGCAGCAGGCTACTCAGACCACATTTAGGTGAAACACATGGGTGTAGCTTGAAAATTGTAGGAAGTAGCTCTCCCAATGTTTACACTATCGTAAGTCCAATATCCCATTGATAACCTTTCACAACATGCTAGCCAAGTAACATAATTGTTATATTCTTATTTGTTATACTTGAAGTCCGATAAAAATTGGATTTCGATGGACCAAAATAACAAGGGACTACTAAAATGACTTCAAAATCGTGAACAAAAGATAAAAAGAGAAATGAAATAGGAGTAAAAATAGCTTAATTTTATAAAAAGCATAAATAATATTTTAAAAAATGCAGAAAAAATCAACGAAGTTAGTGCGTGGCGGAGTCACGCTAAGCTATATTATTATCGTTGTGGATCGAATGGGTCAGCTCGCCCGGGGTGCGACTAGGCTCTCACAAAATACCGGCGTAAAATAGAACCTCAATGTGTGTTTCGTATGATGAGTGTAGAGAACCAGAGACACTTTTTACTATTAATTAGGCAATTCATCTTAGTCCTATAGGTGACAACGCATCTGCATTTTGATTGTTAATTGAGGAGAAATTTATATGTCTATTGGTCACAGCATCCACTTACCATCAGGTGGACCGTGTGTTTGTTTGTCACCATTATTCTATAATAAATAACAAAGGTTGTCTTTAGCACACTGGGCCCCAATTTAGCGATGCTACACTCTTTTTGGTGTTTCTTTTAGATTTTTCAAAATCTAACAGTGTTTCAGAAGTTAGACGACAAGTGGACGTAGTTATGCAAAAAGGATCCAACCCGCGATAAGTTAATTTGAGTTTATGATATTTGAAGTATCCATACTTCAAGTATCATAAACTCAAATTATCGGTATGGTTACGTATAGACCACAAACAATATTTTTCAAGTCAACATTTTTGACACAAATTCGGGTTGGATCCTTTTTGCATCACCACGTCCAAGTATAAAGTGCTTTAATAATTTAAAAAAAGCATTTGTGCATCTTTGAATGACCGTGTTTCATTAGACACAATAAAAAAAGCAAGCAAAAAAAGAACCCTATGTAACTCATATGTTTCCAGTTAGAAAATAAATGAAATAAATTAATATCAAAAATATTTTTTTCATATGCCTTTCACATAGATTGCCTCAAAGAGAGAAATTTACCATAGTTGCTGTACTTAATAGGCTAGTTGTCAACCGCAGTTTTTTTTTCATAATTTTATGTTGTTATCAGAACTTTATTACTGTCCAAATCCTGTTTTATTTCCCTCAGTCGCATCTTACGACATGCACTATATGGGTTGGGATGGGATGATAGAGTTAGTGGATTCTATTAAAGTCAAGTTAAACTTGCAGCCTATACGTATAGAGGTCTCATTCCTGGGCACAAGCCTCCTCTCATTTCTGAGAGGGTTTTAGGGCAAGGACAAGTCCGCCCGGTTGCTTAAATGCGTCTTGACGGACTTCACATGCCTTCGATTTTGTTTCTTATTCCTCAGACATGCGGGTACTCTCACGATGTTTTTCTTCACCGCCGAGCACGTGGTAAATCAGCACTTAAAATTGCGATTAACAATTTCATTGGTGCAGGAGGGGATCGAATCTGGGTTGCTCGCGTACTGTGTTATTTACATAAACTCAACATATAAAATAAATTTGTAGTTATATAGCAAAATAAACCGGCAAAGTGCGAGTCGGACTCGCGCACCGAGGGTTCCGAACAAATCTGTGGGTATATAAGTTTTAAATTATTAAAAATATTTTTATTATATGACGTAACTAAAAATTTATACTTGTCGCAATTTTTCCTTTATCTGTGCTATAAAAAGTTGCTTCGTACCAAATTTCATGATTCTGAGTTCACGGGAAGTACCCTGTAGGTTTTGATTCCCTTGCGAATGTCGAAAATTTGCGGCATAAACGGCTGTATCTTTTGATTGCGTTGACTTAGAAGTTTGATTTTTTCACAGCTCTAAGGGACAGTAGACTTGAGTATTTGGTTTGAATTTCAGCTTGATACTTCCACGCGATCCTGAGAAAATGGGTCTTGACAGACAGACAGACAGACGGACAACAAAGTGATCCTATAAGGGTTCCGTTTTTTCCTTTTGAGGTACGGAACCCTAAAAATACCAACTTTTTATCTATGCTACATATTTTGACATTTAATAGACCTATTTACATAAGATGCTCATAAATTCAAAACACAACGTCATAAAAGTGATATATTGACCTGCGTTATTACGGTAGCTAGTACACCGAACAAACGTATCTGTTAATCCAGATAATGCTATATCCCACTCGCGAGCGCGTAAATAACCGTTAATCTTTCATATTTACTAAGCCAAGGTTAAAACATGAACAAGAAACAGAAAGAGAAACAGAAACAGAAACAGAAACAGAAACAGAAACTTTTTTATTCAATATAGATTATAAATAATGCTTATTGAAAGTCACTCCTTTGTATAATTACCACTGGTTCGAAAAAAAAACCTCTGTCCTGGGAAGAACCAGCAAGAAACCCAGCGGGACTTTTTTTTTAAAAATAACAGCTTACAATCATGTATGTTACACAAATTAACAACACAACAAATTAGAAATAGCTTGGTAGCGATCACCTCATTTCCAGGGGTTATTATCATCTATAAATTCTTTAATACGAGTACTATAATAACCCTTTTTATACAAACTTAGTTTAATAAAGTTTTTGAACTTTGAGCAGGTCAAATTTTGTATATTTTCTGGAATTTTGTTGTAAAAGCGTATACATCGCCCCAAGAATGAATTACTGACTCGATGGAGTCGAGTAACCGGTACTACTAGCTTGTGTCTGTTCCTAGTATTTACAGAATGAATATCACTTATTTTTGTAAAACTACTTTTATTTTTGTGTACGTACATTACATTTTCATAAATGTATTGAGAGGCCAAAGTTAATATATTAATTTCCTTAAATTTTTGTCGCAGCGACTCTTTAGGCTTTAAATCATAAATTGCTCTTATGGCCCTCTTCTGTAAAACAAATATAATTTCAGTGTCAGCTGCGTGTCCCCATAGCAAAATACCATACGACATTATGCTATGGAAATAGCTAAAGTAAACTAGTCTAGCTGTTTCAACACTAGTTAGACTTCTAATCTTTTTTACGGCATATGCTGCAGAACTAAGTCTGCTTGCTAGTTTTGATATATGGGGGCTCCATTGAAGCTTCGCGTCTAGTGTGATTCCAAGAAAAATGGTGGTATCTACAAGACTCAGTTTCTCCCCATTTAAAATTACAGTACAGTTACAGTTCAAGAACAATACGCTTCTAGGCACAAATCTCAATGATTAGAAGGCAACTAATCGATCAGTTCGTTCAGTCCATTCTGTCCCAGTAAGTCCAATCTTCACAGAACTCTCTTATGTAAAAAAAAAGTTTCCTCCCCACTTGGATTTTCTCCTGTGTCTTGAACGCAGTTACATACAAAACTGCATAAGGATATACATACAGACCAGGAACAATTATTTGTAAACCATACAAAATACTTGTTCCGTGCGGGATTTGAACCCGCGGTTTCGGAACACGAGTACGTCAAAGTATATATATCTAGTATTTTAGACTTGCAGGTACATAAACACTTTATGGAGATATCAGATGGTAGTTAGTATGGTCAATTTGGTTACCTTTGTTGTTACAATATATATATATGAGATATATATATATATGTATATATACTAGCTGGCCAGGCAAACGTTGTTCTGTTTCTGCCCTTTCCGAAGACGCTTCCTATAAAAAATTCTTAAATTCGTTATTAAAAATATTGAGGGTCACTTATAGAGATACAAACTATCCTATCTCTCAAGTTGGACCAAACTGCACACAGTGTGCAAAATTTCATTGCAATCAGTTCAGTAGTTTAGGAGTTCATCGCGGACAAATAATGTGGCACATAATTTTTATATACAAAGATATATATATATACTAGCTGACCAGACAGACGCTGTTCTGCCCTTTCCGAACGACCATTTGCTTTCCCAAAAAAAACTCCTGAAATTAGCAGTAAAAAAAATTGAGTCACTTATCGGGATAAAAACTATCCTATCTCTAAAGTTGGACCAAACTGCACACAGTCTGCAAATATTTTTTGTAATCGGTTCTATCTATTGAATACTTACAGCAACACGTGGTGGTTATACTACTAAATTGTAGCTTATATTAAACGTTTGTATTTTTAACATAGCGCCATCTATTAAATATTTACTCAATCCAGTCAACAGATATCGTCATCTGACAGAATCGTTTGGAGCTAACAGATAATTGTGACTGTCAAATAATAGACAAAAAAAATTCAATAAAATAATATTGTATTGCGACTATAAATTGAGATGTAAGCTATCCTATCTTTTAAGTTGGACCAAACTGCACATTGACCAAAAATTTAATTGAAATCAGTTCAGTAGTTTAGGAGTCCATCGCGGACAAACAACGTGACACGTACTTTTTATATATAAAGATATATATATATATAAATACTATAAATTAGTCATTTCTGAGTTTATTAGTAAAAAAAATCTGATTTATTCTATTGTTCATTTTATTTTGGGTTGACCGGGAGAGAATGACAAAAGGTATTAAGTCTACCCTTTGTAATACTTTTATTAAAGTGTACAATAAAGAGTAAATAAATAAATTGGTGTAGTTGTCATAAAAACTCAAAATACTGCAAAAATATTGAAATCATTTCAAATAAATCACTGCTATTTGTCACTGTGAGATATAATACCTGTGATCATTAGACGAAATTTCAGCTACAGTAAATCTTTGTACATTTTTCGTTACGTGCACGCTTGATGATACTCCCGGGAGGTATAAATATTGAATTCGCAACAGGTTCCACCAGTCGTTTATGTTATGGCATCATTAAACAGGTCACATAGAATTAGTATAAACTGATATTAGAATAAATCACTAATACAGAGTTCAAATCCCCAAAGAGATTGTTCATTGCGAGTAATATATATTTTTCTTATTTAAAAAAAAATGTAAATACTACACGAGGATTTTATTTTGTATGATGGAGGCACTTTACTTGCATAAATTGCACAAGGACAAACATCCAGACCCGGAACAATTACTTGTGAGTCATGAAAATACTTGTTCCATGCGGGATTTTTTTTAAGATAAGGGTGACAAACGAGCACACAGTCCACCTGATGGTAAGTGGTTGCTGCGGCCCATAGACATCTACATCTATCTTCTATTACAAGTCAAAATGTAGATGCGTTGTCACCCATGAGGACTAAGATGGAATGCCTCATTTCCAGTAAAAAGGGCCTCCGGCCACCTGCACTCACCAAGCGAAACGCAGAGGTAAATCTCTACTTCACGCTGGTTTTCTGTGAGGTCGTGGTACCACCCCGGTTCGAGCCGGCCCATTCAACCGCCGTAGAGATATGAGAATGGACTCTAAACTTCCTTATCCTCCTTTTCTTCAGAGCTTGACTTACGTTTGGTAATCGCGTACAATACATCTTATATCTATATAGCTGCTTCTGGCACAAACTTTTCATTATAATGTTTGTTTTTTATTATTTCTTTTAGTATGTTTTTAGAACGGTTCCGTGGCGCAGTGGCTTAGCAATTAGTTGCTGCGCTGGGGGCCGCGGGTTCGTATCCCGCACGGAACAAGTATTTGTATGGCCTCCAAATAATTGTTCCGGGTCTGGATGTTTGTCCTTGTGCAATTTGTGTTTGTAAACTGCCTCCACGATACAGGAGAAAATCCTAGTGTGGGGGTAACGTTTTTTTTTAATAAAAAAAGAAAAAAGAAATGAATCTATTCGTCGCCAGCTCCATGATGCAGTGGATAAGCATCGAATTGTATTTAAATCCCACACGGAAGAAGTATTTCGGTGGCATGCAAATAATGCGAAGGTTTGGATGTTTGTCGTTGTGCAATTGTATGTCAACTGCCTTCAAGATTCAGGAAAAAAACTCCGTATAATATGACTTTTTTAAGTCTTATAATGTTGAGCTTGTAAAAATGCTGTGAGCACTAAGATTTTTTTAAAACGTTATCCCACACTTGGCTTTGATCTTGTGGTGTTGAGGCAGTTAACAAACATAAATTGCACAACGACAAACATTCAGACCCGGTACAATTATTTGTAGACCATACAATACTTGTTCCGTGCGGGATTCGAACCCGCAGCTCCCAGTGCAGCAACTCATTGCTAAGCTTCTGCGCTACGGAGCCGTCGTTTATGGTGTTTATCTATTATAAAATGTGCACTTAGTTTATATTAGGGTTTTAGAAATTAGCGTAATTATACGTGTAATATTTGTTAGTGAACCAAACAAATAAATAAATAAACGAAGTGGATAGCATCCTCATATCGGAAGCCATGAAATCTTTCCTAAGATTTCCCAGAGTCCCTTTATACACCCATGGGACGAAATCCTACTATCCTTCCTCCTAATAATACTATAAATGTGCAACTTTGTTTGGATGTTTGTACGTTTGCAGCTCAATCATGCAAAACCACAGAATGAATTTTAATGAAACTTGGCAATACATCCGTCACTGCTGACCGTATGAGGAAGTTCAAGGTCGCTTAGCGAGCTATGGAGAAGGCTATATTCGGGGTTACTCTGCGTGATAAACTTAGAAATTAGTATATCCGCAGTAGAACTAGAGTAACCGACATAGCCCAACGAATTAGTATGCTGAAGTGGCAATGGGACGGCCATATAGCTCGAAGAACCGGCAACCGATGGGGAGGAAAAGTTCTCGAGTGGCAGCCTCGTACCGATAGATGAAATGTAGGACGGCCCCCTGCTAGATGGAGTGATGACCTGTTAAGACATGCAGGAAGTCTATGGATGCAGGTGGCTCAGGACCGTGCTTTATGGCATTCCTTGCGGGAGGCTTATGTTCAGCAGTGGACTTGTGAAGGGCTTTAAAGATGATAATGATGATGACGATGATGGCAATATATATAATGTAGTCTAAAGATGTGTATTGCAACAGTTTTCTGCAACTTTTAGTTAAATTTAGTAGAAATAATTTCAGTAGTAAAAATATGTCGACTAATAAAAGGAAGTGGACCCGCGGGTAAAAACTAGCAAGTTGATAAATTTTCTTACCTTTGCCACTCTACGCAAGAATGTGGTTAACAGAACTATTTTAAGCAATATTATAACACAAACTACGTGGGCTTATCGACAGGTGAGGTTGGTTGGTACTTGGGAGTTATACTGTGTTTGTTTCTCCTTGCATTCTATTATTTATTGATCTACTATTTCACGCTTGAATCCCTCTCCGCAAACAAAGTGGTTTCCATGAAACAGATATGTTACAGACGGCCTCACCTGTAACTAACCGAAATACACTGCGTTTAGGCAGCCAGTGTTATTTAAAATTTTATTGACTTCCGGTGTTTCGCAGTTGAGTTTATTTTATATATAAATCTATTCCCCGTATACATTTCATATCTTATTATATTTCTGACAGGGTCCATTTCTGTTTGATATGAATATATTAAATGTTGATTGTGGTTATCCATTTCAAATGTTTAAATGTGTTTTTCGTCTGTCAAGTCTTTATACACAAATGTTATGAGTCATATTTTGTTGAATAATATTTTGAGTACTATAAGTAAGGCATATTATGCAACTGTTAATCACAATCTATTTGTTTTCTAAACTCAGAGTGCTTTTAGGCCAAATCATGAAAACCAAAATATAAGCGGTAAGTGATCACCGCCGCCCATGAACAACAACAACTGCAACACCAGGGGAATTGCAGGTGCGTTGCCGGCCTTTCAGAAAGGAATAACCTGTTTTCTTGAAGGTCCCTAAGTTGTATCGGTTCTGAAAAATCGCCGGTGGTAAACTATTTTACAGAAGATCGTACGCGGAAGAAAACTCTTAGTGAAACGTACAATGGTGAACCACCAAACATCCAGATAGGGTGGATGGTATCGGGAGTTTTGCCGCGATGTGCGTTCGTGAAATTTGGCGTCTGAGGTTAATCCGAACAATTTCTCAGAGTACACTCCGTGGAAGATGCGAAAGAAAATGCTAAGAGATGCAACATCTTTTCGCAGCGCCATTGAATCGAGCTGATCGGAAAAGACTCGGTCGTCGACGATTAGAGCCACTCTGCGATCAAGTGGAAAGAACTGGCACTGGGGACCCTCAGCTCAGAGATGGGAACAGTATTCCATGTGAGGCCGAACGTGCGCCTTGTAAAGTTGCAGGCGGTGTGCCGGCAAGAAATACTGTCCCGCTCTACTGAGCACACCACACCAAGCTTTTTTTTCGATTTTTTGGCCAATTTGGCCTTCTCTTCCAAGTGACAACGAAACTGCATGTCACTGAATATGTCGACGCCAAGGATTCAGATACTGGCTGAGGCAACAAAGGAAGTGCCTTGATACTGAAAAGATACGGTAGGTTATTTTTAGCAGTCAACGCGCAAATTTGTGTCTTCTGCGGATTAAACTGTTGCATTATTATTGCTTTGTTTCTCATAGTGGGTGACGAGAGCCAGGAATTATTTTCTTTGGTCCCGAGGCATCCCATCTTAGTCTCTAGGGGTGATAACGCATCTGCATTTTGGTTATTATTTAAGGAAGGATGTAGGTGGCTATCGGTCACAGGATCAACTTATAATTATTTCTTATTAAGTGGCGAAGCTTGCGAAGTCACTTATTGATTTCACGATGTCTGTCCGTCTGTCCGTGTGTCCGTCTGTCCGTCTGTCCGTCTGTCCCACGATTATCTCGAGAACGGTTTCGAATTTTCAAATTCTGTTTTCAGCAATCGATTACTGATCACCCAGGCATCTGAACCTCCTATTTTGATTTTTTTTCCGTTAGAAACCGCTACAAAGCTGATTGCTTCGCCACTTTGCTATGCTGTTAGCTTGCTAGGTTTATTATTAAGTGGAATTTGTGTTAAATTTTCACCTTTATTTTTGTAAGAAAAAAAATAGTGCTTGTAAGGAGGCTTGTGGATTGGTGGCTTTGATGGCTTGGCTATCAGGGAGTCGTTTCCAAGTTGTAACTCATCTTAGCCACTAATAGAGTCTTAGGGATTTACAAATTAAGCCATTCACATGTGTCATAAATTTTATATAAACTATTAACGCAAGAGCGAGGATCAGGGTTTCATAAACTTTAGGTAAGTGCGAACATTAATTATTTAGCTATGAATACATACATAATGTAGAGTATACCCTTAAAGTAAACTTTGCCCAAATACTTTATATTTATTTTATTAACGTGTAAATATGTACGTGTAAATGTATATAGAGTACGGTAGTTTTTTTAATCTTCCTCAATCGCCTTTAAATTTTTGTCATGTCCTATTGGTGTAAAATAATGCACTGCCCCATACAATCCCGTGGCTATCGCAAGAGGTGATAGAGAGAAATCAAATAGAAGATAATAAGTAGCATTTTCCTAAACATCATCATTATCATCACCATTATAAGTCCACTGTTGAATACAGAAATGCTAAAAAGCACAGTTTTGAGCCAACTGCATCTATCGAATCTTGAATTACTGCATACTTCTTACTAGGTCATCACTCTATTTCGCCCCCGTACGGGTTCCCGCTTTGTCATAGCGAGGGGGCTTAGTAGCCGTGCCTTGGTCACCCGCGGTGAACAAAGAGGAATCCCTTGAATGTAGGGCCGGTCCGAGGTGGCCACTCCAAGTGGGCTTACCAAGCCCACTTCGCATGTGTGTCAGTGGGCTACGGCGAGAGGGGTGTCCTCTCCCTCTACCGCTGAAGCCGAGGTGGAGTCGCCCTATCCTCCGCGACTCTGACGGGGCCACACCATTGATGCGGTGGTGGTGGGGAACCAGGTTGAGAAGAGTGTCGTATTGCGAGGCGCCGCTCTCCTTATCCTCCGTGGCCGAAACTTGGTTGACGGCGGAGCCAGAGACCATATCCGCCGCTGGGGTGTGGAAAGCCGGTGCTACCGAGCGCTCGATATTCCTAGCCACATAGCCTCCGCGTATCGGACTCGGACGGGCTAGTTTCGCAGGTAGAGTTCGAGGCCGAGAAGGTGGGCGTGCCTTGTGTTTCTGGTGCGCCTTGCCTGAGGAGTAGAATGGGGAGGAGAGGGCCTCCCCCAAGGTGGGACTGTCATTAGGCGGCCGGCACTAGTGGGGTCGCGGATGTATGCGAAAGCGTTCCCGTAGCCCTGCCAATGTGCGAGGAAGGTGGAACACCATAGGGTATTAGTCGGTGCGAGTCCGACATAATACGTCCTTACCCCCGCGAGGCGGGTATGCGTAGGCATTTTCCTATATAACATAGGGGGCAACCCACTTTTCGGTTACCGGTGCCGATATGGAAGAGAAGTTCTTGAATAATACTCCGACCATAACAAGCAAACAGAGTGTACACATAGTACGCTCGTTTGGTTATTGTAAGATCTCAGCAGAAATGGACAAGCCGACTACAAATAAGTAAAATGAATAAAATAATTTCACATCTTGAGGTCGGTGCTGTGTGGTAAGAGAAGAAGTAAAAAGTGGTAAGAAAAGTAAGAGAAGAATTAAAACCGCGAGTTCAGAATGTGAAATTAATATTGGTTTAAATAATTAATTAAATAATCAAAATAGGTTCACAATTGACAAACGAATCGCCTAACATACCTACAAAAAAACATACAGTCGAATTGTAAACTTCATCATTTTTAGAAGGCGGCTAACAACAAAGGCATTGTACGGTGTAGTTAATTCGATTTAAAATTTTCGAAGAATAAAATTGGATACTTTTACTTTGTTGCTTTCAACATCAACATTCTTTATTAGATTAGTTGAGGTGAAAGTAATAAAAGACAGCACGTTAATTTGATTACTTGCCTTAGTGCAAAATTTTTATGTTTCGAAGTAGCAAAATTTTCCAACGTAGTTATCGAAATAAAAAGTGAACGTTAAAATGAACTTGAACGAAATGAGCCAATTAATTATAAAAGTAGAGTTAAGAAAAACACGATTGCGTAAAAAAGCTTACAGAAAAGAGAAAAATATATAACCTATAACATTTCCACGGCTAAGGCGAATCTAACGACGCCTCGTACGTTAAAAGCTATCAAGCCACGTAGCCCACAGAGGGTGGCAAAAATAGACATAGTACATACATATTATGTACACTTAAAAAACATTATCCTTTATCAGGGACAGGCACGGAATAAGGGTGACGTAATCCTAAATTTTAGAATAAAAATGTCCTTCAGACCGTATTTCGGTCACTGCGGCAAGTCTCAAAGGCGACTAGCCATCTGCGCAGAACAGGATTATAGTGCCCGAGGGTATACGCAAACACAGGTGCACTTTCTATTCCCTCACTCTCATATTCCATAGTCCGATGGGACGTCAATCCGACTCAAACAGAGAGAGATCAGGTGAAAGATCTCCGTGGTGGTGTAACACCGCCAATTTTCTGACTTGGAAGTGTTACTGAGAATTTCTTGACAGGAAAAACCAATAACAGATTTTAACCCGATACGGGATTCTAACCCGGGACCTCATGATATTATGACCACTAGACTAGATCTCACCTAGACTGAACGAGGCAGTAAGTGTACAGGTGGCAACTTTGACATGTGTGATGTAGAGAAGTCCACTAATTGAAGTTATAGACAGAACAACACGCCTCTACTTCTCATTTAACGCCTTCCAACATTACACTTGGAGACGACGCCATCAAGGCAATTGACACGAGCTTCCACTTGATTATGGTTTTTATGCAAAATCTGATAAAGTCAGGAAACACTATCGAGGTATGCTGGGAGTACCAAGCATTATTCCTACTACTACACTTATTATTGTACTGATTTTTTTTTCATAAAACAATAAACAACTACACATATACGAGTAAAAACAAATGACATTATTAGTAATTCCGTAAACCATACCAGATAAACTTGAAATTCTTGTGTTAGAAGTGGGTCACGATAGTAGTTGAAAGGTGGATTCGGACACACGATCCTTGTGTTTTAGAGATCCGCGTCCTTAATTATTAGGATACTGTCATTTACAAACTGATATGCTAAATAGCTAAATGTTGAAGAAATGCCTATTGCATTCGAAATTCGCACCCACTGATGGAGTACCTATCTTTTTTCAACTGCACCGAGCCAGTAATTCATTCTTGGAGCGATGTGCCTTTTACAACAAAATCCCAGAAAATATACAAAATTTGACCGTCTCAAAGTTCAAAAACTTTATAAAACAAAGTTTGTATAAAAAGGATTATTATCATACTAGATTCATCAGTAAGTTTTTGGAATAGGACACTTACCGATGAGTTATAGAAATGCGTTCAATTTTTTCGAACCTTAAATTAATTAGTAGCCAAGGCCAGAAAAAACTAAATTAAAAACTAAATCCAATTTTTTTCTCAAACTTCACATTTGGCGGGAATACGATTCGTATGCAATGGAGAAACTCGAAATTCGCCCGGTTTTTAAATATTTCGGCCTAAAATATTTTATGCAAAAACTGTTTTTGAAGAACTGCAGTCGACTTTGGCGGACAATGCTCAAATGCTACAGTGGCATAATGGTGCGCTGAATTAAAACGCGCCAGAACCGCCGGCAATGACGATTCTCACTCCGGGAGGCCAGCGTATATTTCATTGAAAATTTGTACGTTAAATTCTTTTTTTTATATAGAATAAGAGTGACAAACGAGCACATCGTCCACCTGACGGTACTTTTGTGATTTATCAAAAGACCTTTCTGTCGATTTTCCGTAGTCGCCATCTACAATATCTACGTGACGAAATTGAGTATGGCAACTACATAGTTATTTTATTAATCTTCCTGCTTCTTCTCCACACAGTCCATCTAATGGTAAGGAGATGCAGTTGTCCATAGACATCTACATATATCCTCGATTAACAATCAAACTGCACATGCGTTGTCATACCTGAGGACTAAGACTGAATGCCTTGTTACTTGTTAAGAGTCTCCGGTTCTACACTCACTATACGAAACACAGCAGCATTAAGCTGCTATTTCACACTGGTATTATGTGAGAACATGGTTCCGGTCGAACCGACCCATTCATGCAAAAACCATAAAATAGTTGCAGTATGGCTCTGCCACGTACATTTTATAACAATTATAAAAAATTAAGTACTCTATGCACACAAACCCACTTTCCAAATTTTTCTGTTATAACGTAGACGTTCCTTTACGTACACAAATTGTAATTGGATACAGATCCAGGCCTGAAATAAATATTTGTAGGCCAGACACACACTTGCGCTGTGCGGGATTCAAAGCCGCGGCCCCCGCGGCGAAATCTATCCAGCCGTCTGTTCTAATGTTATTAATGTAAATAGATAACATTAAAATTAAAAGAAATAGCTTAAAGTACATAAGTTCTCAATGTATACCAACATCTCTATAAATTTAATATAAAATGATTGAAAGTGTACCGAGGAATATATAAAATATTTGCGTACCAAAATCGATCTAAAATATCTATTTTAGTGTTTGTAATTGAATTCATCGAGTTATTTTTCATTCGATTACAGAGTGAATATTTTTATAAATTGTTTGCATTAATTCTGATTTACAATAAATCCACTTACATTTATCTGGATTTTTTTTATTATACCCGATCTTTTAAGCTGATCGAAATTGAACGAACGAAATGAAATTGTGAGACCGTCTTAAAAAAAAAGTACAGGATTGAATTAGATAAATTTGAGTACAATATCTTAAAAGTTAGGACTAAAACATTAATCAAAAAATGTTTTGACAGATACATTGAAAATGTTGTTGACAGCGTGATTACTTTTGGACTCATATAAAAAATAAACGTAAGAATATTGGTTGTATACCGTCTAATATGAAATTTGGAGACAAAGAAGCTAATAATGGAGAAAAAATTTCCGACCTGTTTGCAGGAAATGTTTAATTAGTATATAAACCTATTGATATTAGTTTACATATAAACAAAATGGAAATACCAAAGTCTGCTTTCTCTATGGGGAATCTTTATTTAAATAATGACAGTATTGAGAAGTGCTTAAAGGCTCTAGATATTACTAAGGGCACCGGAAGTGATAGGATTCACCCCTTGTTTCTGAAGGAATTCGCAGTAGAGCTCACGATACTTTTACATATTATTTTTAATAGATCATTATCTGAAGGTATATTTCCGAAACGTTGGAAGGATGCAATAATTAAACCGTTACATAAATCAGGCGATAAAAGTAATATCTGCAATTACAGACCTATTAGTATTCTTTCAGTTTTAGGTAAAGTTTTTGAATCGTTAATTTGTCCTTATTTGACTTGGCATATAAAACATATTATAGCTGATCAACAACACGGTTTTTTTTAAAAAGGCTCTACTACATCCAATCTTATTACATTTGTTGACAGAACACTTACTAGAATGAGCTCAGCGAATGAAATAGATTGTATTTATAATGACTTTAGTAAAGCGTTTGACACAGTAAATCATTCAGTTCTAATCAACAAACTACACACATTATTTGGCATACATGGATGCTTATTAGATTGGTTTGCTTCATATCTCTCAGATCGAATACAAATAGTAGTCATTAGCGGTTTTGTTTCTAGAGAAATTACCCAACGTCTGGAGTTCCACAAGGCTCGTACCTTGGCCCATTACTTTTTATTATGTTTATAGATGATATTAAGCATTGTATCCGTAACTCGGAATTTGAATTATACGCAGATGACCTAAAGATATCCAAAATTGTGAATAATAACACAGACCAAATTCAACTTCAAGAGGATATAGATAGAATTACAGAATGGTACCGGCAAAATAAAATGTCTCTCAATACAAATAAATGCTATCACATTAAATTCTCTCGAAAATTTAACAAATATAATAGTAGTTACAATATGAATGGTGTAGATTTAGCGAAAGTAGATGAAGTGAAGGACTTAGGCATTGCTGTTGACTCTCAGATGCGATTTACTAACCACATTAACAATACCTTACACAAATCGTTAAGAATGTTAGCTTTTATTTTCAGAAACACCAAAGATTTTAAGTCGGTATTAGCGTTAGAAGTTCTCTATTTTGCACTGGTTCGCAGTCATGTTGATTATTGTTCAGTCGTATGGTACCCGTCTTATCAAAATAATATTCAGCGTATAGAAAGAATCCAAAAAAGATTTTTAAATAAAATATCTCATGTAAGTGGCGTTCATCGTACATTTCGCAGATACTCTGAAAGATTAGCGCATTTCGAAATTTTATCATTAGAGCAGCGAAAGAATTTGCTATCTATAAGCCTTTTACATAAACTACTTAATAATAAAGTGGATTGTCCATCCCTCCTATCACAAAATAACTTAAAGGTGCCCAGAGTTTCAGCAAGGTTGTGTAATTTTAGTCCCTTTAGTGTAAATTTCAATAGCAAAAATTATGGTAACTACTCTCCTCTATGTTCTATGATGAGAAAGTACAATGATATATTCGGTAAATGTAATATAGATCTCTTTAGTGATAGCCTGGGTTCCTTAAAAAAGAAAATATTTCTATACTACACTCAAACTGAAAATTAAAACTTTAAATTATACAACTTTAAATTATACAACTTTAAATTACACAATGTTAAGCTCTCTACCAAATTATAATTTTACCTGTATTGCATAGAATAGTTTTTGTGTTTATATCATATTTTATTATCTGTTAATTTCAAAACTAATTTTAAGTTTCATGTTGAAATGTTGTGCATACCTTTAAGTTAAATACATATATAATATAATTTTGTTTATAACTGCAAATGTTTGGCGATCTGTTCTCTCTGGCTACCCCGTCAGGGATTGTGCGTGACGATAAGTAAGTAAATGTTTAATAATAATGTTTTGTATGTGTTTAGTTAGTAAGCTTAAATAAATAAATAAATTAAATAAATTAAATGTATACTTATTTCACAAAAATCCACAAAGTATATTCTTTCTATTTATGTCTTTAACGTTACCGTTACAGCCAGTTAAATGTCCACTGCTGAACATAGTCCAATAGCTTCCATCGTAGAGAAGATATTTACCATAGCTGACATGATTGGCAGGTGGTTTAGCAACCGCAGTTTTTTTATTTTTAGCTGTTATTAGGGAGACGTTGCTACCCATCTCCTGGTTTTTTTCCCTCTGTCGCCTCTTACGACACCCACGGGATGATATGTGGTAGTGGATATTCTTACACCGGCACTACACATGGTCATATTCTATGGTATATCCTATTTATACGTCTTTAAGTATAACTACTTAGGCTTCGATTGACTTTATGTAAGTTCGGTTGCGGGAACTTTGAGCCAATTTAATTGGAAAGTGAGAGCCACAAATTTTACTTCCCAATTAAATTTCTCCAAAGTTTCCGCAACCAAGCGCGCATGGTCAAATGAATTCAAATCCAATTCCAGTTTAAAACATACAAATTAAAGTAACCTCACACTTACAAACTTTAACCGCCCCTGAGTCAGAAAGTTTCAAAACATGTACACATTTAAATGTAGGTTTGAACTGTGAAACTTATTTGAGACATGATTCAAAAGCTAATCTTTGAAACTGATTATTTAATGAGGGCTAATAATGTCACGCTCAATAGATGTCGCTATTTGGGACTGAGGTGATTTTATTTATCACGAAAATGCTAACACAGTGTCATCATCATTGTAATGTTACGATTTAAATAAATGTTTTCCAGTTTCTAGTGTTTGTACCTACACAAAATAATGCCTCAGTGTTGCGTTCTATATTTTTTACACATTTTTTAACACTTCTACTTTTAGGAATAGTTTGATTTAATGATTGTCTTATTATAACTAAACTATATTCTAACAAAAACTATATTCTAACTAATGTATACGCTATTACAACAAAGTCCCAGAAAATATACAAGATATCTCTATTACCAAGTTTAAATATTTAATTAAAGCTCTATAAAAAGGGTAATTATAATATAAATTGATAAAAACCCCTGGGAATGTGGTGGTCGCTTCCAAGATGTTTCTAAAATAAATTTTGTAAATAGTTTGTAATCATTTGTATTTTAAAATTTATTTAAACAAATCCCGCTGGGTTTCTTGCTGATTCTTCTCAGAACAGAGGATTTTTTTCGAACCAAAGGTAGAATAAAAAATGACTTTCAATATGAAATACTTGTAATCAATATTGAATAAAAAATTATTCCATTCTATTCAATAGCTTATATTTTAGAAAGAAACATTAATCTCTACACCTTTCTAACAAATTAACTTCCTTCGCGATGACATCTGTCAAATATTCACACCTGATTCCAAAGTGGCAAAAAAACACACGTGGATACTCTCATTATGGTGTAGTTATACGAGTATTGTAAATTTAGAACCGCGTATCCAAGTTGTACATGCAGATAAGCTTGAGAGGGAGATACGAAGTCTTCTCCTACAAGAAGAGTTATACGTTAGATGGTAGCACCAAGCCATTCTTTTACACATCTTCATCACATTAGCTGTGTTCTTTGTGTGAAGAATAGGCGCTACGGGAAGTCTGTAGTCTGTGAACACGTACAGGATCGCCCCCCTCACTACATTAGATTTGATAGACCAAAAATCCTCGCTAAAGAAAACCGATTCCTTCCAAGGATGATTCGCGAGGCTAATGAAATCAAAAAACATCCTAATTTCAATAGATAAGATGGCTGGGTGCTACCATCTGCTTGGAATCCTATAATTAATAAAATTAAATCCCAACCCAAGAATACAACTGCAAGACTTCAAGATACTGTAAGTTCATACTGCGTAGATTGGAACAAAAATTAATAATTTTTAATCTGAAGATAGCCGTGGTTAACAACAACATTGGGACGTCAAACACCTCAGCCCTCCCGTGACCATGAGTGGCTGTAAAGTACTCGAAACGTCGGGAATATAAAATAAGTTAATATACGCGATAAAATCCGTAAAACTAGTTTTATTTAAATGTGTAGTGTTCGCGTAAATATAAGAAATCATTAACTATTTTTAAAATTTTTGTCTGTCAACTGATTATAATGAAAATGCAGGAACAGATAGAGAGTAATACTAGAAGTGATCTAGGCAATATTTTATCCGAAAAACTTAGATACAAAGAGAAATGATCTAAAAATATATATGATTAAATAAATAACATTAATAGATACAGCCCAAGTGAATCCGGGACGGGTTGCTCCTTTTAAATATACATAAGTACTAAGATATGACAAAAACAAACAAATAAGTACTAAAACACGAAAAAAAACAAAACCAGAAAAATCATTCGCCATTCCAAACGAAGAATCTAGTATCGAAAGAAGTTTTGTTCACTAAAAGAAAATAAAATAAAAGTTTTGTCCGTGGCATAAAATGAAATACTTTACCATAATGTATTCGTCTAGCCCGAGATTCGTTCTAGCGATGTTCATAAATATTGAGCGAAGAAATGGATAAATCGTTTTTATGCTAACGTCGTTGCAGATTTCTCATCGGCACGTTCTGTTTGATGAAAGCATTCAATGAATAAATAAAGGTAATAAAAAAACGGTAGGGAAAATAAATTTTAATTTACATTCCTTACTCATGTTTTCCTGTATGGTGATGGCACAATGAATCCATCACACCATTTACTTTTCTTTTAAGACTAAAGGTTACAAGTGAGCACACACTCCACCTTATGGTTAGTGGATGCTAAAGCCCATAGATATCTACATTTATCCTTGACTAAGAACCAAAATTCAGTTGCATTCGTTCGCGTCGTTTCCTGTAAAAATGGCTTCCCTCGGCTCTCTACACTCACCACAGAAACCCAGCAGCACTAAGCTGCTATTTGACGCTGGTATTCTGTGAGAGTGTGGTCCTACCCCGGCTGAGCCGACCCATTTGTGCTACACCTATTTCTTAAACTTATTATAAGCCAGTGCTTGACCACAATCCCACCTGGTGGTAAGTGGTGATGCAGCCCTAGATGGTAAATCGCACTGTCTTAGCGTAATAAAAGCCTATTCAAAAATAGACGCCGGCGAATTATTCCACTCCTTTGCTGTACGCATTACAAAAGATGAAGCAAACCTTTTGGTTCTCATGCATGGAATATCGACAACAAAGGGGTGAAGACTCGCCGACCGCCTAGTTGTCCAATAGCGGAAAGGAGAGGGAGGAATTAAAGCGTGTAATTCCTGCGCACACTCACTAATATAACTATACTACTAATATAGCAGCAGTATGGCTCTACCACGTATAAATAGGTTTATTTGAATAAAATAATACTGAATAAATTTAGTGTTACTTTATTCAAATAATATGAAGCTCTTAGGTACATCGTAAGCCCGGGCAGATCAGTCCGCACATTAGGCACATATTCACAAGAATCACGGAAGTGGCAGTCGTTACCCCCGACTACATTAAATGGAAAAATAACAGTTATCTCTTAAAGTAATGGTGATGTCCATATATGCCTGATATTTAAATGAAACTAAGTGTTATGGATTTTATCGCGTATATTAACTTATTTAAGAAGGGGAGGCGGTTGAGGATAATTTTAAACTGAAGATAGCCGTAGTTAACTATGACATTGTGACGTCAAATATCTCAGTCCCATCCGTGACTATGGGTGCTGCGATGTACTCGAAACGTCGGGTATTTAAAATAATTTTGTATGGCTTACAAATATTTGTTCCGTGCGAAATTAGAAGTCGTGTCTCTTACCGCTGCAACTCATTGCTAAGTCACTGCGCCACTGAGCCATTTATTATGATTTATGAAATGAAAAAGTGACACTAAAAAGAGATAAACATATACATTGTACGTGTATAGGATTTATCCTGCGAAAGAATGAGATAGACAACGTATATAGTGTTTTCTATTGTGTATGGAGATTATGCGTATGATATATGAGCAGTAGGGATTAAGGACGAAATTTGTTGGTCAGGAAATATTTAAGTACCTACATACTTATGAAGATGATAAAATTTAAACTTGGAGTCTGTACAACATGTTCTTAATTTAAATTACTCGTAAGTATATAGAATAAAATGCAAAATATTTTTTTAACTTGGTAATAATAATATAATAAATAAATACCCTACAATTATCGTACCCCTAATATTCTGCATTCGCCTTATTCTCTCAAATTTGCTGTGTGCAAATTCAAGAGAATAAGGCAAATGCAGAATATTGTTTTTGTTTTGTTTTATTTAATTTAGATTAGTCTCGCAAATAATCGAGGGTAGAAAGAAATGTCGGTAGATTTGTTGCGAGGACTAGTAGCTTTCAAACACAATTAAATCGACCAATTCGCAAGTAACTGTAAAAAGAATGTTTTCCTATATTAAAGCGAAGATTACACATTAAATGAAGATGAGAGAAGAATAGACAAGATGGATGGGTGCTGCCATCTGCTTGGAATCCTATAATTAATAAAATCCAAGCCCAAGCATACCACTGCATGACTTCAAGATACTGTAAGTTTTCTGCGTAGATCGGACTAAACATTAATATTCAAAACTGAAAGTAGCCGGGCTAACCATCGGGACGTCACAACACCACCCAACACCCCAGTCCCCCCCCCCCGTGACCGTGGGTGCCGTAAAGCACCCGAAACGTCAGGAATTAAAATGTTAAATTAAACGCGATAAAAATCCTTAAAAATTAGTTTAATTTAACTGTAAAAGAGTTTTTTCTATTTTAACACAAATCTACGTTTAATTATGTCATTACCACAATTTCTCATGTCAATAGTACTCTAACTTTAATATTTACTCGTATTTAGTTTAGTATGATAAGTGGTTTATTTGTCCCCGCTGTGTCAAGATACTAATATTATCTACAAATATCTCGAGAAGTCAGTTACGTAAATACATAATTGTCATATTTACCGTCCACTTGACAAATGACTGCTGCAGTCCACGGGTGACTTCAAACAGAGAAGGCTACTGTTGCGTTATCATCTTTGAGGACAATGATGGAATGCCTTACAGTCTGTAAGTACCCTCGATGTGTTTAGTGTTTACCCTTCAACCAGAAAATAGCGATGCAAGCAATGCTTTTTGACGGTAGAAATACATAGAGCGGTACCTAACGTATACGTAGACAGATTAGGAACCCTACAACTTGGTCTAGAATATGTAAAATACGTTTCATATCTGTACAAACAAATAAAATTAAAGTGTCTGTTTGTAATGTCAAAATAACAGCTTTTTACTAAATGCATATGAAAGTTTATACGGTACTTATAACAAAAATATAATTTCTTATATTTACGCTAAGACTACACATTAAATGAAACTAATTTTTACAGATTTCATCGCGATTATTTTAACTTTTTAATTCCTGACGTTTCGGGTATGTTACAGCATCCATGGTCACGGGGGAGGGGGGGACTGAGGTGTTTGACGTCCAGATGTCATAGCTCGGCTACCTTCAGTTTTTGAATATTAATTTTTGGTTCGATCTACGCAGAATGAGCTTACAGTATCTTGAAGTCTTGCAGTCGTACTCGTATGCTTGGGTTTGGATTTAATTTTATTAATTATAGGATCCCAAGCAGATGACAGCACCCATCCATCTTCTATGTTGAAATTAGGATATTTTTAGGGTTCCGTACCTCAAAAGGAAAAAACGGAACCGTTATAGGATCACTTTGTTGTCCGTCTGTCTGTCTGTCTGTCTGTCAAGACCCTTTTTCTCAGGAACGCGTTGAGGTATCAAGCTGAAATTGATATGAAATACTCAAGTCTGCTGTCCCTTGGAGGTGTGAAAAAATCAAACTTCTAAGCCAACGCAATCAAAAGATACAGCCGTTTATGCCGCAAATTTTCGACATTCGCAAGGGAATCAGGGAATCAAAACCTACAGGGTACTTCCCGTGAACTCAGAATCTTAAAATTTATTACGAAGGAACGTATTGTAGCACAGATAAAGGAAAAATTGCGAAAAGCATAAATATTTAGTTACATCATATAATAAAAATATTTTTAATAATTTTAAACTACGGATTTGTGCGGAACCCTCGGAGCGCGAGTCCGACTCGCACTTGGCCGGTTTTTTTAATTTCAATAGCCTCGCAAATCATCCTTGGTAGGCATCGGTGTTCTTTTGCGAGGATTTGTGGTCTATCAAATCTAAAACGTCCGGAATTAAAAAGTTAAATTAAACGCAATAAAATCCGTAAAAATTAGTTTCATTTAAACATCACACATACGGACATCACAATTATTTTAACAGATAACTGTTCTTTTTCCATTTAATATGGTCGAGTGTAACGACTGCCACTTCCGTCATTCTTGTGAATAATTCTTAAGAGCTTCATATCATTTGAATAATGTAACACTAAATTTATTTAGTGTTCTTTATCTACCGACTTCAAAAAAGGAGATACTCAATTCGATTGTATTGTTTTTATGTGTGTTACCTCATAACTTTGTTCTTCGTGGATCGATTTCAATAATTACTTTGTTTTTTGAAAACTGGTGGTTCTCAAGTTTTTATATAAATTTGATCAAGGTCTGACCAATAGTTTTTGAGTTATCCTTAATGATATATATTCATGTCGGTTGCACAAAACTTTTAATTTTAATTATTCAAATAAGCCTCTAGTTGCCAAGGGGTCTTATTTCACTCATAAACTATATTTGCTTTAAGGTAACTTAACCCCCTGATTAGGTACTGTGTAGTAGCGGCGTAAAAATATCTACTAGCCCACATTATCCTGTGCTAGACGTAAGAGGCAACAGAGGATGGAACATGGACTTGTTGCGCCAATTTTAAGATTCGGAGTAATATTTTGGGGCAATTGTAGTGAAAGGGAGGAGATTTTCAAGGCCCAAAAACGCTGCATAAGAACTATGTCAAATCTAACATCTACAGACAGCTGTGAGTCTGTGTTTAGGTCACTAAAAATACTTACCTTCCCGTGTTTGTATATTTTGGAAGTTGCAATTTTTGTTAAAACGAATTTAAATTTATTTCCGTCACAAGCCGAGATTAGAACTCGTTCAGGTCCTATGAGAACACAGTATAAAAACTTATTACATACTGGTAATTACAAAACAGCACTAATTAGAAAGAATATCATGTCAATGGGGCCTATAATATACAATAAAATTCCGGACACTTATAAAGTACATCCTTTAAGAATATTTAAGTTTAAGCTGACTGCATTATAATTAGAAAAATGTTACTATTGTTTAAAAGACTTTTTAAATGATAAATATGTATAAAAATAATATAAAATAACATAAACGAGAATTTACATTATATATGAATGACATATTACTGGTTAAATTGCTATCAGAATTGTATCTTTTACTTTTTATTACTTTGCATGCCGTAAGGTAGAATGTAGCGGAAACACTTAGTAATGTACCATCTTATACCTGTACCTACATTGTGGCAAATAAAGAATCTGAATCTGAATCTGAATCTGAGGGAAACAAATCGGGAGACTGGCAGCAGCGTCTTTCTAAAAACGACTAAAATAAAAAAAAAAACTGAGGTTGCAAAGCAGCTTGTCAAGCGTGGCAGTTCAGCAGTGAAATATAATAGGCTGTCACGGTAACGGTAACTACTAAGGCCTGTGTACATTGGTGGACTTTTTAAAGACTGTAATGATAACGACGATCACATTTTATACGTAGTGGAGCTGCATAGATATTATGGTTGCAATACTAATGAATTTACTCGACCGGGAAAGGAACACGCTCTCACAGAATACCAGCGTGAAATAGCAGCTTGATGCTGTTGTGTTTCGTATGGTCTTAGCGTAATAAAAACCTATTCAAAAATAGACGCCGGCGAATTATTCCACTCCTTTGCTGTACGCAAAAGACGAAGCAAACCTTTTTGTTCTCATGCATGGAATATCGACAACAAAGGGGTGAAGACCCGCCGAACGCCTAGTTGTCCAATAGAATGTGTAGAGAACCGGAGACCCTTTTTACTGGAAACGAGGCATACCACCTTATTTCTCAGGGGTGACAACGCATCTGCATTTTGATTCTTAATCGAGGATAAATTAAAATGTCTATGGGCCTTAGCATCCACTTACCATCAGATAGACTGTGTGTTCGTTTGTCACCCTTATTCTAAAAAGAAAAGAAATGGGTTGATGGATGCCTTTACCATACAGGAAAACATGAGTAAGGAATGTAAATTAAAATTTATTTCCCTACCGTTTTTTTATTACCTTTATTTATTCAATACTTTCATCAAATAGAACGTGCCGATGAGAAATCTGCAACGACATTAGCATAAAAAACGATTTCGCTATTTCTTCGCTCAATATTTATGAACATCGCTAGAACGAATCTCGGGCTAGACGAATACATTATGGTAAAGTGTTTCATTTTATGCCACGGACAAAACTTCTATTTTATTTTCTTTTAGTGAACAAAAAGTTGTTTCGATACTAGATTCTTCGTTTGGAATGGAAAAAGATTTTTCTAGTTTTGTTTTTTTCTGTGTTTTAGTATTCGTATGCTTATGTCATGTCTCAGTACGTATGTATATTTAGAAGGAGCAACCCGTCCCGGATTCACTTGGGCTGTATTTATTAATGTAATTTATTTTATAATTACATAATAAAAAAATATGGCCTGGATCACTCCTGGTATTTATCTATCTGTTCATGCAGTTTCAATACAATCAGTTCAGCTGTTCCGTAGATAAGCCCGAACAGAGAGAGACAGACAGACAAAAAAATTAATAACAAATATTCATATTTAAATGCATGCAAATAACCAGAAACAACAATAACACCTTAACAAAAGTCAGTTATTTGATATTACAGACGGGCTTTTAATTTTATTTATATGCATAGGTAAACGAATAATATAATTTTGCTGGACTTTTCTGGGCAAATGAAAAAGGAGTATTAGACAGAGAGGAAGCAATCATTGTTGCACGTGGTTAAGTTGGTATATAAGGAGAATTTTAAAATATGTCCGCCTAGAGGCAACAGTATAAAATATCTCTTTGTGTGTCCTACGACTACGATATCCTGAATCCGATAGAGAATGGAATTACCAATTTCAAATATTTACATTCAAAGATTTAATTAGCTTTCTGACATGAAAACGGAATCCGGCTCACGGTATCTGGAAAAGGGCCCGAACATAGGTATCATATTCCTTGTAGGAGAAAACTCCATAACTACACAGCTCTCTCCCTTATCTGCAAATACAACTTATCCAAGTTGTACATGCAAATGAGGGACGCAGTCCTAAATTTACAGTATAGCTACACCGTAATGAGGGTAGTCACGGCTGTTTCTGCCATCAGGGCGACGCTACTTTGGAATGAAGTGTAAACATTTGATAGATTTCATAGCGAAAGAATTTTATTTCTTAGAAATGTGAACAGATTAATGTTTCTATCTTAAATATTTGTTATATTTTATATTTATTGAGTTAGAATACGACAGGATTAGTAAATCAAACTACAGATATTCATAAAAGTAGTAGTATTAAAAAATGTGTAAAAAATTAAAGAATACAGCAATGAGGCATTGTTTTCTGTAGGTACTTACACTAGAAACTGAAAAACTATTATTTAAATCCCACATTACAATGATGATGACGCTGTGTTACCATTTTCGTGATAAATAAAATCACCTTAGTCCCAACTAGCGACATCTATTGAGCGTATCTATTTAGCTTTTGAATCATGTCTCAAATAAGTTTCACAGTTCAAACTTACATTTAAATGTGTACATGTTTTGAAACTTTCTAACTCTGGGGCGGTTAAAGTTTGTGAGTGTGAGGTTACTTTAATCTTTATGCTTTTAAACTGGAATTGGGTTCGTCTTCATTTGACCATGAACGTTTGGATAGGGAAACTTTGGAGAAATTTAATTGGAAAGTAAATTTTGAGGCTCTCACTTTCCAATTAAATTGGTCCAAAGACATATACTTAAAGACATATAAATAGGATATAAAATAGAATATGACCGCGTGTAGTGGCAGTGTAAAAATATCCACTACCACATATCATTCCGTGGGTGTCGTAAGAGGCGACAGCGAGAAACAAACCAGGAGATGGGTAGCAGCGTCTCCCTAATAACAGCTAAAAATAAAAAAAACTGCGGTTTCCAAACCACCTGCCAAGCATGTCAACTATCGCAATATCCTCTCTATGAGAGAATCTATGGGACTATGTACAGCAGTGGACTTTTAAGAGGCTGTAACAGTAACGTTGAAGACATAAATAGAAACAATATTTTCTAAATGATAGATTTCGTTGATTTTTTTCCGAAAAGAGTATAATTTTAAGATGGTCTCACAATTTTGTTTCGTTCGTTCTATTTCGATTATATTCAGTGATCAAAAGAGCGGGTATATTTATGAAACATCCACTCTGTAATCGAATAAAAAATAATTATCGATTTTAGATCGATTTTTTTACGCAAATATTTTATGTTATACTCTTCGTTACCCTTTCAATCATCTTATATTACATTTATAGAGATGTTGGCATGCATTGAGGACTTGTTTACTTTAAGCAATTTTCTTTATTTTAACTAAAACATTTATAACATAAAATCTGACAGCTGGGTAACAGTCCCACAAGTGTGTATATGGCCTACAAATAATTGTTTTGGGCCTGGACCTTTATTTGTTTACAATTTATGTACGTAAAGCACGTCTACGTTATAACAGAAAAATTTGGAAGGTGGGCTTGTGTGCCTAGAGTACTTAAATTTTTATTATTGTTATAAAAATGTACGTGGTAGAGCCATACTGCAGCTGCTATATTATGGTTTTTGCACGAATGGGTCAGTTCGACCGGAGACTCTCTTAACAAGTAACAAGACTTCCGCCTCAGTTCTCAGGTGTGACAACGCATCTGCAGTTTAATTCTTAATCGAGGATAGATGTACATGTCTATGGGCCACAGCATCCCCTTACTAACAGGTGGAATGTGCGAAGAAGAAGCAAGAAGGTGAATAAAACACAGCCTCCGTGGTGCAGTGACTTAGCAATGAAATGCAGTGGCAATGGACGCGGGTTTGAATCCCGCACGGAACAAATATTTGTGTCTTACAAATAAATAAATAAATGTTCCGGATCTGGATCTTTGTCCTTGTGAAATTTATGCATGTAAACTGCCCTCACGATACAGGAAGAAATCCTAGTGTGGAGGTAACGCGACGAAATGAAAAATGAAAACCCTTTATCTTTATACAAAAAAATATTTTGTATGACACAGCGCTTACACATAAAATTTTAAATTAACATTATTCTATTAAATTCAGCGTAGGTGCTTTAAATTCATGTCACTTGGACTGATCTCGCCCTAAGTTTTTAAATTAAGATTCAAGTGAAAGAGTTTGTGAATTTAAAAATATTGTATTAATTAATGATATTAAATCATTTTAACAGTGATAGAGCCACGCGGCAGCTTTTGCTGTCGCACGGATGGGCCGGCTCGAACCGGGGTGGTACCATGACCTCACAGAAAACCAGCGTGAAGTAGAGGTTTACCTCTGCGTTTCGCTTGGTGAGTGCAGGTGGCCGGAGGCCCTTTTTACTGGAAATGAGGCATTCCATCTTAGTCCTCACGGGTGACAACGCATCTACATTTTGATTTGTAATAGATGATAGATGTAGATGTCTATGGGCCGCAGCAACCACTTACCATCAGGTGGACTATGTGCTCGTTTGTCACCCTTATCCTATAAAAAAAATACAAGGTCATTATTTTCTATCAAAGAATATTTTCTTTCTAGTATTTTTTTTGTAATAGCGCCATCTATTTCATTTTATATGTATGGTAATATTATCGTACGAAAATTGATGATTCTCAAGGTGGTACATAAAAGACGCTAGATGGCTTAGACGCGACTAATTTAATATAATATTCTTTCTCATTCTCTCGCAAGCTAAATCATGTAAATGTATATGTTTGCCTCTTTTTCGTTTCATCGATTTTCTAATCACAGCGATTCTAGAAGTTTTCACTATAAAAACGAAAAGTTGATAAAATAAATGGTCTTTGAATATGTATAGATCATATTATATATATATATATATATGTGTGTGTAGAAAGGGTAATTGAGTATAGAACAGAAACTAATTTTGTAGTTAGGAATAATAATTAATTCGTTTACACGAATTAATTATCCAACGAGTCGAGGATAAACTCGTAACGGAATACGACAAGCGTACCGTTCCACGTCAGAGCCAAGACTGCCTTAACGGTGGCCGCTCCGTCCGTTTTATACAAGCAGGACGGGCGGCACCGCAGGTGCAATGTCGCAGGTGTGCGGTACACGTGTCTTTCACAAGAATTCTGTCTAGCTAGACCGACGCCGCCGCACCTGCAACGGTGCAGGTGCCGTCATATATATATATTTAAATAACAGCTTACATGATTGTAAGCTGTTATTTAAAAAAAAAGTCCCGCTGGGTTTCTTGCTGGTTCTTCCCAGGACAGAGGTTTTTTTTCGAACCAGTGGTAATTATACAAAAGAGTGACTTTCAATAAGTATTATTTATAATCTATATAGAATAAAAAAAGTTTCTGTTTCTGTTTCTATATTCAGGCGAAACCAGGGCGGGTTGCTAGTAAAGAATAAATTCATAATGTTGATGGTAGGCTAGGAGTTTAGTCTATGATTTTTTTATTTACCTATGCTTGATCAAAGTATAAGGCGGTGCCTCACTAGATAAAGTAACGACCTGGTAGGACATGCAGGAAGTCGATGAATACATATTACTCAGGACCGTGTGTTATGGCATTCCTTGGGAGAGGCATATGTTCGGCAGTGGATTTATGAAGGGCTGCAATAAATGAAAAAAAAAATGCTTAAATGACGCTTTGCAATATAATTGGAAACTGGTAAGTTGTTTAGAAGATCAACATAAACTTAAATGAAAAATTACCAGCGAATACCCTACCAGCTTGCTTTGGAAGATGTTTTCAATCTACTGAATGCAGCAATGAGTTGCGGCGCCAAGGGCCGCGGGTTCGAATCCCGCACGGAACAAGTATTTGTATGGCCTACAAATAATTGTTCCGGGTCTGGATGTTTGTCCTTGTGCAATTTGTGTTTGTAAACTGCCTCCACGATACAGGAGAAAATCCTAGTGCGGGGGTAAAGTTTTAAATAAAAAATTTAATTGATTACGGTATCAGCAGTAATGGCGAATACAACTCTTAATCACGTTCTCTATCGTGTTGTTCGTTAATAACAATTGATAGTTGAATATATAAAATTTCGATGGAATTTTTATGAGATACTTATGGGGTCAGATGTATAGATTATGTATTCTGAGTTATAGTTGGACACAGTATGTGGCGCAGTTGACACGATTCAGAAATCACCCGTTTAAAGCCAAGGTGGAACACTGGTATATAATCATCATCATAATCATCATCATTACAGCCTTTCATAAGTCCTCTGCTGAACATAGGCCTCCCTCAAGGAATACCACAAAGCACGGTACTGAGCCACCTGCATCCATCGACTTCCTGCATGTCTTACCAGGTCGTCACTCCATCTAGTGGGGGGACGCCCTACACTTCGCCTACCGGTATGAGGCTGCCACTCGAGAATCTTTCTTTCCCATCGGTTTTCGGTTCTTCGAGCTATATGGCCGGCCCACTGCCACTTCAGCTTACTAATCCATTGGGCTATGTCGGTTACTCTGGTTCTACTGCGGATATACTCATTTCTAAGTTTATCACGCAGATAAACCCCGAGCATAGCCCGCTCCATAGCTCGCTGAGCGACCTTGAGCTTCCTCATACGGCCAGCAGTGAAAGGCCACGTCTCAGATCCGTAAGTCATCACTGGCAACACGCACTGGTTGTACAGTTTCGTTTTCAGATTTTGACGTATGTATAACGAGAAGATGTGTCGTAGTTTCCCGAACGCTGCCCAGCCGAGTTGAATCCGTCGATTGACCTCTCGGTCGTAGTTGGACTTACCTAGTCGGCCTATTTGTCAACAACTTCGAGCTAAGTGCTCCCAAGAACTACCGGCATAGGTGTGACATGGACGTTAAACATGATCTTTGTTTTGTCCATGTTCATCTTAAGACCTATCCGTTGGGAGACACTATTGAGGTCATTAGTCATAGTGCTTAGGTCCTCCAGCGATTCTGCCATAAGATTTCGATTCGGCAAATCGAAGGTGAGTGATGTACTCGCCATTGATGTTAATACCGCATCCTTTCCAGTCCAGTAGCTTGGTATATAATAAAATCTGTCAAATCTAAGGTAGTTAAATCCAGTCATTCCAAATTTTTAACTAAATTTATCTTCCTTACTGAAGCCGCTGCCCAATCAAGCATAAAGTTTCACAGTTTTAAAACAAGCTACATGTTTCATAAACTTGTGTATATTGTGGTTTTTAGTATTCATTTTAAAAAAAATAGCACCGACATACTTTTGAATGTCGATCATACTTTTGAATGGGAGACAAATAAATATCTCCCATTTGGAAGTAAATGTAATAAGTAACTAATGATATTATCTATGCTTTAAGGTTTATATTTTTTTTATAGAATACAAGCACACATTTTACCTGATGGTAGGAATGCTTCGTTTCCAGTAAAAAGGGTATCCGCTTCTCTACACTCACCATACGAAACAGTAACATAAAGCTGCTATTTTTCGCTGGTATTCTGTGACAGCATGGTCCTTTATTATGTAGCCTAAAGAAGTGTATAAGTGCAATAAGGCATTTTGCAACTTTTAGTTTTGTGAAATTGAGTAGAAATAATTTTTGTACACAATAAATTTTTAAATAAATGCGAGTGGAGCCGTGTATAAGCTGTGTAAGATCATACGTGAGTTTTTTTTTCTGGTGCTGATAGTAAATAATGATAATTATCGTCTGCATTTAATTTGAAGCATAATTGCATAATGAATTCTTGATTTCTGAAAAGATTATGAAGCAATTAATCCGCCGCTACGTTATACTCGTAATTACAGTAGTGCTACGCTGGAGAATTCAAGCAGAAGTGTAATAGTTTTTAACCGACTTTTTTTGAGATGTTGGAGGAGGTACTCAATTTGACTGTATTTTTTCTTATGGGTGAACCGATTTTGATGATTACTATTTGAAAGCTGATGCTACCTATGTGGTCCTATATAAATTAGATCAAGATCTGACCAGTAGTTTTTGAGTTATCCTTAATAATGCGTATGATGATGTTTTCATTTTATTTATATTGAATAAGTCGGTTGAACAAAACTTTTAATTTGATCACTAGTTTTCTTAAAGAAAAGTGATAAAACTCTTTTGAAGAACTACAGACTGACTGACTTCCTGAGGCTTTATGTTCTTATTACATCGATATCCACCGATTTCACTAGGAAAGTTTCAGCTTCCGGAGTTATAATATCTGTAAACTTATTTATGTGTCTATCGAGTTATCCAGAAAGATTTTGTGACAGTATATGTATAGTGTATGTATATTGCATATTACATCATATATGGTATCAGATCTTCTTAACGTGTTGGAGAATCTATTTAAGATGCACTATCTTGATCAAAGGATTAACCAAACTGCTATAATCTCACGGAATACCAGCGTGAAATAGCAACTGGTAACGAGGCATTCCATCTTTGTCCTCAGGGGTGACAGCGCATCTGCATTTTGATTCTTAATCGAGGAACGATGTATGTATTTATGGGCCACGCTATACAGTAACTATCAGGTGGACTATGTGCTCGTTTGTCACCCTTATTCTATCCCATGTGCAAGTACCCTTATTCTAAAATGTTACTGATAATAACTAAAAATAATAAAAAAGCGGCCAAGTGCGAGTCGGACTCGCCCATGAGGGGTTCCGTAGTAGCAAGTAACATTATTTACTTAAGCAAAGGTGCCGACAGATTTATTATTAGAAAATAATGGTTCACGGTTTATGCATAAGTTTTATGTTTATGAAATTAAATATTTTTTTTAATTTTTATATTTGAGTTGATTGAAAGGTAAATTGCGGTTTATGATTTATGACGTATTAAAAAACTACTAACTAAAACTACTTACTAGATCTCGTTCAAACCAATTTTCGGTGGAATTTTACATGGTAATGTACATCATCTATTTTTTTAGTTTTATCATTTTCTTATTTTAGAAGTTACATGGACACACATTTTACCACTTTGGAAGTTTCTCCCGCGCAAACTATTCAGTTTAGAAAATAAAGTTATAAAAAACCTCAATATCATTTATCCATAGATATCCCACACGTATGGGTTTGATGAAAAAAATGTTCAGTTTCAGTTCTAAGTATGGGGAACCCCCAAAATTTATTGTTTTTTTTTTCTATTTTTGTGTGAAAATCTTAATGCGGTTCACAGAATACATCTACTTACAAAGTTTCAACAGCATAGTTCTTATAGTTTCGGAAAAAAGTGGCCGTGACATACGGACCAATTCGGACAGACATGACGAATCCATAAGGGTTCCGTTTTTGGCCATTTGGCTACGGAACCCTTAAAACTGCGGTTACCACATGACAAGCGTGGCAACAATGAGAAAATCTCCCCTTTTGCGAAATCTATGGAGAGGCCTATATTTAGCAGTGAACTTGTGATTTACTGTAATAAATAAATGAATAATGAAATAATTTTGTTCTGTCTATCTCATCTATTGCGCCAATCGCTGAATGCTGAATGCAATCAGTCACAATCGCTCTGTGGAGACGGCAGCTTTGTACGATCTCAGTTATGAATTGAATAAATAAGAAGTACAACGTGGAAATATTATTAGTCATATATGAACGTCTGTTTGAATTTCCCTGCAATAATATTATCGAAGCCTTTTTTTATAGGAGAGGGGGCAAACGAGCATGCGGCTCAACTGATGGTAAGTGACTACCGCCGCCCATGAACAACTGCAACACCAGGGAGGGAATTGCAGATTCGTAGCCGGCCTTTTAAAAAGGAGTACGCTCTTTTCTTGAAGGTCCCTAACTCGTATCGGTCCGGAAAAATCACTGATGGTAATCGATTCCACAAGGAAGTCGTGCGAGGAAGAAAACATCTTCTAAATCGCACAGTGGTGGACCGCCAATCATCCAGATGGTGTGGATGGTATCGGGAGTTCTGCCGCGATGTGCATTTTTTTATTTTTTTTATTTATTCTTTATTGCATTCCTTAAAACAAAAGAATACAAAGGGCGGACTTAATGCCTTGAGGCATTCTCTACCAGTCAACCCATCGTGAAATTTGGCGGCTGGGATTAATCCGAACAATTCCTCAGAGCACTCCCCGTGGTAGATGCGAAAGAAAATGCAAAGGGATGCAACATCTCTTCGCAGTGCCAATGATTCGAGCCGATCGGAAAGGACTCGGTTGTCGACGATTCGAGCCGCTCTGCGCTGGATGCGGTCAAGTGGAAGGAGCTGGCACTGGGGAGCCCCTGCCCAGAGATGGGAACAGCATTCCATGTGAGGCCGAACATGCGCCTTGTAAAGTTGCAGGCGGTGTGCCGGCATGAAATACTGTCCCGCTCTGCTGAGCACGCCAAGCTTTTTAGATGCCAATTTGGCCTTCTCTTCCAAGTGACCACGAAACTGCACTCACTCGATATGTCGACTCCGAGGATTCCGATACTGGCTGAAGCAAGAAGGGTGGTGCCTTGAAACTGAGGAGATACGACAAAGGGGTTCTTAAGCCTGTCAATCGCAGTTGTTAATGTAATTACGAGTATACCAATAGAGTTGTGCATTAAAATAATTAAGATTAATATCAGAAATTTGTGTAATGACTAAAAATAAACATTAAATCAACATAATATAATATCAAATACGTAATTGGTAATAGTCACGTTCACGTCTTTGTAGAAATATACATTACTAATTTAATGGATTTTATCACGTTTAATTTAACTTAATTTCAATTCCCGACGTTATGGTTTTTTTTTTGCTTTGCTTTAGATTAAAAGCTTAAGGTACTTCAGGTTAACTATGACATCGGGATGCCATATATGTCCGTGACCATGGGCGCTGCAAAAACGAAATATTGGAAATTAATAATATGTAAAATAAATGAAGAAATCCATAAAGAGAGTTTTACTCATACTCATACATTGTGTAATGTTCTCGTAAATGTAAGAAATCATTAGAGATGTACCCAATTAGGTGCGTATCTCTAATGATTTCTTAGGTATCAAATTTGACAAGTAGAATCAATTTGATTTGTCGTCCCTTGTGAGCAGTTATGTTCAACGTGGATTTTTAGACTATGATTACGACGACACATCCAGAACCGAAATCAATTTGCAGGCTATAGAAATATTCCGCGTGGGAATCGACCCGCGGTCCCTCAGCGCCACAAGTTCATGCTTAGCCCTTGTGTTACTTTGCCGTAAAAGCCAACAATTGGATTCGCATATTGTAATTTTATTTTTACTTTGACATAGACCGAACAGCCGAAGGGAATTTCAAATGGATGTCATATTTGCATTCCTATAGAAAATCCTTTGTGCTTTGTGCAAATATAATAGAGAAAAAATAATATAGAAAAAAGATTTATTAAGAAACAAACATTTATTCGGGTTATTATAATACAAAACGTATTTGGAAGTACCACCTTAGGTGTAAGGTATCTATATAGGTACTCTGACGTTGTCCATCGTCAGTTGAGGAATTATATGTCAATCTATTTTTTTTCTTCAATGAATTAAAAATAACATGAAATATTGAGAGAAACACCAATTACAGTCTTTACAATATTTTAGTTTTATAAAACTAGAAAATTTAAATATTGTAAATACTGCAATTGCAGTCTTTACAATGTTTCAATTTTCTAGTTGGTAAGATTCTCTTTCTGTATAGGGGTTCATTTTGCAAGTAAAGAGATAGAGATACAAGAAAGAGATAGGGTAAGATAGCGGTACCTACCACTCACTTACCTATTTCTGGCGACAATTAATCGTAGCACGGTTGTGTTCCAATCTAAAGGCTCTCTGCTGCTGAGCCAGTGTAGTAACAGGCTGTAAGGTATTCCATCTTTGTCCTCATCTTTGACAATGCATTTGTAGTCCTCTTTCTTCAAAATTAACTGCAATTGTACATGGACTGCAGATCCACTTACAATCAGGTGGAGCGTAAGATTCTTTGTCAGTGAAATTAAAAAAAATATACATTTCAGTTTAGAATAGAATCGAACCATTTTTATTCAATATTGATTGCATGTAATTCTTATTGAAAGTAATTTTTAAATTTTACCACTTGTTCGGAAAAACCACTATCTTAGGAAGAACAAAAGAAAGTTTTTTTAAAACATAACTTACAAAATAGTATTTATACAATTGTTATGAAAACGTTTAGAAACAATATGGTAGCGATCACCTCATTCCTAGGGGTTATTATTAGTCATGTACTTTTTAGTAGTATAATAATCCTTACTAAACAATTTTTGCTTAATAAATATTTAAAACTTACTGATAGATAAGGTGTACACATTTTAGTACTAAGAGGAACGTAATATAATGAACATTTTTTATTATTACACAGTATTGTGAATAACATTATATGATGAACTATTTTTATAACTTATTATCGTAATAAGAACGAAATGAAAGACAAAGAGAGAAATGACTAATTTAATCTAATTTATCATGAAGTGAAGATCTCATACAAATTTATTGCTTTAATAAATCCTGCGTTATTTCTTCAAGGCCAAATTTAATACAACGTTTGGCACACTTTCTGGAAACATTTACATAATTAATGAAAGCAAACCAAATAATATACAAACGCAATTCAATAATAATATTTGCATTTGGTAAGATATTGGTGAAATATAAACTATCTGATTTTTTTGTAGGATAAAGGTGACAAACGAGCACACAGTGCACCTGATGGTAAGTGATTGCTGTGGCACATAGACATCTACATCTGTCCTTGTTAGCGCATCAAAATGCAGATGCGTTGTCAGCAGTGAAGACTAATATAGAATGTCTCTTTTGCAGTAAAAAGGGTCTCCGGTACTCTATTCTCACCGTACGAAACACATCAGCATTAAGCTGCTATTTTACGCTGGTATTCTGTGAGGGCGTGGTCCTTCCCCGGTCGAGCCGACCCATTCATGCTACAACTATATAATTAATATAGCTGCAGCATGTCTCTATATCTTTATCACAAAAGAGGCTTTTATATATCTTTTTTTTATAGGATAAGGGTGAAAAACGAGCATACAGTCCACCTGATGGTAAGTGGTTGCTGCGGCCCATAGACATCTACATCTATCCTTTGTTACAGATCAAAATGCAGATGGGTTTTCACCCGTGAGGACTAGGATGGAATGCCTCATTTCCAGTAAAAAGGGCCTCCGGCCACCTGCACTCACCAAGCGAAACTCAGAGGTAAACCTCTACTTCACGCTGGTATTCTGTGAGGTCGTGGTACCACCCCAGTTCGAGCCGGCCCATCCATGCGACAGCAAAAGCTGCCGCCTGGCTCTACCACTGTTAAATATCTATTCAACCACTCTCAGTAAGAAAATTCAATGTATCACCGCATTTATTCCGTAAGACAACCTAAACACTCAGATTGTGCACATGATTAAGTACGACTAGATCAAATACTCCGACTATGCACCTCCGCAGCACACACACTGCACTGATTATCAACACAGATGTTTCGAATCTAAGTGAGGAGTCATTAGGGACTTCATATCGGGCTACATTAGCAAAGGTGTTCCAGTTATGGATTTAAAATAGAATATCCGGGAACATGAATAATATTATCTGTCTTGAAATCACAAATCCGAATACTTAAGTGTATATATTGCATAGTGGTAGTGAAATACATGACGGTGGTCTTTAGTCAGCCAAAAACCTAGCAAGAAAAAATCCATGCACCTCAATAATGTAATTGTAAGCAACAGACGAAAGATTGAAACTTATGGCAGATTCTGGCTTATCTAAAGAGAATTTGATTTCATGGAAATTTAAACTTTTAATCAAAATAAAAAGCAGAACCTAAAGAACTCAAAAAATATAAAATAATTCACATAATAGTTGTTGAAGTCGGAGATTTAATTATATTGTACTCTATAACAGCACAGTAGATTTAGAAATATCACAAGCAAAGTAACAAATAACTTGAATAACGTCTTAACAATTACATTATAAACTCAAAATTCCAAATACAAATGTATAATATGGTATATTAAACGTCCCACTGCCGGCCACAGGCCTACTCTCACTTCTAAGATAATTTTAGGGCAAAGAAATGCCAGCTGCGCTGCCTCAAGGCATGTTGGCAAACTTCACATGTCTTCAAAATATTTTTTTTCTTATTTCTCAGACATGCAGGTTAATCAGCACTTACAATTGCAATTAGCAAATTCATCGGTGCCGGCGGGGATCGAACCCGGATTACTCGCGTACTGTGTGAATTTTTCAGTGGGCGCTAAGCCCCTGCGCTTATACCTATTTAATAAAAAAACATCAAAACCGGTTCACAATACAAGATATCGTGTAACATACGTACAAAAAAAAGAAAAAATATACCATCTAATTGTGAACCTCCTCCATTTTTGAAGTCGGTTAAGAAACGGTAAAGTCAAATATTTGCAAAACGATGAGAGAATTCAAACTTTGACACTTTGTTAGTTGTACAAGCTATCACTTTAATTATTCAACCTTGAATAAGACTTAATTCAAAGTAATTATTCATAAGCGGTAAGCATTGAAAATGACGACTTCAGAAATTAGTGAAATTAATGATCGCCTAGTGTTTGAAATTCCACCGTAATACATTAAATATTTTGCTTTGTATATTATACAGGGTTATTTTGAAATAACCGGTCAGAATAAGTAATTTAGGCAAATGGTGAAGAAAAATTAATTAAAATGATCTCAAACATTCTGTTTTTTTTATCTTTTAAATTCAAAAATGCACGGTATAACTGATTTTACTGCGCACGCATATACATTCGTAAGGGTCGATCGGTAGGTAAAAACGTTGCCCAAAAATCACATTCAATTTGGAATAATTTCAAATAAAAGTAGAAACATTATTTACTAGTATTTTCAATAACTGCAATAACGTTAAATCAATATTTATATATTTGAACTTAAGTTTAATTTTTGGCTACTCTAAAAATTACCCTGTACACGGTGGTCGCCTAGTGGTTGAAATTCGAACGTGACTCATAAAACTATATTAAACAAGCTGAATTTCACTTTAAAATGCACATTAATATATAAAACATAGATATCTTACATACGAAATATAAAATAAATGCTCTTTGTCTTGACATATAATCTCTACTCTGTGCGACCGTTTGACCACAGACTATAAGTGTTGACCCTTTCCTTAGAGAAGTTTAATGAACTTTAATGTAGTATGAACGTATACGAAGTATATTTAATTAATGTATTTGTTACAAATATAACATAATATAAATTTTAGACTATACTATAACTTACAATGAGTGTACATTCTACACTTTTTTAATTTTGCCAAACTGTAAGCCAGTTTGTCGGCAGCTTTCTGCACTCCTCTCCATATTAACTTAAACTATGCCAACCTCCTCCGTACACGCAATATTGTGTTGTTAATGAAAGCTTTTAAAAAGCCATACAAACTTTTCCCTTCAAATATTAATATATAGGGTTTTTATTTCATGTATTTGTAAAGCATATTCTAATATATAAAAATTAATATTTGTTTGTTCGTATTTTATGCGCTGCCATACCGTTCATCAGATTGCACTAAAACTTTGTAAACTTATTGCGTGCACTTGCGAAGGTTATAGTCATGGTACAATTAAGTTACAGTAGGTGGCGCTCGTATCGTACCGAAAAATGTATTTCAAAGCTATATATTATTCAATTTGATCGAAAATGTTGTTATCATTCCTAATTAAACAATATAAATCTTGAAAATTTGAAACGATGTTAACACAATTATTTCTTCTGCATCAACAACGCGACGGGACCAGCTAGTTTTAAATAAATTTAAGCTTCCTGCATTCTTCTTCATAAAAATTTGAACTATGCCATATATCATAATTCTCAGTGCGCGTTATATTCTAAAGCTACACATTTTTCCATTCGTGTACTTATATTATACAAGTGATCTTGTTCAAAATATAATCATAATAAAAAAACATTAAATAGTTGTAGAGTAATTCTCCAAAGGATTAGTAAGCTGAAGTGGCAATGGGCCGGCCATATAGCTCGAAGAACCGACAACCGATGGGGAAGAAAGGTTCTCGTGTGGCAGTCTCGTACCGGCAGGCGAAGTGTAGGGCGTCCCCCCACTAGATGGAGTGACGACCTGGTAAGATATGCAGGAAGTCGATGGATGTAGGTGGCTCAGGACCGTGCTTTGTGGCATTCTTTGGGGGAGGCCTATGTTCAGCAGTGGACTTGGGAAGGGCTGTAATGATGAATGATGTTGATGGGAGTAATTCTCACCATCGAACAATTCCCATCATTACATAATCGTACAACAAAAGGATATAAAAGAAAATTATGTATATTATGTTTGTTACAAGTAAAAGTGTATTGTTGTTTATTTATTGAGAAAAATAAGCTTTTCCATTCATAAACTTTTTACAGCGTAATAACTAATGTAATTCAACAAAAAGTTTGTCGATTTCATAAAGTTTGCTATAAAGTTTAGTAATCAAAGTTAAGCTCGCTTTAAAAGCTAATATTGTACAAAAATGAATATCTAAGGCTAAGGAAAATTATTGCACCGCATTTTGAAATTAGGAAATTTGAACTAAAGTTAGACACTTTTAGTAACATATTTTTTTATAGAATAAGGGTAACAAACGAGCACACAGTCCACCTGATGGTAAGTGGATGCTGTGCCCCATAGGCATCTACATTTAAAGATGCAGGTGCGTTTTCACCCCGGAGTAATAAGATAGAATGCCTCGTTTTTAGTAAAATCGGTCTCTAGCCATACGAAACACAGCGTTAACACAACGTTAAGCTACTATTTTCTACCGACTTCAAAAAGGAGACTCATAACTTTTTACTGGGTGGACCGATTTCGATGATTCTTTTTTCATTTGAAAGCTGGTGCTTCACATGTGGTTCCATATGAGTTTGATCAAGGTTTGACTAATAGTTTTTGAGTTATTCTTAATAATTTATATTGAAGTCGGTTGTAATTTTTTTTTAATTTTTTATTATATTCTGGTGTTCTTTGAGAGCGTGTTCCTACCCCGAACGGGCAGACCCGTTCGTGCTACAACCATAATATAGCTGCAGCGTGGCTCTACCACATATATTAATATTTATCTTAAATCACAGCTGAACATTGCCAAGACACTGTGTTAGGACATAGTGTATCGAGAGTTAAAGGCTTTAATTTTAGGAGTTTTTAAGCGGATTTTTTTTTAGTATCTTGAATTAATTAAAGTTGGTTTTTATTTTTTATTAATAGATTAATTAATCATTAATTAATTTATGCATTTTTATTCGATTAAGGAATATAGCAAAAGCTTAAGGTAATAACTAAAATGCCATCAAAACAGTGACGATAATACTTCATCTAGTATTTTTACCCTTAATGAAGGAAATCTTTCTTCAAATTTAAATTAACCCACTCTTGAGGTATATCCTATTTAATAAAAAAATATACCAAAATTGTTTCAAAATTAATGAAGGTATCGCGTAACCGTAAAGTCAAATTGACAAGGAAGTAAGGAAAGGGAGGAGGCCCCTTTTAATATCGGCTAATAAAGAGATCATTTTACCTTACTGGTTTTAGCTTTGAATCAAACTTATTACGCGGATTTCATCGCGGTTTATTTAAGTTATTTTTAATTTCTGACGTTTCGGGTGTTTTGATGTTTTCACGGTGACGGAGGAACTGAGGTTGTCATAGTTAAACTGGGTTACTTTAATCATTTAAATATTAATTTGTCTATCTGATGTTCGCAGATAGATGTGCTACAGTAACTTAAATTCTTGTAGTGGTGTGTATGAGTTTGGGTTTAATGTTATTAATTGTGGGATCCCAATCAAATGGTAGCACCCAGCCTTCTTCTCTATTGAAATAAGGATTATTTCAATTTTATTTACGAAAAATTCTTAAACATTATTCTGAAGGCGTAGTGCAAGGACTAAATGTTTGGTTGTATCGCTGCAGGACCGAGAGTTCGAATCCTGCGTAAAACAAGAGTTTATACAGCTTAAAAATAATTATTCCGGCTCTGGATGTGTGTCTTTGTGCAGTTTATATATGTAAACTGCCTCATGATACAGGAGAAAATCCTACTGTGGGATAACGTAGGTTTTAAAAACAGAGGATTTGTGATTTATCACATCTGATATTATTGATGAGTGCAAGAATATTCACCGCCATATCATCCCATGGACGTCATACAAGGCGACAGAGGAAAACTCAAACAGATACCAACATAGTAACAAAAACTGCAGTTACCAACCGTAATAACAATTTCACAAAATTAGGTTTGTCAATGGTCTACACATTGACAAACACGCAGTCGCGTAAATATAATAGATCATCAAGGCCTTAACTTTTATTATCAATGTCCCTTTAAAAAAGAATAAAATGTAATACGAAATGAAAAAGGCTGAATCCTCACCGACCCACGCTATCATTGTACTTAAAGGTCTCTGGGGGGACAATTTGTAAAAGGTGGGTTGAACAATGATTGAAATGAGTTTTTTTGGTAGAAAATTTCTTATTACAATATTTAATCATTGTCTCTTTTATATTATTTTAATGAATTCCGCTGGTTTATGCCATATTTATTCTGTATGTGAGAACTGTTTTTAGTACCTAGTTAACTATTGACATTCAATTAAAATGGTTAAATAAATAAAAATTTATATCTACTTAAGTTGAATTTGTTTGGCAATTAGTTAATTGTAATTACTTTGTAGTGCAGCGTGAAAAAGCAGTTTAATGGTGCTGTGTCTCATACGGATCTCATTCTCTACGGAATAGATACCCTTTTCACTGGAAATTAGACATTGCATCTTAATCCTCAGGGTTAACAATGCATTTGTATTTTGATTCTTCGGGACCAGCTTTTTTTTATATAGGATAAGGGTGACAAACGAGCACACAGTCCACCTGATGGTAAGTGGTTTCTGCGGCCCATAGACATCTACATCTATCCTCTATTACAAATCAAAATGTAGATGCGCTGTCACCCGTGAGGACTAAGATGGAATGCCTCATTTCCAGTAAAAAGGGCCTCCGGCCACCTGCACTCACCAAGCGAAACGCAGAGGTAAACCTCTACTTCACGCTGGTATTCTCTGAGGTCGTGGTACCACCCCGGTTCGAGCCGGCCCATCCGTGCGACAGCTAAAGCTGCCGCGTGGCTCTACCACTGTTAAAACCAGCTACCAGTAAATATTTAAAATCAAGAAGGAAAACGTATAGGGAAGTGATAGGAATAGGGAAAGTAATTAATTGCACTCTTATGGAGAAATTTTGAAATGCTGTTTCATTCTTAAAGGATCTTCCATCATCTATAGATACAGTCCACAACACCTTAATCGAACGTCAAATCCGGGACCACTTCAATAGGGCTCGCAATCTTTGTCGTCTGACCTTTTCTTATGAGAAAGGGGCTGCAGACACTCTCTTGTGATACTCCTTCACAGGGTTCACGTTCGCCGCGTTGACTGCCCGAACCCAACGTAGTGTGATAAAGAGTTTCTGGGTAGAACCTCTATGACAGACTAATCCCAGTTTGATTGGACCCCTTCAGACGAGGGATCTATATCGGGAGCGTGCTAACTGCAGATGCCGTTTTAATTGGTAAAAATGTCTATGAACCACAGCATCTACTTACAATCAAGTGGACTGTGTGCTCGTTTGTTACCCTTATTCTATACAAAAAAAAACATTGGTAGTCATAGCCACTCGCTATCAGGTAACTTATTAGGTCGTTGTTGTCTTGTTGTCAGTTAAAAAAAAAACGTTACCCCCACATAAGGATTTTCTTCTGTATCATGGAGGCAGCTTACAAACGCAAATTGCACAAGGACAAACATTCAGACCCGGAACAATTATTTGTGGGCCATACAAATACTTGTTCCGTGCGTGATTCGAACCCGCGGCCCCTGCCGCAGCAACTCATTGCTAAGCCACTGCGCCACGGAGCCGTCAAATTGATCATTCTAATATTACAAAATAGAAAAACAAGTAATAAATACTGGCGTATCTTTCTATTCTGTTCGAATACAGAACTAACTCCAATATAGTGGCGGTGTAAGGCCAACACTACTCCATATTGTTCCGTTGGTGTCATTAAAGGCAATATTGAGAAACTGAAACTGGAAAAGGAAAGCAGCATCTTTGTGAAAACAACAAAAATTATAAAATACTGCGGTTGCCAACACACCTGCCAATCGTGGAAACTATTGCCAAATATACCTTTGAGGCAATCTATAGGGGAGGCTTATGTTCAGTGTGGATTATAAGCTATAATGGATGGATGGATGGAGTTTTGTATTACCGGCGGGGTCAAACTTCAGTTGCTCGCTTCGCCTGCGAAATTTGAGGCTGACTTAGCCTCTAACAACGACAAATAATTTTTATAGCTGTCGTTCACCGATGCTAATAAAAATATCTCCGATTATTGCGTCCGTCCCTTTTTTATTTACAACCTTTTTTGATCGCTGCCTCTTTATTTCCTCTTCGTCATAAAGAGTTTCAAGTAATAAGCGACTTATTTCACGGTATTATAGTGAATATTACCAAATAGCAACCAAGAAATATAATTATACGTGGTAGAGCCATGCTGCAGCTATATTAAATGTATAGTTGTAGCACCAATGGGTCGGCTCGACCGGGGAAGGACCACACTCTCACAGAATACCAGCCTAAAATAGCAGCTTAATGCTACTGTGTTTCGTATGGTGAGTGTAGAGAACCGGAAACCTTTTTTACTGGAAAAGAGGCATTCTATGTTAGTCTTCAAAGGTGACAACGCATCTGCATTTTAATTCGCAAACGGGAATAGATGTAGATGTCTATGGGCTGCAGCAACCACTTACCATCAGGTGGACTGTGTGCTCGTTTGTCACCCTTATTCTATAAAAAAAAGAAAAAGAAAACATCGTAATAGGCAAAAACTGCCGTATTTACGAAAACTAATAGTACTTCGAAACTAAAAGTATATCCGCGACTGGATGTCTCTGCTGGTGATAAGAGGGCTGGTTTTTTCTCCTTCAAAGGCTAAGTATAGCCGTTCACCGTTCTTAGCACTGTACCGCTAAGAATAGGGCTGTATGATTACTCAACTTCTTAGTCTTTTTCTTAGTAAGTGGATACTGTGACCCATATACATCTACATCTATCCTCGATTACGAATCAAAATGCAAACGCGTTGTCACCCGTGAGGACTAAGATGGAATGTCTTGCTTCCAGTAATATTGGTCTCCGGTTCTCTACACTCGCCATATGAAATACAGCAGCATTAAGCTTCCATTTTACGCTGGTATTCTGTGAGAGCGTGGTTCTACCGCGGTCGAGCGGACACGTTCGTGCTACAACCATAATATAGCTGCAGCGTAGTTCTACCACGTATAATGATATTTTTAATATTGTATAATATATCAGAATTTTATAATGATTGTGTAGAACTTTCTAATTAATTATCTTATCTATTAAGACGTGAACAAAGTTATTATAAAACGGCATAAAACCTACATAATATAATATTACATAATGCATATACATACCACGCATTTGAGCCAAATGGTTTCGTTCATCGTTAATAATGCGTACAGCAATGGAGCGAAATAATTTGCCAGCATCTGTCTTTCCAGCCGATTGCAATGTTCGTGTTTACAAGGCAGGAGCGAACACTGAATATGCGCTTTACCGCTTCGGCTATATTACCATTTACCGTCATGTGGGATAGTTGTGAAGCACTGGATTATAACGATTAAAAATAATGATCCTTTATCTATTCTATTGTGAGACTTAAATATTCTATTCAATTATGGATTTAATTGCATTCTATTACTTAAATAAAACGTTGTTATTATTGATTTAAGTGTAATAAATCTCTTAAGTTAAAGTAAAGCCTAACTTTTTAAATTAAGACTTAACTTTTTGTTAGTTAATTAAATTCATAAAATAGAGGACCGAAATTTTTATTAATATAATAATGTTTTAGGTGTTTTATATTAAGGGTATTGAATGGTAAGAATTAAGTTAAAATTCGATTAATATTTATATTAATAAAAACGATAAAGTATATTCATTAAATTATGAAAAACCGAACTTAATATAGATACTTTAAATTCACCTAAAAATCTGTACAATATTATGTCATAAATACATTAATAAGTTGACATAAAACTACACATGAAATTGAGATAGTAATTCCAATGAACTTACCCGTCAGCTACAAAAATCCGTAAAACAATCACTTCACTTCACTGTCCAATACAACACACGTATTCGATGAAATTCAGCTGAAACGCGGAGCTACGAGCGCGACCTCGCTCCGACCCAGACTGAGCTAACCACTATGAGCGCCAAAGATTATCCAACTAAGGTGAAATACAGAAGCGACATATTGAATATTTTTATAACATATTTACATTATTTACCTAAGTTTATTATGCGTGTAGTCTTAATGTAAATAATTTAATAGTAACACAATGATTTGTTTTTGTTTGGAATTGAAGAATTTGACCGAAAAGTTGAGAAGTGGTAGGCTAGTGTAATCTTATTATTAATTATATATGCAAAGGGAAGTTAATCACGTTACTAGAAAATGTTGGCTATGAAAGTGGATGGACATAAAAATAGAAGGGGACCCAAGCAAAGATGGATTAACTGTATTATTGATGATAGAAGTTATGATAGAAGTATTGATGATAGTGAGTGAAGAGGAAGACCCGCTGCTAGTATTACTCAATATAAACTGTCTGTCTTAGACGATGAACTCGCACTTTCGAAAATAGGCGCTAAGTTGCTAGTCTGTACGCATTTTACAGATTGTATTTAGGAGAGGGTATATAGGAGTAATTTTTTAATTACTTTGAATTGTTATTAGAGGTAGCTTAGCAATGAGTCGCAACGCTAAGGGCCACGGGTTCGAATCCCACACGGAACAAGTATTTGTATGGCCTACAAATAATTGTTTCAGGTCTGGATATTTGTCCTTGTGAAATTTATGTATGTAAAACTGCCCTCACGAGAAAATTCTAGTGTGGAAGTAACATTTTAAAACAAAAAAATAAAGATATGCTGCTGCCTACCTGCTATTTCAGCTTCTTTCTCGGGTAGTAGATTCTGCTATGCCACCAATCCATTAGCCAGACGTGGCAACTATGAAAAATATTCCTTTTATGATGTTATCAATGAGGGATATATTTGATCAACTTCGGACTTTTGATAGGGTGTAATGTAGGGAGGGATGATAAAGAGTTGTAATCTTTGGTCCTTATTTTTACTTTTTCTTCATCGGCCCGTAAAATTCGATTGCTTATCATAGGCCTCTTCCGTATTAAGGGGGATTTGCATAATCGTCATACTTGGGAGACGGATTGACAATGGAAGTATCAGATGTCTCGCATCATTGGCGCTGCTGCCCATGACTGTTCTAGGTATAATATAATTTATCCGTATCACGAAACGTTTGATCAAAATCTTGACCTAACATATTAATCACAAAAATCATACAGAAGTAATCCTCCAACTTAGTTCTGCTGTAAATTGTTTATTTTAATTGGATTAATTTCAATATTATTAGTAAATAATGTGGATATTATGGACTCCATTTTAATTTATTCTATTATTTTGTATGTATAATTACCAATGGCAATTAACTTCTATATTAACGTTTGCAAAACACCCATTGTTTACTTTGTTCTATTGTCTAAAAAACGACTTTAGTAGAGGTAATTATCAGTCGTGAAAGCTTAACACAAATTTAGTTTGATTTACACTTTTATAGTATACAAAAACGTTTTAACATGCGTCGTAACTATCTTAATTGTTTGAACTAAACAGTCTTAACAATAGTAAAATCCAAGTGAATGTACAGGTCATTATTACCAGATCATTGTACTTTCGACACGATTTAAAAGTAACATAAAATCCCACAGCAATTAATTCTGTTGCATTTTCATTTGCTCGTTCCATTGTTTTATTATACTTTCGCTATCGGACAGATTTTAAAGTACATTCTTTCGCAGGGTAAATAAATATTTTACACTATCAAGATCTTCACAAGTTGCTTATATTGTGGCGTGGGAAACAAGACTATTGTATTATTATGAAGACTGTTTTAAGTTTGTTACTGTTTTAATTAACGTAATACTAAATGAAAAGTATGATAAAAGAAAAGTAAAAACAAATTTATTTTAATTTTGACTTCATAAGCGCTAAATAAATTAATTTAAGAGCCATAGTAGATCAAGTGCAAAAGCTCGCTGCAAATTTCACAGTATGCGAGGAACGCAGGTTCATTTTCTTACCGACACCACTGAAATTGATAATTGCAATTTTAGTGCTTAAAGGAGAGAGAAAACATCGTGAGAAAATCTATATTTTGCATCACCACTGAGGACTTTGATGGTATACCTCGCAGACCTCAATTAAACTGGGTCTCTATAAGTACTAATCCGGCCGGGCACAGCAGTGCAGTGACAGTTATTTGGCCACAGAAATAGTTTAGAGGGTGGTACCACCCAGACGGACTCCTATCTAGAAAGCCAAGCGAGTCCTACCACCTAGTATGCCTAACTACATGTTTTAAAAATTTAGAAAAAGGTTTTTCGAAGACATGTGAAGTCCATCATCAACGCGGCGGATACTTTTTTTCCATAAAAGCTACTCAGAAATGAAAGGAGGCCCAGCAGTGGAACGTTATGGGCTGTAACTTTACTTTACTTGTTTACTTTCGTTAGTTAATATTAATAAGTTCAGAAATTAAAGGATGCACAGCAGAGGAACGTATATGAGCTGTAAATTTACTTGTTTACTTTCGTTATTAATAAGTTTATTATTAATAAGTTCAATATATAAATAGAGTAGTTGGAGTGACGACCTGGTAAAACATGCAAGATGTCGATGGATGCAGGTTGCTTAGGATCGTGCATTGTGGCATTCCTTGGGTAAGACCTATGTTCAACAGAGGAATAGCTATGGGCTGTAATGATTTTGGTGATGATGATACTAATAGAACACAAAATCTTTTCCCAGTCGAGCCGATCCAATCGTGTTACAACTATAATATAGCTGCAGCATGGCAATCCTATGTATAATAGTTTCACGTACTTAGTTTTTCATAACTTCTAACTTGCGACAGACCTATGCCCAACAACAAACTCATATCATTCTAATAATACCGATTTAGATAATATTATACTTTACGAATAATCGTTATTGTCCTCTGAGAGACACAATTTTCTTAACCACTTAACATACTATACCCAGTCAACTCTAGAATATTATCTCTACTTTGCTCCCTTTCTATTCCGTACATTATCGTACCTTTCTCGTTTACACACAGATGAGAAGGCTTGATGTAGACGCGCGGGAAAATTTACCTGGATTCGTCCCAGGCGCTTGTTTTCAAGTTAGATACATTGTGCCGATGTAGTGTAGTCGTTAAGAGTCACCTATTTGTAATAAGCGTCTCGTGTCTCTCTCTCTCTCTCTCTATTGTCTGTCTCTTTATCTTTAAGTCTATTAAACTAATAATTAATAGTGATTTTAAACTTGTTGCGATTAAAATTAAATTATTATGAAAAATAGACATAAATACATATTTATTATAACAGTTTTAAAAATTTACCATCTAATAAAATCGACTACAAAGTAATACTGTGTAGTGAATACCGCGTATTGGTGTAAGAATATCCACTACCCTACATCGTCCCGTGGGTGTCGTAAGAGGCAAAGCAGGAAACAAATCCAGAGATGTACAGCAGCGTCTTCTTAAAAACTACTAAAAATAAAAAACCACCGTTGCCAAGTTCCTTGCCAAGCGTAACAACTATAGCAAATGTTCCTCATCTGAGGCAATCTATGAGGAAGGCCATCTTCCAGAAGTGGAATTAAATAGGCTGTAACGGTAACGTTGAAAGCGGAATTCAAAGATCTAAAAAGAATAAAATAGTTTCCACAAAATCGCTTCTGAAATCTGAGCTATAACATAATTTAATGAAAAATTAAAGTCCCTACATCAGAAGAAATTATTTTATTAATTAATTTATTTAGATAGATACACCATCGAAAATATCAATATGTATTGTTACCAACGAAATACAAAATTTTTAGACAAAGGATATGATTTGACAGGTGTATAAACCAAGAAATGAATCAGGATTTACGATCTAGCATGCACCAACACGAAACGCAACGTCACACGATCTAAAGCATTTCCATGTTTTATCTAAATAACTTTGTCAGCGAACAACTTCGTAAGAATCACGCCACACGTATGAAGGTGACAAGGTCGCTAATCGCTTGTAAATTCGACCTCACATATTATGGCCAAGGACTTTGTTTTCGTCTTTTGTATGCTAATATAAAATGTAACATTTGTGTCTTATATAAAAACATAACAGAACAATTTCCGAGACTTCTTTGTTTATAGTGTCTAAAGCCTATATGTGTGAGGTACTATAGGTCTATTTCTTATTATATTTTGATATTTTGTAACAAAAAAATATTGAAAATTAAAGAGATTTATGTGCGTTACTATTAAACATGGCATATTAATCCTTACGAATGAAAGATAATTCATCATCAAGACAATTTTATGAAGATAAACTTTGCCCTTAATAGCAAAAGTTTAAGCTTAAGAGATAATGAAAAATTAAAATAATTCAATTCAACACTCGTCTCGGCGCGCGAACGATGCCTAGCTACCTGCTGAAACCGAGAGAAACCAGCAGTGAACGCCTCTAAGAGAGGTATCTTGTCACGCAGCTCAGACGTGTGATACCGCGGGGATCAGCTAATTCGAGATAAATGTCGACGTCTATGGGCCACAGAATCCACTTACCATCGGGTGGACTATGTGCTCGTTTGTGATTGTTTGTCATGTAAACAATATATCGGGGTCAACAAGTTTTTTTGACTTTTTTATACAAAAATGGCCCCTTACGCTGCACATGATTTTTTTTATACAATAAGAGTGACAAAACAGCACACAGTCCACTTGACGGTAAGAGAATGTTGTGGCCCATTGACATCTATATTTTTCCTCGATTAAGAATCAAAATGCAGAAATGTTAAGACAAAATGGAATAGAGACTAAGATGGAATGATTTTCCAGTGAAAAGAGTATCCAATTCTCTACACTCACTAAATACGAAACATGACAACATCAAACTGCTATTTCGCGTTGGTATACCATGTAGTGGGTGTCGTAGGAGGCGACAGAGGAAAACAAATCAGGAGATGGGCAGCAGCGTCTTGCTTATAACGACCGAAAATAAAAAGATGCGGTTGCCAATCAGATTGTGAAGCGTGGCAATTGTGGCAAATATCTCCGCCATGAGGCAATCTATGGAGGAGACCTATATTCAGCTGTGAACTTTCATAGGCTGTAACGGTAATACTGTATAGTGGCTTTATAAGACAATGACGTGCTAACCCATACCACATGTGTCGGAGTGAGATGAGGTGATAGTGTCTATTCTACTGCCATCACACGGCTGGCTATTGATTGCAAAGCAAGCAACACCTACAGGTCGTTTGCTCGAGATTATGAAAAAGGTTGACTCAAGTAGAAAAGTTACAACGCAACTAATTCCAGAGTTTGCTTACGTTGCTTGAAGTTGTAATTTGAATAAATAGGATGACTTAATTTAGTTCAAAGTAAACAAGGATTATAAATGCCTTGTTTACATAAAGTAATTAATGTAAATAAGTAGCTATCAGCTATAGCTAGAGTAGTGATCAATGAAAGTACAATTAGCCTTACTTTGTGTTTTCTTAATAGATAAAAATAAAATAATTAAGTAATAAAAGATTTCTTTTTCAGTTTAATTGGATAGGTAACATTAATTTATGAGGTGATGTGTACAGCTACCCATAGAACCTCTCATTCTGACTCAAAACCTCAGGTGTCCCGAAAACGATGCTGCCACACTCGGTCTTCAGCTTTGCCAGTTGGCTTTTCTGGCAGACAGATCTCTGGCAAAGACTTTGGTGCCTTGATTCCGCTCGATAGTTTCATCAATACAAGCTGTATTGAAGTTGCGTAGGTCCCGCCGCATGCATTTTGAGCTCTGTCTGTTCAGTTGCCTGTATGCTGTCAAATCTGTTGAAGACTGCAGCTTCATTTCCCGTCTAACAGTCATGATATTAAGAGCGTGATTGGAGAGTTTTTGTGTTCATCTGCGACGGGTCTTGCATAACTTAGCTCTGGCCGCATGGACAGTACCCACGAGCTTGTCATTCATATTGTCCACTGCATTGTAATCTTCTAGGTACTGAAAACGCTTTTGTAACTCGAGCTGAAAGGTTTCGATACTTCGTATTAGAGCATGAGGGGGACGGAGTGCTGTCTTCATTAGACGACACCCCCCCCAACTTAACTTTTAGGTTGTGTGCCACTAACCATTCGGTGATCGCTACCAGCTTTCATCCTAGCCATCACTGAAACATCACTGAACAGTTGTCGTCTGGTCGTCATAATGAAGTCAATCTCATTTTTGTCGAACCGTCAGGGTTCGACCAGGTCAACTTCCTGTGGGGCCGCTTCTGAACAAAAGAGTTCATCATAAAGAGTCCTTCTTTCTTCATCAAGTCGGCCAGCTGCTGGCCCCTTGGGTTCCGTCGCCCTATTCCAAACTTCCCTACCTTCAGCTCACCGTTCTATCTTGTGCCTAGTTTTGCATTGAAATCTCCCAATAACATCGTATAGTGGGTTTTAGAGGAATGCATGGCTTTAGAGATATCCTCATATATTTCCTCCACCTGCTCATCGGGATGTGCCGAGGTTGGTGCGTAAACCTGTATGACCTTCAATGAATACCATTTGGTGATTCTGAGTATAAGGTACGTAATCCCCCTCGACTCACTCCCAATCTTTACAACGTTATTAACGAGAGACTTGTGGACGATAAATCCGACACCTACTTGGGACAGACGGTCGCCCTCGGCAGTCGGTAGAACAAGTTGCCGGATTCAAAGATTACCGTGTCCTCCCCCTCTCTTCGGATCTCGGATAATCCTATAATATGCCAGCGTAAATTGCCTATCTCTTCTTCCCGCTCCATGATCTTCTCGTCAGTACTTAGGGTGCGTGCGTTGTATGTTGCCAGGTCGAGTCGTCTTAGGTGGTAACCAAACCTTCAACGGAGATTCTTAGCAACTCCCACCCCGCCGTTACCATGGTCACCACCGTAGCCAGGAATAGCGGGGCCGCCGTTGACTGGGGGCCGTCTCTTCGTAACTTTCATCATGGGGAGATATTTGCTATAGTTGCCACGTTTGGCGAGCGGGTTGGTAACGGCAGTTCTTTATTGTAGTATTGCTGTTATCAGGCAGATGTTGCTGCCCATCTCCTGTCTGTTTCCCACTGTCGCCTTTTACGACTCCCAGGGGAAGATATCCCCCCCTGCCATTGCTCGCTATCTGTTTATCAAGTTTTATCACAACCAGTTCAGCCATTTCGAAGATTAGCCCTTACACACAGAAACACAACAAACAGTGGTAACAGTGGTAGAGCCACGCGGCTGCTTTTGCTGTCGCACGGATGGGCCGGCTCGAGCCGGGGTGGTACCACGACCTCACAGAATACCAGCGTGAAATAGAGGTTTACCTCTGCGTTTCGCTTGGTGAGTGCAGGGGGCCGGAGGCCCTTTTTACTGGAAATGAGGCATTCCATCTTAGTCCTCACGGGTGACAACGCATCTGCATTTTGATTCGCAAACGAGGATAGACGTAGATGTCTATGGGCCGCAGCAACCACTTACCATCAGGTGGACTGTGTGCTCGTTTGTCACCCTTATCCTATATAAAAAAAAAACATTTTAAAAATGGTTGTCTGTGTATCATTAAAATTACCACCCAAGTTTAATATAAGCCAGTTATTTCAATATTACAGACTGACTCTTTTATTTATATGTATAGGGACAACTAATTTTATTTATATGTATAGGGATAACATAAATATTTCACTATATATAAAAATCAATTGCTGTCCGTTAGTCTTACTATAACTCAAAAACGGCTCGACCGATTTTGATGAAATTTTTTGTGTATCTTTGTATGGGTCCCTAGATGGTTTAGAGTCACATTTGTCGATGTTGTCGAGATTCAGTAATCACCCGTGGGCCTCGGAATAGATCGCTAGTAAACAATAATTAATTAAAAAGAAATTCAAAATGAAACTTCTTTATTATCAGTTAGTAAGGTCTTACTTCCAGATTTAAGCACTTAAACACAAATTATGAATGTTTTATGTGTAAAAAGTATAAACCTTTTAACAGATAAATTATTTTCAAAAGTGGCTTAATTTTAGGGTGTAATATATTATAAAATGATGTAAGACTATAAAGTTTTAAGATATAACGTTGGCTCAGAGCCGAGTATTGGCAAACACTCGAGTACTTTGTAGTTGGATTAGTATTGTGTATTAACAAAAAGTAGACCGCTGGTAGAGCTTACATTAGTATAACATGATAGTAACTTATGATAGTTATGTTAGTATCCGTGTTTAGTATTAACTTGCATGTACACACATCAACAGAATCTAGGGATATTTTATATTTCATCAAATATCTAAAAATCTATGAAGAATTTTCTGATATAGTAAATGGAAGAGTGATAGATTATTTTAAAGTATTTAAAAAAATTAAAAAACATTTCGTAATTTTTTTGTTTAAAAAAATTATAATTTTTATTAATGGCAGTAGAAAATTACTATGGTAAAATAAACTTCATTTTTGTTCTTATAAAACCATTAATTTTAATTGAAATTAAAAATATCTTATAAACTCTTATTATAAGTAATCTGTGTTACCACCTCTTATATTAATTACAAATCAAAATTGATTGTTCATACTTAAAATTAAATTGTCAATGTCTTGCTACGGTGAGGTCCCATGTTCTTTGCGAGTGTTTGCAAAGTTGTTGTTCCGTTGTCAAATTTAGCGGAAAATCTCTCAAAGCTTTTCGTTGTAACATGTCCCAGGCATTCTCGATAGGATTTAAGTCGGGCGACTGTGCAGGCCAATCCAAAACTTGAATATCATGGCCTTGTAGAGAGGCCGGCCGACGCCAGCCGCGCCGTATGGGAAGGAGCATTATCGTGCATGAGTAGAAATTCCTGGCCCATTTGGATTCTGTGTGGGACAATAACCTCCTCGTGGTATTTTTGTGCTGTTATGCTGAATATAGGTCCGCCAAGACGAATTCCTGCCCACACCATGATTATCCCGCCTTGGTATGAGTGGACCTCCTGAGGGTACCGTAGACGGCTAACTCCCTGGAGTTCTTCAAACGTGTGTTCTTCTGGGATCCGGATGAAACCCTAACCAAGACTCATCGGTGAACTGCACCAAAGACCATTGTTCGTCACTCCACGGTAAATGTTCTCCAGCCCACGAAAGCCGCCCACCGCGATTGCTACGTCGCTATTCTGGAATACGTAGCTGTCTTCGAGCATGAAGACCAACTTCATGAATGTTATCAATCTGTTTATAAACTTTTTATGGATACTAAAAAGATTTTAAACTATAAAATCTTAATAATTTAGGATTAAGGTATCCCTAGATTCTGTAGATGTGTTTATTGGAAAGTCTTTGGTAACAAAGGAAGTTGGAACATTTTTAACAATTTCGTCTTATAGACATTTTCATCAGTATAGAATAAACAAGTAATGTGTAAATATTTCTAGTAATGTGTAAATATTCTAATACAATTCCAATATAATTAGAATAATGTGTTACCGTTAAGATTTCGGAGTGGTAATTATGAATGTACAAATATATATTTTAACTAACTAAATCCGGCAGACGTTTTCCTGCCAGTTAATATCATAGGCTCTATTAAGCAACGTATGTTTTTAGCGCATGCAATTTAATTTATATATCGCCGTGCTTGATTTAAAAAAGCAAATAAAATCAAAATTTTAAAATTGTTTGTTTCTAATTTTCTTTTTAATTTTTGTTAGTTTATAAATATAAACCTTCTCCATTGAAAAATACACACACACACACACACACATATATATATATATATATATATACAGGGTATTTTTGGAACGCTCCCGAAAACTTAGACAGGCGACAGCACCAAGTATACCTTTGATCATGGGTCACAAATAAATTTGATCCTGATGAAAAAAAAAATCATATTTTTACAACGTTTTATTAGCGTTATTCACGCGCCATCATGTTAGTACAGCTAAATGAAACGATAATTTCATAAAAAAAATGATGAAAATACTGAAACATAAAACCAGCAGTGAAAACTGAATTGATATCACCTGACTAATGGACGCGCGAACGGTGAAAAAAGAACGCTGGCCTTGAACTTGGGCACAGCGATTTATCACATATTGGTACGAAGGGGGCGCGACGGGGAAACAATCCGCCAGTATTACTGTGCCTGCATGCTATTGGTTCCCGCGCTTTGTTCGCTCCAAAAATACAGTCGCATACACAGCTTACTTTGCGACTCGCGACGATGTTTTAAAAAGGAAGGAAAGAAAAATTATTAATATCTATTGTTTTATGACTAAACTAGTGAACGAAAAGGTAAATATGATAGGAGAAGGTGAATGGGGAAAATTGTGCAGTAAATTTAAAAGTGTTGAGGAAGAATACCGAAAAAATTACCATGTGATCGACCTGATGACGGAAGCTCAAGCGAAGATGAAAGTGATGATGAAGTAGCATCCAGTAACACCAACACACCTTCAACATCTGGCTTCCATGTGACCCAAGACGACATAATGGACGGCGTGCCACCCTTACCTTAAGTTTTCTTGTTACAAACTACTTTATATTTTACGATATAAATAACAAATAATGCTCAAGTAAACATTATCCATTTTTAATTCCAAGTAAGGCACCTATTATGATTCTACAATAAAACAATTAATTACTTACTATAATATTATAAAACAATATCCCAATACCATGTAGTACTTTAGAACGCGACTGTAACCTCCCTCCACTCGACCTGCTAGCTCGGTGCGAAATAATGTAACCCGCCCGACTCGTGTCGCATCACGCTGTGACGCAGTAGGTTTCAGTTTAATTGTAGTTTTTGAAACAGTTCCGTGTTGATTTTGTTACTTGTTGTTACGTTTTTTTGTTTTAATAATGCTTAACGCGTACGTTTATAGTGATTGTGAATACGACAACATGTTATGTATCCGAACCTAGGTACACGAAGTATCGCTAAATAAATTGTTAAGACGTCGGGATGGAACAAGTGTGTCATACTGTGCAGTGCACAAAGTGTTGAAGCGTAACCGAATGCGCCTATACAAATTGCACAAAGTGCAAGCTTTAGTTCCCGGCGATTACGACCGCCGACGAGTTTTCTGCCGTTGGTTATTATACCAGCAACAACGTGTGGCTGGTTCCATTGAGCACATTATCTGAACGGATGAGTCGACATTTACCAGAAATGGCCTGTGGAACCGAAGAAATACACACGTGTATTCAGAGGTTATCCCGCACGCTGTTTGACAAACCGGGCACCAAACCCGATGGTCGGTTAACGTATGGGCAGGTTTATTTAAGGATCGCATATTGGGACCAGTGTTTCTGCCACAGCGACTGAACGGACAGCGATACCTAAACTTTATAAATGAACAGTTGACAGACATTTTAAACGACCTATCGTTGGCTGAATATCGCCGCACATGGTTCCAGTATAATGGTGCCCCTCCACATGTGAGGTTCGTCCGTGAGCGCCTCAATGAGCTATTTGATGATTGCTGGATTTGGCGGACTAGGACCACACGCTTGGCCACCTCGCGCACCAGATCTGACCCCGTTAGACTTCTTTCTGTGGGGTATGTGAAAGAAAGGGTTTTTAATCGTGAGTGTGATAGTGCTGACGAAACTACAAAAGGATCGTGGATGTTTTCGACAAACTACGTACGCACTGTGTCGAAGATCACACGATGATGCCCCGCCTCCATGAGGAGACGCAACACCGAGCCCAAATCTGCCTTGAAATGAATGGAGCACAATTTGAGCCGCATCTCATAAGACCACGGAGGATTTAGAGCGGTAAGCTGTTTCATAACTAATTTTTTTTAAATAACTTAGTACTGAACTAATCTGAATACATACATAACTGAATACATGAGAATAATAAACATACCTACACGATGAATAAAAACGCATGACTCTAACCTTGGTTACATTTCATTTATGTATTTTGTTATTAGCGGGAAATCGAACCAGTTATTTGGGTTATTTAACCTGTAAATTCGGATTAAAATGGCTACGTGGAGACAAGTACAGTGGCAAAATAGTATGTTAAGTAGATAAGTTAGGTATTTAGACAAGTGTTGTAAATTATTAGGTATTGTGGTATAGCCCGCTAGTTGCGGACCGCGCGAATTTGCGTTCGCGCGTACATTGACCTTTAATCAGCTGATATGAATTCAGTTATTCCACCGCTGGTTTTAGGTTTCAGTATTTTCATGATTTTTTTTATGAAATTATCGTTTCATTTAGCTGTACTAACATGATGGCGCGTGAATAAATCTAATAAAACGTTGTAAAAATATGATTTTTTTTCATCAGGATCAGATTTATTTGTGACCCATGATCAAAGGTATACTTGGTGCTGTCGCCTGTCTAAGTTTTCGGGAGCGTTCCAAAAATACCCTGTATATATATATATATATATATATATATACCACTTTTCATGGTCGATCGATCAAATAGATTTTGAGTTAAACAATTTCATATATTCGAACACCATCTTCTTAGTAAGAAGTTATGAGGTAACACACATAAAATAACATACAGTCGAATTGAGTACCGTCTCCTTTTTAAAGTCGGTAGAAAAGTGCAAGCCTCAAAATCGTTATTATTTTTTTTTATGAAAATTAAATAAAAGTTTGATGAAAAAAAATATACTGGTAAATCCAATTGTACATGCCTTAAGCGTATTAAAAAAATGACGTATAACATTATTATACGTAATTTTTGAAAATAGGCTAATTTAATAATATAATAAAGGCTAATGTAATTTCAACCTTTTTTACTTTAACTTTTTAGAGCCAGGCGGCAGCTTTTGCTGTCGCATGGATGGGCCGGCTCGACCCGGGGTGGTACCACGACCTCACAGAATACCAGCGTGAAGTAGAGGTTTACCTCTGCGTTTCGCTTGGTGAGTGCAGGTGGCCGGAGGCCCTTTTTACTGGAAATGAGGCATTCCATCCTAGTCCTCACAGGTAAAAACGCATCTGCATTTTGATCTGTAACAGAGGATAGATGTAGATGTCTATGGGCCGCAGCAACCACTTACCATCAGGTGTACTGTGTGCTCGTTTTTCACCATTATCTTATAAAAAAAAACACACACGTTTTCACTAAATACCTTATAATTATTACTATACTTCAAATTTTTCGATCATTTTATGTTAAATGTCAATTAAAAAAAAGCTTGGAAAATCCATAAATGCACGACTCATAATGCTCATATGATCGTGAAAAATTAAAAAAAAATGTAAATTGTAGTTCTATTCGTCAAAAAGTTTCAGTAGCAATCACCGAGGTACATTTTCAAGTCAGTCTCACAAGTCCGGGGGTATGGTGTCATCATAACTAATAAAACGAGGCCAAACTAGGCACATCTGGTTCCCCTCGTCGAGGGGTTCCAGTAGCAGATACCGAAGTACACTTTCAGGTCTATAAAGTCCAAGACATATAAGTATATTTACATATAAATTCTGCATTCTTTTAGGGAAACAAAATATTGTAATAAAATGTTATTTTAAAAATAATAATAATATCTTACCTTCGTCGGGTATCTATAAAACTTTATTTTTGGAATGTTTTGTATTTCTACGGCGACTTTTTTCTCTGCAAACAAGAGATACAATATCCACTCACAACGGCGGCCGAGGCCGGACTCACGAATGACAGAGTGAAACAGTGTATTTAGTCATCATTCATCATCATCATTACAGCCCTTCATAAATCCACTGCTGAACATAGGCCTCCCCCAAGGAATGCCACAAAGCACGGTCCTGAGCCACCTGCATCCATCGACTTCCTGCATGTCTTACCAGGTCGTCACTCCATCTAGTGGGGGGTCGCCCTACACTTCGCCTACCGGTACGAGGCTGCCACTCGAGAACCTTCCTTCCCCATCGGTTGTCGGTTCTTCGAGCTATATGGCCGGCCCACTGCCACTTTAGCTTACTAATCCGTTGGGCTATGTCGTTTACTCTAGTTCAACTGCGGATATCCTCATTTCTAAGTTTATCACGCAGAGAAACTCCGAGGATAGCCCTCTCCATAGCTCGCTGAGCGACCTTGAGCTTCCTTATACGGCCAGCTGTGAAGGACCTCGTCTCAGTTCCGTAAGTCATCACTGGCAACACGCACTGGTTGTACAATTTCGTTTTAAGGTTTTGAGGTATGTCTGACGAGAAGATGTGTCGTAGCTTCCCGAACGCTGCCCAGCCGAGTTGAATCCGTCGATTGACCTCTCGGTCGAAGTTGGACTTACCTAGTCGGACTATTTGTCCCAGGTAAACGTACTCGTCAACAACTTCGAGCTTAGTGCTCCCAACAACCACCGGCATAGGTGTGACATAGACATTAAACATGATCTTTGTTTTGTCCATGTTCATCTTAAGACCTATGCGTTGGGAGACACTATTGAGGTCATTGAGCATAGTGCTTAAGTCCTCCAGCTATTCTGCCATAAGGACTATATCGTCGGCAAATCGAAAGTGAGTGATGTACTCGCCATTGATGTTAATACCGTATCCTTCCCAGTCCAGAAGCTTGAAAACGTCTTCCAATGCAGCGGTGAAAAGTTTCGGGGATATAATGTCACCCTGTCTTACACCTCTCTGAAATTGGATAGGTTTCTTAATCTGGTTCTGTACTCGGATAACCATCGTAGCCCTACTGTACAAGCTCTTCAGCGCTTCGATATACCGACAGACAACTTGGCACCGCTGAAGGAACTGCAGCACCGCCCAAATTTCGACGGAATCAAAGGCTTTCTCATAGTCCACATACGCCAGACATAGTGGAAAATTGTACTCTTCGGACTTCTGTACAATTTGCCGAAGGGTATGTATGTGGTCTATGGTGCTAAAGTCCTTTCGGAAACTGGCTTGTTCGGGAGGCTGGAAGTCGTCAAGTCTGCGCGCGAGACGATTCGTAATGACTCTAGAAAACAACACGCAGACGCGGCTCAGAAGGGAAATCGGTTTGTAGTTCTTCAAGAGAGCGTTGTCACCTTTCTTGAAGAACAAGACCACCGCACTTCTGCTCCACGACTCCGGTGTAATGCCACCATGGAGGACGGAATTAAAGAGCTTCTGAAGGACTTCAAGTACCGGTCTTCCACCCGCTTTCAGAAGCTCCGCTGTAATTCCATCCTCGCCTGGGGCCTTGCCGTTTTTAAGGTGCTGGAGAGCCATTCTAATCTCGCTCAGACTGACGTCCGGGATATCTTCGGAATAGTGTCGAATAAGACTCGCTCTTGGATCGTTACTCACACTTGCGTGTGGCTCCAACGATGACGTGTACAGCTGCCCATAGAACCTCTCAATCTCACTCAAAATCTCAGGTGTCCCGGAAACAATGCTGCCACATTCTGTCTTCAGCTTTGACAGTTGGCTCTTTCTGGCAGACAGATCTCTGGCAAAAACTTTGGAGCCTTGGTTCCGCTCGCTCGCTTCTTCAATACGAGCTGTATTGAAGTTGCGTAAGTCCCGCCGCATGCATTTGGAGATTTGTTTGTTCAGATGCCTGTATGCTGTCAAGTCTGTTGAAGAATGTACCTTCATCTCCCGTCTAACAGCCATGATATTAAGAGTGTGATCGGAGAGTTTTTGTGTTCTTCTGCGGCGGGTCTTGCAGAACTTAGCTCCGACCGCATGGACAGTTTCCACGAGCTTGTCATTCATATCGTCCACTTCATTGCAATCTTCTAGGCACTGATAACGGTTTTGTAACTCGAGCTGAAAGATTTCGGGACTTTGGAACAGAGCACGAGGGGGACGGAGCGTTGACTTCATTAGACAAGACCTCTCCAACTTAACGTTTAGATTCAGTGTGCCTCTAACCATTCGATGATCGCTACCAGTTTCACCCTCGCGATCACGGAGACATCACTGAACAGTTGTCGTCTGGTCGTCATAATGAAGTCAATCTCATTTTTTGTCGAACCATCGGGGCTCGACCAGGTCCACTTCCTGTGGGGCCGCTTCTGGAAGAAAGAGTTCATCATAAAGAGTCCCTCTTTCTCCATGAAGTCGGCCAGCTGCTGGCCCCTTGGGTTCCGTTGCCCTATTCCAAATTTCCCTACTTTCAGCTCACCGTTCTCTCTTGTGCTTAGTTTTGCATTGAAGTCTCCCACTAACACCGTATAGTGGGTTTTGGAGGAATACATGACTCTAGAGATATCTTCATACATTTCCTCCACCTCTTCATCGGGGTGTGCCGAGGTTGGTGCGCAAACCTATATGACCTTCAGCGAATACCGTTTGGTGATTCTGAGTATAAGGTACGCAACGCTCGTCGACACACTTCCGATCTTTACAACGTTGTTAACGAGAGACTTGTGGACGATAAATCCGACACCTCCTTGGGACAGATGGTTGCCCTCCGGGTGATAGAGCAAGTTGCCGGATTCGAGGATTACCGTCTTCCCCCTCTCTTCGGACTTCGGATAATCCTATAATATGCTAGCGCAACTTGTCTATCTCTTCTTCCAGCTCCACGATCTTCTCGTCAGTCCTCAGGGTGCGTGCGTTGTACGTTGCTAGGTCGAGTCGTCTAAGGTGGCAACCGAACCTCCACCGGAGATTCTTAGCACCCCTTGCCCCGCCGTTACCATGGTCGCCACCGTAGCCAGGAATAGCGGGGCCGCCGGGGACTGGGGGCCGTCTGTTTGTTGCTTTAATCATTGAGGGGTATTTGCCATAGTTGCCACGCTTGGCGAGCGGGTTGGCAACCGCTCTTTTTTTATTGTAATTTTTGCTATTATCAGGAAGATGCTGCTGCCCATCTGCTGCCTGTTTCCCTTTGTCGCCTTTTACGACACCCACGGGAGGATATGGGGTAGTGGATATTCTTGACCGCCACTACACGGCAATACAAGGCTCACAAACCAATGAAAATTTCGCCATTTCTTAACCGAAAAAAATTAATTATAACTAAACAAAACAAAATTAACCTGCAATTTATATTCCATGGCTTTTCACATAAAAGATGAAGAGTTTTGAATATAGATTGAGTTGAACAATTGATATTTTCAAAAGTTATCGTGTTGACGAAGCCATGCGGTCTTGATAAAACCACTTCATAAGTAACTAAATCCCCTTTTTTATGTAAAAATAGCAATTAATAGATTTTAAAAAAATATTAATAAGTTCGACAATCATTTATCTTTCTGACAATGTGCTTTTTATATCATTCATATTTATCATATGATTGCTAGATACGATTTCATGCGACAGAACGTTGGAATCATAATTTTTAGGCCCTAGCAGAACATACCTGTGCGCTTTGCGCTTACAGCATGCAATAAACGGTGTTGAGTTCAATAACAAAAATCAATAGGAATCCTTCTTAGAATGTATGGAATCGTATTTAATACTATACATCACAATCTATTGCTTACATTTCCAATAAGCGAGAAGACTCACTGACGTAGAAACCAACGGACGGCAGTCCATATTTTTTCAATTAGATTCTTTGTTATGTTATCTAAAGTGAATGAATTAGAAAATAAACTAATCTTATAATTCAATGTCTGTTATTATTGTGACGTTAATAATAATATGGATTTGATGTCTAGCTAATAATAATAATAATAATAATTAAAAAGCCGAAATTATTCCTGTGGTCGTTTCTGCGAACGGGTTAATCCCAGTCAGCCTTTCGGGTCATCTGAGGCGACTGGGACTCCGTGACGGATCGCTCCAAGCTCAAATGCAGAAGACGGTGCTCCTCGATACCGCCCGCATCGTCCGCCGGTTTCTTTTCCTTTCCCCCTAACCCTCGGCTGTTTGGTCTCCCCTGCCGAGGGCATCCATCCGGTTGGGTTTTTATTTATTTATGTATTTTTTATGTATTTATTTTATTTTGTTGATATTTATGTATGTTTATCATTTTCATTTATAATTATATATTTATACAGCCCAACCAGATAAGAAAACTATATAGATACCCCTAATAATAATAATAATAATCCTGTGGTCGTTTCCTCGAACAGGTTAATCCCAGTTAACCTCTCGGGTCATCTGAGGCGACTGGGGCTCCGTGACGGATCGCTCCAAGCTCTAATGCAGAAGGCGGTGCTCCTCGATACCGCCCGCATCGTCCGCCGGTTTCTTACCCTTTCCCCCTAACCCACGGCCGTTTGGTCTCCCCTGCCGAGGGCTTCCATCTGGTGGGGTTTTTATATATTTATGTAGTTTTTATGTATTTATTTTATTTTATTGATATTTATGTAAGTTTATCATTTTCGTTTTCAATTATATATTTATACAGTCCAACCAGATAAGAAAACTATACAAATGCCCCATAATAATAATAAGGCGTAGGGAAGTGATGACCCCATCGACCGCTGACGTAACAGTTAAGTGACAAAACTGCTACATCGGCGCAGTCAGTCGGCGCCTTGCCAAGAGGTATGAGCGCCGTGCCTCGGCAGTATTGAGGGTGCAAAGGCCCGTTTGTGCTTACGGCCACACTATTAAACGGCGCCGGGTCTGGGCGTCTCCCGTTAATTGACGCCCAACTTTATGGATGATGGATAAAAATAGAACGCGCATAGGGCCGCTGCTTGAGGGTCGCCGGGGCGCGCTGGAGCTGGCGCTGGGCGTGACAGCCTGCGAGCCGCCAGCCGAGCGCGAGGTGCTGCACGACCACCTAGCAGCCGCTCGCGTCCATCATCCCCACCAGACGGCTTAGTGTCGGCAGGGTCCTCTCGGTCTTGGCACGCGGCACTCAACGCTGGTAGAGTACGCCGCATGCGTTGGACAAAAAATATGAACATAAACGCATTGCGGGCGTACTATAGGGCGAAAGGGGAAGAAACTAGAGGGATAGCGTATCGGGCTCGGATGCATCGCGTTTTTGCTGAGCTGGAGCCGTCAGTTCCCGTCACAGAGCAAAACCTGGCAGACCGAAATCGGTACATCATACGCTCTAAAATATTTGATGATGCCGAACTCGAACGACTACGCCGTGAGGCGATTTTCCCTCATTCAATGAATCAGCTATAGCTGGAGATGCGGCTCCTAAGGTCATAGACCAGCAGCCATATGTGGAAGCCGCCATGGATCTTCCCGCTTTGGTTGATTCAGGCGATGATGGAATGGTCACCCAAGAACTAGAGCAGATGTGGAGTAAATTGGAGGAGGCGATTGTGGAAACGCGCAATATGCCTCTCGAAAATCGACCGCGACTTCCCCGCATACCCCTAAGCAAGCGGAATCGGGCTGTCGTGAGGGCTCTCAACCCAATGCTGGTGTCCTATTTGGAAGCCAGCCGGGACCTTTGCGAGACGGACTCAATGCTTTTTGGCGCCGCACTGGCAGTTTGCCGTATTATTGGTGCCAAACTTCCCATGGCTGGACGCGCTACTAGACAAAGTAGCGCCACCTAGCCTGGAGAAGAAGGATTGAGGACCGTATCGTAAAGGCAAGGGCCCTCATCGGCAGGCTGATAAGCTTCAGGTCGGGCAATAATAGGCCGAAAATTGTGCGCACCGTCAGGATGGCGTTAGCCGGATATAACGCAAAAACTGACGGAGCGCATAGACGACCTGAAGCAGAGAATCGCTGCGTGGGGGAAGCAGACTCGGCGATATACCGAGAGGTCGACACGGTCCAACCAGAATCGTCTCTTTCAGAGTGATCAGAAGAGGCTCTATGAATCATTGGAGCGGCCAATGGTACGTGGAACGGGCCCAGCACCGAATCAGGCCGACACTATCGCATTCTGGCGTGCCCTGTGGTCAGAGACCGTAATCCACAGCGAGGGCCCTTGGACGGAAGTTGTGGCGAGTCAGTGTGAGAATATTACGTCCATAGACCCCGTCATCATAATGCCGGATGATGTAGTTGAAGCGGTCCATGGGGCCCCGAACTGGAAAAGTCCGGGGCTCGACGGGCTGCAACACTACTGGCTGAAGGGGTTCGTGGTATATACGCATATAACGGTTGGATCATGTCTGTTCTCATATATACCTTTGGCACGCTCAGGTAGACTCAGACCGTACTGAACGCTCTGGACAGAAAAGTCCGCCATATAATGACGTCCCACAGGGTGCATCATCCGAGATCGTCAGTAATGAGGCTGTACTTGCCACGGAAGAATGGTGGGCGCGGCTTTTTAAGCGCGCTTACCATGCATAATCGCAAAGTGTGCAGCCTCCGTAATTACTTTCTGACGAGAGCGGATGTTCCATACTATAGGGAAGTTATTTTTTTTTATATGATAAGGGTGACAAACGAGCACACAGTCCACCTGATGGTAAGTGGTTGCTGCGGCCCATAGACATCTACATCTATCCTCTATTACAAATCAAAATGTAGATGCGTTGTCACCCGTGAGGACTAAGATGAAATGCCTCATTTCCAGTAAAAAGGGCCTCCGGCCACCTGCACTCACCAAGCGAAACGCAGAGGTAAACCTCTACTTCACGCTGGTATTCTGTGAGGTCGTGGTACCACTCCGGTTCGAGCCGGCCCATCCGTGCGACAGCAAAAGCTGCCGCGTGGCTCTACCACTGTTAAATTTCTTGTGATAAAGGACGTACCCCTCTATCCTTAGCCAACGAGCAATGGCAAGACCCGGCAGTACAGAGCATTTCCGACCGGGAGACCGTATGGAAGGAGAAGGAGCTCCACGGGAGGTTCTACAAGGCTCTACATGAGCCTTTCGTAGACACAGTCGCCTCCCTCCACTGGCTACGTTTCGGTGACCTCTTTGGGGAAACCGAGGGATTTGTCTGTGCGATACAGGATCAAGTTATTAAGACCAACAATTATTGGAGATACATACTAAAGGATGACACCGTCGACGTCTGTCGAGCTTGTCGCCATCCCGGTGAGTTACTTAGGCATGTCATCTCCGGTTGTTCGGCTCTTTCTAACTCTGAGTTTTTGCACAGGCACAACTTAGTAGCCAGGATTCTACACCAGGAGCTCGCTCTGAAATACGGTCTCGTGGATCAGAAACTGCCATATTATAAGTACTTGGCGGAAGCCGTACTCGAAAATGACTGCGCCAGGCTCTACTGGGACCGGGTTATCATCAAAGACAGGACTATTCTTGCGAATAAGCCTGATATTGTGCTGATGGACCGGGCACAGTCAAGGATATTTTTGGTCGTCATTACCATTCCTTATGACGAGAACCTCGTGAAAGCCGAAACAGATAAGCTGACAAAATATCTGGACCTGGCTCACGAGGTGACCGACATGTGGGGTGGATTGCCGGCCGAAATTATACCTGTAGTCATCTCTGCGAATGGGTTAATTCCAGCCTCTCGGGTCATCTAAGGCGACTGGGACTCCGTGACGGACCGCTCCAAGCTCAAATGCAGAAGGCAGTGCTCCTCGATACCGCCCGCATCGTCCTCCGGTTTCTTTCCCTTTCCCCCTAACCATCGGCTGTTTGGTCTCCCCTGCCGAGGGCTTCCATCTGGTTGGGTTTTTATATATTTATGTATTTTTTATATATTTATTTTACTTTATTGATATTTATGTACGTTTACCATGTTTATTTACAATTATATATTTATATTGCCCAACCAGATGAGAAAACTTTATAGATACCACACAATAATAATAATAAACGTTTATTTCGGACATCATGATCCATATGGGTTATTAACATTTGAGCTTATAACTAAAGTTAGTAATTGAACAATTCACCATAAAACACAGACAAACAGTCAAGACACACATACAAATAAACATGGCACCCGCCGCTGCCAGCAATTATGATTACTTGACTGCGTGCAGCCGTATCCATCGAGCAAACATCGGCGAATCCCAAAGGGTCTGCCAACGCGCGCAATATACTGTTGGGGCTGTCGCGAATGCGCTTGAGGTGTGAAGCGCAACGTTTACGCATTATGGCGGCGAAACCATCTACATGAGCATCCGCAAACAGCAGAAGCACTACAGAAACGCGGCAGCCCTGTCAATACCCGGAACGCGTAATTATATTGTACGCGAAGATCATTGTATGTCCTCTGCGTAAAGTTAACCCACAGACTGCACGTATATAATCACTGACAGTACGCCTTGAAAAGCGTAATCTTTGCTTCGTCAGTACATTTAGTAAATCTGCGGGCCAACATATTACAGCGGACAGAAAACGACCTCCGCTCCCTCTCAATATCCAGGTTGTCTTTCAGGTCTTCTGTGATCCAGTGACCCAGGTACTTAAAGGCCTCAACTTTTTTCAAGGGGGTTCCACAGAGCTTGAAAAGTGGCACATAAGAGTATCGCTTGTGGTCCGGATTGAACATCATGAATTCGCTCTTGACAGCATTGTATTTGAGTCCCTGGGCCACAGCGTAAGACTCGCATAATATGGTTAACAATTTCTTTAAGGCTGCACTTGAATGGTTCAGAAGCACCATATCATCTGCATAACTTATTAACACAAACTCCGTCTATGTGACAACCGATACCGGTACTGCTGAGCTCATCAAGGAGCCTATTCACATATAACCCTGCCTCACGCCACATTCCAATCTGTATTCTTCTGAGAGCGAGCCTGCCCATCTGACATTGTGTTTTTGGTTGCTATACCAGTGCTGAAAGAGCAATATAACTTCTTCGGGCAGGCTAGTCTCAGATCTCATCTTGTCCCACAGGCTTTGGTAAGCTACTAGGTCAAACGCCTTTGATAAATCCAGATAACATACAAACACAGGTGTCTTCCTTGCTAAAAGTATAAGAACGATTTTATGTAGCGAAATTGAGGTATAGCCAGATATCGAGAAATGATTATATTGCACTCCCTCACGTTGTGAGGCGTGCAATATAATAATTTCCAGTTTCATAATGTTTTTAACCATTATAAACCAGTGCATAACTAATATCCCAGCGCACAACCAGGAAAAACCAGAATGCACATGAAAAATAATAGCAAAACGCTGCTGTGTCTAGTAGAGCGAGTGAGGATAAACAAAAGGGAGACCCTTTCGACTCATGACAGACACTGCTATATATATGAGATATATCCAATAATCTTATAAGTGTAGAGAAATAAATAAATCTATAGGCCAAAGTCTCTACTTACTATTAAGTGAACTGTATGCTCGTTTAAACCCACTTAGGGTGGATTCGACCAAACGAGAGTAAACTCTATTCTTAGAATAAATGGCTATTTATTCAAGAACTAGCTATTCCCCGCGACTTCGCTCGCGTGTTAGGGTTTTTATTTTTTTTGCGCGGACCCCTAATTCTTTTACTAAAATGCAAGTAGCCTAAGTTACTCCTTATGAAATTAGCTATCTGCCAGTGAAAGTCCCGTCAAAATCGGTCTAGCCGTTTCGGAGATTAGCCGGAACAAACAGATCGATAGACAAAAATCAAAAATAATGTATTTTAGATATAAGTACCGTATTTACTTTCATATGCATTTAGTAATAATTTGTCTTCATGGACGGTCATACATTACCTAAAGCTAAAACTTAAAGAAAAATATTCAGTGTGGGGACAGAATCAGCATAATAAGAGTTATTATTTGGAAATAATAATACATTGTTTAAGCAATCATAAACAAACACTTACATATTTACCCATATATATCTATACATCCAAACACACTTATATTATGTACACATACATGATAAAATGCTCAACAGCTCAACAATATGAAGTATATCCTCTAATCTTAAAAAAATAAACTAAACATTTGAATTTAATTGAAGACCAAGAAGATTTAACCACACCATCAACGAAAAGAAACGCAACAGTAAGTGATCTGAAAATTACCATTCCCAATCCTAAGAATAGTAAGACCTTTCGGGAAAAAATACTAAACCACCATTTCATACGGAATAACATAGTTATTCCAGGGATATTTTAATGGCATTTTATGTTAATTCGCTGGTATTATAGTGTCAATTGCAAGCTTATTTCGTCAGGTATACCTAGAAATATATTTTGCGTTTATCGACTCGACTTTGACACTTTTTGGCAGCTATTTTAGACACCTTAATACGAAAGTAGTCGCAGGACATAATTTAACTTCTTACATCGTCCTATAACAGTACAATATTTATTTGTCGGGCTTTACATTTGTTCATCATTCACTCTGCTACTCGCAGATAATTCTTACAAGCGTTGATATATACATATATATATCTCTTTATATATAAAAACTACGTGTCACGTTGTTTGTCCGCAATGGACTCCTAAACAACTGAACTGATTTCAATGAAATTTTGCACACTGTGTGCATTTTGGTCCAACTTGAGAGATAGGATAGTTTTTATTCCGATAAATGACCCTCAAAATTTTTTATTACGAATTTAAGTATTTTTATAGGAAGGGTCATTGGAAAGGGCAGAACAACGTCTGCCTGGCGAGCTAGTATATATATATATATATATATATATATATATATATATATATATATATATATATATATATATATATATATATATATATATGTATATATATATAATCCTAGAATAACTTATCACTGGTAATTTCTGAACATGGCCTCCTCATAGATTTGCAACCACAGCTTTGTTTAAATTAGTCATATTTTAGTCATTGTTAGGAAGGCGCTGCTGCCCATCTCCTGCTTTGTTGTCCTCTGTCGCCTCTTACATCACCCGCGGGGTGATATGGGATAGTGGATATTCTTACACCGCCACTACACGGTAACCTGGTATAGTTAATGGTGTATAAATCGAGGTTTGATCGAAATAATCCTTACTTGTATGAAAAGAACACAAGAACAAGTTACACCATAATACAACAGTGTGACGCATTCTATAAAATCTATACGTATAAATAAAATAATTTTATTCAGTAATTGAAGTGTCTGTCTGAATTACGTAATTACCTGCCTTCTAATGAGCGCAGAGAATTTTCTCTCTAGTCGGACATAAATATCATTTTTGAACAACATTGTCTGCCTGTCTGTCTATCCACAGAGACTCAGGCTAATATCAGGCTATATTTTTCTGAAAAACATTTTTTTAACCAGATTTTTTTGTGAAAATTAAACAGTAATAAAATATGTACTGTACATGTTTTTTTATGGTTACGATAAACACAGATTATATTATTTTATACGTGGTAGAGCCAAGTTGCAACTAAATTACAGTTTCAACTCAAATGGGTCGGCTCAACCGGAGAAGGACCACGCTGCTGTAAAGTTCCCGAAAAGGAAGTTAAAAAGGTAAAATTAAATCCTTTATTTATTTTAATGAGGCCACTCCATTGAAACGGCACATTTATACTTTAATTATGACATCAAATCCACTCCCCGCTTCCATAACCATGAGTCGACCAAAGCGCCCGAAAAGTCAGGAATTAAAAAAGACAGTTAATAACAGCTTAATGCTGTGTTTCGTATGGTGAGTGTAAAGAGGAAACTAAGACTCTTTATACTGGAAATTTGGCTTTATATCTTAGGCCTCAGGAATCATCAGGAAACGCATCTGCATTTTGATTTTTTATCGAAGATGATAGATGTAGATGTCTGTGAGCCACAGCATCCATTTATCATTAGGTGGACTGTATTCTTGTATGTCACAAAATAAAAAAAAAATAAAAAAATAATGCAAAATCTATTTTTTTCAACATCAATATAAAAACAAAAGTGAGTGATAAAATGAGAGTTAAAGAATAAGGCGATAAGATCAACTTTAAGTGTAATTCATAGATCTTCAACTTTTATTGCGTAATACGAAGTCGCGTAGAACCTAAACAAACTGAGTATCACACGATATTAAAACCAATACCATATCGCAAAGCTCACATGTTGCGAACTTCATTATAATGTATTTGCTATGCGCTGGAAATAATTCATCAAAAGTTGCTAAGAAATTTACTTATAAATTTATGACACGTTTAAGAAAAGAACTTTGTTTGCTTCTTAATCTTCGTAAGGCGACATGTGCCCAGCATTGACACGTATTCATTCATTCAATTCAACTCATCAATAGGTACATGAATAATAGGCCTTTCACAAAAATTACTATGAAGCAATTATGGCAAATATGAAAATTGTTTTTGATATTTGTGCGACAGCTCCGTGGCGCAGTGGCTTAGCAATGAGTTGATTGAATGGACCGCGGGTTCGAACCCGTACGAAATAAGTATTTGTATGGCATACAAATAATTGTTACGGGTCTGGGTGTTTATCCTTGTGAAATTTATGTATGTAAACTGCCTCCATGATAAAGGAGAAAATCCTAGTTTTTTTATAGGAGACGGGGGAAACGAGCATGCGTCTCACCTGATGGTAAGTGACTACCGCTGCCCATGAACAACTACAACACCAGGGGAATCGCAGATGCGTTGCCGCCCTTTTAAAAAGGAGTAGGCTCTTTTCTTTTTTTAGAACGGAGGTAACGTTTTTTAAATATATAAGTTTTTAAAGAAGAACTAAAGAAGATCTTATTTCATATTTGTCATAATTGCCGCGCTCGGTAGGTTGGCATCCGCAGTTTTTTTTAATTATTTTATGTTATTATCAGGAAAATTCTGCTACACATCTCCTATTTAATTTCTGTTTGCCGCCTCTTATGACAGCCACGGAATAATATAGAATAGTGGATATTCTTACTCTTACACGGTAGCAGCTGCGTATTCCCAATAACGATTGAAATTAAAACCTGCGGTTGCCAATCCGCTTGCCAAGCGTAGTAGAGCCATGCTGCAGCTATATTATGGTTGTAGCACGAATGGGTCGGCTCGACCGGGGTAGGACCACGCTCTCACAGAATACCAGCGTAAAATAGCAGCTTAACGCTGCTGTGTTTCGTACGGTGAGTGTAGAGAACCGGAGACCCTTTTTACTGGAAACGAGGCATTCTATTTTAGTTCTCACGGGTGACAACGCATCTGCAATTTGATTCGCAAACGAGGATAGATGTATATGTCAATGAGCCACAGAAACCACTCACCATTAGGTGAACTGTGTGCTCGTTTGTCACCCTATCCTTTAAAAAAAAGAAGTTGCTACGGTCACCACGCTTAGCTTTTTTTTTATTATTTAGAACGTAATGGGAAGACGCGCAGCAGCAGTCAGAAGCTTCTGATCTGTCTTACTTACGCGTTTTTCTTTGTAGATAAATTCAAGGGCAGTGACTCCTTTATTTATTACAGAATAAATCCAAAATAACACTTTCGTATTTACCGTGAAATTAAACGAATATTAAGTAAAAATAAATGCGTAGATTACGTCGTACCAAAAGCGCTAATCTCTCTTACGACCGCAATGACTTATTAAGCCGCGGAGGGCTGAGAGAGGAAATCCCAAAAGCAACTTTATTTACCAAATAGGCTTTTATTCATTAACGTGACAGTTATATTGTTGACCTAAAATATAGCCAGTCTAAAACAATATTCGATTGAGATGTTTGCTTTTATGTGAATTATCTATTGGCTCGCCTTAGCAGAAAAAAAGACTCGTATTCCATTACGGAAAACTACATGACGCTCACTTATTGCCTCTCTGCGTGAGATGTGTGTACACACACACACATGCCGCCGTTCTGTCCGAATATTATTGGCAGTTTGACGCCTAAAGTATACTTCATGACTGCCTCGTTGGTCTAGTGATCGTAAACGCGGTCTCGGGTTCGAGGGTTGGGCTCAAATCAGTTATTGGGTTTATCTGTCAAGAAATTTTTAATAGCTGCCCGGCACGGAGTAAATACAAAGAGGAGGTGTTGTAATTAGATTTCACTATATAACAACGTTATATAGTGAAATCCGTGTAGTGAGCCGTGGTAGCTCAGATGGTTAGCGCTCGCTGTAAGCTTCACAGTACTCGAGCAACCCGGGTTCTATCCCCGCCGGCACCAATGAAATTGTTAATTGCAATTTTAAGTGCTGATTTACCACGTGCTCGGCGGTGAAGGAATAATCGTGAGGAAACCTACATGTCTGAAAAATAAAAAAAATATTTCGAAGACATGTGAAGTTCGCCAACACGCATTGGGGCAGCGCGGCGGACATTTCCTTGCCCTAAAACCCTCTCAGAAATGAGAGGAGGCCTGTGCCCAGCAGTGGGACGTAAATAGGCTGCATACTTTACTTTTATATAACAACGCGTAACTATTTTCCATCTACCGATAAATGGTAAAAATACTTGCATCGTTCCATATCGATGTTGCAATTTAGTTAGCTACCTTGACGATAGATGGCGGCATGTTCACAAAATGATTATAAAAAGTATAATAATAATATATTGGTGATTAAAACTACTTTAGGACTGAATGCAAAACAAATTTCCACACCTGCGTATGATTATTTTACCAATACTGAGCTCTACGTATCTTTATATTTTTAGTTTCCATGACACAGTGTCACCATCTAGTGTTGAATTATTTAATCACATTTGAATGCCGACGCAGAGATTTTTCTAGAACCTTTTTAATAAATTAGGTATAAAATTACTTACAAATGAAATGTGATGCCATCCATAGCATCAGAGCTTCTATCTGAATAGTTTTTACACGATAAAACATAACACTTCATCCTTTTCTTCTTAACACTACGAAAATACACTGATTTGCGATTTTCGACACATAAGCGAACAGGACGAACGCTGACAGTATATTAAGTCACGCCCACTGTGATGACGTCAGGTCCTAGTTAGAATCACAGTGCACAGTTGCTTATGCCATCTCCTCTTTGTATTTGCTTCGTGACTGGCCGGAGTCAGAAAGATGGCGGTGATTCACCTGCGTTAAAGCTGTTGTTCCTGCGCCTGATCTCTCTCTAGTCATGTCGGATAACCGTCCCATCAGAGTATGAGAGTGAAGGAATAGAGAGTGCACTAGTGCTTGCGCATACAATCGGGCACTATAATGCTGTCCTGTGCGTTTAATACGTGGTAGAGCAATGCTGCATCTATATAATGGCTGTAGTACGAATGGGTCGGCTCGAGCAGGGAAGGATCACGCTCGCACAAAATGCCAGCCTAAAATAGCAGCTTAATGTTGCTGTGATTCGTATGGTGTGTGCAGAGTGTAGATTAACAGTGGTAGAGCCATGGGGCAACTTTTGGTGTCGCACGGATGGGCCGGCTCGAACCAGGGTGGTATTCGATGACCTCACAGAATACCAGCGTGAAGTAGAAGTTTACTTTTGCATTTCGCCTGGTGAGTGCAGGTAGCCGGAGGCCCAATCCCCTCCCCCAACAACATGATAGTGGAATTAAAAGTAACACTACCCCTGTAGGGTACCAGCATCCCTGGAGAATACCTCGCTGGGTATCGACGCCCAAGCTACCCTACTTTTTCTGAGCGTGGGTGCTATCGGAGGCAGAAATAAGTCATGGTTTGGTCCCTCCGGTAAAATTGTATCACGCTATTAGCAGGAGTTCTACCAAGCCTGAGCTGACGCATTAACTTTCCGGGGTGTAAACACCAGCGCTCTTAAAGAGAAGTATAATGCCGCCTCCAGTTCCTTCAAAAGTGTTATTGCCAAAGCAAAGTCAGAGCACATCGGCAGAATTGGCGAGAAACTAGTTCGCCTCCCTTCGGGAACACGTGCATTCTGCTCTCTCGTCAAGGCTGTCCAAAGGAACTTCTGTCAGCTAAGGAGAAAACCAATCTGCTAGGCTCTCTTTTTGCTTCCAACTCGACTCTAGATGACAGGAGGAATACACCGCCGGCCATCCCGCGGTGTGAGTGCTCCATGCAGGAAGTGCTGTTTACACAGCGCTCGGTGCGTAAAGCACTCCTCTCCCTGGACGTCAACAAGTCGAGTGGGCCTGATGTAGTACACAATAAGTGCTGAAGACGTGTGCTACAGAGTTGGCACCGGTTTCAACTTGTCTTTTTCGGTACTACTACTCCCTAGGCGTAGTCCCGAACTGATGGAAGACAGCTTTGATGAATCCGATCCCTAAAATGCGACAGCTCAGATCCGTCCAACTACAGGCTTATCGCTATCACCTCCTTGTTATCCAAAGTAATGGAAACCATTATTAACAGCCAGCTCATGCGGTACCTTGAGGATCACCAGCTGATTAGTGACCGCCAGTACGGTTTCCGTCGAGGTCACTCAGCTGGTAATATTCTAGGTTACCTAACTCATAGATGGACGGAGGCAGTGGAGTCTAAGGGGGAGGCAATAGTAAACAGTAGTTTGACCGACAGTGGTAATTATAGACCGATATCCGTAGCTACAACTTGTGCTAAACTGTTTGACACCATATTATTAGGCGTTATTTCCAAATATATACAAATTAGCGATGCTCAATTTGGATTTACAAAAGATAGTTTTACGGATGCGGCGATTTTTACTTTAAAGCAAACCGTTAGTTATTATAATAAGCGGAAAACAAATATTTATGCATGTTTCTTGGACTTAAGTAGGGCTTTTGACAGAGTCAGTTATGATATACTTTGGAGGAAGTTACGTGATACGGGAGTGCCGTCATTATGTATTAACATATTGATCGCATGGTATAGTAGGCAAATTAATGTAGTAAAGTGGCGTGATACATACTCTGAGGAATTTCTCCTACAATGCGGCGTGAGGCAGGGAGGGCTAACATCGCCTATGCTTTTTAATCTGTATGTTAATCAGCTGATTGAGGAGCTTAGAAGCACTAGACTGGGTTGCCACATTGGTTCTGAATGCTTTAATAACTTGAGTTATGCTGATGATATGGTGCTGCTGAGTCCCTCGATAGGTGCGCTGCGTGCACTAGTCCAGATATGTGAGAAATATGCGATGGATCATAACCTATTGTACAACACCAACAAGTCTGTTTGTTTGCTTTTTAAGAGTGGTAGGGTTCAACCTCATATCCCCCCATTGTATTTGTGTAATTCACAATTAGAGTGGGTAACGACGTTTAAATACCTGGGTCATATTGTTACTCAGGATCTGTGTGATGGTTCCGATATGGACCGCGAGCGACGTTCCTTGTCAGTGCGTGCCAACATGATAGCTAGACGCTTTCAAAAGTGTTCTTATACCTCAAAGCTGGCGTTGTTTTCAGCTTACTGTCAGCCACTTTACACTCCTCAGCTGTGGACGAATTACACTAAAGAGGAATATCGCAGACTGAAAGTGCAGTATAATGATTCGTTCCGCGTGTTGTTCCGTCAGCCACGATACTGTAGCGCGTCCCAGATGTTCGCAGAGGCCCGTGTCGTTGGTTTGGATGCGTTGATCCGTCACCGTATCGCGCGATTTAGAAGTTTTGTTTTTGGGTCGCAGAATAATCTCATCAAAATTATTTGTAATATTTATGCATGTAGTGAAATTTTTAGTAGTATAATTAAAATTTAAGGTATAGTGTAATAAAAAAAATTAATTTTATAATGGATCTGTGTTGTCTGTATCAAATAAATTATTATTATTATTATTATTTTGGGGTATCTATATAGTTTTCTCATCTGGTTGGGCTGTATAAATATATAATTGTAAATGAAAATGATAAACATACATAAATATGAACAAAATAAAATAATACATAAAAAATACATAAATAAATAAAAACCCAACCAGATGGAAGCCCTCGGCAGGGGAGACCAAACGGCCGAGGGTTAGGGGGAGAGGGAAAGAAACCGGCGGACGATGCGGGCGGTATCGAGGAGCACCGCCTTCTGCATTTGAGCTTGGAGCGGTCCGTCACGGAGTCCCAGTCGCCTCAGATGACCCGAGAGGCTGACTGGGATTAACCCGTTCGCAGAGACGACTACAGGTATAATTTCAGCCGGCAATCCACCCCACATGTCGGTCACCTCGTGAGCCAGGTCCAGATATTTAGTCAGTTTATCTGTTTCGGCTTTCACGAGGTTCTCGTCATAAGGAATGGTAATGTCGACCAAAAATATCCTTGACTGTGCCCGGTCCATCAGCACAATATCAGGTTTATTCGCAAGAATAGTCCTGTCTGTGATGATGGCCCGGTCCCAGTAGAGCCTGGCGCGGTCATTTTCGAGCACGGCCTTATTATTATTATTATTATTATTATTATAGCCGTTAGTTTGGACATAGCGAAGGCTTTCGATCAGGTTTGACACAAAGTGCTTCTTTCAAAGTTGCCTTCCTAGGGCTTCCCGCGAAATTGTGCAATTGGATCACCAGTTTTCTTGCAAATCGGAGCATAACACTTTCACTGTCCGGTTTCCAGACACAATAGTAAGACAATAGCCATGCCCTATATATAGTGCACGGAACAGCGAAAGGGTTAAGGTCGTAGTAGACGGTGCATGCTCCGATTACAAGCCCATTAACGCTGGTGTTTCACAAGGCTGCGTGCTATCCCAACGCTGTTTCTTCTGCATATCAATGATATGTTGCAAACCAGTAACATTCATTGCTGTGCATACGATAGCACTGGTGATGCTTTATACACCGGCCGTGCCAATATTTTTCGGGAAAACGTCGCCGAGTACCGGAACAAACTTGTGTCTGAAGTCGAAACTTTGTTGAACAAAGTCTCAAACTTGGGTTGACTAAATATAGTCCAGTTCAATCCCCAGAAGTCACATGTTTGCATGTTTACTGTTAAAAAGAACCGCTTTGTTGTATCTCTTCAGTTTCAAGGCACTTGCCCTTGGGCAAGGCCAAGGCACAGGCCTTGTTGCCTCAGCCAGTATCAGAATCCTTGGTGTCGCATATCGATATACGATCGCATATCGAGTGACGTGCAGTTTCGTGGACACTTGGAAGAAAAGGCAAAATCGACCTCTAAAAAGCTTGGCGTGGTCAGAAGAGCGGGACAGTATTTCATGTCGGCACACCGCTTGCAACATTACAAGGTGCAGGTTCGGCCTCACATGGAATACTGTTCCCATCTTTGGGCTGGGGCTCCCCAGTGCCAGCTCCTTCCACTTGATCGTATCCAGCGCAGAGCGGCTTGAATCATCGACGACAGAGTTATTTCCGATCGGCTCGATTTACTGGCTCTGCGAAGAGATGTTGCATCTCTTTGCGTATTTTATCGCATCTACCACGGGGAGTGCTCTGAGGAATTGTTCGGACTAATTCCAGCCGCTCAATTTCACCATTGCACATTGCGACAAAACTTGCGATACCATCCATACCATTTGGATGATTGGCGGTCCACCACTGTGCGATTTAGAATTTTTCTCCATCGCACAACTTCCTTTTGGAATCGATTACCACCAGCGATTTTTCCGGACCGATACGACTTAGAGACCTTCAAAAAAAGAGCCTACTCCTTTTTAAAAGGCCGGCAATGCATCTGCAATTCCCGTGGTGTTGCAGCTGTTCATAGGTGGCGGTAGTCACTTACCATCAGGTGAGCCGCATACTCGTTTGCCTCCTCTTCTATAAAAAAAGAGAACCAGAGACACTTTTTACTGAATACGATGAATTCAATCTCATTCCTCAGGGGTGATAAGTGATATCGCACCTGCATTTTTTTTCTCTTTAAAAAACGTTACCCCCATACTAGGATTGTCTCCTGTATAGTGGAGGCAGTTTACAAACACAAATTGCATAAGGACAAACATCCAGACCCGAAACAATCATTTTTAGGCCATACAAATACTTGTCCTTTGGGGGATTCGAACCCGCGGCCACCAGCGCAGGAAATCATTGCTAAGCTACTACGCCACAGAGCCGTAGCTGTACCGCAGCGTCTTCCTTATAACTACCAAAAATAAATAACTGCGGTTACTAACCCACCTACCAAGAGTGGCAACTATGCTGGATATTCTATCCTATCCTACCCCATATGAAGCGATTTATGGAAGAGACCTATATAGGCACTGATTGTCCACCGACTTCAAAAAGGAGACGGTACTCAATTCGACTGTATGTTTATGTCACATCTGATAACTAAGTAATTATATGCGTGGTAGAGCCATACTGCAGCTATATTAGTAGTATAGTTGTAGCACGAATGGGTCGGCTCGACCGAGGAAGGACCACGCTCTCACAGAATACCAGCGTTAAATAGCAGCTTAACGCTGCTGTGTTTCGTAAGGTAAGTGTAGAGAAACGGAGACCCTTTTTACTTAGTCCTCATGGGTGACAACGCATCTGTATTTTGATTCGCAAACTAGGATAGATGTAGATGTCTGTGGGCCACAGCAACCACTTACCATCAGGTGGACTGTGTGCTCGTTTGTCACCCCTCTCCTATATAAAATTCGTATATGTTATACACGGTTACTTCATGTGCGGTGAAGTTCCTAAAGGAACTACATCCGCGGCTGGTTGTTGCTGCTGGTGATAAGAGGGCTGGTTCTTTTCTCGCTTGAAGGCTAAGTATAGCCATTCAGCGGGGAAACGTAAACAACGTTCTTGGCACGATACCGCGTGGAGTAAGACTGTATGATAATTTACTAGTTTTAGTTTTTTTATTCTAGTTTTAAATATTGAACATAATAAAATATTGTATATTATTTAAATTTGAAATATAATTGTAATGATAATAACAAAAAATTTCATTTAGTTGACATAAATAATGTAATTAAGAAGTTTTGGACAAAAGATAGGTATTACCTATCCAAATATAATTTAAGACTTGTATGTAGCATATGTGCTATTTTATTATTTACGTGGTAGAGCCATGCTACAGATATATTAGTAGTATAGTGGTAGCAAGAATGGGTCGGCTCGACCGGGGATGGATCACGCTCTCACAGAATACTAGCGTAAAATAACAGCTTAACGCTGCTGTGTTTCGTACGGATTTGGTGCGCCCTTTTACTGGAAACGAGGCATTTCATCTTAGTCCTCACGGGTGTCAACGTATCTGCATTTTGATTCATAGTCGAGGATAGATGTAGATGTCTATGGGACACAGCAACTACTTACCATCAGGTGGACTGTGTGCTCGTTTTTCACACTTATCCTATAAAAAATGGCAGTTGGAAAAATGATTCGTGGCAATGGGTAACAAGCCTAATCGACAATGACGTTAGACTATGTGATGAACATTGATTGTTACAATATTATCTTCTACGCGTTTAGTTATTAAGATATGGTATGCAAATATATTAGAACGAATTACAAAATTAAAAGATATTTATAAATGTCAATTTAAATGTCAATTTATCGACACGATAACGACAACAATTTTACATCTAAACTACTGCACAATAAATCTTTATACCATAAACCTAAAACATATAATAAACCAACTAATTGAGTACCGTAAAATGGGGTAAATAGATATCGCGGGAAGGATAAACACAAGTCTAGTTATTTGATAAAGTTGTCTGTAGGTTTGTCTACAGCTCGGGAACGTCTGTTTATTACTATTGTTTATTATTTGCCAATATTTTCCCTATATATTTAGTAACCTTTAAATTAGTGTCAATTTTGATGACAGTAAAGAAAAGGGCGTTTATTATAAACGTGTGAGTTCAAGTGGTTTTATGCTGTGTAAAACTTTTAGTTAAACATCAAGTTCTTCAGACTTTTCTTGTTGCAATTTTTTTTAGGGAGTTGACTTTATCATCCATAATTAATACAACAACGATATTGAACGATTTTATTCTTTTAAATATTAAAATCAGGATACTGGAATTTTTTCTCGAATTCGAGGTGAATAAATACGCCTGAGGGGTGAATAAAAACGCTTTTGGGATTAATAGAAACGAAGAATGGGGTGAATAGATACGAATGAGGGGTTTTTAGAAACGTAAAAGGAGTTAATAAAACGTTTAAACCATATTAAAGGTATTTAAAATTCTTCTATTATAAATGTTAAATTTTGATATTTGTTATACATTAAAATTTCAAATACTTGAGGTTTTACCATTACACCAGATATAAGTGCCTGCATTAAATATACTTGGTGTGCTCATATGATTTAGTTCTATCTAGTAGGTAAATGTATCATTCATTATTATTACAATTTTTAAAAATAATTTTTATTCAATATACATTACATGTGTAATTCTTATTGAAAGTATTTTTTTTACTTTAATACTGGTTCGAAAAAACCCTCTGTCCTGGGAAGAACCAGCAAGAAACCCAGCGGGACCTTTTTTTAAAATAAATTTTACAATATAAATGATTACAAACAATTTACAAAATTTATTTTAGAAACTGCTTGGAAGCGACCACCTCATTCCCAGGAGTTATTATCAACCATGTATTTATTTATACTATAATAACCCTTTTTATACAGTTTCAGCTTAACAAAACATTTAAACTTGGTAATAGAGAAAGCCTGTAAACTTTCCGGGACCTTGTTGTAATAGCGTATACATTGCCACAAGAATGAATTACTGACTCTGTGGAGTCGAGAAACTGGCATCACTAGCTTGTGTCTGTTCCTAGTGTTTACAGAATATATATCACATTTTTTACTAAAACTACCTTTGTTTTTGTGAACATACATTAAATTTTCGTAAATATACCGAGAGACTACTTTTTCTAAAATACAACTAAATTGCATGTTTTTACTCGTTTGAAGCATTATTGTTCGATAAACTACAACAAGACACACGCATTAAAGTGTTTTATTATCAGCTTATATACAATATTTGTAAGAAAAACAGTATAGAAGTTGAAAGTTATCCACCCCATTTTACGGTACGTATAAATACTCTTTAAAATTTCTGGTAGTAAACATTCAAACCAATATTAAAAGAAACTTAAAGAATTATATTTCTTGTTTATTACTTTTTAACTGCGGGTTATCCCAATATTGGTACTTGTAAAATTAACTTTAAATGTTAAAATTACTATTTTTAGGTCCAGAAAACAATATATGTATTAGATACATCCTTTATAAAATGATATTAAAGGTTCAAAATACGTACGATATATTTTACATGGCTCGAACAAAAAAAAATCAAAACATTTAAGATTAAAACTATTTTTCGTTTTATCTCGTAATTACAGCTCAAAATTACTTAGTCGGTCATAAGTTCTGTCAAAACCTTATTATTTAAAATTTTAGAATACTGGCTAGATGAACTTCACCAATTTTAAAAATAAAAAAGAGATTAATTTTCATTAATTTTCAAATATGGAGAGGTCGAAGAAAGAAGATAGAGTAGCGGTCATCGCGTTGCACCGCTGTAGTTACGCGCCAAAAGAGATTTTCTATATTCTACAAAAATTGGAAATAACCCTACGATTTGTTTATCGCACTATCAAACGATTTACTGAAGATTCAAGCTTCCAAGATCGTAACGAGACCGGTCGACCTCGTACAGTTCATCAAAGCAGTGAAGGCACGAATCCAATGAAATCCTGTTCGTAAACAAAAAATCTTAGCTCTTCAGATGAGCCTCAGCAGAACCACAGTCAAAACAGTGACCAATGAATACCTAGGACTACAGTAACGAAGTGGCGCTCGAGCCGTTCGAACGTGTATCCTCGGATGTGTATCGTGATTAGTATTTTGTTTTGTGTTTTACTCGCCTCTACAATATACTCTGCTGAACAATAATGGAGGGCGATCTTATTTCGACTGAGTCAGCGGAGGAAATAAGAGGTCATCTTTTGGAAGAAACAATACTAGATGTTTGAACTTTTGGATGAGCAATTACACTACGAACCCAGCCAAAATTTTGCAAAAGAGGAAGGAAAGGTTCGGCTTTGGACCTTCAGACCGAACAAAAAAAAGCTAAAGGAAGTGAGCAAGGGGACTGGGAAAAAGTACAAAGTAGAAAAGAGAGATCTAAAGAAGTAAAAGCTAGTATTGTAATATGTATAACGTCTAGGGAGAAGTTCCCGAAACAATTTGCCGCTGGCAAATTATTTAAAAATCAGAATCTCAACATCGTTAGAGTTAAAATAAGTTTTAAAAAAATTAAGAAGAAAAAATTCAAGAACCTAATTTAGAAGAATATTTACATGATGAAAATATGTCGACAGAAATTGAAAGTAGTGTATGTGATCAACCAGTGCCTGAACAAAAGAAAAAGAAAGGTCGTAGTGTACAACCTTTTTTTAATTGATTCAGCCAACTTAAAAGTTTTATCTTTGAAAGTAATTAACCTTTGAAGAGTAGAATCGAGATTGTAGTGCACCTATGTTTTGAATGGGCCATCACATGGATTTTTAAAAATAACTGGAACTTGTCTTTTTTACAACATTTATTCAGTAATTATGGGTAAAGTCAGTAGTGCTCGAACTTCATGTAGTGATTGGGATTCAATCTTTTCGTTTTCTGATAAAAAGACCTTATTGGTCGAATAAAACCGACTCTAGAGGCACGCAAATTCTGGACTCGTTAGGAGACTATAATTTTGTTATTATAAATGGTGGCAGGCCTACGCGATTAAAATTGGTTAGCGGTATTTTACGACAGTCAGCTCCTGACATAACATTATTATCATCTGATATCACTTTTTAGTTCAATTGGAATGTTACTAACGGGTGTTTAGGTAGTGACCACCTAATGATTAAGATTAACATCTATGGATCATTCTCCAATTACTCATAAAAGACGCAACTTTGAAAAAGCTGATTTGGGGAAGTATCGTTGCGTAATAGCAGAGGAGTGCGCTCAGTTTCACATTTCAAGGAACCCACAAGAAGCCTATGATGATTTTATCTATTTGTTGTCAGCTTTAAGCTGCAGACGCCAGTATTCCATTTGTTAAAATATGCCTAAACCCTTAGGCCAATTTTATTCCTAAACCATATTGGACTCCTCATCTATCTCAGGCTGTTGCTGAGAGACGATTAGCACTTCAAATTTTTAGACAGAATCCCACACCGGCTAATTTAAATAAACTGCAGAAAAAAATTGGCAAGTCGCAAAAACTAATTAGAATGCTAAAAGTAAGGATGGTGGAAATTTTGTTCGTTCTTGAATAAAATATCTTCAGCTTCTGAAATGTGGAGAGTAATGTAATGGTTAAAAGGTTATATATAGATCAGCTAAATGACAAATTGATAAAAGTATCGCTGAATCATTATTGTGCAGCTTAGCCCCTGAGCTTTCTTCCCTATCAATGGCGACAGATTTGCATTATACCAATACCTAAGTCGGGCAGGAACACTAATTGTATTTCATCTCTTAGGCCTATTTCCCTTATTTCGTGCTTATGTAAAGTATATCATGCCATTATCAATAACCGTATAGAGTGGTACGTTGAAAACAAAAAAACATTTTCTGATGAAACTAAAGGATTCAGAAAATCACATTCCTGTCTCGACAATTTAACCGATTTAGTCACAAATATTCAAATAAGGATTTACTAAAAAATTTTTACAATATGATGCTTTCTAGATCTAGAAAATGCGTATAATAATGTAGACATAAATTATCTTTTATCAACCCTCGATCGTCTTAACGTTGGCGCAAAATTTTGCAACTATCTTTCGGCTTTCTTAAGTCAAAGATATTTAATGATTAAAGGGATAGATTATAAAATAATTAGAAGTACAGGTCGCGGTCTAGAAGAAGGTGATACACTTTCTCCACTATTGTTTAACATAGCAACAATAGATATATGTAAGTCTATAACTTCCAAATCACATCTTAATATCCCTCAGTATGCTGATGATTACGTCACATTTATAACTTCTAATAAATTGCATTGAATTGAATGCAATTGAGGCAAGTAAAATAAAAATATTAAAGTTTGATAAAAAAAATCTAAAAACATAACAATTAACAAAAAAAGCGATTTTTACTACCAAGTACAAGTGCAACTAACTACACGTGACCGAACGGCAAATATGTCTCCTTGGAATTCAGGCGAATGAAAATAAACCTATAACGTATTGAACGAATTTGAAAAGATGACAATTTTAGGAAGACAAAAATGAAGCGAATAATAGTACAATTTTATTTTGAATGTTAAGTCGCCAGAAATAGTAAGCCCTAGGCATTCACGCGGTAAAAATCGCAGCAAAAATAGAACAATGATCCTCAACCGGGCCACTTGATTTCGTGAAATTTTGATTTATACCCAATACCCATACTCTGTTGATGTCACGAAGTTCCCCGAGGAACCAAGCGTAGTTTTTATTTATATTAATTTTCCAAATGTTATTTTATTGTTCAAATTTTTTACTTTTATTCTGAATGTTCTAATATTTTTGTTTTATTACGTTACTTTGTGTAATATTGTGTGTGTGTGGTAAATTTACAAATACATTTCTGCGAAGAACCTACCGGGCCGTGTAGTGGCGGTGTAAGAATAACCATCATCCCGTGGGTGTCTTAAGAAGCGACAAAGTTGAAAAAGTCAGGAGATGGGCAGCATAGTCTCCCTAATAACGACTAAAAATAAAAAAAACTGTGGTTGCCGACCCGCTCGCCACACGTTTTTTTTATAGGATAAGGGTGACAAACGAGCACATAGTCCACCTGATGGTAAGTGGTTGCTGCGGCCCATAGACATCTACATCTATCCTTTATTAAAAATCAAAATGCAGATGCGTTGTCACCCGTGAGGACTAAGATAGAATGCCTCATTTCCAGTAAAAAGGGCCTCCGGCCACCTGCACTCACCAAGCGAAACGCAGAGGTAAACCTCTACTTCACGCTGGTATTCTGTGAGGTCGTGGTACCACCCCGGTTCGAGCCAGCCCATCCGTGCGACAGCAAAAGCTGCCGCGTGGCTCTACCACTGTTAAAAACGTGGCAACTATGGCAAATATCGTCCCTATGAAGCAATCTATGGAGGAGGGGGGGGGGGCTATTTTCAGATGCGGAATTCAATAGGCTGAAACGGTGACGAACACCCTTCCTTTGTTTCATTAAAAAAATAATTGTTAAAACTTCCATGAAATGATATTATATGTACATTTTATGCAATAATAAAAATAAACGACTAAATAGTAAAATGTAAATCTGACTAAATATAGAAATCCTACCAAACAATAAAAGTAACAAATCAATAATTATAGTATTCAATCCAGTTGATCTACTGCAAATATTTATACTGTGGCTTGTATTTACCCCACGGAGCACAGAGTAATACCGCATAGAGTACCTACTGTTCGCGCCGCATTGCATCGCGCTGAATGGCTGGGAAAGCGATTGTAAAATGATTATTATTAAATGACGATTATAAATAGATTATACAAATATTATTTTGGTTTAATACTTAAAAATACCGAGTAGAGGCGGCGTTGAAGACACCAACTCATCTCATGGGTGTTGTAAGTGGCGACATTGGAAAATAGCGGCAGCAGCAGTTTCCTACAGGTTGCTTATACACCTCCCTTGCGTGGGTAATATAGTAATTATTTCCTCTAAGAGGCAATATATAGGGTTTTCAATGTGGTAGAGCCATGCTGTAGCTATATTAGTAGTATAGTTGTAGCACGAATGGGTCGGCTCGACCGGGGAAGGACCACGCTCTCACAGAATACCAGAGTAAAATAGCAGCTTAATAACGCTGTTTCGTATGGTGAGTCTAGAGAACCGGAGACCCATTTTACTGAAAAAAGAGGTATTTTATCTTAGTCCTCACGGGTGACGACGCATCTGTATTTTGATTCTTTGTTGAGGGTCAAGCCGCAGCAGCCGCTTGACATAGGGTGGGCTGTGTGCTCGTTTGTCACCCTATCCTATAAAAAGGCATGTTCAGTAGTGGATTTTCGATAGACTATGATAATTGATTCATAAAAAGAAACTGAAAAAATAAATCCCCATCTTTCAAGAAACAAATTAAACAAATTTCAACGCAGTGGAATCTCACAATTCATTCAATTGAATAGATCAATTTGTTTTAATTTCCCGCCCAATTCAAGGATAGGCCTCATTCTCTCGCCTATATTTTGATTGCGACGACAGACAGACGTGCCATGTAAACACCTGCCCCGCGGTTGCTTAAAATGCGCCGTCGATGTATTTATTATTTTAAAATAGATTCGCATTTCTTGAGCGTTCTCGAACTGTACCTGTTAGATTTACGTCGGAACTTCCCAAATATTCCACCCGGATATAGTTGTGGTATGTTTCACCCACGGGTATACCTACGGCTTCGGTAAACATAATGTGTCTTTTTACAAAACATGGTTTAGTGATAGTCTCTGGTTTAAGCTGTGGTCAAAGATTAGTGCTCCTAAGTAAAAAAAAATATTAAAAAAATTTTAGTCTTCGCAAAATTTGACATTTTTCTGTTTTGTCGAATTTCATACATTACATTTTAATTTACATATTTCCGCTGAACTTCTTTGGTAAAACAGAGTATATTTTTAACCTGACACTACATACAAACTAATTTTCAATAATAATATATTTAACAAGAATAAGATCATATCCGTAGGCGTTAAGTACTTGACGACTTTCTACTTTCTAGATGAAGAAGATGAAAGAATAAATCGCACTGTCTTAGCATAATATAAGCCCCATATAAGATCCATGCTACAGCTATATGTTGGTTAGAGCACGAATGAGTCGGCTCGACCCTCGAACCCGGAAGGACCCTCACAGAACACCAGCGTAAAATAGCAGCTTATTGTGTTTTGTATGGTGAGTGTATAAAACCGGAGACTCTTTTTACTTGAAATGAGGAATCCCATCTTTGTCCTCAGTGGTGAGAACATTTTATTTTTAACCCTGGATAAATGTGGATGTCTATGGGCCACAGTATCCACTTTGCGTCAGGTGGATTGTGTGTTCCTTTTTCACCATTATTCTATAAAAAAAAAACAAGTAAAAGGGTCTCCGCTTCTTTACATACCCCATAAGAAACATCATCATTCTGCTGTTTCACTGGTACACTGTGAGAGCGTGGTCCCAACCAGGTCGAGCCGACACATTCCTGCTGTAGCAATAATATAGCTGCAGCGTGGCTCTAGCTGTACCACATAAAGTACTAAGCTCTACTCATTAAACATATTGGGCACATTCAGATTCATTTTATTCTTTAAAATACTTTTGATAATATGGTTGACACTATTACGTTTTAACTGTTGTTATATTATATTATCCGTATCATTAACTGTCTATTGTTTAAATCTTTCATTTGTAATCAAGTATGTTCTCTAATTATAATCTCTCCGACAACATTACGCCGCAAGCGTTAGTGCATTTGTAAACTGGATACTGTGTTGTTGTTTACTAGATACTTAAATTGCGAAGAACCTCTACAGTCTTTGTAAAAACACAATTTAAAGTATAAAATGGCTTAATGTTCTTTCAAAGATGGTTACTTACAGAATGAATTAATATTAATGTTAATTAAATAAGTTTTGGACAATTATCATATCCCCACCGGAAAGATGTGGGAATTGTTCGCCTTACATTACCTAGAATTATCCCTTGACTTCTCACGAATATGCTGATGTGGCTGTTTGGAATATTGAGCCAGAGACGGATTGAGGCGATATAACTAGGTGTAACCACATGCCAGTTCTTTAAAATCTTGCACATGGGCCTCTACCAATTTTTTCAGGATTTACCGTGTAACAATCAGATTGTCGATCGCAGCACATCTCGCACCTTCACAATGCTGCCCGCCGCTGATCTATAAATTTCACGCCTAACGCAAACGAGATGGTATACTATCATCTATTGGAAAACATAAGATTCGTCTGGCACTCCCATAGTTGACTCTTACAATAACATCTATACGAAATAAAGTGATCCTTTTACTCCATCACCACACACCAATACCATAAAACAAGTCCTGGTGGTAATTAAAAATATGCCAAAGTTGACGTAATCAAACGCTTATCAATTTCTGTATATTTTTGTACAAGTAAAGGTATGAACGAGTACACAGTTTACCTGATGACAAGTGCATGCTCTGGCCCATAGACTTTTATTCTTGGTTAAGTCATACGAGATTATGTTATCAAACTAAAACTAAGATAAAACGCCTCGTTAAGCGTCAGATTGTCACATGTAAACAAATATACAGTGATCTATGATAATTAAATATTAAAAAACACAAAACAAAAAAACCTGATGGTCTTCAAACGGCTGAACAGATTTTCTTGAAACATTAAAAAAACAACTCAAAATCGGTTCATCTGTTCAGGATCTATGATTACATGGACAGACACATAGATGCACACGACAAATATATAACACCTCTGTTTTTGTCGGGGTTTAAAAACACTGTATAAATAATCTTAATACAGAACACAATTTCGCAGACAGTCATTTAGATGAAATACTAAATGAATTACTATTGGCGCCATTACACTCCATTCTCCCCTGTGTCGACCCCTTCCTTCCGCCCCTACCTTAATATTGATAAAACCTGTTCCGGGATTTTATTTGTGTGGACTATGTCTTCAGTAAATCTAAATGCTATTAAACAGAAACGGAAACCTTTTATTCAATATAGATTATAAATAATACTTAATGAAAGTCACTCTTTTGTTTAATAACCACTGGTTCAAAAAAAAACCTCTGTCCTGGGAAGAACCAGTACGCAACCCTGGGTTATTTTTTTTAAATAACAGCTAACAATCATGTAATCACAATTAACCACACAAAAACAATTAGAAATCGCTTGGTAGTGATCACCTCATTCCCAGGGGGTTATTATCATCCATAAATTCCTTAATATTATAATAACCTTTTTATACAAGCTTTTATTAATAAAGTTTGTGAACTCTGAGCAGGTCAAATTTTTTATATTTTCTGGGATTTTATTTTGTAAAAGCACCCCAAACATGAATTACTGACTCGGTGGAGTCGAGTAACTGGTACTACTAGCTTGTGTCAGTTCCTAGTATGTAAAGAATGAATATCACTTATTTTTGTATAACTATCTTTATTTTCGTGTACGTACAATTACGTTTTCGTAAATGTATTGAGAGGCCAAAGTTAATATATTGATTTCTTTAAAATTTTGTCGGAGCGACTCTTAAGCTTTAAAATCATAGATTGCTCTTATGGCCCACTTCTGTGAAACAAATATAATTTCAGTGTCAGTCGCTTTCCCCCGTAGCAAAATACCATACGACATTATGCTTTGGAAATAGCTAAAGTAAACAAGTCTAGCTATTTCCAAACTGGTAAAATTTCTACTCTTTTTTACAGCATATGCTGCAGAACTAAGTCTGCTTGCTAATTTTTATATATGGGGGCTCCATTGAAGCTTCGGATCATGATCATAACTAGTGTTATTCGAAGAAAAATGGTGGTATTGACAATACAGTTCCTCCCCACTTAAAATTACATTAGTATTTAATTCTTTAACATTTGGAGTCATGCTATTAACATTAAACCAACTTACTAATTTAGATATAGCATTATTTATTTCGTCATATTCGTTTTAATTTGAAAATTAATGAATTGTCATCAGCAAATAATACTATATTATGGTTATCCCCTACTATGTAAGATAAGTCATTACTATATACAAGAAGCTGAAAGGGGCCGAGAATTGAGCCTTGAGGCACGCCCATTTGTACTATTGCCCATACTATTAATGACAACTATTTACATTCTGTTACTTAAATATGAAACAATTAATTTAAGAGCATTACTTCTTACACCGTAGTGTTGTAGTTTCCTGATTAATGTTTCATGGTGAACACAATCCTAGGGCTTTGGGTAAGTCACAAAATATACCCAAAGCATCCTGGGAATTCTAACAAGCATTGCAAATATATTTAATCAGCTCAACACCAGCATGTGTTGTTGAGCGACCCCTTGTCAAACCGAATTGATTTTTATGAAGTTAACAATTTACATTAAAAAAATTTAACAGTTGATCAAGAATAGTTTAAAAAAAATCGTAGTCAGTGCAGTAATTGTTTTAAAATTGGCGATGTCTAATGTACTACCAGATTTGAATAAAGGTATTACTTTACTATGCTTCACTAAATCAGGAACCACACCATATTCGATACTAGTATTAAAAATAACAGCTAGATGAGGCGCAATTATATCTATTATATACGCAATAACTTTAACGGCAATCTCCCACAGATCTGCAGTTTCCTTAATATAGATAGTTTGAAAATTTTTAAAAATATCTTTTGACGATATTTTATGAAATGTAAAATTCTTTATACACGCATTTACATTTTGTTTAAGTAATGATTCGGCGACGACAGGAAAATGATTCAGTGATTTAGTGTTTAAAATCGGGATATCAGTAAAATATTTTTCAAAAACCATTACAACATCCTGTCTGATTCAGTAATTTTTTTTTTTTTTATTTATTTATGTACACACAACAAAACACAGAAACAGTTTTATAGTAAGTTTGTACAAAGGTTCTACTTATTCCATAATTTGCTGAAATATCTTCCAGTAGACACACAAAGGAAAATATATTTAAAAAGGCAAACTTAGTGCGTACAATACTAATACTACTGTAAATAAAATACAAAAAAAACATACGTTAATTATATTAAATGATACTATAAATAAAAATAAAATAATACCATATATAAAAATAATACATATAATAGCTACATATAATATATATATAACCTAATAATAATAAAATAATATATATTAATTAAAAGGATGCAAAGAAATTATCTCTCACACGTTTTTTAAATACCAATAATGTTTCAGACCTTCTTATATTAGGCGATAGTGAGTTCTACAACCTTACCGCGTGGACAGAAAAGGAGTAGGAGTAAAAACCGGAATCATGGGCGGGAAAGTTAAGAAGAGTTTTAACAAGGGATCGGCATGGTTTATCCGCGGAATGGGTGAAGGAAAATCGGCTTTTGAGATATGAGGGAGAAGATGGATTGTGAAGGATGTTATAGATTATTATATATATATATATATATAATTTCTTTAAATTTATTCAAACTACCGGTTAAGTTTAAACAACAAATATATATATATATATATATATATATATATATATATATTTGTAAACTTAACCGGTAGTTTGAATTCCGAGAGTTAGCCTTATATAATTAATAGAGAAACACTCTATTAATTATTCTCCACATAAGTTTCTTTACAGCGTTTTTAATAAACTGCTTGACGTAGTCCTAATTTTACGGAGTTTATCGCGTTGAACTATTTTTAAGTTCCTGCATTTCGGGCGCTTTGCAGTACCGGTCACGGTAAAGTGTGCGGGGGGGGGGGGGGGGGGGTAGTGTTGACGTCGTGATATTATAATAGAAGTTAAAGTATGAAGTCGCCGTTTTAATTTTAATGGAGTGGCTACTTTGAATTAAAATTAAACGCAATAAATTGTTTAATTTGAACTGTTTTAATGGTCGACGTTTCGGGTGTTCCATCGCACAATTGATGGCAAGAGGGATTAAAATATCGCCATAGTTATCTCGAGCTACCTAAATAGTAAGTATAAATTAAAATCAGGAAAACATCTTAGCCCCCTTGTGACCGTGGATAATTACAGGATGATTGATTAAGTACACGATTTAAAAATAATGTAAACCCGATAAAATCCGTATATAAAGTAATTTTTTACATGGTAGAGCCATTCTACAGCTATATCATGGTTATAGCACGAATAAGTCGGATCGACTGGAGAAGTACCACGCTCTCACAGAATATCAACGTAAAATAGCAGCTGCTTCATTTCGTATGATGAGTATAGAGAACAGGAGAACCTTTTAACTAGAAACGAGGCATTCCATCTTAAGCTGAACGCACATTTGTCCGCGCCGTACGCGCCGTACGCGCCGCACGCGTCGAATTTTAGAATTCGTTGTATGAAATCATATGAAACCTCGCACATTACAGCCGCACCGTACGCGCCGAATTTTATAAAATGCGGTAGGTATACGATATCGAAGGACGAATGCTGATGACGTCATATAACGCGGCGCATTAGGCGCGTGCTGATACTCAGTGTTGTCTAATGTTGCCAACTTAGTGGATTTTCAACTAAAACTGGTGCTTTCGACTTTTGTTTCGAATTACATTTTTAAGTGTTAAATGTACACTGCGGTTAGAGGTTGGCAGAAAAATGCTGCAACGAAAATGAAATTTTTAAAATAAAATTTCTTGTATGTTAAATGCCAATATCAAAAAAATCGTTCATCATCATGTAACAATTCTATAAATAAAGTATGATACACTCCATACAATTGCCTTTTTAAATTAATACTATGAATCCAGAATCTTCTTTTTCTTCGAATTTTGTTTTCTTTTTCTTCTGCTAATAACCAGGCTATTACAATATTTTTTCCATAGTGATTCCGAGCGATTATGTCTTCAATCTAATTTATCTAATGTACCGTTTCACACCAGTGGTTGGAAAAAAACTGCAAGAGTTGTTGGCAATCCAAAAGATTTGCGGACGGCGTGGACGGTGCGTACGTGCAAGTGTGCGAGGCCATCAGTAAAATTCGGCGCGTACAGCGCGTGCGGCGCGTACGGCGCGAACAAATGTGCGTTCAGCTTTAGTCCTAGGGTGCGGCAACGCATCTATATTTTGACTCTTAATCGAGGATAGATGTAAATGTCTATAGACCACAGCATCCAATTACCATCAAGTAGGCTGAGTTCTCGTTTGTTACCTTAATTCTTAAAAAAAAACCTTTGCAGTGTGTGGTGTCTCTTGTAAATATAAGAAATCGTTAGTATGCTCACAGACTGTAGACTTCCGAAACTTTGTTTTTAATCAGCTGCTGTAAATGTTCTTTTACGCGGGTTTTTATCGCTTATTTGTTTGTGTATCGCGTTCCGTTCGTCCACAACAATCGTTTTTTGTAAATATTTATTTTGTTAAAAATATAAAGTGAGAGATATAAACAATCTGAAATTTATGTGGAGAAAAACCTGGCACGTAAGCGTGAGTGAACACGTCTGTTTTCATTTGATTAATGTAAATATCACTCCAAGTTAATTACGCCGCAGTTTTCGGCGGTTCGAAAGGAATTTGTGTAATTTTTTGGTCTGTTTATTTAGTTGCTTTGATATATGCAATCTCTAACGACATAAATTCAGCGGAGAAGTCTCCTTGGTCTATAAAGAAGATCATAGTGCTCACAATAAATTGAAGAAGTATCTAATGAAAACTTCTTAGATTTAACTTTAAGATACGCTGCAGCTATATTATGACTGCAGCCCAGATGGGTCAATTTGACTGAATAATCGGAGACCCTTTTTATTGATAACCAGGGATTCTATCTTAGTACCCAGGGTTGACAACGCATAGTCTACATTTTGATTGATGTGGGTGTTTATGGGCCACAGTATCGACTTACCATTGGGTGGATTCAAAGACATTTAAGTAGTAGTAGTAATAGACCGGACATCAGCAGCAAAATTGTCGTCTGTAACTTATGTCCTATAGGATATATCTCCGTTAGTCTTAGTGACATCGTCATAAAGTCAAGACGCATTCTTTTCATATCTTTAAAAAATATTTTTATAGAAAATATGCCCGGTTGTGCATTAGGATATTGTAAGTCACGATATGGAGCAAAAAATGAACGTGATTTTGGTTTTTTATCGTAAGTATAACGTATATTTACCGAATAATCTTTAAATTTTATTATTTCTAGTAGATTGTTCTAGAAAATTTATTTTTATAGTACTAAGCGCCCTCTGTTATCCTGTAGCGTCACTATTTATTTAAAGTTAGTGATTGACGACGTTTATCGATTGGGGTTATCGATAAAAATAATATACAGGATGCCAATTTAATCATTTTTAATATTTAAGGAGGTAAAACAGTCAAAGATACTGTACCCATACCAACAAAAATGAGTAGCATATACCAACTATGTTAAGTGGCCTACTTTATGTGGAAGGGTGGGAAATTTTTTTTAGGCATGATGATGAGATTTTCTGTGTTGCTTATGAACATGCTGAGGATACTTGCTGTGTTGATGTTTAGCAATACAGCAAGTCTTCTCTTTTACATACCGGGCGTCCTTGTCTGGTGGTATTCAAGGACAAAATCATTATAGATCCTGGCTTACAGTGATAGGAGAGTGCTATAGGCTTGTGACATTAAAAAAATGTACTGTTAAGGATATTAGATACAAGAAGTTGTAGGTTAAGCCTGAGTTAGGAAATAAGGTAAAAACTTAATATAACAATTTTTATTGATGTGGGTAGTGTCTTTTAAGTAGTGCAGCTGATGAAATTGACAAAATAATATAATGCCATCAAAAACATAACTTAGTTCGCAACTTAGTTCTTCTGTCGTAAAAAGTTGTGAGATCCATGTCATACCAAGTCGGTTAATTTATTCAGTCCATAGATTGATACATAGATTGACTTGGCAATCGTATGAAAACACAATATATCTCACAAGTAATACATATTATATTAAATTAGATTGTTTAGTGCGATTGCCAAGTCAATCTATGTATCAATCTATGGACTGAATAAATTAACCGACTTGGTATTATATGGATCTCACAACTTTTTACGATAGAAGAACTAAGTTGCGAGAGTTAGCTTTTTACAAGTAATGTTTTTGTTGGCATCTCATATCTTTTTGTAGACAGTTATATCTAGGTAGCTATTTACACCTATTATTCCATTATATGTACATATATAGGTACACTGATTCATTCACTGCAAATGTAACTTTGTAATTCTATATGTTTATATGGGATTACAAAGTTATTTATGCAGTTGGTGTATCTCGAAAAGTGGACCGAAATTGTAAAATATTTTAATTTTTCCTTGATTTATATACAAAACAATAATTAAATTCAAAATTTGAAATTTCTATGTCTGCTAGAAGTGCCTTAGAGTTTTGATGATCGGTCAGTCAGTGAGTGACAAAATTAAGAAACTTTGACTAGTTATAATTCTTAAACTACTGGTTCCAATTTAATGAAATTTAAAATATACCGAGTTCATACAATGCGTACTTAGTTAGTAAAAATTCAGGCTTCTAGTTTCATCCATAACAAAGTTATAGGGTTTCGGATATGGCCTGAACTGCTTCGAGAAAAGGATGGTACGGCCGTGCCGCTTTTTTGCTCGACTTGGCGGGGGCACTGCCGTGCCCCCAGAAAGGAGAAGAAGACGTCTCCATACATTCTTGGGCCCAGGTGTTAACAAGATGAAAGTACCATTTGAAAGCGTATATATAAACAATTAATAGCTGAAAAGATATGTCAATCTAGAAGCTGAGTTATTGTCGAATAAGTAAAATAGAGATTATCTATTACCTACACTGTAACAGGTGATTCTTCACTGTTATTACATTGTAACAGGTTATTTTTCACTATAATTACTTAGAGATATAAAAGCAGGATGAGTATAAAATAGAGGCATAAAAAGTTAAAGTGATTTTTTCGTGTGATGGAAGTCATGATAAATAGATTTATACAATGAAACAATCATTTTACTCCCTATTATTATATTTTAAAGCATTTCAAGCTTAGTAACCTTCAACAACATTATCGATACTTTGGTATCGAAAGGGTAACATTCCTAAAACGATCTTTATTTTAAGCGTCACCTACTGGGGAATAGCTAAAATGTTATCTTAATAAATGATTGCTATTTTTAGCTAGAGGGCGTCACACTCGCACGAGCTTAAAGTTTTTGTATAGAAATTTCCCCAATGCCCGCTCTATAGTATATATAGTATATATAATATAGTAGTCTAATATATATATAGTAGTCTAATATATATATATGCCGTGTAGTGGCGGTTAAGAATATCCACTACCCCATATCTTCCCGTAGGTTTCGTAAAAGGCGACAAAGGGACACAGGCAGGAGATGGGCAGCAGCATCTTCCTGGTAACGGCAAAATACAATAAAAAACTGCGGTTGCCAACCCGCTCGCCAAGCGTGGCAACTATGGCAATATACCCCCCATAATGAAAGTTACGAAGAGACGGCCCCCAGTCCCCGGCGGCCCCGCTATTCCTGGCTACGGTGGCGACCATGGTAACGGCGGGGCAGGGGGTGCTAAGAATCTCCGGTGGAGGTTCGGTTGCCACCTACAACGACTTGACCTGGCAACATACAACGCACGCACTCTGAGGACTGACGAGAAGATTGTGGAGCTGGAAGAAGAGATCGACAAGTTACGCTGGCATATTATAGGATTATCCGAAGTCCGAAGAGAGGGGGAGGACACGGTAATCCTCGAATCCGGCAACTTGTTCTATCACCGGGAGGGCGATCATCTGTCCCAAGGAGGTGTCGGATTTATCGTCCACAAGTCTCTCGTTAACAACGTTGTAAAGATTGAGAGTGTGTCGAGGAGGGTTGCGTATCTTATACTCAGAATCACCAAACGGTATTCGCTGAAGGTCATACAGGTTTACGCACCAACCTCGGCACACCCCGATGAGGAGGTGGAGGAAATGTATGAGGATATCTCTAGAGCCATGCATTCCTCCAAAACCCAATATACGGTGTTAATGGGAGACTTCAATGCAAAACTAGGCACAAGAGAGAACGGTGAGCTGAAAGTGGGGAAATTTGGAATAGGGCAACGGAACCCAAGGGGCCAGCAGCTGGCCGACTTCATGGAGAAAGAGGGACTCTTTATGATGAACTCTTTCTTCCAGAAGCGGCCCCACAGGAAGTGGACCTGGTCGAGCCCCGACGGTTCGACAAAAAATGAGATTGACTTCATTATGACGACCAAACGACAACTGTTCAGTGATGTCTCAGTGATCGCGAGGTTGAAAACCGGCAGCGATCACCGAATGGTTAGAGGCACACTGAACCTAAACGTTAAGTTGGAGAGGTCTCGTCTAATGAAGTCAACGCTCCGTCCCCCTCGTGCTCTAATCCAAAGTCCCGAAACCTTTCAGCTCGAGTTACAAAACCGTTTTCAGTGCCTAGAAGACTGCAATGAAGTGGACGATTTGAATGACAAGCTCGTGGAAACTGTCCATGCGGTCGGAGCTAAGTTCTGCAAGACCCGCCGCAGAAGAACACAAAAACTCTCCGATCACACTCTTAATCTCATGGCTGTTAGACGGGAGATGAAGCTACATTCTTCAACAGATTTGACAGCATACAGGCAACTGAACAGACAGATCTCCAAATGCATGCGGCGGGACTTACGCAACTTCAATACAGCTCGTATTGAAGAAGCGATCGAGCGGAACCAAGGCTCCAAAGTCTTTGCCAGAGACCTGTCTGCCAGAAAGAGCCAACTGTCAAAGCTGAAGACCGAATGTGGCAGCATCGTTTCCGGGGCACCTGAGATTTTGAGTGAGATTGAGAGGTTCTATGGGCAGCTGTACACGTCATCGTTGGAGCCACACGCAAGTGTGAGTAACGATCCAAGAGCGAGTCTTATCCGCCATTATTCCGATGATATCCCGGACGTCAGTCTGAGCGAGATTAGAATGGCTCTCCAGCACCTTAAAAACGGCAAGGCCCCAGGCGAGGATGGAATTACAGCGGAGCTTCTGAAAGCGGGTGGAAAACCGGTACTTGAAGTCCTTCAGAAGCTCTTTAATTCCGTCCTCCATGGTGGCATTACACCGGAGGCGTGGAGCAGAAGTGCGGTGGTCTTGTTCTTCAAGAAAGGCGACAACGCTCTCTTGAAGAACTACAGACCGATTTCCCTTCTGAGCCGCGTCTACGTGCTGTTTTCGAGAGTCATTACGAATCGTCTCGCGCGCAGACTTGACGACTTCCAGCCTCCCGAACAAGCCGGTTTCCGAAAGGGCTTTAGCACCATAGACCACATACATACCCTACGGCAAATTGTACAGAAGTCCGAGGAGTACAATTTGCCACTATGTCTGGCGTATGTGGACTATGAGAAAGCCTTTGATTCCGTCGAAATTTGGGCGGTACTGCAGTCCCTTCAGCGGTGCCAAGTTGACTGTCGGTATATCGAAGTGTTGAAGTGCTTGTACAGTAGAGCTACGATGGCTATCCGAGTACAGAACCAGAGTACGAAACCTATCCAATTGCAGAGAGGTGTAAGACAGGGTGACGTCATATCCCCGAAACTCTTCACCGCTGCATTGGAAGACGTTTTCAAGCTTCTGGACTGGAAAGGATACGGTATCAACATCAATGGCGAGTACATCACTCACCTTCGATTTGCCGACGATATAGTCCTTATGGCCGAATCGCTGGAGGACCTAAGCACTATGCTCAATGACCTCAATAGTGTTTCCCAACGGATAGGTCTTAAGATGAACATGGACAAAACAAAGATCATGTTTAATGTCCATGTCACACCTATGCCGGTAGTTGTTGGGAACACTAAGCTCGAAGTTGTTGATGAGTATGTTTACCTGGGACAAATAGTCCGACTAGGTAAGTCCAACTTCGACCGAGAGGTCAATCGACGGATTCAACTCGGCTGGGCAGCGTTCGGGAAGCTACGACACATCTTCTCGTCAGACATACCTCAAAACCTTAAAACGAAATTGTACAACCAGTGCGTGTTGCCAGTGATGACTTACGGAACTGAGACGTGGTCCTTCACTGCTGGCCGTATGAGGAAGCTCAAGGTCGCTCAGCGAGCTATGGAGAGGGCTATGCTCGGAGTTTCTCTGCGTGATAAACTCAGAAATGAGGATATCCGCAGTAGAACCAGAGTGACCGACATAGCCCAACGGATTAGTAAGCTGAAGTGGCAATGGGCCGGCCATATAGCTCGAAGAACCGACAACCGATGGGGAAGAAAGTTTCTCGAGTGGCAGCCTCGTACCGGCAAGCGAAGTGTAGGGCGTCCCCCCACTAGATGGAGTGACGACCTGGTAAGATATGCAGGAAGTCGATGGATGCAGGTGGCTCAGGACCGTGCTTTGTGGCATTCTTTGGGGGAGGCCTATGTTCAGCAGTGGACTTGTGAAGGGCTGTAATGATGAATAATAATGATGATATATATATATATATATATATATATATATATATATATATATATATATATATATATATATATATATATATTAAATCTCTTTGGGTGGATTATAAATTCGTTTGTCATTCTTGGAGGTATATGAAAATATTATGAGAAATTTAGAAGTATTGCATAATCTTTTCTAAGCTTTCTACTTGTTCTACTTGTACTTTTATTTTTGTATCACTATTACTGGGTGCTGTCTCAAGCCTATTTTGTGGTAATTTAATAAGCTTAGGCCCTGGACATAGTATAAAGAGAGGGGAAGTACGTTATCTTCATACAAACGCACTGCGCGCGGCTTGTATGTGTGCGCCATAGTATCTATGAGGCGCCGCACGCACACTTAAGAGCGTAGTCGGTCTGCGCGGGAATTGAGAAATAGGTATTTGAAGAAACTATTGCCGTCGCACTGCGCCCGAGCAACAGAGGTATCAAAATGTGAGTGAATAATCTGTAATTGTGTGCGAAGCTCAGTACCACGCATCTTCCGCGCGCACCATGTTTACGGACTTGATTCTTTGCTTCACTGTTTTGACTCGGCTTGTGGATTGGATTTGAATACCTATTTATTTTGTTCTAACGACTAGAGAAAAATCGTGAGTATTATTTTATTTGTAAATAAATTTTATCATTTTACCACCTTCAAATCGACAAAAGAAATTCAATAATTTAACAAAATACTGCTAGTAAGGTACAAGTAGTGTTTTGTTAAATTACTGAATTTTGTTTGATAAAATGTCAACTTACGAGTACAAATATAATCATATCATAATAATTTTTGTTTCAGGTAAACCCTTTTTCGTTAATAATGGGTCGAAGAAAAGGGAATAAAACGCGTCTATTCTTGAGTCCTAAGAGAAAAAAACCTTAATTTACGTATTTTACGATGATTTACGTATATAACGGAAGATTCATTTTGAACTGTGTACAGTGCCATCCAATTAATTAAAATTTCATAGCTATTATGGCATGGCTGGATTCTACTCGAGATGGTCCTTGTCATAAGGCGATAACTATAGAATAGAATAGAATAATTTTTTATTCAATATTGATTATTACATAATACTTATTGAAAGTCATTTTTTATTTACCACTGGTTCGGAAAATACCTCAGTCCTGGGAAGAACCAGCAAGAAACCCAGCGGGACTTTTTTTTTAAACATAATTTCACTTAACAATAATTTTGTTTATACAATTTTTAAATGATATTTTCATAGAACCAGCATGGTGGCGATCACCCTATTCCCAGGGGTTATTTTCATTCATGTATTCCTTGATGTTATTATATACCCTTCCTGTACAGTTTTTCTTTAATAAAACTTTTAAACTTGTTTATTGACAAACTTTGAATATGTTCTGGGATTTTGTTGTAAAAGCGTATACATTGCCCCATAAATGAATTACTGATTCTGTGGAGTCTAGTAACTGGCATTACAAGCTTATGTTTGTTCCTAGTATTTAAAGTATGCACATCCTTATTCTTATTAAAGCTATTTATGTTTTTATGCACATACATTACATTCTCATAAATATATTGCGATGCAAAAGTTAATATGTTTATTTCTTTAAATTTTTCTCTGAGGGACTCTTTACAATTTAGGTTATAAATCGCCCGTACGGCTCTCTTTTGCAAAACAAATATAGCTTCAATATCAGTCGCATTACCCCATAGCAAAATTCCATAAGACATTACGCTATGAAAGTAACTAAAATACACTAATCTAGCTGTCTCAACATCTGTGAGACTTCTAATCTTTCTTACAGCATATGCTGCAGAACTAAGTCTGCTTGCTAATTTAGATATATGGGGGCCCCATTGAAGTTTCGCGTCAATAGTAATACCAAGAAAAACAGTGGTATCCACAAGACTCAACTCCTCCCCATTTAACAGCACATTGGTATTCGAATGTTTTACATTAGGTATTGTAAATTTAATACACTTTGTCTTATTGCCGTTTAAGAGCATATTGTTGGCATTAAACCAATGTACCAATTTCGATAGAGCATTATTTACATCGTCATAACTAATTAACTGTCGTTTGAGTTTGAAAATCAAAGAGGTATCGTCAGCAAATAATACTATATCGTGATTGTCCCCTACAAGATAAGGTAAGTCATTAATATAGATTAAAAACAGGAATGGGCCAAGAATCGAGCCCTGAGGAACGCCCATTGATACTACCGATCCGGAGGAACCTTTACCATTAATCACTACTTTTTGAATTCTGTTACTTAAATATGAAGTAATAAGTCTAAGCGCTAAATTTTTTACACCGTAATGTTGTAGTTTCCTGATTAATGTCTCATGATGAACACAATAGAAAGCCTTGGAAAGATCACAGAAAATACCTAAGGCATCTTGTGAATTCTCCCAGGCATTAAAAATATATTTCATAAGCTCAACACCGGCGTCCGACGTCGAGCGACCCCTTGTAAAACCAAATTGGTTTTTATGAAGTAATTTATTTGTATTAAAAAAGTTAACAATTGATCCAAAATTATTTTTTCAAAAATTTTACTGAGAGTTGGTAGTACAGAAATAGGTCGAAAATTAGCGGGGTCCAATGTACTACCAGATTTAAATAAAGGTATTACTTTACTATACTTCATTAAATCAGGAAACACACCAGAATCGATACAAGTATTAAAAATAATAGCAAGATGAGGTGCAATTAAATCTATTATGGACGCAATAACTGTAACGGAAATCCCCCACAAATCTGCGGTCTTCTTTACATCAATGGTTTTGAAGTATTTTACAACATCTTTCGATAATACTTTTTCAAATCTAAATTCTTTTAAACAGGTGTTAACATTCTGTTTGAGTAATGACTCGGCGACAGTTGGAGAAGTATTCAATGACTCGGTTGTCAAGATAGGAATATCAGTGAAATATTTCTCAAACACCGCTGCGACTTCTTGATTTGATTTAGTCAATTCATATTCATATATATAAAAACAGCAACAATAATGCTTAGTATCTTTGTTTCACACGAGGTTTATCCCATCTCGGCCTAAGATGTTTTTATTTTTAATACGTCTTTGATCTCAGCGAATAAAATACCACCTGTTGCAGACGCTCGTAATATGCATTCATGTCAAATTACAAAATGCATTTAAGTAGGTATATATTGCCTAATTCTATGGCAATCAAATATAAAACTGTATAAACGAAATTCACCTTCTGACTGGGGTTGCCATCGCTGATAGGGCTTTTACTTGTTTTATAATTTTTAACTGACTTTCAAAAAAGGAGGGGGTTATATGTTCGATGGTATGTATTTTTTTATGTATGTTCACCGATTTCTCCGTCAATTGTGGACTGATTTTCAATTTTTTTTTATTCGAAAGCTTCCTCTTGAGGTGGTCCCATTGCCATCAAGTCAGAATATGATCCCAGGGAAATCGAGGGCAACCCTCAAATTTTATAGACACATTTAATGTTTTTTATATACTTTTTAACGCATCCATTTGTGCCTGGTAATCTTCATCTCATGTTGCTTAGATGATGATGAAAGGTATAAGTTAGGATGGATGGGATTCCAAGAAAATTAAGGGCAATACACACATTTTATGGGCATTGTTTGAACAACATACTTCTCATATGATCCGATGGTCATCATGTCAGGATCTAATGAAGGGATCATTGAGAAATCGAGGGAACTCTCCAATTTTATAGACACATATAGGCATTATACCTGGTAATCATCATATCAAGTTGCTGAGCTGATGATGAAAGTTATAAGTCAGGATCTGATGATGGGATCCCAGGACAATCAAGAGATACCCTCAAATTGCATAGGCACTTAAATGTTTTTTTCATGCAACTTTCAGAGAGAGTCGAGAACCTTTTGAAGAAAACGCAAGCTTTTTTTCGTCGGAGTTAATCAGCTGGTGATCTTCTGGTCTACCTGACTCATAGATGGGCGGAGGTAGTAGAGTCCAAGGGGGAGGGATCTTCGGCGTCGATATATCGAGTGACGTGCAGTTTCGTGGTCACTTGGAAGAGAAGGCCAAATTGGCCTCTAAAAAGCTTGGCGTGCTCAGCAGAGCGGAACAGTATTTCATGCCCGCACACCACTTGCAACTTTATAAGGCGCTGGTTCGGTCTCACATGGAATACTGTTCCCATCTCTGGGCTGGGGCTCCCCAGTGCCAACTCCTTCCACTTGACCGCATCCAGCGCAGAGCAGCTCGAATCGTCGACGACCGAGTCCTTTCTCGATTCATTGGCGCTCCGAAGAGATGTTGCATCCCTTTGCATTTTCTTTCGCATTTACCACGGGGAGTGCTCTGAAGACCTGTTCGGATTAATCCCAGCCGCCTTTCACGAACGCACATCTGGATGATTGGCGGTCCACCACTGTACGATTTAGAAGATGTTTTCTTCCTCGCACAACTTCCTTGTGGAATCGATTACCATCAACGATTTTTCCAGACCGATAAGACTTAGGCACCTTCAAGAAAAGAGTTTACTCCTTTTTAAAAGGCCAGCAACGCCTTTTTTCACGAATTTCTTCCACAAATTTTTTCCACGAATGCCTTCTCCCTGAAATAATTGACGGTCGGATACCACGAAATTTACCTGTAAGGGAAAGGATGGAAAGGACGACAGAAAAAATGTACATATTAATTATTATATGACTTATTATATTATATTATATTAAATTATATTAAATTATTCTTAACTTATGTAAAATACCCACAAGCACCTCTTCTGCCACATGAATATTAAGAATTTACTTGATAAGAGCAATCATTATTTTTTAAAGTAAAGTAAGTAGAAAAAAAGTAAGTAAGCCCCAGTAAAGCTGGCAAATCAAGTAAGCAGAATTATTCACCAAGCAGTAGAATGCGAACATTAGTTACGTATTATTTCACTAAATTTCGCTAAAGGTCTTTTCAAATAATACTAAACGTAAACTCGCTGATTTGTTACTTCGTTGTCTTAATAATTTCACTGTGCTGTGCCGCCTATAAATCAGTATAGTACGATACGTCGTTACGTCGATATCGACTGACATCACTATGATACCGATAAAAACTTCGACAGTTGTTACTTTCTTAATTCTTTAGGTTAATAAGTACTTATTAGTCTAACCACCCCTCACCTCTGGTCTCCCCCCGTAGAGTGCGATAGGGACAACTGCAGCTCAGAACGATTTCACCTACAAAAACCATGACCGATCGAGATTTCGTATTCCCCTGTTTTCTCCTCGAAAACTAAGCACATTAAATTATTTTTGGTATCAAAATTTAAAGGAAGAATAGATCTATGCTCCTATCGTTTTCTTTTATCTTAAAAACGTTTCAAATTTGTTTGGTAGTCGTCTGATTACGGAGGTAAAAACGGGACATTTTTTTTGGTTTTTGGAAAGTCATATTTATTTTTGTAATAATTTTTTGGAAAAAAATAAATGATAGGGGCATGCCTTCAATAGACCTTGATTTTTATAAACAAAACCGATTACTCTAGAGTCATTATCCAGGAAGAAAATAGGGTAATACATTTGTATGGAAAAAATTCAGCCCGTCTACGCTCTTAAACACAATCTCGAAATGTTTCTCAATGCGCCAGTCGAGCCTAACACCGCACGAGGTTCGCGCGTCACGTAAGCGAGTCACTTATTATAGCATATAATTTTTTTTTTACGATGAGATAATAATAATAATAATAATAATAATAATCTTTATTCATTACCAAAGGCAACCTTATAATTAATAGTGATCGATGCCTCCTTTTAAGCTTATAGAAGCCTGTGCCAGGAGACATCGCTCTTCCTTGGAATAGTATAAATCTGTGCTAAATACAATACTACAAAAACAAAGACAAGCACTAATACTAATAAATACCAACTTTATTAAGCTATGTTATACTCTTTGTTTTCACATCTGTAGTAACTAAGTAGTGATGCACGCGCGTGAGTGAGTGAATGTATGTGTGAGTCAATAGGTGTATGTCTAAGTGAGTGAGTGTACATATGTGTGAGTGAGTGAGTGTATGTGTGAGTGTGTGTGTGTATGTGTGAGTGTGTATGTGTGAGTGTGTATGTGTGAGTGAGTGAGTGTAGGTGTGAGTGAGTGAGTGTAAGTGTGAGTGTGTGTATGTTTATGTGTAGTATTTTTTGGAATTTAGCTTAAAATTGTCTCGATGGTGTCATAAGGTTTTGGTTTCAGCCATTTCATTAAAAGTTTTTTGCATTCGAAGTAATTTTTGTCAAAAATATTAATCTCCTTATTGAGTAAATTATAGAGATAAACTGAACGCCTATCATATTGCTTTTTAGCAAAGAAGGTTTTAAACCTAGGAGCATGTGCAACAATATCTTTCCTCCTCCCATTGATAAAGTCGGGGTTATAAGGCATGGATTTGTGCTTTCTCAAAACTGTGTGAAGTATATACAACTTCCTAACTGAAAGAAGGCCACTAATTTGGTAAAGACTTTGTGTTGAAAATGTTATCTTTTTAAAATACATAACCTTAATTAGGCTACGTTGGGCCCGTTCTAAATCAATGAAGCGGGATTTAGCTGCACCACCCCATATCGGTACACAATATGTTAGAACAGACTGAACCAAAGAAATATAGATCTCTGTGAAGAGATCTCTGTTTGGGTTCAATAGATCAACAGCTGTTCCAGGCACCACATACCTCAAAGTCTTAAATATCCATGTCAGTTTCCTGACTCTTGAGATGACATGTTCCAGATGCGGATACCAAGACAGTCGCTGATCCACATAAACACCTAGGTATTTCGTCTGCTCGACCCTTTGAATTTTGGGGCAGCTGCAGTTTAGCCTATCAGCACCAACAGCACCGCAGTTGTGAATTTTTATGCTAAGATCGTCAGAAGGCTGTTTGTTGCTGTAGATGCTATAACAGATATAGTTGGTTTTTGTGGTGTTTAATGTTAGAAGATTATTACGTAACCACCTACTTATTAGTTCAAGTCCACTCTCAGCAAAAGACCTAACAGCATCCCAGGAATCAGCACTAAAAACCACGGCAGTGTCATCGGCGTATGAGAAAATGTTGGCGTGTTTTATATCCATGGTGCAGAGATCGTTAATATAAACGAGAAAGAGTGTTGGCCCAAGTACACTTCCTTGTGGTACACCGTACGACACCACAACATCTCCGCTAGTATAAGTGTCCAGTTTAACTCTCTGACGCCTGTCAGACAGATAGTCCTTAAACAGTTCAAGTGATGTTCCCTTTAGGCCAATAGCTTCCAACTTACGTACAAGAATGGGGACAGAGACAGTGTCAAAAGCTTTTTGTAAATCAAGGAATACAGTTATGCATTTCTTGTTATTATCTAGTTGCTCTACCACTAGCGAACTCATTGCAGTAACTGCATCTTCAGTGGATTTTCCCGGTCTAAAGCCGTACTGACAAGAGGATAGGATGTTGTATTTGTTAAGGTAGTTAAGCAGTCTAGAATTAAGTAATTTTTCTATAATCTTTGAAATAGCTGGCAAGACGGATATAGGTCTATAGTTAGTTACACTGTCTCTATTCCCAGCCTTGTAAACTGGGGTTATAATTGACTTTTTAAGTGAAGACGGGAAAATTCCCTTGTTAAAACAGAGGTTAGCAAAATGGGTTATAATTGGTACAATATGAGATCTTATGTGTTTAAGAAAGTTAGTAGGAATACCTACTTACTTATTTTTGTTGTATTATTTGTCTATCAGACAGAGGAAGAATAGTAACTAAGTACCTACTTACGGTTATAAAATCGTAATTAAAAATAAGTAATTGACTAATTGCGAATCAGATAAATAGAGCAAAGTTCGAATAATAACAACAGAACAAAAAATTGATTACAGTCTAAGTGGCAGGCGTTAGTAATTTTATGTTATTGTACGATGTTTTTTTTACAATATTTTAGTCGCTTTATTCAATTTTTTTATTATAGATATAGGGCCGGGCTTTAAACTAATGATTTGATGACAGTGACAACCCTGAGACAGTAGGCAATTATGTCGCGGATTGTGCCGGAGTTAACCTACTTGGCCTCTCTTTATACTATGCCCTGGATGTTCCTTCCAAATTTCTCCGGTATTTCTCTTGAATTTTATACGTAGTAGAACTACACTGCGGTGTACTATGGCTGCGGAGCCGTGCGAATGGTTCGGCTCGACCATGAAGGAGTGATAAGAACCATTCCACCTTATTTTTCAGATAGAGATGGAAAGGGTTCTTCCTCCGTGGATGTACCGCTTGAGGGCGACTGGCGCTGATGGGGCTGTGGATGTGTTAAATACAGCATTCCTGTGTCCCTCAAAACTACGATTATTTAGACGGAATACGACATAACCCATCATACATGAGCTATGATATATGAGGTGTAGTTGTATAAGAACGTTCTCATGGAAAAAAGGAGGGCTTAGCTTTCCATTGACGTCCGTCGAGTTGGAGGTTGATAATTTTTTTACAGAAAGTTTACATTATTAAGTGGCGAAGCTTGCGAAGACACTTATTGATTTCACGATGTATGTCCGTCTGTCCGTCTGTCCCACGATTATCTCGAGAATGGTTTCGAATTTCCAAATTCTGTTTTCAGCAATCGATTACTGATCACCCAGGCGTCTGAACCTCCTATTTTGAAACTGATTGCTCAACGGCAACCGTTAGAAACCGCTACAATGCTGATTGCTTCGCCACTTTGCTATGCTGTTAGCTTGCTTGGTTTATTATAAGCACACACGCAAAGTTTCGGAGACACGTACTTTTTGAGAAAAAAAAATATTGAAAATCAACCATTTTTGCAATACTTATGTCTCATGTTTTGTGTTGTCATTGTCAGTCGGGATGTCGATTCTTTCCGAAATAGATCGATTTTTTTTTAAATCGATTCGAGTTGTATCCTATATCTATATTTTTTCATGTTTGCTTTTATAATGTAAATATAAATCCAATATATACCAAAAGGAGGTGAACACGCATCATTATTTTAATACTTAATCTTCGTATATATATAAATATATTGCTGTCCGTTAGTCTCACTAAAACTCTAAAACGGCTCGAAAGTTTTTAATGAAAAATTTTTGTGCGTTTCATTGGATCCCTGAATAGATTATATTCGCAATTGGACCCGGTAGGTGGCGCTGTTGTCGTGATCGAGAAATCACCCGTGCGAAGCTGGAGCGGATCAATAGTCAATAATGAAAGTAGTGTTTATGGACCACAGTGCTTAATTACCATTTTTAGCTAGTTATAGAAATTAGTTTTAGAAATTTAGCTAGCTTTCTTAAGATTATTTGTTGAAAAACGAGCACACCACCACTCGAAGGTAAGTCGCCAATAGATATTTACATCTATCGTTGTCTATATATAAATATTTATGTCTATCTATCGTTGTCTAGATATAATACCTCGTTTCTAGGAAAAGGGTCTTCTTACTTACTTACTTATCTTCACGCACAATCCCTGACGGGGTAGCCAGAGAGAACAGATCGCCAAGTGTCACGATCCTTACATACCTCTTTCGCTTCTTTCAGAATCATTATCTTCTTCATACATGCACGTCTAGGTATCCGAGTACTCTTGACCCTCCCCTCTTCGAGCAGTTTGCTCACATGGTCTTCGAAAGTTAGTCTCGGTCTACCTCGACATCTTTTAATATTAACTTTCGCGCTATATATTTTCTTCACCGTTCGGTCTTCACTCATTCGCTCAACGTGCCCAAACCATCGAAGCACGCCCTTATCAATTTTTGTGATAAGGCCATCTTTCAAACCTGCCATATTGCGAATCTCTTCGTTTCGCTTTCGGTCGGCCATGGTAACGCCGCACATTTTACGAAGAGATCGCATCTCCACTGCATTCAACTTGCTTTTATGCATCTTCTGGCATACCCAGGTTTCGCTGGCTTATAACAAAGTCGGTACCAACACTGCGTTATGTATTGCAAGGCGTGCACTCTTCACTACGCCTTGCCTTTTGACTAACACAGTCAGGGCACCATTGACTTTGTTCCCGGCAGCGACACGCCTGTCCACATCTAAATCACATCTTCCGTCCCGGCTAAAAGCACTCCCCAAGTATACAATTTCATTTACCTGTTTTAGACATTCCTGATTTACCCATATTTCACACTTCGTTCTCTCTTCGTCCCTTTCAAATACCAGAACCTTAGTTTTATTAGCATTCAAACGAAGACCTTTAATTTCACATTCCTCTTTCATACACGTGACTAATGCCTGCAGTTCTGCCTCTGATGGTGCAATAAGCACTGCATCATCAGCATACAGCAGACAATTTACTTTTATGTCACCCAATTTCACACCCAAACAGCTATCTTTCAGCTTCTGTAAACAGCTGTCGAGATACAGTATGAACAGCCAGGAAGACATGACACAACCCTGTTTTACGCCCGTTTGGACGCTAAACATGGGTGACAGGTCATGCCCTACCCGCACACAGGCTTTACAGTCACAGTAAAGTGACTGCACAGCCCTTAGCAATCGACCATCCACACCGTACCCCGGCAACAGTTCCCACATTTTCTTCCTTACAACCTTATCAAATGCTTTCTCAAGATCCACAAAAGCACAGAAAATCTTCTGGTTAGCAGCCAGAAGCTTCTCCGTGATCATGCGTAGAGAAAACATTTGATCCGTGCATCCTCTTCCAGGTCTAAATCCGCATTGTGCCTCCCATAGAAATCTTTCCGATTTCTCTTGCATCCTACGTGTCAAAACCTTCGAGTAAACTTTACTTGCTAAACTGGTCAAGCTGATCGCCCGATAGCACCCGCAGTCAAAATGTGAACCTTTACCTTTATATAAAGGCACAATGACTGCGGATCGCCAATCATCCGGGACATCCCCCGTCCGCCAGCACAAATTTCACAGCAGATAAAAGCTGTCCCAGACGCGAGGCCCACCATATTTGACCATTTCAGCAGTAACTCTGTCTAGTCCCGCAGCCTTACCACATTTCAAACTTCGAATCACACGTTCAATCTCTTTCATACTGATGACCTCAGTGTCATCGAGGTCCGGGTCTGGCGTACCAGTCACGGCGTCATCCCCGGATCCCTCACTAAGATCATCACACGCATACATTTCTCTATAAAATTCGCTCCATCGCTGCATGACGTTCGATTTTTCTGTGAGGACGTCATTAGTTCTCGAAAGCACTTTGTTTATTCTTAATGCCATCGCACCACTTCGGGTCCTTCCAACCTCTTTCCAGAAGAGTTTGGAGTTCTCCTTAAAGTTGTGCGACAACCTTTCGTCCGCTTCCATTCTACACCTTTCACGCATTTCCTCAATCAATGCTTTCGTGTGAACTTTCTGCAGCTTATATCTTTCTTTCATCTTCTCTCTCATATCCTTATCATTACTAGAGGCCAAGTAGTCTAATTATGCTTTTTTCTTCTTCTCTACAGCTTCTTTCACTTCATCATTCCACCATGCATCTCTTCTTTTACTACTGCCTCTTTTTATTGTTCCACACACTTCTTCCGCTGCACTTACCATTCCCTCCCTAAGGTTCTGCCATGTTCTTTCTACACATTCATTTCTGCCATCGATAGTGTCAAGCTTTTCGGCTACTCTCGCATGATATTTGACCCCAGTATCCGCTTCCTGAAGCATCCAGCTTCGGATGCGACAGACCGACTGTGGTTCTGTTACTGCCGTCCGGTAGCGCCAACCCGCGAACAGACCCCTAAGTCTAGTAATCACTAGATAGTGATCCGTTCCCAGGTCAGCACCCCTGAATACTCGCGTATCCATCACCTGTTTTCGCAGTCGGTCATCCACCAGAAACAAATCGATCATACTTCTCTCAATCATTCTTTCTCTAGTATATATATATGGATTTTCTTGTGATTAAACATAGTGTTTGTCACAAGAAGACCCTTTTCCTTGCATACTGCCAGTATAAGCTTGCCAGCATCATTAACCCTTTTATCGCCAAACTTTCCGAGCACCGACTCGTACCCTGGTCGAGCGGTACCAACCCATCCATTCAAATCACCACACACAACAATTCTTTCGTTTCCCCTAGCCAAATCTAGAACTTCTCTTACATTCTCCCAAAACTCCTCCAGCTCAGCCCTGGACGACGAAGCTACCGGCGCATAAACAGCCAAAAGGAATAACTTCGTCAGTCCCAATTTAAAGCGAACCCAGAGAAGTCTTGAGTTTACAACCTTATATTCAGTCATAACATCGACCAACCGACACGACAGCAGCACCCCCACTCCCTGGCGGGCGCTCTCGCTCTCCGGGACTCCGGATAATAGAGCTAACGCCCCGCCAGGGAGCTCTTCAGTACCACTGCCCTTCCGTTTGGTCTCCGACATACACACGACATCTAATTCTCTTTCTTTCATTATTTCAATCAACTCATTCGTCTTATCTTTCATGCCTCCTCTAACATTCCACGTGCCAACTCTGCACTCTGTCCTCCACCAGGGTCTTCATTTAAATAAAACTAATTTTACGGATTTTATCGCGTATATTAACTTATTTTTATCTTCCCGACGTTTCGGGTGCTTTCCAGCACCTGTGGTCACGGGGGGCTGAGGTGTTTGACGTTCTGCTGTCATAGTTAGCCCGGCTACCTTCAGTTTTTTAATATTAATTTTTGGTTCGATTTACGCAGAATGAGCTTACAATATCTTGAGGTCTAGCAGTGGTATACTTGGGTTTGCATTTGATTTTATTAATTATGGGATCCCAAGCAGATGGCAGCACCCATCCATCTTCTCTATTGAAATTAGGATGTTTTTTAATTTCAATAGCCTCGCGAATCATCCTTGGGAGGAATCGGTGTTCTTTTGCGAGAATTTGTGGTCTATCAAATCTAATGTAATGGTGGGGCCGATCTTGAACATGTTCACAAACTGCAGACTTCCCGATACGTCGGTGCTTCACGTCAGCTATATGTTCTTTAACGCGGGTTTTTATAGATCTTTTTGTTTGTCCTATGTACGAGAGACCACATTCACAATCCAGCTTGTACACTCCTGTATCTTGTAGAGGGATATGACACTTGACGGATAGTAAAAATTGACCAATCTTCTTCAGCGGCTTGAAGTATGTTTTAATGGAAGCTCGCTTCAAGATGTAGCCAACCTTGTCTATGACTCCACTGACATAGGGTAGTACAGCAGGCACACGCTCGACTGTGGCTGGCTTCACTCGGTCACTGTGATTTAGGCGCGGGACCCGAAGCTTGTTGTCTTGCAGTACTTGCTCGACATGCTGAAGCTCGGCGGCCAGATGTTTTCTGTCACAGATCCCTCGTGCTCTCTGAAACAAAGATTTTCCCACGGTAGCTAACTGTGAAGGATGATGGTTCGAATCACCATTTAAATATCGGTTGGTATGGGTATTTTTTCTGTACACAGTATGACCAATAGTGTTATCAGGATTACAGATGACTAAAACATCTAGTAAAGCTAAAGTATTGTTTGCCTCTAACTCCATTGTGAATTGTATTTTAGGGTTTATGGAATTAAGGTGGTTTAAAAATGCAGTTACTTTGTCAGATGGTAAAATTGTGAAAGTATCGTCTACGTACCGCTTGTAGAATCTTGGATTTACAGGAGCAGTAAGAAGGGCTTTCTCCTCAAAGTCCTCCATGAATATGTCGGCGACCACAGGAGATACAGGTGAGCCCATTGCCACTCCGTCTACTTGCATGTAGAACTCTTCTTTCCACAATAAATAGCCAGATGTAGGGATTCTGTGGGCATGTTGTGATCTTCTAGCTTTCTAGTAACAATTGAGATGCAGTCTTCAATAGGTAGGCATGTGAATAGTGACTGAACATCAAAACTGACCATAGTTTCGTTGTCAGCGAGATGTAGGTCTTTTATCTCACTAACAAAATGGTATGAATCCTTTGTGTGTGCTCTGGTATGTCCTCTTAGTGGTGACAGTATTTTTGCCAAGTGTTGAGCCAACTTATATGTTGGTGAATCGATCTGGCTTACTATAGGACGTAGTGGAGCGTTTGGTTTGTATATTTTCGGTAACCCATACAATCTCGGTGGTTTGGCACATGATGGTATTGTCAAATTCACGTCGAGGTCTAATTTTTCGGAGTATTTCTTTATTAAGTTGTTTTAAGTGTGTTAGTTGTAGGGTCTATTTTGACCTTTTTGTATGTACTTACGTCAGATAAAGGTTGTTGTAAACCATACGGAAAAAAGTAAACATAGAGAGCGTTTTACTGGATATGAGAGGTCCGGTCCTTCCCCGGTTAAGCCGAGGCATTCGTGTTGCAACGTAGCACTCTCAAACGTACTCCTTTTTAAAAGGTAGGCAACAAACCTGCAATTCCCCTGGTGTTCATGGGCTGCAAACTGCAGTCGACACTTGCCATCAGAGAAGTGGAATGCTCGTTTGCCCTCTCTTCTATAAGAGAATAAATATTTATTAACCAGTACCTGTATCAGTAAAACAAAATACATTTTACTTTTAGTTCTTGCACTTTTTTAAAACTACACATTTATTAAAATAATTTAAACGGATTATATCACGTTTAATTTTACGTTTTTAAACTTTATTTTAATAAATAATTTAAATTAAATGCAATACTTACTTTAAAAATAAGCAAACCTATTTTAAAAAATTAATTATATTGAACTCGCAATTCACTTTAAATGACTTTGTGGCCCAGGACCTTGCTTTGTGGTATTCTTTGAGGGAGGCCAATCTTCAGCCGTGGACTTGTGTAAGTCTGTAATGATGATAATAATATATTTTAACAAATTAATAAAAGCAAATGCGATAAAATCTATGAAATATTTTATTCAATTGTTTTAATTCAACGGGAAACAAATCACTACAACAATTACCTTAACAGGTAATATGGGAGAGACGCGTTAGTTATCAGTGTTCGTAAGCTCAGTGAACTGCGACGAGTTTCATGTTTATAACAACTCTAAATACATGATGAAATAGATCGAACAGTAAGACGGACAGATAGAGCGGTTAACAGACGTCGAACAGACATTCGCAGTCCACACTAGAAAACGCGGATTTTTTTATAGAATAACGTGACATACGAGCACGAAATCCACGTGAAGGTAAGTGACTGTTGAGGCTTATAGACATCTACTTTTATACTCGATTGAGAATCATAATTCAGCTGTGTTGTCATGTCACCGTGGGGTGACAGTCCTGTGGAGGACTAACGTTCCCGTACCCAGTAAATTAAGTCTCTGATTCCCTCCACTCACCATACGCAACACAATAGTATTGAGCTGCTATTTCATGCTGGTATTTTGTGACAGCGTATATTTCCTGCTCGAGACGACCCATTCGTGCTATAATCATATATCAATCTATATATATACGTGTGTAATCGTTTGGCACTATCACATCGATAAGAGTCACAAGAAGCACACAATCTACCCTGTTCGTAAGTGTATGCTGTGGCTCATGGATACGTACATCTTTTCTCGGCTGAGTTAAAATATAGATGTGTTATCATTCCTGAGCACTAAGTTGTAGTACGCTGTTAATAATTATAAGTAGAAGGGGGTCCGTTACTTTTAATTATATCTATGGGCCTTCATAGAAAACCTGCCTATTACCCGCCTGCTCCGTCGGACGTAAATTCAAATATAATATTATTGGGCATAAAAATTATCCTATATCCTATTCTCTGACTTAATCAATTTCTAGTCCACCCTTCATTAGATCCGTCCGTTCAGAGTGATTGAAGGACAAATGTTTAGAGTAACATAATCTTTATATATAAAAATTACGTATCACATTGTTTGTGCGCGATGTACCCCTAATGTACAGAACTGATTGGGATAAAAATTTTCAAATTGTGTGCAGTTTGTTCCAACTTGAGAGATAGGATAGTTTATATCCCGATAAGTGACCCTCAATAATTTCTTATTGCGAATTTAACAATTTTTTATAGGAAGGGTCTTCGGAAAGGGCAGAACAACGTCTGCCTGGCCAGCTAGTATGTATATATGTACTTTCACGTTCATAAATAGTAAGATATCGTTTATTTAGAGTTAACACAGCTTATTAAGAAGTAAAGTGTTATCCGAACCAAGGGTTTAACGTTTGCCAGTAGTCGGCGCTGTGCCAAAGTGGTGTCTGGAAAGTTTAAATTATTGACGCTTGCTCTGCTTTATGTGTCAAATATGCAAATGTTACGAGAGAGATATGTGTAACTGTGTGGCAAAACATTTTACGAAGAATAATATTCTTTACATTATTAAGTTAAGGCCTTAACTGCAGTTGAAATGCCTAAATTCTTGGATATTTACACACAAATATTTATATATTTACACAAATACAATATTTACACGATATTTACACAAAGAAAAAATACAAGGTAACAGAAGAGGATTTATTAAATGTTTTTAATAAAACAAAATTGTATTTTTTGTCAACCCCTTATTAGAAAAAAAATCCCCAAAGACTACCTATCTTTGTCATATTTTGCAAAATTTCTCCAAAATGGCATAAGCTTTTTAAATAGTTCTTACACTAAAACAAAGGTCTTAAAAATATTAACATTTTTAATTGAGAGTTTTATTTTTTCCCCGTTTTATAAGAGAAAATATAACTTTTTCCTGAAATTGAATATATTTGCGCGAGAGTGCATGCTCCGTCGTCCTGTAATCACCCGCGAGCACTGGTGCAGTCTTGCAGTTGCAGTGTAGCTCATGAACACCAGGGGAATTGCAGATTTGTTGCCTACCTTTTAAAAAGGAGTACGTTTGAGAGTGCTACGCTGCAACACGAATGCCTCGGCTTAACCGGGGAAGGACCGAACCTCTGATATCCAGTAAAACGCTCTCTATGATTACTTTTTTCTGTATGGTTAGTAAGGAAAACTAAAGACCCTTTTCCTAGAAACGAGGTATTATATCTAGGCAACGATAGATAGATGTAATTATCTATATATATACAACGATAGATATAAATATCTATTGGCGACTTAACTTCGAGTGGTAGTGTGCTCGTTTTTCACCAAGTAATCCTAAGAAATGTAGCTAAATTTCTAAAACTATATGCGTTCATCTACGGTTAATATCCCAAACTTTATCCAACTTGACTAACACTTGACTTGACTGACAAACAAACTCATTTCCACCTGATGGTAATTAAGCACTGTGGTCCATAGACATCTACTTTCATTATTGACTAGTGATGCGCTCCGGTTTCGCACGGGTGATTTCTGAATCACGACAACAGCGCCACCTACTGGGTCCAATTGTGAATCTAAATTATTCAGGGATACACTGAAACACACAAAAATTTTTCATCAAAAACGTTTGAGCCGTTTTCGAGTTTTGGCGAGACTAACTTTTTTTTCTTTATTTTTTTTTCTTTATTGTTCATAGAACCAACAGCACGTTATAAATATAATTAGAAGTTCTCATACAATTCTTAATGCCAATTACAGGTTCTTACTTTATATACATAATATTTATACTATCGCTTGTTAATTGACAAATTAATGATATTAATTATATAGTGCTTAGATCTTTAAAAGTTATCTTAAAAATAAGTTTAAAACATAAAAACAGGCAATAAGCAAAAAAGAAGAATATTACACAACAATACTGTCTGACTATACAACTAATAATTAACAGAAATGAAATTTATATTACATATCTTTGATACGCATGTGTGTGTGTGTGTGTGTGTGTGTGTGTGTGTGTGTGTGTGTTAGGTTATCTCTTGCTTAATGGTATAATAATTTCCCTCTTAAATATTGATTTGCTTTGGTGGAAGGTCAGTCGAAGAAAATTCTTTATTATAAGTTTTTAGTATGCGACATATTACAGAATTCTGTGCATAATTTGAGCGACTTGAAGGAACATGAAATAAGGAAGTATGTCTAGTGCGTTTAGTAGGTGCTCGTAGTTGTAAAGTGCAGGAAATTAATTCGGAGCTATCAATTTTACTACTGCAGATATCATGTAGGAATAGCATCTGCAGTAAAGTTCGGCGATCTTTCAACTGCATTATTTTATGAAAGTTACATGATTCTTTATAATTTTTTAATGTTTTATTTTCAAATCGAAAATTCAATGCCTTAATAATTTTTTTCTGTACTCGTTCTATTTCGTCTATGTATGTTATATAATTTGGATTCCACACAACACTGCAATATTTCAGGACACTACGGACGTAAGAATAATATAAAACCTTTATACATTCTACGTCTGAAAAAGGTTGACAAACCCGCAATACAAAACCAAGATTTTTATAAGCCTTTGTAACCATTGCTGAGATATGATCAGACATCATCATTTTTGAATCAAAAACTACTCCGAGATCTTTGGTTTTGTCAGTGTTTTCTAAAGGTTTTTTTTTTTATAGGATAAGGGTGACAAACGAGCACACAGTCCACCTGATGGTAAGTGGTTGCTGCGGCCCATAGACATCTACATCTATCTTCGCCCGCGAATCAAAATGCAGATGCGTTGTCACCCGTGAGGACTAAGATGGAATGCCTCATTTCCAGTAAAAAGGGCCTCCGGCCACCTGCACTCACCAAGCGAAACGCAGAGTTAAACCTCTACTTCACGCTGGTGGTTTTCTGTGAGGTCGTGGTACCACCCCGGTTCGAGCCGGCCCATCCGTGCGACAGCAAAAGCTGCCGCGTGGCTATACCACTGTTAAAAACGGGTACGTTATTCAAATAGTATTGAGATATAATTTTTTTCCTTTTTCGAGTAAAGCTAATTTGGAAACATTTAGATGCATTTACGCCAATACGAATAAGTCTTATTCGACACTATTCCGAAGATATCCCGGACGTCAGTCTGAGTGAGATTAGAATGGCTCTCCAGCACCTTAAAAACGGCAAGGCCCCAGGCGAGGATGGAATTACAGCGGAGCTTCTGAAAGCGGGTGGAAGACCGGTACTTGAAGTCCTTCAGAAGCTCTTTAATTCCGTCTTCCATGGTGGCATTACACCGGAGACGTGGAGCAGAAGTGCGGTGGTCTTGTTCTTCAAGAAAGGTGACAACGCTCTCTTGAAGAACTACAGACCGATTTACCTTCTGAGTCGCGTCTACGTGCTGTTTTAGAGAGTCATTATGAATCGTCTCGCGCGCAGACTTGACGACTTCCAGCCTCCCGAACAAGCCGGTTTCCGAAAGGGCTTTAGCACCATAGACCACATACATACCCTACGGCAAATTGTACAGAAGTCCGAAGAGTACAATTTGCCACTATGTCTGGCGTATGTGAACTATGAGAAAGCCTTTGATTCCGTCGAAATTTGGGCGGTGCTGCAGTCCCTTCAGCGGTGCGAAGTTGACTGTCGGTATATCGAAGTGCTGAAGTGTTTGTACAGTAGAGCTACGATGGCTATCCGAGTACAGAACCAGAGTACGAAACCTATCCAATTGCAGAGAGGTGTAAGACAGGGTGACGTTATATCCCCGAAACTCTTCACCGCTGCATTGGAAGACGTTTTCAAGCTTCTGGACTGGAAAGGATACGGAATTAACATCAATGGCGAGTACATCACTCACCTTCGATTTGCCGACGATATAGTCCTCATGGCAGAATCGCTGGAGGAACTAAGCACTATGCTCAATGACCTCAATAGTGTCTCCCAACGGATAGGTCTTAAGATGAACATGGACAAAACAAAGATTATGTTTAATGTCCATGTCACACCTATGCCGGTAGTTGTTGGGAGCACTAAGCTCGAAGTTGTTGACGAGTATGTTTACCTGGGACAAATAGTCCGACTAGGTAAGTCCAACTTCGACCGAGAGGTCAATCGACGGATTCAACTCGGCTGAGCAGCGTTCGGGAAGCTACGACACATCTTCTCGTCAGACATACCTCAAAACCTTAAAACGAAATTGTACAACCAGTGCGTGTTGCCAGTGATGACTTACGGAACTGAGACGTGGTCCTTCACTGCTGGCCGTATGAGGAAGCTCAAGGTCGCTCTGCGAGCTATGGAGAGGGCTAGCTCGGAGTTTCTCTGCGTGATAAACTTAGGAATGAGGATATCAGCAGTAGAACCAGAGTGACCGACATAGCCCAACGGATTAGTAAGCTGAAGTGGCGGTGGGCCGGCCATATAGCTCGAAGAACCGACAACCGATGGGGAAGAAGGTTCTCGAGTGGCAGCCTCGTACCGGTAGGCGAAGTGTAGGGCGTCCCCCCACAAGATGGAGTGACGACCTGGTAAGACATGCAGGAAGTCGATGGATGCAGGTGGCTCGGGACCGTGCTTTGTGGCATTCCTTGGGGGAGGCCTATGTTCAGCAGTGGACTTGTGAAGGGCTGTAATGATGATAATGATGACGCCACTACGGTAATCACGGCAGTAACTGCAAAACCTATATAAGTCGTTTTGTAGCTTATAAGCATCTCATTCAGATTTTATGTAGGCGTAAATTTTCATGTCATCAGCGTACATAAGAAACTTAGCAAAATGAAAACAATTGCCCACATCATATAAGTATACCGCATACAACAAGGGCCCTAATATTGAACCCTGTGGGACAACTGATGGAACATCCACAATATTCGAGCGGTGCCCAGCCACTACGACTGCCTGTGAGCGATTGCGCAGATACGATTCCATCCATCGGAGGATGTTACCATGTATTCCTAACACCTAGAGCTTTTTAAGAAGGATAATGTGGTCAACGCGGTCAAAAGCCTTTTCAAAGTCCGTATATATAGCATCAGTTTGGAGACCACTATCCATCCCTCTAAGAACATCATTGCTAAAGATGGAAAGATTAGTGCTAGTTGAGCGACCGCGTACAAAACCATGTTGTTGGGAGGGAATATTTCGAATAACTAACGGGTATATTTCTATATGTACTATTCTTTCCATTACTTTACTTAATATATTCAGTATTGATATTGGCCTATAATTCTCAATGTCTATTTTTGTTCCCTTTTTATGAATTGGTATAATATTTGCGGTTTTCCAAATTTTTGGAATGTATCCTTCTTTAAAACATCTATAAAATATTACTGTTATGGGAGCTGCCAACGACTCTGCACATTCTACAAAGAAAAGAGGGAGAATTCCATCACAACCGGCGCCTTTGGAACAATTAACACTTTTTAGAAATTTCATTGTGTCGGCAATTGAGATGTGTATACCACTTATGATATTACAGCATGTCGCTCTCTCTTTAGATATTTCACTATATTGTTGTGCTGGTAGAATAAAATTTCTGCTAAAAAAGTCATTAAAAGCATTGCAAATGTCTAATTCATTAACGACATTACTACCATTTAATTGCATTACATGAGGATAATTAGATCGGTTCTTTCTTTTTGATTTTATATAACTCCAAAATAATTTAGACGATGATTTGATTTTTTCTTGATATAATTTAATATGAGAGAAATAGCATTCTTTTTCGAGTTTCTTAACCCTAGATCGTATTGTGGAAAAGGAGGCATAATCTCCTGGGTTACTATGTTTTTTCCAGAGATGGTGATACTTAGCTTTTTCTTTTATTAATTTTATAAGGGTATTACTATACCACACAGGGTAGATATATGAACGACAAATAACTTTTTGGGGTACATATTTAATTATGGCAGTATATAATATGGAATAAAAATTGTCAATAGCATTTTGCAAGTTTTGTGTATGTAAAAATGACCAATCGCAGTCAGAAAAATATGCGTTTAACTTATGATAATCTGCTTTACGAAATAAATTTATTTTGTTATTACATGGTTTCATTGGAGGTATCGAAATATCTGTAACACACATCTCAATCGCTGGGTGACACACATCCTCCTTTACTAATGGACACAGGCTTTTGTCAATTATTATAGGCACATTGGAAAATACTAAGTCTAGTACATTTCCGTATACATTCTGGAAATAATTATATTGAGATAAACCAAAGTAAGATGTTAAATTTAACAATTCAGTTGCCGCGTTTTGAATTTGGACACATCCCTGTTTTATTACTGTTGTATACTCAATTTTCCAATCAATACAGGATAGATTAAAATCACCGGCTATAATAAAATAATCATTTGATTGAGAAGTGAATAAGTATGTCAATAATTCAATAAACTTACTAATTCGCGATGAAAGGGCTCGGTTTGGAGAAATATAGATGCAAATAATATTTAAATCATGCTTACAGCTGATTGCATGCGCAGGTACAGTTATGCAAATGCATTCGAGATCTTCACGGTCAAGGTCAGTACGCCTGCGCGCCCCCAGCCGAGATGCGCAAGCGACCATCACTCCTCCGCATAGTGTCCCACGGTCACGACGGAATAGATCGTACCTACCTGATCTGCACAGCTCAGTGTCGAGAATGCCGTCGCATAACCACGACTCAGTGATAAATGCTATGTCAATATTCGATGAAGAAAGATTGTTAAAAAATATATTCCTTTTTGTACGTAAACCACAAACATTCGGATAAAAAAGTTTTAAACTATTATTACTGTACTTATTCATCGTAGTTAAGATTTGAAAACAGTAATTTTAAAAATAAAAACGTTAAAATTCCTTAAAAATCTATTGCTTGTGGTAGCAATAATTTGACACAGATAATTTTTATCGTAATTTATTAAAAAAAATCACTAAATTAATTAATACGGGGTTTACGTACACCATAAATAAGATATTAAATATTGATACGTGATACTGTCATAATACAGTTATTAGTAATAAGTTAGAAATAAAAATTACGTAACAATAAGCACGCTGTGTTTGTGTGTGTGTATGAGAGTTTTGTGTACTGTATGATTTGTGTGGTAGGTTGTGTCCAGTGTGGTACAATATGTATTTAGTGTACGAAGCAGGTGTGTATTTAGTGTAAATGCGTACTTTAATGTATGAGTTAAGCACAAGAGTTAATAAAGCATTAGAGGTAATATTTATAATATTTAGCCAATCTTCGCTAAGTCGGTTGAAGTTATGATAGGAATGGGTGGCGAGGTATCGTTCCGACGGGTATAAATACGACAGTTTTTTGTCCAGACAAACTTAAAGTTAGCTTCTTTGGCCTTTTCCTTACATTCCTTAAGTAATTTGCGGTTATATTTGGTTAAGTGTTCATTAATATAAATATGAGCGTTGCTTACGTTTTTAGTTTTGTCAGTCATAGTGGTCATACCCATATCCAAGAGTTTTATACCACGGCGCTTACGTGAGGCGGCAATAATCAAGTCCTTAGTATGTCGGTGACGGAGACGGGAGATGATGGTACGGCTGATGGCTGTACCAATTGGCCGCCGTGGCTGCACCCGATGAGCAAACTCCACCTCGCTTCTTTCAATGGTTACACCCACTTCGTTGGCAACCTTTAAAGCAATATCAACAGTATCTTCTTCCGTGCATTCAGGAACGCCGACGATTTCAATATTTTGCAGTCGATTCCACTGCTGCATGCGAGATATTTCCTCTTCTAGTCGATGTATATGCAACAAATTGCTGTCAATATCTTTACGAAGACGGGCATTTTCGTCCTTTAAACACTTCATTTCGGCAACGGTGGTAGTTATACTTTTTAAGAGATCATCGTATTGCGTGCTTATGAAGTTTAACGTAGTTTCTATTGTGGATATCTGGTTTTTTAAGGTACTTAATTCGCTTTTAACGGCATCTTTCAAAAGAAGTGGAAGCTCTTTCTTGAGAGAATTTAAAAAATCTGACCGAGCTTCTAGGAAGTGATCCAGCATTTGTCCTCCTTTAGATGAGTCTGGTATCCTCGAAGTTACATTTAAGCTATAGTTGTAGCTATAAACAGGAGGCGACTCCTCGCTGTGGCTTTTTACAGGGGTGTTAGAATTATCTCCAGTCCTTGGCTGCTTGTTGACACATATTGGGCATGTCCAGCACACTATTTTCTTCACATCAGAGTTCAGACCCACACATTGGTAGTGATAAGGCCGGGCACAAGTGGAGCGAGTGCATATAATCTTCTTCGATTGTTTCACATGTTTCTTGCATGCGTTGCATATATTGGACAGCATATAAGCATATATATATATATATATATATATATATATATATATATATATATATATAAGAAGAGTAAGTATTAAAATGCTGATGCGAGGTCACCTTCTTTTTTCCATAGGAACATGCTTATACAACCACAACTCATATATCATAGCCCCCGTATGATTCTTGCTCTTATGGCCTTCTTCTGTAAAACAAATATAATTTCAGTGTCAGCTGCGTGTCCCCATAGCAAAATACCATACGACATTATGCTATGGAAACAGCTAAAGTAAACTAGTCTAGCTGTTTCAACACTGCTTAGACTTCTAATCTTTTTTACAGCATATGCTGCAGAAATAAATTAGCTTCCTAGATTTGATATATGGGGGCTACATTGAAGCTTCGCGTCTAGTGTGATTCCAAGAAAAATGGTAATATCTACGAGACTCAGTTTCTCCCCATTTAAAATTACATTAGTATTTAATTGTTTGACATTTGGAGTCATGAATTTCATTTATTTCGTTTTATTACCATTTAAATGCAAATTATTAACACTGAACCAATTTACTAATTTAGATATAGCATTATTTACTTCGTCATATTTTAGTAATTGTCGACTTAATTTGAAAATTAAAGAAATGTCATCTGCTAATAATACTATATCATGGTTATGCCATACGTAAGGTAAGTCATTAATGTATACAAGAAACAGAAAAGGGCCGAGAATTGAGCCTTGAGTCACGCCCATTTGTACCATCGACCCGGAAGAGCTCATATTGTTAATGACAACTTTTTGCCAACCAAACGGAAGGGCAGTGGTACTGAAGAGCTCCCCCCTGGCGGGGCGTTAGCTCTAAGGTCCGGAGTCCCGGAGAGCGAGAACGCCTGCCAGGGAGTGGGGGTGCTGCTGTCGTCTCGGTTGGTCGATGTTATGACTGAATATAAGGTTGTGAACTCAAGACTTTTCTGGGTTCGCTTTAAATTGGGACTGACGAAGTTATTCCTTTTGGCTGTTTATGCGCCAATAGCTTCGTCGTCCAGGGCTGAGCTGGAGGAGTTTTGGGAGAATGTAAGAGAAGTTCTAGATTTGGCTAGGGGAAACGAAAGAATTGTTGTATGTGGTGATTTGAATGGATGGGTTGGTACCGCTCGAACAGGGTACGAGTCGGTGCTTGGAAAGTTTGGGGATAAAAGGGTTAATGATGCTGGTAAGCTTATACTGGCGATATGCAAGGAAAAGGGTCTTCTTGTGACAAACACTATGTTTAATCACAAGAAAATCCATATGTATACTAGAGAAAGAAAGAATGAGAGAAGTATGATCGATTTGTTCCTGGTGGATGACCGACTGCGAAAACAGGTGATGGATACGCGAGTGTTCAGGGGTGCTGATCTGGGAACGGATCACTATCTAGTGATTACTAGATTTAGGGGTCTGTTCGCGGGTTGGCGCTACCGGACGGCAGTAACGGAACCACAGTCGGTCTGTCGCATTCGAAGCTGGAAGCTTCAGGAAGCGGATACTAGGGACAAATATCATGCGAGGGTAGCCGAAAAGCTTGACACCATCGATGGCAGAAAAGAATGTGTGGAAAGAATATGGCAGACCCTTAGGGGTGGAATGGTAAGTCCAGCGGAAGAAGTGTGTGGAACGATTAAAAGAGGCAGTAGTAGATGAAGAGATGCATGGTGGAATGATGAAGTGAAAGAAGCTGTAAAGAAGAAGAAAGCATGGTTAGACTACTTGGCCTCTAGTAATGATAAGGATATGAGAGAGAAGATGAAAGAAAGATATGCTGCAGAAAGTTCACACATAAGCATTGATTGAGGAAGTGCGTGAAAGGTGTAGAATGGAAGCGGACGTAAGGTTGTCGCACAACTTTAAGGAGAACTCCAAACTCCTCTGGAAAGAGGTTGGAAGGACCCGAAGTAGTGCGACTGCCTTAAGAATAAACAAAGTGCTTTCGAGAACTAATGACGTCCTCTCAGAAAAATCGGACGTCATGCAGCGGTGGAGCGAAATTTATAAAGAAATGTATGCGTGTGATGATCTTAGTGAGGGATCCGGGGATGACACCGTGACTGGTACGCCAGACCCGGACCTCGATGACACTGAGGTCATCAGTATGAAAGAGATTGAACGTGAGATTCGAAGTTTGAAATGTCGTAAGGCTGCGGGACTAGACAGAGTTACTGATGAAATGGTCAAGTATGGTGGGCCTCGCGTCTGGGACAGCTTTCATCTGCTGTGCAATTTGTGCTGGCGGACGGGGGATGTCCCGGATGATTGGCGATCCGCAGTCATTGTGCCTTTATATAAAGGTAAAGGTTCACATTTTGACTGCGGGTGCTATCGGGCGATCAGCTTGACCAGTTTAGCAAGTAAAGTTTACTCGAAGGTTTTGACACGTAGGATGCAAGAGAAATCGGAAAGATTTTTATGGGAGGCACAATGCGGATTTAGACCTGAAAGAGGATGCACGGATCAAATGTTTTTTCTCCGCATGATCACGGAAAAGCTTCTGGCTGCTAACCAGAAGATTTTCTGTGCTTTTGTGGATCTTGAGAAAGCATTTGATAAGGTTGTAAGGAAGAAAATGTGGGAACTGTTACCGGGGTACGGTGTGGATGGTCGATTGCTAAGGGCTGTGACTGCACAGCCCTTAGCAATCGACCATTAGTCATTACTGTGACTGTAAAGCCTGTGTGCGGGTAGGGCATGACCTGTCACCCATGTTTAGCGTCCAAACGGGCATAAAACAGGGTTGTGTCATGTCTTCCTGGCTGTTCATACTGTATTTCGACAGCTTTTTACAGAAGCTGAAAGATAGCTGTTTGGGTGTGAAATTGGGTGACATAAAAGTAAATTGTCTGCTGTATGCTGATGATGCAGTGCTTATTGCACCATCAGAGGCAGAACTGCAGGCATTAGTCACGTGTATGAAAGAGGAATGTGAAATTAAAGGTCTCCGTTTGAATGCTATTAAAACTAAGGTTCTGGTATTTGAAAGGGACGAAGAGAGAACGAAGTGTGAAATATGGGTAAATCAGGAATGTCTAGAACAGGTAAATGAAATTGTATACTTGGGGAGTGCTTTTAGCCGGGATGGAAGATGTGATTTAGATGTGGACAGGCGTGTCGCTGCCGGGAACAAAGTCAATGGTGCCCTGACTGCGTTATTCAAAAGGCAAGGCGTAGTGAAGAGTGCACGCCTTGCAATACATAACGCAGTGTTGGTACCGACTTTGTTATATGGCAGCGAAACCTGGGTATGCCAGAAGAAGCATAAAAGCAAGTTGAATGCAGTGGAGATGCGATCTCTTCGTAAAATGTGCGGCGTTACCATGGCCGACCGAAAGCGAAACGAAGAGATTCGCAATATGGCAGGTTTGAAAGATGACCTTATCACAAAAATTGATAAGGGCGTGCTTCGATGGTTTGGGCACGTTGAGCGAATGAGTGAAGACCGAATGGTGAAGAAAATATATAGCGCGAAAGTTAATATTAAAAGATGTCGAGGTAGACCGAGACTAACTTTCGAAGACCATGTGAGCAAACTGCTCGAAGAGGGGAGGGTCAAGAGTACTCGGATACCTAGACGTGCATGTATGAAGAAGTTAATGAATCTGAAAGAAGCGAAAGAGGTATGTAAGGATCGTGAAACTTGGCGATCTGTTCTCTCTGGCTACCCCGTCAGGGATTGTGCGTGAAGATAAATAAATAAACAAATAAAAATAAAAAATAACAACTTTTTGCGTTCTCTCAATTAAATATGAAATAATTAATTTAAGAGCATCATTTCTTACACCGTATTGTGGTAGTTTCCTGATTAATGGTTCATGGTGAACACAATCGAAGGCCTTGAATAGGTCACAAAATATAACTAAAGCATCCTGTAAATTCTCCCATGCATTAAAGATATATTTAATCAGCTCAACACCGGCATCAGTTGTCGTGCGACCCCTTGTGGAAACAATTTTTTTTTTATGAAGTAAATTATTTATATTAAATATAAAATTAAAAAAAATATAAGAGCTTTACGATGCGATAGTTATCAAATTGAACTTTTAGAAGAAATGCTAACACTTTTCAGGAAACTAAAATCAATAAGAAGTGATAGGTAGAAAGATGTTACAAATAGCATGAATTTAATTTCAAGTCTCTATAAAATCTTTAATAAAACTTCACGAAGAATTAAAATCAGAAGAATATAAATTAATTTATATTTACGATACGTCTCAATAAAGATTGTCTCTAATTTTTTTGGAAAAGTCAGACAGGTGGGTGGTAAATGTCAGGAACAACATGTCGCCTAGTTAGTATTGGATTCAATAAGATTTTTATGACCAATATCTTATGGAAATCACAAAATACTAATTGTGGATACGATTTCGATTTTACTTATGAGACAAGACGATTGTCGAATTATGATACACACTTTATTCTTGCTGCGTGGCTATGATATGAAAGTAACTTCTTTGCGGTATTTCAAAGAATTGGACCGGTTATTCAGAACAAAAACTGTTTCATAGTGATGAAGATCGCACGGACGCGGGCGCGGTAAATATGCAACGTATTTGTATTTTTATTTACGACAGTTACTGATTTTAGACAAATTCGAAATAAAGTTACATACTTATCTTAAATAAACTTAAAATCACATTAACAAAGTGCGCATATAAATAATCACAGCGTTTTCTAGTCACATTAAACAAAATTGGTCAAAAAAGTTACGGAGAATTGTACGTAGCTTAGTGCGTAGTGTATTAAGACCGCAGAGCCCGTCTAGTTGTAAGTATACATGGAAGTCCTTGGTACCTAAGTAGTATAGCGATAAAATATCCAGATCGGTGACGGGAGACAGCATCAATTCGAATCAATTAAGCATGCCACCTGATGGTAAATGATTCTATTCTATCAAATAAAGAATTAAATTATTCTTAGTGCTTATAATCCTTTTGCTTTCAAACTCACTAGCTGCTAAGGGTCCTTATGTATCAACGCGAACACTAAACATTAAATGAAACTAGTTTTACGGATTTAATCGCCTATCTAAAGTCTACTGATGAACATTGGGCTTGACCATAGATTGTCTGGTGGGGGTATTTAGTATAGTCGTATAGGGTTGGCAGCCACAATTTTAAAGTTTTGTGTTTTTACCAGGAAGATGCTGCTGCTTACATCCTTTTCAGTTTCCTTTGTCGGCTCTTACGTAACCCACGCCAATATAGTGGAAGTGTAGGAGAATCTACTACCCCATATATCAAAAAAACATAGTATGAGTACTTGTTGGATAATGTGACTTCTTACATTTACGCGAATACTACATTCAACATTAAACTACTCATTGAGTAAAATTATTTTTAAATAAAATCAAACGCGATAAGATCCGTAAAAAATTAATTCAATTGTTTTTTAATTCAATGGGAAACTGCTCACTACAACTATTATCGTCACAGGTAATATGGGAAATACGCGTTGGATATCGCAGTGTTTGTAAGCTCATTGAACTGTGCGACGAGTTCAATGTTTATACCAATTCTAAATACACGATGAAATTGATCGAACAGTGAGAAACAGCGTTAACAGACGTCGAACAGACGTTCGAAGTCAACATGAGAAAATGCAGTTGTATATAGAATAAGTTGACATACGAGCACGTAGTCTACCTGCGGGTAAGGGGCTGCTTAGGCTCATAGACATTTACATTAATACTCGATTTAGAATCAAACTGCAGCTCTGTTGTCACCCATTAGGTCTTAAATAGAATACCTCGTTTCCAGTAAAAAGGGTCTCCGCTTCTCGACACTCACCATACAAAACCCAGCAGCATTAAACAGCTACTTTTTATTCTGTGACAGCGCGTCCTTTCTCGGTCGAGATGATCTATTCGTGCTATAACGGAACTGTAACAGAAATAGAAACTTTTTTAATCTATATAGATTGTAATTAGTACTTATTGAAAGTTATATAAATATATTATGTCTGCAGCATGGCTCTATCACCACCACATCACGTAAAAACGTGTGTACACGTTTGGCACCATCACATCTATAAGAGTGACAAGCAAGCAAACAATCTACCCTGTTCGTAAGTGTACGCTGTGGCCCATAGATACGTACATCTAACCTAGGCTGAGTTGAAATGTAGATACGTTATCAACCCTGAGGACTAAGGTGGAGTATCTTGTTACCAGTTACCAGTGAAAGGTATATTAAGTCTATTAAGTTAAATTATATCTAGCGGTCTTTATAGAAAATCTACCTATTACACGCCCGCGTCGCCGGGCGTAAATACAAATATAATATTATTTGGCATAAAAATTATCATATATCCTATTCTATGACTTAATCAACTTCTCTTCCAAATTTCATTATTTCCTGTTCGTCCAAGAGTGATTGAAGTACAAACATTCAGAAAAACATATGCACTTTCAAATTTATATCACTATATAGTGAGGTATCGCTAATTTTGGGTTAACACAGACTGTTATGAAGTAGAGCTTTATCCGAACCAAGGGTTTAACGTTTGCCAGTAGTCGGCGCTGTGCCAAAAGGGTGTCTGGAAAGTTTGAACATTACATGCGATTTTCGATTAAATATTTATGTTAAGCTATGTTTAAATTATTGACACTAGATCTGCTTTATGTCAAATACAGATGTTACGGGAGAGATATAACTGGGTAGCAAAACATTTTACGAAGAACAATATTCTTTACATTATTAAGTTGTTAACAGTTTATTAGCTATTATAATACCCGTGTAAAATATTAGATTGGTCTGACTTTGTGATGGCTGAACGCTAAAACGTCTTAGCGGTCTGTCATCGCCGTCTATTTCGCTGGGTGACGTCTCGTTTAGAGAAGAAACACGTGTCGTATTTACCGGTTTAGTGTAAGGGTAGCTGGACTAGTGGTGTTGGTATTAGTAGTGAAGGTGATAGTTTGTACAAATCAGGGAGGGCAGGAGGTGCTCTTAAACAATGTAAGAATAGGTTGTTAACAGATCTTTTGTTGTCGCAGTATGGAAGTGCGAAATGGGCTGGCGTTTCGCAATCTGCGGCACAGGTGTGTAAAAAAAAAGATTTTTGCATGTAGCTATTACTTATTAACATTACAATTATTAAATTATTTTTGGATGCTTACGTGATAGAGCCATGCTGCAGCTATATTAGTAGTATAGTTGTAGAACGAATGGGTCGGCTCGACCGGGGAAGGACCACGCTTTGACAGAATATCAGCGTGAAATAGCACCTTAGCACTGCTGTGTTTCGTATGGTGAGTGTAGAGAACCGGAGACCCTTTTTACTGGAAAAGAGGCATTCCATCTTAGTCCTCACGGGTGACAACGCATCTGCATTTTGATTCACAAACGAGGAAAAATGTAGATGTCTATGGGCCACAGCGACCACTTACAATCAGGTCGACTGTGCGCTCGTTTGTCACCCTATCCTATAAAAATATGTTTCAACTGAATATACGTACGTACGTAAATACATTAGCATCATGTAATGTTGTTATATTGAATAATTTTGCCCGGTCGATCCAGCTCTTTTGCCGTCGGCCATTATTCCGACAACTATTTCCACTTACGCCGTATGAATATTTCTTAACACGTATCTCCAAGCACAACCTTGTTCCCTATTCAAGTATCATATCTATTTATAGCAAAATCACCTACTTTTGTAGACTCTCGCCTGAATAAAACAAGCCTGTAAGTATACAAGGGCATTTTATTTTTGTATTTATCTCCTACAAGTTTACACAAACAATGTTAAATTGCAATATTTGTAAAATACAATTTAATTAGCTCTTTTTTATAGAATAAAGAATTAAAAATTTTGAACTGCCGACTTTGCCGAATTTGTCTGACCTTGATCAAATTCATATGGGACACACGAGAAGTATCAGCTTTCAAATAAGAAAAGAATCTTCGAACTCGGTTCACCCAGTAAAAAGTTATGAGGTAACACACATAAAAAAAGAAAAACACAGTGGAATTGAGTACCGTCTCCTTTTTGGAAGTCGGCAGAAGATGATGACAAATGAGAACACAGTCCACCTGATAGTAAGTGAATGCTGTGGCCCACAGATATCTACATGTATGCTCGATTAAGAATCAAAATGCAGATGCGTTGTCACCGCTGAAGAGGAAGACGGAATGCCTCGTTTCCAGTATAGAGGGTCGTTGGTAATTAAACACTCACCATACGAAATACAACCGTATTAAGCTGCTATTTTAGGCTGGTATTCTGTGAGAGCGTGGTCCTTCCCCGGTCGAGCTGACTCATTTGTGATACAGCTACAGTATAGCTAGCTGCAGTATGGTTATACCACGAATAAGATGTTTTTGTCAAATAAAATGGTTTCACAGCTTTTGGCATGCCTTTTATTTTTACGTATTATTGATTTGTATTTTGTTCTGTAGGTATGTCAATGGTTTGTGCCAATATAAAGTGTTTTTTTTTCTTTTTTCTTCATTCTTTCATTCATCAAAATATATTTCACAACCAGAAAATGAGCATGTTGTTCACCCGTTGGTAAAAACGACCACCGTCACTCATAAACATCTGGAACATCTGAGGAATTGGAGGTACGTTGTCGGCTTTTTAGAAGAATATTATATATATATATATATATATATTTATATATATATATATATATATATATATATATATATATATATATATATATATATATATATATATATGTATATATACACGGTCAGGTCATAAGTATTGTCACACAGTAAAAACTTTTCTTTTAGAATGCTGGCCACAATAAAGTTTATTGAATTCGAATTTCGAATTGTTCATGAAAATAAAAATGTATACTTTTCAGAATTTTACTCATTTTTAAATATGGAGTGGACGCTTAAAGAAGACCGTGTTGCAGTTATTGCGTTGCATCGTTGCGGTTACGCGCTAATTCAAATTTTTGACATACTGAAAAATTTGAATATAACCAAAAGATTCGTTTATCGTACCATCAAACGATACAATGAAGACTCTAGTGTTGATGACAGGTCAAGAAGTGGTCGCCCTCGGTCTGTTAGGACTCCAGCAGTGATAAAAGGTGTGAAGGCGCGAATTCAAAGAAATCCCAAACGTAAGCAGAAGCTATTGGCCCTTCAGATGGGGTTAAGCAGAACCACGGCGAAAAGGGTGTTAAATGAAGACTTAGGGCTTCGGGCATTTTGAAAAAAAAACAGGACATCGTTTGAATGCTCGTCTAATGGACCTCAGACTGAGAGATGCCGCGCTTTGTTGAAGCGGTACGCGGGAAAAAAATATCAGGAAATTCTTTTTTCGGATGAAAACATTTTTACCGTAGAAGAGAGCTACAACAAACAAAATGATAAGGTGTACGCACACAGTAGTGAAGAAGCGAGCAACCGTATTCCGCGTGTCCAACGAGGTCATTTTCCATCCTCGCTCATGGTATAGTTGGGAGTTTCTTATTGGGGCTTAACAGAGGTACATTTTTGTGATAAAGGTGTAAAAACGAATGCAGTTGTGTATCAAAATACAGTCCTGACGAACCTTGTGGAACCTGTTTCTCATTCCATGTTCAATAACAGGCACTGGGTATTCCAACAAGATTCGGCGCCAGCTCATAGAGCGAAGAGCACACAAGACTGGCTGGCGGCGCGTGAAATCGACTTCATCCGGCACGAAGACTGGCCCTCCTCCAGTCCAGATTTGAATCCGTTAGATTACAAGATATGGCAACACTTGGAGGAAAAGGCGTGCTCAAAGCCTCATCCCAATTTAGAGTCACTCAAGACATCCTTGATTAATTTTTTTAACAGTGGTAGAGCCACGCAACAGCTTTTGCTGTCGCACGGATGGGCCGGCTCGAACCGGGGTGGTACCACGACCTCACAGAAAACCAGCGTAAAGTAGAGGTTCACCTCTGCGTTTCGCTTGGTGAATGCAGGTGGCCGGAGGTCCTTTTTACTGGAAATGAGGCATTCCATCTTAGTCCTCACGGGTGACAACGCATCTACATTTTGAATTGTAATAGAGGATAGATGTAGATGTCTATGGGCCGCAGCAACCACTTACCATCAGGTGGACTGTGTGCTCGTTTGTCACCCATATCCTATAAAAAAAAAATTAAGGCAGCCGCCGATATTGACATGGACCTCGTTCGTGCTGCGATAGACGACTGGCCGCGCAGATTGAAGGCCTGTATTCAAAATCACGGAGATCATTTTGAATAAACTTTAAGTGTCATAAGAATCTATGTTTTGTTAAGTTCATTTTGGTATATAAATGGTTACATAATGAATAAATTTGTTTCAATTATTTTATATTAAACATGTGACAGAATTTATGACCTGACTAGGTATATATATATATATATATATATATATATATATATATATATATATATATATATATATATATATATATATATATATATATATATATATAATAATAATAGCCCCATACTCTCTTTCTTTTAAAAAATGAAAGTTTGTGAACTGCCAACTACGAGTATCAAGGTGATTTTGATGGAATCAAGAAAATAATTAAAATTAATTAAAAGTGTACATAATTAACTATTTCATTACAGCCTACATTTCAAATGTCCACTGCTGAACATAGGGCTTCCCTATAGATTTTTTTTAAACCGTTACCCCCGCACTCGGACTTTCACCTATATGTCGGATGCAGTTTACATGCATGAATTGCACAAGTACAAACATCCAGACCCGGGAAAATTATTTATTGGCTCGCGGCCCTCAGCACTACACACCTTGCTTAGTCACTGCGCCACGGAGCCATCAATTGCCTCATAGTGGGGATCTGCCATAATTGCCACACCTAGCAGGTGGCTTGGCAGACGTAATATTTTATTACTTTGCCTCTAAATTCAAATTCAAATTCTTCATTTACTAGTAAATAGGTACAACAATATTTTGTTTTTGGTGTTATAACAGTTTGTTGAGAAAACCTATTTAGCTGTTTTAACAGCATGCAATGTCCAATTTTTTTTATAATATAATTGGTTGAATAAAACTACTTTTACGGATTTTATCGCATTTTAATTAAGTTATTTTTCTTATTTTTATTAATTCCCTAAGTTTCGGGTGCTTTACAGCACCCATGGTCACAGGGGACTGAGGTGATTGACGTCCCGATGTCAGAGGTAACCCGGAGTTCCTTCAGGTTTTTTAATTATTAATTTTGGTCCGATCTACGCAGAATGAATTTACTGTGTCTTGAAGTCTTGCAGTGGTATGCTTGGGTTTAGTTTTAATTTTATTAATTACAGGTGCAGGTGGTAGCAGGTGGTAGTACCCAGCCTCCCTCTCAATTGAAATTAGGATGGTTTTTTTTTAATTTCAATAGCCTCACGTATCATCCTTGGCAGGAATCGATGTTCTTTCGCGAGAATTTGTGGTTTATCAAATCTACTGTAACGGCGGGGGCCGTCTAGTATATGATCACAAACTGCAGACTGCCCGGAACGTTGGTGCTTCACATCAGCTATGTGTTCTTAACTTAATCTATACACATAACTAAAAACATCCTTTTACAAATTTTGTAAATAAATTAATTTATATAGATAAATTAATTCTATAAATTCTTTCTAATTGCACTAACAAGACGGGATGATATGCGGCAGTGGATATTTAACGCTGCTACTACATAACATAAGGAACATTTTAATTGTGTTTAAAAAATACCAATCAAGTTTAAAATAACTCAAGAGTCCCCTGCAGTCATAACAATAACATCAGCTCGGCTTTACCTAAATTCTTCATCAAAGCAGGATTTTTCCACTTGAGAGAGTCCTTGTTTCTTATGAATAAGGAAAAATATTTTAAGTTAACAAAGACTCATTACTTCGACTTAAGATTTCTGTTTGTTTTGTTTTAAACGAATTTTATCTTTAAGTGAATGAAAACTTAAATATTTTACACAAAGATAAAACGGTTGAATATATAAGGTAAAATCAATATGAATTTGCAATGGGCTCTCCCGTTGTAATCAGTTATGAACGTCTGTTCGAATTTCCAATGAATCTCCCTTCAATAATATTATCGACGGCTGTCAAACGCAGTTTCCAAAGCAATACCTATACAATGACGCAGTATGTGTAATTATTTTGAACCAACATTTCATACGAATAAAATAGACAAAAGTAAATATCATAATATCTTACAAGAGCCATTATTATAGTTGCAGCACGAATGGGTCCGCTCGACCGGGGAAGGACCACGCTCTCACTGAACACCAGCGTAAACAGCTTAATGCTGCTGTTTCGTATGGTGAGTGCAGGGAAAGGTGGATATGACGAATATTGATTTGCTTCAAAATATCTTGGAAATAGAGGCCTGTGTACAAGTGTGCTCAGCAGTGGAACCTATGTGGGTTGTCACTTGGCACTTTTTTCTCACACGGCTCCTTGGCACAGTAGCTTAGCAATAAGTTGCTGCGCTAACGGCGGCGTGTTCGAATCGCGCACGCTCCGTGAATAGTAAGTATTGGAATGGCCAACAAATAATTGCTCCGACTTGGATATTTGTCCTTGTGAAGTTAATGTACCATAGTGTGAGGATAAGGTTTTTTTTTATTTTAATGTTTAAGAATTAATAATTTTGGTGATAAGTGATATCGCCGCTATTTTCAATTCATAATTAAATAAAGAGCAGTATTGGTGTCCTTAGAGATGCACTACTCCATATCATATCTTCATGTAGGTGTCGTGTGGGTGTAAGAGGCTTTGGAGTATAATGAAACAGAAGAAGGACAGCAAAGTTTTTACTTATCTAACAACCAAAAATAACAAAAATCTGCGGTTGTAAACCCGCCTGCCACGCGTGATGATAATGGCATATATTCCTATAAATAGTGATAAATAAATAAATATTTATTTATCACTACTGCAAAAACATGAATATAAATCCCATACGATTGAGTGTACAAACACCTTTAGCGTGTACACTGAATAGTAAACATCTCAAGTAAATTAGTTCTCAGACGCTGCTCGGAAACAGATACGAGTAGATACAAATGCATTTCTCCGAAGAGAGGAGATACTTGAGGGAAATAAGTGTGGCAAACAAAACAAAACAAAAAGGTGGCAAATAGAATGAGTGGGGAGGGGGTTAATATTCATCAAAATTATTCTATTACGAAACTAGTTGTACGGATATAGCCAAATTAAGTATGTTTATTTGTGTTCGCCTAGTGTTCGATATTAATATTTACCGTAATTCATTAAACTGTTAAGTTTGTATATTAAGCAAATTTATTTTATTTTCAAATGCACATATACTTATTTAAAAAAAATATACAATATATAGAATAAACTTTTTTGCCTTGATATGCAGCCACTATACCACAAAAAAGTTGGTTTGGAAGTATTACCGCTCAGATTAATGAGTAAGTGCTCTTAATTGGTCACAAAATGCTCACTTCAAATCCGCAACTGTTCACTTTATTAATAAATTATTTAATCAGTTATTACTTATTAGTAATCAAATTTACAAAAGAGTTTTTGCCTATAATACGTTAACCAATGAACTCTTCTTAAAATTAATAAGTGCTCTTAATTGCTAACAAAATACTCAATTCAAATTCGCAAATAGTAAGGTACAAATTTAATGATTTTCATCAATATTTCACTTAATTACTATCCCAAAATCACCGTATTAGTTTTAAATTGTTGGTCTTATATTTCTCTAATTATATGATATAATAATTAAGTAGTTTTAGGCAGTCGTTTCTATACGTAGTAGAGCCAAGTTGCGGCTATATTATTAGTAGTTAGAAATTTGTACCGTTCCGCTAACACCGATGGTTCAGGCTGCAAATAATCACTCATTATTCTTACTACATCTTCATATTTCATATCAGCGGGATTATTTGGGCTGCACAAATTAAACATTATTTCATATCCATTAACGCCAATAATAGATATTAACGTGGGTAACTTCAATTCTTCCTTAACACCGTTTAACGTTGGTAGAGCCACGCGGCAGCTTTTGCTGTTGCACGTATGGGCCGGGCTCGAGCCGGGTTTGTACCACGACCTGGACGAAGTGGAAGCTCTGCTTATGCATTTCGTCTGGTGAGTACAGGTGGCCGGTGACCCAATTATTTGAATTTCTACAGTGATCGATATTTTTGCTGACTATTACCGCTGCTGAAAGCAAACGACACAGTTCGACGGCGGTCGAGCCCAAAGTACGAGTGAGCTGTGAGTGTATCTAGTAAAATAAATTACTACAAAGATGCTCAAAACACCGAAAGTTTCGGTATTCCTCAGCCGAAAAAAATTAATTATAACTAAACAAAACAAAATTAAACTGCCATTCCATGGCTTCCCACATGCTAGATGAAGAGTTTAAAAATAGATTGACTTGAACAATTGATATTTTCAAAAGTTATCGTTTTACCCCTCCATACGGACTTGAAAAATACATAACTACTATGCACTAAAACTACTTTTTATGTAAGAATAGCAATTAATTGATTCAAAAAAATAAGTTCAAGAAGCATTTGTCTTTCTGACAATATGCGTTTTATCATTTACGAGTTTATGTTTAATATGATTGTTAGACACAATTTCATGCGACAAAACTTTGGGTTCCGCGCAAAATATTAAAAACCTAAATTAAATTCAGGCGAAATCGCGGGGAACAGCTAGTTAATATATAAATTCTGTTTTATTACAAAGCACGGTTTATTAATGAAACGACACGATAACGACATTTGACAAATTCCATACTGTATAAAAAAAATATACAGGGTCATTTTTAATTTACTAAAGAGCTTTTGGGAATAATTTTGGTTACATTATTACAAACAATTTTAGCGAGATCACTCTTTACAGAATATAATACATTTACGAAAAAACTACTTTTAAGTTTTTGTTGTTATGTCTGACTCCTTTTAAGTCTGTATTTTGTAGTACCTAAACAATGTCAGAATAAATCGTCAAAGAAAATGCCTTATTTATTTTACACTTGATATCAGTATCACACATTGTGTTGAAATTATTAAACATAATTAAATAACCAAATGACATTCAAAAAAAATCACAAATATTAAAATTTATAATAAGTAAGTATGACCGCCGGGCCGGTCGATGCCCGCGCTCAGCTGATTGCGTTGCGAGTGCCTAATGGCGGCTCTTAACGTTGGCCAACATAGTGGCGAATGTGTTGGCAGAGATATTGGCTAAGAATTTGTGATCGCGTCCACACGTTGGAAGGTCGTTCAGTTTGCTTTGGTTCAGGCCAATGTGCGGACGAATTTATTAAAATGATTATTGATGCGCTAACGGCTACTGCGGTTTATTTATTAACAGCATAACACTATAACGTGAATGTGTATAAGAAAAGGGTGATCGAAAAGAAATGCAAAAAAATAAATTTTATTTCTTGACGACTCCTTGGCGTAGTGGCTTAGCAATGAGTTGCTGCGTTGGGGGCCGTGGATTGAAATCCCGCACGGAACAAGTATTTGTATGGCCTGCAAATAATTGCTCCGGGTCTGAATATTTGTCCTTATGCAATTTATGTTTGTAAACAATCCTAGTGTGGGGGTAAATTTATTTAAAAAAAGACTTGAAAAACTTATGTTTCACAAACAATTTCCGGCTTGGTAGGGCTCTATAAAGAGAAAAGTTTTTTCATTGGTCCTTGTTACTGCCATTATGTAGACACTAGTTACGATACGTACATATAAAATTTAAATAAGGTGCGTGCGATCACTCTGGGAGTTCGTAGCAAACTGAACGTGCGCCCAACGTGTGAACGCGACGGCCAATACTTTGCCACAACCCTTTGATCTTTTGCAAAGAACCGACACCACACGGATCTCTCGCCAACTTGTGGGCCATCGTTCCAATACATACCAACGTAGCTTAAACACCCGCTCTACACGATTGCCATCGTTGTTGGCCAACACATTCGCCAGTATGTTGACAACGTGTAGAGCCGCCGTAATAAACCATTCATCACTGTGCCTATTGCACCAGGGCGCCACTTTAAATGACTTTACATTAACTTTTCATATACTTCTTTATTTTGCATAAAACCGTTTGATGAACTATTTGATTCTTTTATTAATTTCTTTACGAATTAATAAACATTCTTTAGATAGTTTTTTTTTTACGAATACTGTTTGTTAGCAACGGTGCCTGTATTCAAGAGGCAACGTCGCATCCAGCGGGTAGCAGAGCCTCAACGTCGCACACACAGAACACGGAATAAGATCTGTTTTCTGTGGTCGCACATGCGGCGGCCCAAGGCCAAGCCAAAGACATATTATGACGTCGACACAGATGTTATCGTCATCAAAGGCGGCGCTTGCCCTTTTCGGCTTGCAGCCATCGATTTGGTGATCTATGTTTGCAGCACGTCCAAATTAAATGAGTATAATCTACTATTTTTTTTATTTAATGTAAGTTGTGTTTAAAAAATGGATGCAGGTTAAAATAATTACAAATATTACAATAAAATATTTATAATGATTAAATACAAATAATACAAATTAACAGTAATTGAATAAAGATACTAAGGTATAATGGTTCAATAAAAATATTAAAATACAAATTTAAAATTAGACTAACCTTAGGTACTCGTCCGCGGATGGCGGTGAGTATCGCGCACATAGCGTTCAAAATAATCACCTCCACATTGTTCACTGACACCAGATAATACTTGATGATTCATTTTGATTTTATCGAATGCTCAAATTATTTTTTCTTTCAACATGTCGCGGGTTTCGAATGCGCGACCAGTATATACTAATGTCTTTACATGCCCCCACAAATAAAAATCCATTGGTGTGATATCTAGCGATCTGGGAGGCCTTGCACAAGGCCCGTCACCACCGATCCTGCGACCAGGGTATTCTCTGTTTAAATAATCCTTAACTTGGCGAGCATAGTGCGCCGGCGCCCCGTCATGTTGGTAATACATATTGCGTAGAGATGCAAGTGGTATGCCCTCTAACAATTCTGGCAACGTGTCGGTGAGAAAACTATGATAGCTTTCATCGTTTAATCTTTCTATGAAGACCGGGCCCAGTAATTTTGTATTAATAACGCCTGCGCACACATTGACACTATACCGGTGTTGAAAGTTAAGCGGACTTGGTTCATGTGGATTTTCATACCACCACAGAAACAGAAACAGAAACTTTTTTATTCAATATAGATTATAAAATAATGCTTATTAAAAGTCACTGTTTTGTATAATTACCACTGGTTCGAAAAAAAAAACTCTGTCCTGGGAAGAACCAGCAAGAAACCCAGCGGGACTTTTTTTTTAAATAACAGCTTACAATCATGTATGTTACACAAATTAACAACACAACAAATTAAAAATAGCTTGGTAGCGATCACCTCATTTCCAGGGGTTATTATCATCTATAAATTCTTTAATACTATAATAACCCTTTTTACACAAACTTACTTTAATAAAGTTTTTGAACTTTGAGCAGGTCAAATTTTGTATATTTTCTGGAATTTTGTTGTATAAGCGTATACATCGCCCCAAGAATGAATTACTGACTCGATGGAGTCGAGTAACTGGTACTACTAGCTTGTGTCTGTTCCTAGTATTTACAGAATGAATATCACTTATTTTTGTAAAACTACTTTAAAATAGTGAGATAATGATAGCTTTATATAAGAAATTCAAAGGTATTTTAAAGGTAAAGATATGTGTAAAAATGTGAATGAAACTATTGTATTAGTTAAGATATATGTTTTTTCAAATAAAGAAAATTGTTTCAATGTTATATGTTAGATATTTAAGAATTCTATCTTAGTACATATGTTGTAAAATAGACAACTTTTTTAAATAAATAAAAGGTTTTATGTGTGATTGAACTACAATGTATGTCATAATATTAAGGTTTTGTTGGGCTATTATTATAAATAAATTGTATAACTATGTGTCTTTTACAAATAAATATATATATTGGTAAATCCAATTGGGCATACCTTAAGCGCATTAAAAAATTACGTATAACATGATTATACGGAATTTTTAAAGTAGTTTAAATACATTTCGACAGCACTATCGGCTTCAACACCCTCGAAAACCATGAAAATGACACCCATGATGAAACAATTGATACCTATTGCAGCCGCCATCTTGGATTTACATTTCGACAGCACTATCGGCTTCAACACTCTTGAAAACCATGAAAATGACACCCGAGATGAAAAAATTGGTACCAACTTCAGCCGCCATCTTGGATTTACATTTCGACAGCACTATCGGATTCAACATCCTCGAAAACCATGAAAATGACACCCAAGATTAAAAACTTGATATCTATTGCAGCCGCCACCTTGGATTTACATTTCGACAGCACTATCGGCATCAGCACCCCGAAAAACCATGAAAATGACACCAATGATGAAAAAATTTATATCTATTGCAGCCGCCACCTTGGATTTACATTTCGACAACCCTATCAGCTTCAACTCTCTCAAAAACCATGAAAATGACACCCATGATGAAAAAATTGATACCTATTGCAGCCGCCATCTTGGATTTACATTTCGACAGCACTATCGGTTTCAACACCCTCGAAAACCATGAAAATGACACCCAAGATGAAAAAAATGATATATTTTGCAGCCGCCATCTTGAATTTACATTTTGACAGCACTATCGGCTTCAACACCCTCGAAAACCATGAAAATGACACCCATGATGAATAAATTGGTACCTAATTCAGCCGCCATCTTGGATTTACATTTCGACAGCACTATCAGCTTCAACACCCTCGAAAACCATGAAAATGACACCTATGATGAAAAATTTTATACCTATTGCAGCCTCCACCTTGGATTTACATTTCAACAGCACTATCGCCTTCAGCACCCTCGAAAACCATGAAAATGACACCCATGAAAAAAAATTGATACCTATTGCGGCCGCCATCTTGGATTTACATTTCGACAACCCTATCGGTTTCGACACCCTCGAAAAGCATGAAAATGTCACCCATGACAAAAAAAATACGTACTACTATTATTTATTCTGTGCTTTTAAATATTGTAATAAAAAAATCTCTTATTATTATTATAATCAAGTATTTAAGAAATTTGGTTATTCGAATATTGTGTATTTGTACAGCGATCTTTTTGAGCCGCTGAAAACAACCGAAACAATGTCCATTCATAATGTACTCTGTGCCATTCACGACGGCGACTGAAGCCGAACTAAACTTAATACAAAGGTACTCTGTGAACTAAACTACTCTGTGGCTGTAGATCCCCATTTACAGAAACAATTTATATACGAGGCAACCAAATCAACGAAAATTTCGCCATGTTGGAGCCGAAAAACATTAATTATAGCTAAACAAAACAAAATTACACTGCCATTTACATTCAGTGGCTTCCCACATGATAGATGAAGAGATTAAAAAATAGATTGAGTTAAACAATTGATATTTTCAAAAGTTATAGTGTTTACAAGCCACATGGACATGATAAATCCACACCATAAGCCACTAAAACCCTTTTTTTAATTTAAAAATAGCAATTAATCGATTTAAAAAAAATATTAATAAGTTCAACAATCATTTATCTTTCTAACAATGTGCTTTTTATATCATTTATATGTATAATATGATTGCTAGATACGATTTTATTCGATAAAATGTTGGAATTTTAATTTTTAGGCGATAGTAGAATATTACCTTGCGCTTTCGCTTAAGGTATGCAATATTGAGCAAAGTGCAATAGGAGAGAATCAACGTAATTGTAGTGTGAAATCGCATAGGCGGCGCGGCTCTCTTGCGAGTATACGAGTAGCTTTGAAGTACATTATTAAACTGGTTTTCATGTAATTCGTTAAGGATCTCCTAAGTGTTTGTTGGTTGCGGATTATACAGTGGTCCCAATCAACCGCCGGTACGACATACTCCGCTAAGCGTCGAGTCCGTATACTCCGCGAGGCGTCGAGGTCACCGGCCCTTAGAATATTCTTGGCACTCAAGCGCGTTCCATGCCCTTGCAGTGCTAGTCGCGTGCGCAAGTGCTCTCAAGCACTTCCCCCAACCCTTTCGTAAAGAAAGTGCGCCTAAGTGTTGCGGGCACCCACCATCGCTTCCGTTCCGTACCCGGCGTCACGCGTCACTTATTTGTCAGCCTCGCTAGGTAGGGTTATAGACAGGCACTACAGAATCACCTATACAAAACAGTCGTAACAACTGTCGCCATGCCAGTCAAGGGGAGAGGGTAGCCCCCCCACCCCCGCGCGTTAGGAAACCCCCGGACCGTCCCGGGGTTTTGGATAGACCTCTACTGATTAAAGACCTGTCGAACCCGGAGCGCTCGAGGATCGTCAGCTCCTTCAGCCAGATCCCCAAAATGAAGCCTTCATCACCGACGAAGGAAGAACCCGCAAAGAGCGCCGCGCTCACGCCCACCGTGTCTGAGAGCACAAGTGGGTTGGAACCGACGCCCCTACCGCAGCGGGCCAGGAAGTCGGCACGAAGGTATACTCCGCTACATCTGGATCATCATCTTCATCGTCCTCGGCGGAGTCGGAGCATGAAAGAATCCCAACCAGGAAGGAAGCATTCAGGGCGCACAAATCGCCGCCCAAATCACCTTCACCACCGAAGCCAACCCCCCCCCCCCCCCTCCCCACCTCACCCGGCCGCAGGAGCATGGACGCGACCGAGTTCGAGCAGGGAGGAGAGGAGTCCTACGGTTGGGACTCCACATCTTACGTCACCCTAGTGACCGTCTACGCACTAGACTAGAGCACGTTGAGGCCATCTACGCACATCAAGATGCCCAACTATCATATCTACAGGAAGGACGAAGTCAACACTCAAGGAACCGCCTATAGAGGCGCGGCGGTCCTAGTGAGAAAGGATATCGTCCACCTAGAGCTTGAATTACCGTCATACCATATGACGCGCTCCATCGGCATAAAAATGGAGGCGACGGGCGAGGAACTGAGGGTCTTCGCAGCGTATCGCCCACCAGGGACTCCATTTCACTCCTCAGACATCCGGACGATCATGGAAGGCTCAGCACCAACCATCATCGCAGGGGACCTAAACGCAAAACGCCCGGCCTGGGGATCTAGAACGATCACCCCGTCGGGTCGTGAGCTTTATGATGACGCAGAACGTAACAACTATGACATTTTAGGTCCAGAAGAACCAACGCACGTTCCAACCGACCACTGAAAAAGTCCGGATGTATTGGACATCGTGCTCGCTAGGAACGTCAACTACCCGATAGTGTTAGAGGTGCTGTACGACCTGAGTTCACAGCACCTCCCGATTCTGATAACCCTTGGTCTCAAGGCGGTGACTACACTGCCCAGAGCTTTTATTACCAAAATCAACTGGAGGCTCTATCAGTAACACCTGCAGGAGAGACCTCCAGCATATACACCGATTACCTCAGCGAACGACGTAAAGGCCGCTGCAACTAGAATAACGCGGCCTCTACGATCGTCCCTCTAACACATCGTAGAGAAGAGTTGCCACGAGAGTTACGTGCGCAGCTAAACCACAAGCGAGCGCTGAGGAAGCTCTGGGCGCGCACTCGCTGCCCACTAAAATGTAGACTGAACACACTGACGGATGAGCTGTCGGTTCCAATCCAGGCCTACAGAGGAAGGGCCTGGGAGCTGCGCATATGGAAGGCTGAAGATCAGGAAGCGTCACTCTAAAAATTGAACCGACAGCTAACTAAGACTAAACCCCCCGTCTGCCCGCTGACCAACAGCGTGGGCGGACGTTGTTACGAGGCCAAAGGTAGAGCGGATATCCTAGTCGAGCACTTCGAGGAGCAATTTATGCCGAACCCAGCAAGTGCGGAGTACATGGAGCTTCATGCCCTAAAGGAAAGCCGCGTACGGGGGTTCCTGTCGTCGCCCACGCCACCGCTTGCAGGAGAGTGGTTCATCACCCCCGCTGAAATGCGGAGGACGATAGCCCGCCTGCAACCTAGAAAGGCACCGGGGCACGACCGGGTCACGAACGCTGCACTTCGACAGCTGCCCCATAGAGCTATTGTAGAGCTAGAACGACTCTAGAATGGCATACTGCGGACTTCACACTTCCCGGAGGACTGGAAGAAGGGCAAGGTCATAGTTCTCCCGAAAACCGGGAAGGACAGGCGTAGAGCAGCTAGTTACAGACTACTATAACGCTGATACCGCACATAGCCTATTATTCGAACGGATCGCCTTAAGAAGAATCCGCACGTGCATCCAACTGCGGGCGGAACAACATAGATTTAGGAGCGGGCACTCCACAGCGACACAGCTGACCAGAGTGTTGCGCCACCTGGCGGCCGAACACAACCGGGATCGTACATCGTTGGGCGTCTTCCTCGATATCGAGAAGGCGTTCGACAGGGTATGGTACTCCGGTTTACTCAATATGATGAAACTACATACGAGTGTCCCTCCGGCTATGCTGCTGCTAGTGGCGTTGTTTCTAGCCGACCGGAGCTTCTACGTCTGTGTTGAAAATGCCGAATCCGCAGTAAAACCCATAAGAGCTAGCGTACCACAGGGCAGCTGTCTTTCGCCGATCCTGTACGCGGCTTATACTAATGACATCCCTACTCTAGCAGGACACCTACTCGAATGGTAGGACGACGTAGAGCTGGCGCTATATGCGGACGATAGCGCCTACTTCACCTCGTCCAGAAGCCCCCATCTCGCCGTCACCAAGATGCAGCGCCTGCTGAACCTGCTGCCAACGTGGCTGGATAAGTAGAGGATGGCTGTAAATGTTGGGAAAGCGGCCGCCGTCCTCACCCCGCCGCTACCGGAACTTCCCGCCCCCGTTGACGCTAAAACGCCAGGAGATTGCGTACGAGAAGGCCGTGACCTACCTTGGGTGCCGGATTGACAGGATGCTGCGCAAGACTGCGCACGTCGACATCGTCGTTCGCAATGCCAGATGTACGCGGGCGATGCTCCGTCCAATCCTGGCATCCAAGCTGTCCATCAAGACAAAGATCCAGATTTACAAGACCTATATTCGTCCAAAGATCACCTACGCCGCCCCAGCCTGGTACGCACTTCTGAGCGAACAGCAGAGGCATCGGCTGCAGGTTCAGCAGAACCAATCCCTACGGACTATCGTCGGTGCAAGTCGCTACGTCCGGAACGACGTCATAGCGGCCAACCTAAAGATAGAGAGCATTCATGATTTCGTAGCCCGGCTGGCGCGCGGTATGTTTAACCACGCTGACAACGGGCCACATGAACACCTTAATAACTTCGCGCCGCTACATGCTCGGCCACCGGACGGACGACCTCTACCAAGAGAACTCCTCTCTACACCGATTAGAGAGTCGAGTAAAACCCACAATGCCGCAGACAGGCCAACCTAGACGCCCATAGGCCTAATTAGACGCCTACATAGGCCAGCTTGGACGGCAATATACGCCATCTTAAACCACCATAGGCCGAATTAGACGCCCAACAGATAACCGTCTGCAGCAACCGGGGAATCAAACCCTGGATCGCTGTCTTAACCAACAACGCCATAACGGCTCCCACGATCGGTGCATAGTTATGCACCGCGAGGGGATTCCGAGGCCCGAGACCTGCGATATGCTGAGAGTATACGCGGAAGACAAACGTAGTGTCATGTAATTCGTTCGGGACGAGCTACCAATAATATTTATAATCAAGAAAGAAAACGCATAGAGAAGTAATAAGAATAGGTTAAGTAATCAATTGCACTCTTACGGAGAGGTTTTGAAGATAAATGCTGTTTCATTCCTAAAGGATCTTCCACCAACACCTATATATACTACAGTCCATTCAACATATAAGAAGACGTCGGGACCGGGACCAATACAAGAAGACCCGTAATCTCCGTCCTCTGACCTTTTCTTTTGAGAAAGGGACTTCAGACGCTCTCTTGTGATACTCCTTCACGGAGTTCACGACCACCTCGTTGACCACCCGAACCCAACTTGGTGTTTCTGGGAAGAACGTCTGACAGACAAATCCCAGTGTGATTGGATCCTTTCAGATAAGGGATCTGAGTAGGGATCTGTTGTAGGTTCTTTTCAGACGTTATTCAAACTAAGTTCGCGTAATTAGTAAGCCACGCCTACCACAGCAGAATTACCATTGGGTCATATTTTTGAGCTAGGAATTCTGACATTATACGGGGTAGAGCCACGCTGCAGCTATATTATGGTTAAAGCACGAATGGGTCGTCTCAAATGCGGTAGGACCACGCTCTCACAGAATACCAGCGTAAAATAGTAACTTAATGCTGCTGTGTTTCGTAAGGTAAGTGTAGAAAACCGGAGACCCTTTTTACTGCAAACAAGGCATTCAATCTTAGTCCTCAGGGATGAAAACGCATCTGCATTTTGATTCGCAAACGAAGATAGATGTAGATGTCTATGGGCCACAGTATCTACTTACCATCAGTTGGACTGTGTGCTCGTTTGTCACCATAATTCTATAAAAAAAGTATTGTGATTCTCAGTCGAGATTTGGTGATAAGTTCGACCGTTCTTTTTTATAGAATAAGGGTGACAAGCGAGCACACAGTCCACCTGATGGTAAGTGGTTGCTGTGGCCCATAGACATCTGCATCTATCTTCGTTTGTGTTTTTAAATGCAAATGCGTTGTCAACCTTAAGGACTAAGATGGAATGCCTCTTTTCTAGTAAATTGGGTCTCCATTTCTCTACACTCACCATACGAAACACAGCAGCATTAAGCTGATATTTTACGCTGGTATTCTGTGAGGGCGTGATCCTTCCCCGGTCGAGCCGACCCATTAATGCTACAACTATACTATTAATATAGCTGCAGCATGGGTCTACGACGTTTAAATGTGCTCGTTGTTCATCTTTATTGTATTAGAATAAAAATGTAAAAGTTGGTGTTTTAGAAATTTCTCAACTGAAACAAGAGTCTTAGCAAAGATTGGTTATTATCTCTAGAGTATTTGTCTTCTGCTCGTACCGTATAGTTGAAAACACACTGTATTAGAATAAATTATTTCCCTCAGGGCTTAGACCATGCTAACTAAAAAATTTAATTCGTCAATTTTCTATGCGATGAGTGCATGTTTTAATTTATTTTTCTCATTTCTGTACAATGGTGTATGTGAAATCCCTTCTAAAACTTATTCTTATAGCATAATTGTACACTCTTGTAAATACAGTAGTTTTATATCTTCTGTCTACGAGAGTGATATTAAAGTAAAAAAATAAATAACAGCTATAGTACAGAATAAGTCCGTATAAGTGATAGAATATCGCCATTTTGAATACGTAATTGCAAGTTTAATATATTGTGCTAGTGAAAAAATTAACTTGTTATCAATATGTGTAAAAAAAGAAAAAGATTTGGTGCAGTTGGAAGAAGGATTAAAAGGGAATATTTAAATATTACAAATTATTAAAGAAATAATAGTGATACAGAAGATTATAGAAATACTTTAATAAATCAGACAAGCTACAGTCAAGCGTCAATCCCATCGACGGCTAACAAAGAGGGTTCCGTAAAAACATTAAACAGTGTCAATCATGATCACAGCTATGTCAAATGTAACTTATTTTTCGAGACCTGATTATGATAATTTATCATGCAGCAGCACAAGTAGTTCAAATGATGATAACAGCTAATTTTCAAAAAATATATTATTTCGCCAGCAAATAAAGAATTGGGCCACAGAAAAAAATAAATCTCAAGTAGCTTTCAATGATTTAGCTACATTTGTAAATTGTAGATTTTATTAGTTAAATATATATATATATATATATATATATATATATATATATATATATATATCTTATTAGTTAGTACTTTATATATTTTATTAGTTATGTGTATAGTTAGATAGATATATAGCATCTAATCGCATTTTTGACCATCTTAAAACGCCGTTTGATTCCCTTTGATACACCACAGAGTAAAATTACTTCACAATAAGTTAACTTAGGTATTAAATAGCTAACTCTTTTGGTTTTTCCGTAACTATGTGACGTAAGAGTATGACAACGCGAGCGAATGACTAGAAAACGATATGCGTATGCGCTTGCCAGGAGTTACCTATCAAGAATCAACTAAACACAATAACAAAATAAACAGCATTCTCGTACTGGTACCGTACAGCTGAGCGAGATAAAATATTCTGTCATAAAATGTATCTTCCTTAATATTGTTTGGCAAAGAAAGAGATAGATTTAATTCTTTATTCTACTTTTTAGGGTTCCGTAGCCAAGTGGCAAAACCGGAACCCTTATAGATTCGTCATGTCTGTCTGTCTGTCCGTCCGTATGTCACAGCCATTTTTCTCCGAAACTATATGAACTATGCTGTTGAAACTTGATAAGTAGATGTATTCTGTGAACCACATTAAGATTTCCACACAAAAATAAAAAAAAACAATACATTTTGAGGGTTCCCCATACTTAGAACTGAAAATCAAAAAAAAAAATTCACCAAACCCATACGTGTGGGGTATCTATGGATAGGACTTCAAAAATTATATTGAGGTTTCTCATATCATTTTTTCTAAACTGAATTGTTTGCGCGAGAGACACTTCCAAAGTGGTAAAATGTGTCCCCCCCCCCCCCATGTAACTTCTAAAATAAGAGAATGATAAAAGTAAAAAAAACATGATGTACATTACCATGTAAACTTCCACCGAAAATTGGTTTGAACAAGATCTAGTAAGTAGTTTTTTTTAATACGTCATAAATCGTAAATTATCTTACTTGCTGCTACGGAACCCTTCATGGGCGAGTCAGACTCGCACTTGGCCGCTTTTATTTACATTAGAAAGAAAAGATGTATACGTAATATTTACTTGCTAAATGTAGTCATATTTTTGGTTTGGTTTGTGTATTTAACTGAATCAAAGGGGTACTAATTTATTGCCAATAAATACAATCATTTCGATTAAATCGATGGATTTAGGTTGGTACAAAAATTATTATTAACTTTGTCTGTGTGGCTTTATAGTTGGCTGTTCGTCTTAAAAGAAGTAAACACTTTTTTCTCCTTGTCCATAAAATAAAACAACAAAATTATTAAAACACGGCTACATCTTAAAATACTATTATTTAAATGAGATAAAGTGAAGAAGGGATAAAAGTGTTGTTCCTAAACAAAGGATTTTCATCTTTTATACGTATCTCTAAAGAAAATTATATGTTGTGTTTTAAAAACTACTATACAGCGTTAGTAATAAAAATATTATATTATACAACTGATTAAAAACTAATGGCTGTATGATAGAATCCATAACATACATAGTAGAGTTACTAAGACTATAAGACCCTTTTTTTTTTTTTTTTTTGCTGATGGAAAATCATCTAATGACGCCTTTCGCTGTGGGTGGAGCGGAAGGGAGTGTCAGACTTTTACTGACTAAAAACCATCCGTGTTCCTTCAGTGCCCTTACGTTCCGGAGCCGCGGTATCTCTTTCAAACAGCCCGCAGCCCCGGCAGGCGTCGGCCCTTGCGGGCCCCTTCACGCTGCTGACAGCTCTTTGAGGCGCGCGTGGAACAAAACGCGCCGTCGACACGGCCTGTCGTCGTTAGACGGACGGACGGCGAGCTACCCATTGCTCGCCGTCCACAGGCCCGCGCCTACGGTAGACGGGGGCCACGACGTAGCCCCCGACGCCCGGGGCGTCTCCCGCGGCGGCCGGGAAGGAAAGCTGTTGCTCTTTCCTTCTCCCGCTCCGCCACCTCCTTCGCTAGCATCACTGCTTCGCAGAAGGTGGTGACGGCATCCCATTCCGTCTCGCTCCGGACCATGGCTTCGACCAGGGCCGGACGCGAGAGGTCGCCGCCGCCTATCGCCGCTACGAGGACACGGCGGTGCTCCGCCCAAGAAGGGCACACCTCCACGGTGTGCTCCACCGTGTCCTCCGGTCGATCCTCGCAGTGGGAGCACCCGGGCGTTTCCTCCCGCCCGATTCGGTGCAGGAACCTCCCGAACACACCGTGTCCGGTGAGGACCTGCGTCAGGCGGAAGGTGAGAACGCCATGGCGTCTCTCAAGCCACTCCTCAAAGAGGGGTCTTATCGCCGCTATAGTGGCGTGCCCAGCACGGGGTTGCGACAGTCGCTCTCTCCATGTCGCCATGAGATCATGCCGGAAGTCTGTCCGCTGCGCGACAACTTGCCGCGGCAGCGGGGTTTCCCCCCGGCATAGTGCTTCCGCGCGCCATTCGTGCAGGCGCGCGAGGACTATCGCCTCCAGATCCCATGGCGGCAATCCGGCAAGGAGGCTCGCCGCCTCGCGGGAGATCGTGCGGTAGCCGCGAACCATCTTTACGGCAACCACCCTTTGGGGCGCGTTTAGGTGGTGGACGGCAAGCCGCGCCAAACCACGCGCCCACACCGGGGCCCCGTAAAGGGCCATGGACCTCACGATCCCCGCGTAGAGCCTCCGGCAGGAGGCGTTTGGCCCCCCCAGGTTCGGCAGGAGCCGCCTGAAGGCAGCCCCGGTCCGTTCCAGTTTGGGAGCCAAACGTCGGAAGTGCTCAACGAAGTTCCATCGGCCGTCGAGGACGAGTCCTAGGTGCTTCAACGTCGACTCGACGCCGATGGATACCCCTCCTACCATCACTGAGGATCCCGGTGGTGGCCTGTTCCGAGGACCATGGAAGTGCATGGCCTCGGACTTGTGCAGAGCCACCTCGAGACCCAGTTGCCGGATCCTCTCAACGACTATCGCAACCCCGCGTGTCATAGTTTCCGCCGCCGCCTCGTACGACCCCCCTTGTGCCAGTACCAGCGTGTCGTCAGCGTAGCAAACTACGCTGACGCCGGTAGGGAGGTCGGCGCGCAGCACCCAGTCGTAACCGATGTTCCACAGGGGCGGCCCCAGAACCGAACCCTGTGGGACACCGCACGACATCTCTCGCCGGTTCCACTCCCCGTTTCGACCGGGGTAGATGACGGCCCTGTCCGTCAGATAGTCCCCGACTATACGACGGAGATAGGTCGGCACCCGGTGATACCGGAGTGCCTCCCTAATGCAGCTCCAGGGCATGGAGTTGAAGGCGTTGGCGATGTCGAGAGACACCGCCAAGACAACCCCCCCCCCTGGCCACTGCATCCCCCGTCTTGAGGGCTCTCACGCGCATGATGGCGTCCACCGTAGAGCGCCTCTTGCGGAAACCAAACTGGTGTTCCGCAAGATCCGGCCCCGTCCCCGCAAGGTGCTCGGCGAGGCGGTTTGCAATTACTCTTTCAAAGAGCTTGCCCACCTCGTCGAGCAGCACCACGGGCCGGTATGCGGACGGAGAGTCCGCAGGGCGCCCCGGCTTCTGAATGAGGACCAGCTTCCCCGTCTTCCAACGAAGCGGGAATTAGCCTCTCTCCAAGCATGCGCTTAGGAGCCCCTCCAGTCGGGGCCCGAGAGCCTCCGAGGCCAGGACCCAGGCTTTGCCAGGCAAGCCATCGGGTCCTGGGGCGGTATTCCTGGCCTTGAGCCTACGTACCGCCACTCTCAGGTCTACCCCGGTCCCTTCCGGGATGTCGTCGTCGTCGTCCTGGTGGTCCGCTTCCGGCACCGCAGGTGGCGGAGCCATAGGCGGGGGCGGATGTTCCCCGCGCGCAGGGAACAGAGCGCTCACCACAGCTGAGGCCGGAGACTCTGCGTCAGCGGGGGGGCCCAGGTGCGGAGTTTATCCCGCACCATCTTGTAAGGGCGCCCCCACGGATCTCTATCGAGAGTCTCCAGCATCTCCTCACGGGCCCGATCCCGGGCCCGCAGGACAGCCTCCCGGAGGGCGGTCTTCGCCGCTCTGTATCCCTCGTACAGCTCCGCCTCAATGGCTGCCGCATTCGGTGGACGAATGCGGAGCCTGCGATGCCTGGCGTACAGGTGCCGCGCGGCGACACACGCCTCGCGCAGAGACGTCAGCTCACGCGACCACCAATACACCTGACGCCGGGCGCTTCCTGGCCGGACGTGGGGCATTGCCACGTCACATATCTCGGACATGGCCTCCTGGAACCACCCTGCCTCATCATTGACGTCCGCAGGCCTGTCCGGTGATGACACCCAGGCCTGCACGATCGAGGCTTCCAGGAGGAGCTCCCGGTCCAGCTGCTTCAGCGCCCAACGCGGACCACTCGGGGCCTGTAGGACTGGCGCGCTCGAGGGCTGGGTGGAGACGTCAAACCGGATGTACCGGTGGTCGGAGTAGGTCTCCACCCCCTCCATGACACGCCAGTCAATGGCACGCGGCGACAGAGCGGGGCTAGCGAACGAAATGTCCACCACCGACTCGCCCCGCATCCGCACACACGTGGGGACAGTACCCCGATTTAGGACGACCAGGCCTGTCTCCAGAGCCCAGTCTTCCACCATCCTACCTCGCACATCTGTACGACGAGAACCCCAAGCCAAGTTCTTGGCATTGAAGTCCCCGAGGACAAGTACGGGGAGGGGATAACTTCCGACGACGACTGCTCTCAGCTCTGCAAGAGAGTTGTGAAACTCGGCGAGAGATCGGTTCGGGGAGAAGTACACCCCCACAACGACGAACTCCCCGAACCGTGCTGCTACGCACCCCTGACCCCTCCTGACACCTTCAAGGGTCGGGGGTACCGGCGGCGGCTGAAGAAATGATGGCCACTGAGCCGTTAAGGTCCGCCACCCAGTCCTCCCTAGGCCAGACAAAATACGGCTCAGCGACCACAGCGATGTTAATCGACCACTGCGCCATGCTCTGGAGCAACAGATCCTGAGCGCAGGCGCAGTGGTTGATATTCGCCTGGAGGAAGCTTAATGGGGCCGTTATAGGCATTCCATTTCAGCTTCCTCCACGGGGCGCCTCTCTGCGGGCGTCGGTGTCGCGGCGGCGGCGGCAGCGACAGTGACAGCGGCGGCGGCGGCAGTCGCGACTGCGGCGGTGGCCACAGAGGCGGTGGCGGCGGAGGGCCCTCCCCTACCCGCGGCCTTGGCCTTGGCGGGTGGCACGCAGGCCTTGCTTCCGGCCCGGTGATCGGCTGGCTTGCCGGCCGCCGCACATGCATCACAGTGCGGCGTGGCGCAGCAGGTCGCCGATATGTGTCCGGGCTGACAGCAGCGGAAGCAAAGGCCACTGCGGTCAACCTCCGAAGCGCATTTCACAGATACGTGGTGCCCCACGAGACAGCGGTAGCACCTCAGAGGTCTGGGCTCCAGCAGCTTAACCTGCGCTGAGACCCAGCCCACCAGAAGCCTTCGGCCCTCCACTATGGTTTTGGCCGCCGTAACAGGGCAGCACACCGAGGCGGCATGCATACCCTGTTGGTCCGGGCGTATGGCGCCTGACCTGACCTGGTCAGTAGTGCAGAAATATCCTTTAGGCTGTTTAGCAAATTGTCGCCGTTTTAGGACCTAAAAAACAAAATTCAGATTGAATATTTGGGAATATGGGACATTAGTTTAAGCCTAAACCATTATTTTTAGTTTGACTAATGATCACTGTGCCCCAATGTGCATTCATATTCACTAACCTAACTAACTAACCTATACTATCAATATTTACTTACCGTATTTAGTGTTTTGTCCTTATATTATTTCGTTATTTTGCTGGCGCGGCAATTTTTTTAATAGAAATCATATATACAAGTTTACCGTAAATCTAACTTTGCACTTTCTATTCACCAGTTATCACCGTCAAAACTCAACTCCAAGCCAAGTAATATTAATATGTAAAGTAATCTTTCACTCTAAATATCGCCATCATTCAATAAAGTATATAAATAAATCCATTAAGTTATTTTTGTCATAAATTCATTTGTGATACGGATCAGACACCAATTTAGAACGTTTTGAACAGTGGTAGAGCCACGCGGCAGCTTTTACTGTCGCACGGATGGGCCGGCTCGAACCGGGGTGGTACCACGACCTCACAGAATACCAGCGTGAAGTAGAGGTTTACCTCCTCGTTTCGCATGGTGAGTGCAGGTGGCCGGAGGCCCTTTTTACTGGAAATGAGGCATTCCATCTTAGTCCTCACGGGTGACAACGAATCTACATTTTGATTTATAATAGAGGATAGATGTAGATGTCTATGGGCCGCAGCAACCACTTACCATCAGGTGGACTGTGTGCTCGTTTGTTACCCTTATCCTATAAAAAAAGAGAAAAGTTTATCATTAAAAGATATTTCATCATTCATCATCATCATTACAGCCTTTCATAAGTCCACTGCTGAACATAGGCCTCCCCCAAGAAATGCCACAAAGCACGGTCCTGAGCCACAAGTATCCATCGATTTCCTGCATGTCTTAACAGGTCGTCATTCCATGTCGTGGGAAGTCGCCCTACACTTCGTCTACCGGTACGAGGCTGCCACTCGAGAACGGTTTGTCGGTTCTTCGACCCATTGTCAACTTCAGCTTACTAATCCGTTGGGCTATATCGGTTACTCTGGTTCTACTGCGGATATACTCATTTCTAAGTTTATCACGCAGATACACCCCGAGCATAAGCCTCTCCATAGCTCGTTGAGCGACCTTGAGCTTCCTCATACGGCCAGCAGTGAAGAACCACGTCTCAGATCCGTAAGTCATCACTGGCAACACACACTGGTTGTACAATTTCGTTTTCAGGTTTTGAGGTATGTCTAACGAGAAAATGTGTCGTAGTTTCCCGAATTCTGCCTATCCGAGTTGAATCCGTTGATTGACCTCTCCGTCGAAGTTGGACTTACCTAGTCGGACTATTTGTCCCAGGTAAACACACTCGTCAACAACTTCGAGCTTAGTGCTTCCAACAACTACCGGCATAGGTGTGACATGGACGTTAAACATGATCTTTGTTTTGTCCATGTTTGTCTTAAGACCTATCCGTTGTGAGACACTATTGAGCTCATTGAGCATAGTGCTTAGATCCTCCAGCGAATCTGCCATAAGGACTAAATCGTCGGCAAATCGAAGGAATGATGTACTCGCAATTCATGTTAATACCGTATCCTTTCCAGTCCAGTAGCTTTGAAACGTCTTCCAATGCAGCGGTGAAGAGTTTCGGGGATATAACGTCACCCTGTCTTACACCTCTCTGCAATTGGATAGGTTTCATATTCTGATTCTGTACTGACTCGGATAGCCATCGTAGCTCTACTGTACAAACACTTCAGGACTTCGATATACCGACAATCAACTTGGCACCGCTGAAGGGACTGCAGCCCCGCCCAATTTTCGTCGGAATCAAAGGCTTTCTCATAGTCCACAAACGCAAGGCAAAGTGGCAAATTATACTCCTCTATTTTTGTACAATGTGCCGCAGGGTATGTATGTGTTCTATGGTACTAAAGCCTTTTCGGAAAGCGGCTTGATCGGGAGGCTGGAAGTCGTCAAGTCTGCGCGCGAGACGATTCGTAATGACTCTCGAAAACAGCACGTAGACGCGGCTCAGAAGGGAAATCGGTCTGTAGTTCTTCAAGAGAGCGATGTCGCCTTTCTTGAAGAACAAGACCACCGCACTTCTGCTCCACGCCTCCGGAGTAGTGCCACCATGGAGGACGGAATTAAAGAGCTTCTGAAGGACTTCAAGTACCGGTTTTCCACCCGCTTTCAGAAACTCCGCTGTAATTCCATCCTCGCCTGGGGACTTGCCGTTTTTAAAGTGCTGGAGAGCCATTCCAATCTCGCTCAGACTGACGTCCGGGATATCTTCGGAATAGTGTCGGATAAGACTCGCTCTTGGATCGTTACTCATACTTGCATGTGGCTCCAAAGATGACGTGTACAGCTACCCATAGAACCTCTCAATCTCACTCAAAATCTCAGGTGTCCCGGAAACGATGCTGCCACACTCGGTCTTCAGCTTTGACAGTTGGCTCTTTCTGGCAGGCAGATCTCGGGCAATAACTTTGGAGCCTTGGTTTCGCTCGATCGCTTCTTCAATACAAGCTGTTTTGAAGTTGCGTAAGTCCCGCCGCATGGTTTTAGAGATCTGTCTGTTCAGATGCCTGTATGCTGTCAAATCTGTTGAAGAATGTAGCTTCATCTCCCGTCTAACAGCCATGAGATTAAGAGTGTGATCGAAGAGTTTTTGTGTTCTTCTTTTTTTATAGAAGAGGGCCCTCAGTTGCCCCGACAGAAGTCGACTGGACTAGGGCCCATGAGTAGTCCACTGGACGGGCAACCAGAGGATTCGGGCCCAAGTAGCCTATGGATAATTATTATGTAATGGCTGGATAAACAAACACAAACTTACCGAGTTCCGGAGGTAGGGTCGACCACAAGGTGAGTAAGTAGGTGGGTGTAAGTGGTGTGAGGAAGTGTGTAAATGTAACGTCACTGATGTAATCGGGCAGCAGACTCACATGCGCAACGTCACTTGGCACAAAATTATAATCGAAGACGAACGCGATCACCTCTCGGGTCACAAATTTTTAGCGTTCTAACCGACAAAAGAAAATGTCTTCGTACGATATTAAAATGCCACACAAGTAACTCGTCGACGCAAATTAATGGCAATCGAAGTTAAGTTAATCACTCAAAATTAAAAAAAAAGCCTCGTTGTCACGTAAACGCACGAAAAAGACAACGCAATAAGAGGCAGTTGTCACGCGACCTAACGATTCGAGCGTAACCTCAATACACTTCCGGACACGGCCGCCGCGGGCAAACGACTGGCCGCCGGCCCAAGCCGTCAAAATCGGTTGATCGCTCACACGTCAGGCGACCGAGACGAGCGCCCCGTATGCAAGTTTTAAATGTTAAGATTTGGCTTAAACAAGGGGCAAACCAGCATGCGGCTCACCTGATGGTAAGTGACTTCTGCCGCCCATGAACAACCGCAACACCAGGGGAATTGCAGATGCGTTGCCGGCCTTATAGAAAGGTGTAAGCTCTTTTCTTGAAGGTTCCTAAGTCGTATCGGTCCGGAAAATTCGCTGGTGCTAATTGATTTCACAAGGAAGTTGTGCGAGGGAGAGAACTTCTTCTAAATCGCACAGTGGTGGACCGCTAATCATCCAGATGGTATGGATGGTAACGCGAGTTTTGTCGCAATGTGCGATGGTGAAATTGAGCGGCTGGAATTAGTCCAAACAATTCCTCAGAGCACTCCACTCAACATCTCTTTGCAGCGCCAGTGAATTGAGCCGATCGGAAAGGACTCGGTCGTCGACGATTCGAGCCGCTCTACGTTGAATGCGGTCAAGTGGAAGGAGCTGGCACTGGGGAGCCCCAGCCCAGAGATGGGGACAGTATAAATATTAGTGGATAACATGGATAACAGTATAAGTATATGTGCTTCGGCCTTACATGGAACAGTAAATATTCCATGTAAGGCCGAACCTGCGCCTTGTAAAGTGGTAGGCGGTGTGCCGACATGAAATACTGTCCCGCTCTGCTGAGCACAGCAAGCTTTTTAGAAGCCAATTTGGCCTTCTCTTCCAAGTGACCACGAAACTGCACGTCACTAGATATGTCGTCACCGAGAATTCCTATACTGCCTGAGGATCAGCCGATCAGCCAGAAAACTGTTGATACAATTGCACAATTTCTCGGGAAGCCCATAACAAGGAAGCTTCGAAAGAAGCGCTTTGTACCAGACTCGATAGAAGGCCTTCGCTATGTCTAAACTAACGGTCAATCCCTCCGCCTTGGACTCGATTGCCTGCGCCCATCTATGTGTTAGATAAAGAAGAAGATCACAAGCTAAGCGACCCCAACGGAAACCGTACTGGCGGTCACTAATCAGCTGGTGCTCCTCAAGGTACCGCATGAGCTGGCAGTTAATAATGAACTCCATTATTTTCGAGAAAAAGGAGATGATGGCGATAGACCTGTAGTTGGACGAATCAGAGCGGTTACTTGTTTTAGGGATCGGGTGCACGAAAGCTGTCTTCCATGAATACGAGACAAGGCCTAGGGAGTAGGAGTACCGAAAAAGACGCGTTAGAACCGGTGCCAACTCTGGACCGCACGTCCTCAGCACAATTGGCGGGATTCCGTCAATATCACTCGACTTGTGTATGTCCAGGGAGAGGAGTGCTTTGCGTACTGAGCACTGTGTGAATCGTACATCAAGCATAGAGCACTCACACTGCGGGATGATCGACGGTGTGTTCCCCCGTCATCAAAATCGACTTGGACGCAAAAGGGAACCTAAAATGTCGGTTTTCGCTTTTTCGGCGTGGGCCAGTGAGCCATCCTCCCTGTGCAGAGATGGTAGTGACGGCTTACAGAAATACCCTTGAACAGCCTTGGCGAGAGATCAGAATGCACTGGTTACCGAAGAAAGGCGAACTAATTTCAGTAGTGTTAGGTTAAGATCAAGAGAAGACTGTCAAAACTACTTGTCGCATTTTTTGATAAAAAAAATCCCAAGATTTCTACAGCAACTGGATTATGTTACCATACTGTTACTGATATCAGTTAATGTAATTAAACTTTGAAAAAAAAACGTCTTGAATTTGTACATAAAATAAAAAGAAACTATTTCCCCGACCTTTGTAGTGTTATGCTACTTACATATCATTTTACACTGTTTTTCCATTCTGTTTTTGATTTTCTGCATTTATATTTTGCATCATCTTTATTTCCATAGGATCCTGTAACGTTTTTACACAATAACAAATCATTATTACTTCGTATTTTCACGCTATCAGCACTTTCTAAATCGCTCTAAGTCTTACCTTTTTCGATCTTTTATTTAGTTCTCCGTAACTCTGCAATTTCGGGTTTCGTGCGCGCTGTTGCGCTATTTTTTTTCCTATATAAATAATATCTCATTTCCTACATAAAACTTGCCAATTCTTAATAACAAGCCTAAAACCAAAAATTTACATATTTGACAATTGTTATTTATTTGGTTGTCATGGCAATTTTTATTCAAATTCGTTACCGGTCTGATGTTTTATCTCTATATTTCCACATAAATACTCTTTTTCTTTGGGTCATTTACAAAAAATATCCTTTTAATTTAAATAATTTTCCGTTCTCTCTAAAAAGGTATAAAAGCCGAACCATCGGTGAATACAGGGAGTCTCGCTTCAGTTTTCAAACGAGAAGCATCTACTTAAGGCCTTATCCCGGGGCCGCACTGCCCCGGGATCCTGCAAGCCTCCATCTACATCTGAAGTCGTCGGCGTAGTCTACTTCAAGCGCGGGGCCGCACTGCTCCGGGATCCTGCAGGCCTCTACCTACATCTAAAGTCGTCGGCGTAGTCTACTTCAAGCGCGGGGCCGCACTACTCCGATCCTACAAGCCTATACTTTCATCTGGAGTCGTCGCCTGCGCCTCCACTTGCTAGTGCCCGCGCTACCTTTGGGCGCTGCGACTGCTTGCTCCAGGCGCTGAGTGCACCTACTCCAGGCGCTACGTGCGCCGGCTCCGGACGCTGCGTGTGCCCAGACCAGGCGCTGCGTGCCATCACCGCCAAGAAACTACAAGCTCAGCGTGTGCCTACTCCTACTCCAAGCGCAGCGTGTGTCACTTCGACCTTTAGGCTCCACTACAATATTCTCCTTTCTTTATTTTTTTATCTAATTGTAATTTCACGTCATCCATCGCCATCATCATATTTAATTTTTTTATAAAACAATTGTAAATACCTTTTTAAAAATTTAAATATATTATTTTATTGTTCTACTTTTGTTGTTTTGTTGTTCTTAGGTTAGGTTTTTATAGTGGTAGAGCCACGCGGCAGTTTTTGCTGTCGCACGGATGGGCCGGCTCGAACCGGGGTGGTACCACGACCTCACAGAAAACCAGCGTGAAGTAGAGGTTCACCTCTGCGTTTCGCTTGGTGAGTGCAGGTGGCCGGAGGCCCTTTTTACTGGATATGAGGCATTCCATCTTAGTCCTCACGGGTGACAACGCATCTACATTTTGAATTGTAATAGAGGATAGATGTAGATGTCTATGGGCCGCAGCAACCACTTACCATCAGGTGGACTGTGTGCTCGTTTGTCACCCTTATTCTATAAAAAAAAAAGGTTCTTTTTTTTAATTGTCGCTTCACGACACCTTTTATAATACCCGTAACCTATATGGAATTCATTTCTATCCTATTCAAAAATAAATCTGCCAAGCGTGTCAACCATGGCAAATATGGATCATCTAAGGGTGAAGCCTAGGTTCTGCACTTTTGATTGACAGTAATGAATGACTGAATGAAATTGAAATATTAATTACGCAAGCGCTTTTAGTCGAAATTGCGTGGAATTACATTAACGACATCTCAAAGGACTGGCTTGATAGAGCTGCACGCCTCATAGAAAATGCAATAAAGGTTAAAACTGATTATTCCCCTCGTATCCACTTAAACTTTTTAGTCCTGTAAAAGTTGTATAAAAGCTTTTAAAAGCATTTTGAAACCTTCATTGTTTATTGTTATTCCTTTCATCAAACAATTCATCAAATGCAACCTATAAAATTCCACTAACGGTAATCTTGTGGCAGTATAACGATCTCGCTTACGTCAGACGGAAAATAACCACACAGCGATACATTTTCCCGTGGAAAATGATGTTTCTGTGGAGATTTAATATGAGGGTGTTTCGTCTTCACTTATATGGAGCTATGCGCAGAATTTATTTTTTCATTCTACCAAGACGACTTTTCCATTAAACTCTTTCAAAGGAATAGAATAGAATAGAATATTTTTTTATTCAATATAGATCACATGTGTAATTCTTATTAAATAAATAAAATAAAAAAATAAAAATAAAAATGTTTTATTTTTCAGGCATCGTAGGGCCATATCGTGTTAGTAATAGAAAATAAAACTTAAGAACTAATGTTAGTAAATAAAACAAGACATAAATTTATGAAAAATTTGGGGGGTTTATCAAGCTCCATTTCGTAAATATAGCTTAATAAACCTACCCAGTGTCGCGCCATCTAGCCGTTCCGCAAAGACCCTCAAGAGACTATTCGAACTCCTCCTCACTCTGTGCATCAGTGATCCCACTTTTTTACGCATGATCGCAAAGTAATCGTCAGTATGCGCATCAGCGAACATGCCTGATGCACTAAAATAAGGTGGAAGCCCCAACAGCAACCTGAAGGCGTTGTTATATTGGATACGCAGGGTATTTCCTGCCCTTTGGGTATGATTGGCCCAAAGGCTGCTGGTGTAAAATGTTTGGCAGAAAGCCTTGAACAGTGTAATTTTAACTGGTACAGAGCAAGCAGCAAAATATAATATATATAACCCGTGATAAAGTCATTTTTACTTTATCACGGGTTCGAAAAAAAAACCTCTGTACTGGGAAGAACCAGCAAGAAACCCAGCGGGACTTTTTTTTAAAAGCATATTTTACATTAATGATTGGTACAAAATTTATTTTAGAGACAGCTTGTAAGCGACCCAGGGGTTATTATCAACCATGTATTCATTTATACTATAATAACCCTTTTATACAGTTTCAACTTAACAAAACATTTAAACTTGGTAATAGAGAGAGCCTGTACACTTTCCGGGACCTTGTTGTAATAGCGTATACATTGCCCCAAGAATGAATTACTGACTCTGTGGAGTCAAGAAACTGGTATCACTAGCTTGTGTTTGTTCCTAGTGTTTACGACTTTACTACGTTTACGTTTAGTGTTAACGACTGCCTCGTTGATCTAGTGGTTGTAGTAGTGAGACTACTGATCATGAGGTCCCGGGTTCGAATCCCAGGTCGGGCCAAAAAAATCAGTTATTGAGTTAATCCATCAAGAAATGCTCAGTAGCTGCCGGGAGTCAGGAAGTTGGTGGTGTTTCACCCCCGTGCCTCGGAAAGCACGTAAAGCCGTTGGTCCTCCGCCTGATCTCTCTCCGGTCGTGTCGGTTTACCGTCCCATAGGGCTATGAGAGTGAGGGAATAGAGAGTGCACCTGTGCTTGCGCATACACTTGGGCACTATAATCCTGTTCTGTGCCGATGGCTAGTCTACGTTGAGACTGGCCGCCGTGGCCGAAATTCGGCCTGGAGGACAATATTATTATTAGTGTTTACAGAATGTACATTACTTTTTTTTCTAAAACTGCCTTTGTTTTGGTGAACATACATTAAATTTTCGTAAATATACTTAGAGGCCAAAGTTATTTATTTCTTTAAATTTATCTCTAAGAGACTCTCTCGGTTTTAGGTTGTAAATAACTCTAATGGCTCTCTTCTGTAAAAAAAAACAAACAAACAAAACAAAAAGCTGAGCAGCCTCAAAAATGCGAGACGTCTACTACTGCAATCGTCTCATCAATATCTTGTCCCGTCGATCTGCCTGCTAGATTTGAAGATTAAGACAAAGTCCTTTACAACAGTGGACTTTTGCGGGATTTTGAAGAATATTTTAAATGTTTGATGTGGTGAAAGTTCGTGAAGATAATTGAAATTTATTTAGCACGAAATTTGGCACAACAAAAGATCATATTAAGGATTTGAACACATGGGATACATTTTGCGCCATGTAGTGGCGGTGTAAGTATATCTACTATACTAAACCGTCATGTGGGTGTCATAAAAGGCGACAGAGGGAAATACACCACACCGATAACAGCAAGTAAATAATAAACTGCGGTTGCTTGCTTGCCAAACATAGCAACTATGGCAAGTGACTCCGTTGTGAGGCAATCTAATGGGTAGGCAACTGTTTAGCAGTGGAATTCAAAAGGCTGTAAAGGTAATAATAATGATACATTTCTTAATAAAAATGAGAATACTGCGGTAGAACAAACATCAGAGCTTATGTCTTCGCTTATGTGGAGCCTTGAGTAGGAATTCTTCTTTTTTGCGGCAACCAAATTCATGCAATTTATTGGCAGAGCCACTTTGCAGCTATATTATCATTGCAGCACGAATGGGTCGGCTTGACCAAAGGATCACGCTCTCACAGAATACTAGGATAAAATTGCTAATTAATGCTACTGCGGTTTGTATGGGACCCACAAAGAACCGAAGACCTTCTTTACTGGAAATGAGCCGAAGACCTTCTTTACTGAATAGAGCTTTCTTTACTGACAAACAAGCACACACTCCACCTGGTGGTATCTGGCGGCCCATAGACATCTACATCTATCCTCGGCTACAAATCAAAATGGAGATACGTTGTCACCCTTGAGGACTAAGATGGAATGCCTCGCTACCAGTAAAAATGGTCTCCGGTTCTCTACACTCAGCATAAGAAACACAGCGGCGTTAAGCTGATATTTTGCGCAGGTATTTTGTGAAAGCGTGGTCGTTCCCCGGTCGAGCCGACCCATTCGTGCAACAACTATACCAGTAATATAGCTGCAGCATGACTCTACCACGTAAAAACAATACATATACAATCGTCTAAAACACAATGAAAATTCATAGGTTTATGAATTTTCATTAAGAAATTTAAGTTAATCGATGCTAAACTACCATTATTATAAGAAATTCTATTACGTTGGTAAGTCATCAGCATAATATTAGATACTTAAAAGCGGGCTTTATGTGAATCATTAGGAAAATTGCCAACGTAATTCACCAAAAGCAATTTAATTAGAATTTTGGACGGTATCCAGATATTCTACTCTTTAAGTGTCTTGTTATGGGGACTTTTAAATATTTTTAGTAGTAAAAAAGTTATTAAAAATATTTTGAAGAAGTAAAATTAGCAATCAATATGGCATAGGTATGCTTATGGGGTATGCTTAATACCTATGCCATATTGATTGCTACTCGTAATTTTAAACACGGCGGTGCAGTAAAAGATCTTTATGAAACGCTCATCTCTTTCAAACTTACTCGTATACTTACGAAAACATGACAAGTCAATAGCAGGCTGTGAGCAATTTCATCGTAGCTCTTTGATGGTTTAACTCCTAACGCGTCGGAGGCCTTCTTTGTTAGAAATAGAAGTTGTTTGCAGAAATTAAGACGGTTTATTTATTGAGTGACAAGTTTATTTTATTATGAAACAAAAGTTCTGAATATTTTTAGTACACGTGAGTGCTCGCCGTCTCTTATTATGTCGTATTGAAAGTGGCAGTTAAGAAAATATGGAAGGCTCTGTGGTTTTGACAGCTTTTTGACAATTCAAAACAAGTATTTTTTTTTATTTACACCGTTTTTTTATCAAATTCTTCTACTTTCATTCGAATTCTAGCTACATTTAAAATGTCAAGTTTCCAACTGATCGGGACGTTAGTTTAAAATCAATTACTACATTCCACCCGTAACAACAGACACACAAAAAAGGGAATTAAAGAAAACGTGATAAAATTTACAGAAACTCCTCAAGGTGTTATTTCCGTTCCTTGAAGCGTATCCCGAACGTATTAAGTCTTCATTAGACGTCTAAAGGTCGCTGCATACGTAACGTGTTTTATTCCGGACGGAGCGGGACGTGAAATTTTGGAAATATCGTTTCATAGAAAATGTACGTGAAAATGCATACGTTACGGGTGCACGGACGTGACGGGGACGTGGCATGAACGGGACGAGAAAAATATCGTCGGCGACGATGTTTACCCCGTCCCGCCCCGTGCGCGCCACGTCTCGTCCGTAGTTCCGCTGCGTATGCACAGTCGCTCCGTTGGCTCCGCAGTGATGCGCGTGCTGAACAAAATTGACGACGAAAAACTAATTGAATTTGTACGATCATAACCATGTCTGTATAATTTTGCAAACCCGAAGTATTTGGACATAAAATATAAAAAAATTCTGCGGCGTAAAATTGCAGTCGAATTATCACTCACTGCTAGTATAAATTATATTTTTAATTTATTGTTTTCATAAGTTTACAATAGATCTTAATATGTAACAATAACAGTTGAACTTTTTTATGCTGAAATCAAAAGATAGGTACGTAAATAACGTAGACTCATGTTTTACAATGTCAATTTTTATTACACCAGTAGAATTAAATACAATAGAAATCAAGTAGGTACATAACCAACATTTTTGACAGAGTATTTGGTTAAAATGTGTTTGTAGTGCGTTTATGGGTAAGCGTGTTAGTATTTATTCATGTGAAAAATGCCGGCATGAGAATTGAAAAAAATTTAGAGTTTTTCTCTCCTTTGAATTTACTTTTGACGGTTGTAGCTTTATCATCTAAAGCAATAGCAAATTCTTCAAATAAAAAATCCATCTTTCACAACACTAGCATGTTAGTTTCGAGTCACTGTCACGGTGCGTATGCATTAAACTCCCGTCCGTGTTGACATACAACCACGTTCAGTCTCCGTCCCGTGCAGGTGCTGATTCCGTCCTGTATGCAGCGACCTTAAATAGTAGCTAGTTATTTACTAAACATGTACTTCTTACCTAATTCCACTAGCCGTACGAAAAACGCCACGTTTTTGGAATAGAGTGACAGGACATTAAGGGTATGGTCGTGGAAGGAAGAGTGGAGATCTCCTGCCGGGCATCGGCCCGGGGAACAGCCAATGCTCCGTGTTTTATTCCAGAGCTGTTCTATATAGCCCGTTAACTTCAGAACTTTGAAAGCGCGATTTAGGCTTCGGTGCGTTTCATTTATGGCGTGACGACAGCGCCACCACAACATCATGAAAATAACCTACTCAGCCAGCCGAAAGGATTAAGCCCAAAAAAAGCTTAGAGTTTTCACCGATGGTTCTAAAACAAATGAAGGTGTAGATTCTGGAACTTTCTCTGAAGACCTCAATATCCACATATGCACACCGCTGGGTACCTATAACACAGTCTTTCAGACGGAATTTATGGGTGTCATTCAAGCGGCCATAGCAATAAATGCTAGGAAGGTTAATGACTTCCCCATCAGAATACTGACCGACAGTAGGGCTGTACTATAAGCTCTGAGTTGCAATGTGGTGAACTCGGGACTAATATATGAATGCCATCAACGATTTAATGAGGTATATAAAAACAACAATGTGACTCTGCAATGAATAAAGGGTCACAGTGGATCCAGAGGCAACGATGCAGCAGACGAACTGGCCAGAAGAGGATCGGCTCTGACCACTATAGGGCCGGAACCAATCATACCAATCCCGTTTGGTAATGTTCGTTCACTGGTACGTAGACACTTCACTAATCTACGCGCTCAGTTTAGGAAAAATCTAGTAAAGTGTAGACAAGCTAGGGAGGCTCTGCCTGAAATAAACAGTCGTTTAACCAAAGTTCTAATGAGACTGAACAAGCCGCAGATCAGGATAGTAACAAGTGCTATAACAGAACCCGGCACTTTTTTTTCGCTTTATTTTTCTTTGTTTAAAAATAACGTTACCTCCACACTAGGATTTTCTCCTGTATCGTGGAGGCAGTTTATAAACGCAAATTGCACAAAGACAAACATCCATACCCGGAACAATTATTTGTAGGCCATACAAATACTTGTTCCGTGCGGGATTCGAATCCGCGCCCCTCAGCGCAGCAACTCATTGCTAAGCCACTGCGACACGGAGCCGTCAACAAGCATTTATTTACTATAGGTGTTACAGATATTCCCCTGTGCAGGGCATGTATGGGGGAAGTAGAAACGGCGGCCCACGTGCTACTGAAATGTCCGGAGGTCGCTACGTACAGGGCTAAACATCTCGGCACGCCGGGATCACTCCTCGAAGTTGCATGCAACATCAAAGGGCTGTTGAGCTTCTTCGCGGAGATCTCGTGGCTCGAATAATCACAATATTCCTGCCCACATGCAAAATACGCGCATAGACGTGGAGTTGCGGAAAACAGCCCGTCGTAAACTAAACTAAACTAAACCCACTCAGCCGAATATAAGGCAGTTATTTTCGATATAACAGAGACTTCAATTTTATTTATATGTACAAGTGCAGTCATCTCAATAATGTAATCTAATGTCTGAAAGGGTTGAACAATTTACTTAAAAAGACTTCGAGCATTTTGCTTTTGCAGCGAAATGTCTGAGGTGTGACGAGCTGTCTTTTCAGCAAAATGAGTGCGAGTCAGCGGTTTTAGAATTTATTATAAGCTTTTAGTTCAAATTAGCTTGTGTCAGTATAATTTTATTCTAAAACAAAAATCTTGGTAAAATGTTGAAAGGGCTTAATATCTTCTCATTTATGTGTCTGCCAGAGACTGTCTGGCAGATTTCGACATATTATGCCGGGGTAACATTTTTAAAAAAACGCTTCCTTTTCTTACATGTTGAGCGTGAAAACCCCTGTCGTAAAAAAATACCAGTTCAACTATTAAAGAACCGTTTCAAGTTTTTATTTGAAGTCATCTGAAATTGCTGAACGAATAGTTTGTAATATAAACTAAATTTATACGCACCTTATATGTATTAAAACGCGTCGTTACGGAGAATGAAACTTTTCTTGAATATAGGGTATTTTTGCACCATTTACCCTTTTATACTTAATGTATATTTTTAAATACATATAATTAAGAATGTAGAAGGAAACTTTTCCTGTCAAACAGTCTCTGTGTCTCAATAAATACTATACATACCAAAAACATAAATCTGAAATAGTAACAAGCTTCGGTACAGACGAAGTTTAGGGTGTCGTGTGTACGTTTTCTTGAAGCGAAATCTTCTTTAGAATCGTTATGATTTGACACTCGATGAACCCAAAATGCGACGCAAAAAGAGACAAATATATAGATACATCCATATAATTAATTTTAGTTAGTAAAGGGGTCATATTAGACAAACGAAGTCGCTAGTGTGTAGGTCAAATAATTTGTTAATCCAGGGAGTCGAAAGTATCTCGAAATGTTTCATGTAATATCTGTGCGACGCCCTTTTCTTTTACGACCTTTGCTTCCGCTTGTCTAAATTACCTTCCATGTTTTGACCGCCAAGTAGGTGTGCAATCACAGCGGCGTTCCTGTGTGAATGCTAAGAGAGCTAGTCTGATTAAAAATTAACCCAAAAAAAATTACTTTTGTACGTGGTAGAGCCATTCTACAGCTAGATTGGTAGTATGGTAGTAGCATAAATGGGTCGGCTCGACCGGGAAAGGACCACGGTCTCACAAAATACCAGCTTAATGCTGCTGTGTTTCGTATGTATACACTCACATATTATCTAGGCTTAATAATTTAAAACATATAGTTAGCAGGTCAATCTTAAAAATGCTTTATTATGCACTAGCCGATTCAGCCCTAAGTTACGGACTAATTGCATATGGACGTACTTTTGAAACATATACAGATAAAATTCTTAAGCTACAAGTTAGGTTAATAAAATTGTTTATTGATAAAAAACAAAAGAAAAATATAACATTGACGGAAACTATAATAATTTATTTAAAAATTTTAGAATATTACCTATACATGTAAAACTTAATTGCAATAGATCAATTTAAATCTCTAGAGTTTAAAACAATTTGGACATTTAGCAAAAATATTAGAATTACTTCTCGAAAGAAATACGTTGAGCATTTAACAATTATTACGGCAAAAGAACGAGAAAATATCTAGTGCCACGTATTTTTAACGAGATATTTTTTGAAGACGAATGTAAAAATAAAGAAAAATTTAAAAGGAAGTTGAAAGCGTGGTTGCTAGATACGTGTTAATACTATAGTCTTAATTAATAGTTAAATGTGAAATTATTAATAAGTTTAAATATGTGTAAGTTTAAATATAATTAAGCATATAGATAGTACTGCTAAGTTTAAATTTAATATTTCTGTTTTTTTATTGTTATTTTTTTATTTTTAGTTGTAAGATAAGATTAAGTGATTAATTACAGTAGGTACATAGAATGTAAGTGGGTGATGTATTCGCCAACAAACTGCCCTGCAGTTTGGCAAAAGTAGTGTAAGAAATAACCGAATGTATTTTTATATAATAAACATAAAAAAAGACAAAAATTAAACAAGAGAACCGGAGACCCTTTTTACAGTAAAAGAGGCATTCCATCATAGTCCTCACGGTGACAACGCATTTGAATTTTGATTCTTTAATGAGGATAGATGTAGATGTCTATGGGTCACAGCAACCCCTTAGCATCAGGTGGACTGTGTGCTCGTTTTTCACCCTATCTTATATAAAAAAAATACTGTTAGTTCTTTAATTAATACCGTGAATTTGCGGAAATGCGTTATATTTATGGCTGGGTGTTACTGTTTTTGTCCGTTTAAAATCTGGTTTTTGATAGGCAAATTATTACATTTAGAATCTGAAAAAATATTATTTTAGCACTACGTTTGATTTGAAGTTTTTTTTTTTACAAGGCGAATTCCATTTACAAGTACTAATACCCCTTTTTTCTATAAATAATATCAGTTAATAGATAATTAATTTTGGAATCGATTCTACCCGGTCGTTTTTTTTCATGCCATTTAATTTAAAAAAATATCGATTATTCAAGTGATTTTCCCGGCTTAAAGCCGTTTCTATAGATTAGGAAAAGACTTACAACTTTATTTTTTAACGAGAACCTTATGAAAATATTTAGAACTCCGATTCATTTGCAAAGTCAATAATATTTAAAAAATAAAAAAAAAACAAATTACTATAGTGTTTATGATATTTATTTGTTTTAAGCAAACTCGTATTGTGTCATCAATTATCGCTATCGATTTCTGTCAACTACCTTAATTATTCATAACGAAGTTTCTCCGAAAATGGCCGCTATTCATTGATTATTTAGACTACATTTTCAAATCAATAAAATTTAAAAAGTACCATGATAGCTTAAGGGCTAAGTGCTCATCGTTGGGTTGATAAGCGAGCAACTCGGGCTTGATCCTTGCTGATGAATGAAATGACCAATGAAATTGTTAATTGCAATTTTAAGTGCTGATTTATGAGTTCCGCGGTTAAGAAAATATTGTGAGGAAACCTGCATGTCTGAGGAATTAAATTATTTCGAAGACATAATTGAAGTCCGCCAACACTTATCGGTGGGGTGGAGTGCATCTCACCAATAAGAGGAAGACTGTTTTCAGCAAGGCGACGTACATATAAAGACTTGGGTTTTTTTATACGTGGTAGAGCGGCTCCCTAGAGCCACGCTGCAGATATATTATGTTTGTAGGATGAATGGACTTGCAACTTGAAACATAATACCAGCCTAAAATGGCAGCTTCATGCAGTGTTTCACTTGGAGATTATAAGAGATCGGATACCCTTCTTATTAGAAACGAGGTATTTCACCTTAGTCCTCAAGGGTGACAACGTATCTACTTTTTGATTCTTAATCTAAAACAAATATAGATATATATATATATATATATATATATATATATGTGTGCGCGTATGGTTCTCTAATTATATATTATTATTATTTTTTATCTATACAGAATAAATAAAATTGAAGTGTCTGTTTGTAATATTAAAATAAAACCTTTTTACTCAATGCATATGAATGTATATACGATACTTATAACAAACACCCATTTTTTTAAATTTTTGTCTGTCTGTCGGTCTGTCTGTCTGTCTGTCTGTTTGTTCCGGCTAATCTCCGAAACGGCTGGACCGATTTTGACGGAACTTTAACTGGCAGATAGCCGATGTTCTAAGGAGTAACTTAGGCTACTTATATTTGAGAAAAAGAATTAGAGTTCTGAGCAATATAATTAAAACCTTCAATTACACGCGGGCGAAGTCGCGGCGCACAGCTAGTTTTAAATAAAACTGTTTTCTAATTACAAACGATGATCCAAATGGTGAAGCTGTACATAATTTTACATCAAAAATTACGTCTACACAAAGCAATAACAATTAGCGTAAATAAAAGTTTCAAGTTGAGTTTAAGTACGGAACATAAGTTAATGTCCGGCGCCAGACTAAGTGTTGCCGATTCCGTCCCATTAAATTAAAGTGAAGGCTTTCCACTAACGAGGATACGTAAGTTTCGGCGAATATAAAACTAAAAGATGATGATGATGATGATGAGGGATTCTACTTGTAACGTAGCATTCAATTTTATTATTGCGGGTGATAATGTATTTTCCTTTTGATTCTTAATCAAGGAGAAATACTGGTGTCTATGGGCCACAGCATCCATTTACCATCGGATTACTGTATAATCGTTTGACAACCGGGACACAATGCGTGAGTTAGACCAACCACGACTTCTTCTTATAACTTATATTCAATCTTCAAATGCAGCATTTAACACGTTCACTGTCCGGTTTTCAGACACAATAGTAAGACAATAGCAATGAACTATATGTAGTGCACGGGACAGCGAAAGGGTTAAGAAGATTTTTTTTCTCTATACGTTCAAGAACAAATTGCATGAACACGAGCAACCTAAGTTCTATCTCTACCGGCACCATGACTATAATTAATAAAAGAAGAGAGCAGGCTTACAGATGTTTAAGACAGGTGAGTTAGGAACTAACTCACTTAGTGGTCAGCCACCGCAGAGTCTACTAGACCTGAGGATACCTCGTGTATAGGCGAAACACTTCTCGTGTTATCGTCGGTGGTGTGTGTTTCCTAGTGTAGTGGTGGTGGGATTAGTGGCGACGAGGATAGAGCACGCAATTGAGGGAGAGCGAGAGAGCTCTTCAAACAAGGTTAGACACATATATTTTATTGAGCGGATATAGGCATGGTAATTTTCTCCAACTATAATATCAGTTCTGAATTATCGATTGCTTTTTGTTTAAGGAAAACATTGTGAGAGAACCTGCCCGCCAGCACATTATTACCTTTTCAGACAAGTTGATGTCTAATAATGAAAACTATGAAACCTGTGACTTGTTACTAGACCGATTGTGAACCGAATTTGTTGACCGAACTTTTTTTAATTAAACGTAATTCTTTAAGGGAGGTTTAATATAAATATAAAGGGAAAATACGTCTATAAAGATGGACAAATAGAAGATGACGATTTTATGTAACTAATTGGACTTCATTCTAGATATTGAACTTAAAACAACTTCATTAACCATAAAAGAATAAAATGATTTCCTCATAATAGCGTCTAAAGTCAGTGAACTGACTTCAGAAGCTATTATGTTGAAATTATTTAAAAAAAATTAACTTAGTAATACTATTTACATTTTTACACACTGGCCAGTGTATAGAGCATCACCAGTGCTGTCATCCGCATAACAATGAATGCTACCGGTTTGCAACATATCATTGATATGCTGAAGAAACAGCGTTGGTGATAGCACACAGCCTTGTGGAACACCAGCGTTAATAGGCTTGTAGTCGGAGCATGCACCGTCTACAACGACCTTGATGCTCCGATCTGCAAGAAAGCTAGTGATCCAATTGCATAATTTCTCGGGAAGCCGATAGGACGGGAGCTTCGAAAGAAGCGCTTTGTGCCAAACCCGATCGAAGGCTTTCGCAATGTCCAAACTAACGGCCAATGCCTCCCCCTAAGACTCTACTGCCTCCGCCCATCTATGAGTTAAGTAGACCAGAGGATCACCAGCTGATCGACCCCGACGAAAACCGTATTGGCGATCACTAATCAGCTGGTGATCCTCAAGGTACCTCATGAGCTGGCAGTTTATAACGGATTCCATTATTTTGAAGAACAAGGGGTGATGGCGATAGGCCTGTAGTTGGACGGGTCTGAGCGGTCGCCTTTTTTAGAGATTGGGTGGACAAAAGCTGTCTTCCATGACTTCGGGACTACGCCTAGGGAGTAGGAGTACCGAAAAAGACGCGTTAGAACCGGTGCCAACTCCGGAGCACACATCCTCAGCACAATTGGGGGGATTCCGTCAGGCCCACTCGACTTGTGGACTTGTATCCAGGGAGAGGAGTGCTCTGCGAACCGAGTGCTGTGAGAACTGCACATCTGGCATGGAGCACTCACACCGCGGGATGGTCGGCGGTGTGTTCCCCCCGTCATCAACAGTCGAGTTGGACGCAAAAAGGGAGCCTAAAAGGTCGGCTTTCTCTTTTGCGTCGTGGGCCAGTGAGTCATCCTCCCTGTGCAGAGACGGTAGTGATGGCTTACAGAAATTCCCTTGGACAGCCATGGCGAGAGACCAGAATGCACGAGTTCCTGAAGGAAGGCGAACTAGTTTCTCGCCAATTCTGCCTATGTGCTCTGACTTTGCCTTGGCAATAACTCTTTTGAAGGACCTGGAGGCGAAGTTATACTTCTTTTTAAGTATGCTGGTGTTTACATCCCGAGTCGCCGAAGCCGCAGCCCAGGCTTGCTAACACTCCTGCTTACTGCGTAATGCAGTCTTAAAGAGCGACCAAACCAAGGCTGAGATCTGCCTCCGATGGGTACCACAGATGATGGAATAAATAGTTCCATTCCCTGTAGCACCACATCAGTGACAGAGTCAGCAACAGCGCTAGGATCATCCGGCGAGAAGCAAACCCACCCCCGTGGGTAGGAAGCAAAGAAAGACCGTATTCCGTCCCAATCCGCCGACCTGTAATGCCAAACACGGCGGCAACCTGCAGAATGCAACCGCGAGGGGAGCGTGAGTGGCACCACACTCTGGTTCAGACAATGGTCCGAAGAGCCGAGAGGGGCATCGACGGAAACCTGATATCCGTCCGGATGAGAGGTCCAACAGGGAAGGTGTATGATCCTCAACATCTGGAATCCGCGTAGGCGATGTAACCAGTTGTGTCAGATCATATGCCAAGGCAAAGTCATGAACAGATATCCCCGCATGATCGGTTAAACGTGAACCGAGCCTTTCGGCGTTAAAATCGCCAAGGATCACGATCTCTACGGGTGGGACCTGTTGTAGCAAGGAATCTGTAGCCATTTGGACGTGGTCGATGAGTCGGTCTGTTTCGGCATTACCACTATGGGACCTATAGAGGCACCCGTAGATGCGCGGATGGTCGTCGCTGTCTACGTGTAGCCAAAGGATGGACAGGTCCAAACCTTCAAGACTGCCGAGGCGTCGAGAACAGATGTCCTCTCTGACGTATACGCAAACTCCAGCCTGAGGCACAAAGGCGTGCTCCAATTTGTACCCCGGGTAGGAGAGATACGAAGTATCAGCCGGAGAGGACACCTGCGTCTCGGTCAGAAAGAGCAAGGCCGGCTTCGCCGTCACGAGATGGTAGTGGACAGCGTTTAGGTTCGAGTGAAGTCCCCTGATGTTGCAGAAATTCACCGATAGCGTGGCAGGGGTCGCCTGGGTCATGTTGCTCAGTTTGCCCCGAGCAGTCATTGTATTGAGCGGAATGTTGCCCCCCCCCCCCCCAGAATACGCGGGACAGCCTGAGCACCCACAACCTATATAAGGTGTTAATGGGAAACTTCAACGCAAAACTAGGCACAAGAGAGAATGGTCAGCTGAAGTTAGGGCAATTTGGAATAGGGCAACGGAACCCAAAGGACCAGCAGCTGGCCAACTTCATGGAGAAAGAGGGACTCTTTGTGACGAACTCTTTCTTCCAGAAGCGGCCCCACAAGAAATGGACCTGGTCGAGATCCGACGGATCGACAAAAAATGAGATTGACTTCATTATGACGACCAGACGACAACTATTCAGTGATGTCTCAGTGATCGCGAGGGTGAAAACCGGCACCGATCACCGAATGGTTAGAGGTACACTGAACCTAAACGTTAAGTTCGAGAGGTCTCGTCTAATGAAGTCAACGCTCCGTCCCCCTCGTGCTCTATTCCAAAGTCCCGAAACCTTTCAGCTCGTGTTACAAAACCATTTTCCGTGCCTAGAAGATTGCAATGCAGTGGACGATATGAACGATAAGCTCGTGGAAATTGTCCATGCAGTCGGAGCTAAGTTCTGCAAGACACGACGCAAAAGAACACAAAAGCTCTCCCATCACACTCTTAATCTCACGGCTGTTAGACGGGATATGAAGCTACAGTCTTCAGTAGATTTGACAGCATACAGGCAACTGAACAGACATATCTCCAAATGCATGCGGTGGGACTTAAGCAACTTTAATACTGCCCGTACTGAAGAAGCGATCGAGCGAAACCAAGGCTCCAAAGTCATTGCTAGATATCTGTCTGCCAGAAAGAACCAACTGTCAAAGCTTAAGACCGAGTGTAGCAGCATCGTTTCCGGGACAACTGAGATTTTGAGTAAGATTGGGAGGTTCTATGGGCAGCTGTACACATCATCGTTGGAGACACACGCAATTGTGAGTAACGATCCAAGAGCGAGTCTTATCCGACATTATTTTTTTATATAGGATAAGGGTGACAAACGAGCACACAGTCCACCTGATGTTAAGTGGTTGCTGTGGCCCATAGACATCTGCATCTATCTTCAATTACAAATCAAAATGCAGATGCGTTTTCACCCGTGAGGACTAAGATGGAATGCCTGTTTTCCAATAAAAAGGGTCTCCGGTTCTCTACACTCACCATACGAAACACAGCAGCATTAAGCTGCTATTTTACGCTGGTATTCTGTGAGAGCGTGGTCCGTCCCCGGGCGAGCCGACACATTCGTGCTACAACTATACCAGTAACATAGCTGCAGCATGGCTCTAACACGTATAAAACTAAACCAAAAAAAACCATTTCCAAGATATCCCGGAAGTCAGTCTGAGCGAGATTAGAATGGCTCTCCAGCGCCTTAAAAACAGCAAGGCCCCAGGTGAGGATGGAATTACAGCGGAGCTTCTGAAAGCGGGTGGATAACCGGTACTTGAAGTCCTTCAGAAGCTCTTTAATTCCGTTCACCATGGTGGCACTACTACGGAGGCATGGGGTAGAAGTGCGGTGGTCTTGTTCTTCAAGAAAGGTGACAACACTCTCTTGAAAAACTACAGACCGGTTTCCCATCTGAGCCACGTCTACGTGCTGTTTTCGAGAGTCATTACGAATCGTCTCGCACGCATACTTGACGACTTCCAGCCTCCCGAACTGAGCTGAAAGGTTTCGGGACTTTGGATTAGGGCACGAGGGAGACGGAGCATGGACTTCATTTGACGTGACCTCTCCAACTTAACGTTTATGTTCAGTGTGCTTTTCACCATTCGGTGGTCACTGCCGGTTTTCACCCTCGCGATCACTGAGACATCACTGAACAGATGTTGTCTGGTCGTCATAAAGAAGTCAATCTCATTTTTTGTCAAACCGTCGGGGCTCGACCAGGTCCACTCCCTGTGGCGCCGCTTCAGGAAGAAAGAGTTCATTATAAACAGTCCCTCTTTCTCCATGAAGTCGGCCAGCTGCTGGCCCCTTGGGTTCCGTTGCCCTATTTCAAATTTTCCTATTTTCAGCTTACCGTTCTCTTTTGTGCCTAGTTTTGCGTTGAAGTCTCTCATTAACACCGTATAGTGGGTTTTAGAGGAATGCATGGCTCTAGAGATATCCTCATACATTTCCTCCACCTCCTCATCGGGGTGTGCCGAGGTTGGTGCGTAAACCTGTATGACCTTCAGCGAATACCGTTTGGTGATTCTGAGTATAAGGTACGCAACCCTCGTCGACACACTCCCGATCTTTACAACGTTGTTAACGAGACACTTGTGGACGATAATCGTAATCGTAACTCGTAATCTTTACAACGTTGTTGTAAAGGTTACGAGTTTGTGGACGATTTATCCGACGCCTCCTTGGGACAGGTGGTCGCCGTCCCGGTGATAGAACAAGTTGACGGATTGAAACAGAAACAGAAACAGAAACTTTTTTATTCAATATAGATTATAAAATAATGCTTATTGAAAGTCACTCTTTTGTATAATTACCACTGGTTCGAAAAAAAAACCTCTGTCCTGGGAAGAACCAGCAAGAAACCCAGCGGGACTTTTTTTTTTAAATAACAGCTTACAATCATGTATGTTACACAAATTAACAACACAACAAATTAGAAATAGCTTGGTAGCGATCACCTCATTTCTAGGGGTTATTACCATCTATAAATTCTTTAATACTATAATATAACCCTTTTTATACAAACTTAGTTTAATAAAGTTTTTGAACTTTGAGCAGGTCAAATTTTGTATATTTTCTGGAATTTTGTTGTAAAAGCGTATACATCGCCCCAAGAATGAATTACTGACTCGATGGAGTCGAGTAACGGGTACTGCTAGCTTGTGTCTGTTCCTAGTATTTACAGAATGAATATCACTTATTTTTGTAAAACTACTTGTATTTTTGTGTACGTACATTACATTTTAATAAATGTATTGAGAGGCCAAAGTTAATACATTAATTTCCTTAATTTTTTGTCGCAGCGACTCTTTAGGCTTTAAATCATAAATTGCTCTTATGGCTCTCTTCTGTAAAACAAATATAATTTCAGTGTCAGCTGCGTGTCCCCATAGCAAAATACCATACGACATTATGCTATGGAAATAGCTAAAGTAAACTAGTCTAGCTGTTTCAACACTAGTTAGACTTTTAATCTTTTTTACGGCATATGCTGCAGAACTAAGTCTGCTTGCTAGTTTTGATATATGGGGGCTCCATTGAAGCTTCGCGTCTAGTGTGATTCCAAGAAAAATGGTGATATCTACAAGAATCAGTTTCTCCCCATTTAAAATTACATTAGTATTTAATTGTTTGACATTTGGAGTCATAAATTTTATACATTTCGTTTTAGTGCCATTTAAATGCAAATTATTAACATTGAACCAATTTACTAATTTAGATATAGCATTATTTACTTCGTCATATTTTAGCAACTGTCGACTTAATTTGAAAATTAAAGAAGTGTCATCTGCAAATAATACTATATCATGGTTATCTCCTACTTTGTAAGGTAAGTCATTAATGTATACAAGAAACAGAAAGGGGCCTAGAATTGAGCCTTGAGGCACGCCCATCTGTACCATCGACCCGGAAGAACTCATACTGTTAACGACAACTTTTTGCGTTCTCTTACTTAAATATGAAATGATTAACTTAAGAGCATCACTTCTTACACCGTAGTGTTGAAGTTTCCTGGTTAATGTTTCATGGTGAACACAATCGAAAGCTTTGGATAGGTCACAAAATATACCTAAAGCATCCTGTGAATTCTCCCATGAATTAAATATATATTTAATCAGCTCAACACCGGCATCAGTTGTCGAGCGATTCGAGGATTACCGTGTCCTCCCCCTCTCTTCGGACCTCGGATAATCCTATGATGTTCCACCGCAACTTGTCTATCTCTTCTTCCAGCTCCAGGATCTTCTCGTCAGTCCTCAGGGTACGTGCGTTATAAGTTGCCAGGTATAGTCATTTTAGGTGGCAACCGAACCTCCACCGGAGATTCTTAGCACTCCCTAACCCGCCGTTACCATGGTCGCCACCGTAGCCAGGAATAGCGGGGCCGCCGGGGACTGGGGGCCGTTTATTATTGTCTTTGCTCATGGGAGGTATATTACCATAGTTGCCTTTAACACAAGCACTTTGCATTTCAGATAAAAATTCACAAAAATACCAAAAAAAAATAACTTTTTTAAATTAAGTATTAAATGTAATATCTTTGCTTCTGCTACCTACATAAAATAAAATTTTATTTGTCAAATCTTTTATTTGATTTTAAATAAGGTTGCTCTGACCAAAGAAAAAATTTCGCACGTTTAAAGGTAAAGGTAAAAGTTTAAAGGGTAAAACCATAAATATCATAGTAGGGGAATGAGGGGGGAAACCGGAAAGAGGGTGAAACCAGATAGTTACTATTTCATTACTCTGCGCATAGCTGTTTCGTTCTAACTAGTGGAGAAATACGCGAGAACGCTTACTCAGTGCGGTTGGAAATAGTGGCGACGGTAACATCTCAGCACGTACGTCAATAAAAGAAAATTAAAAACATAGATAAGTTATCTAATATTTTGATTTTTTTTTAAATGTTATCATTAAGTTTAACTATGCGCTATCATATACAGTTGTATTTTTTAAGAAGTCGTAAATATTTAACCTTCTAAAACTGTATTTCTTATTGCTATGTGTGTAAGCATAACTTGTTAGTTATTACAATTACGAACATGGTACCTATGGGGTACAAGCGGACAGGGTGATTTCGACTATTCGGTTTTACCCCAATAGATTTGTAAGTAGGTAGGTATTGTACGCATTTCGTTTGTTTCTTTTTTTTTACTTTTTACAGAGTGCGAGCGTCAGCATGCCACGAACATAAGTAAGAAAGTCAAATATGCTTCAATACTCGAAGTCAGTCATGCCTTTAGCCATAAATTCGGTGATGAAAGGTAGAATCTTTCAGCGTCAAACACATCCAATTTACCCAAAAGTTATTTAGAAGATCGTGTAAAGAAGTAGGAAATATTATATCGGTCAAAAGTAAACAACAAGTTGGTGCACTAACTTCGGCTGAGCGAGGACAATTGGTTCCACCTCTTATGATGTTTCCTCGAGCACGAATGAAGAGTGAACTTTTGGATGGTGCACCACCAGGCACAATAGCTGTATGCCATCCAAATAGTTGGTTGCAGCAACGTATTTCCGCCGAATGGATGCATAAGTAAAGAAGATCCTGTTCTTTTTGTCACATATGGTCAAGCCATTCACACTAAGAACCTAGAAGCTATTCAGTTAGCTCGTGCTCATAATTACCTGCTTGCTACCTCACTGCACGCATCGCTAATATCCACTTCTTATTGGTTAAGGGGCCTTTGAGCTCGTATTGCCCGCAAGAAATCCAGATGAAATCTTTATTGGAACTGCTTATAATCGTACACTTACCATGCAAAATGCAGTGTCTGCTTTCACCAAAACCGAAATTTGCCCACTTAATCCTAATATTTTCACAGATGTAGATTTAACACCATCACAGACTACAGAAATATCATTTGTAGCAACTTAAAATGAAATCTCGCAGGATCCATTGCCTCGAGAGGAAACTCCGTCCCGCAAGCAGGAAGATTTATAGAAAGACAAACGTTTTCAGATGCTATAAGTCTTGTATCACCAAAAGATATCATTCTGATTTCTCATTTTAAAAAGAACATACGGCCATCAATGCATCGAGGAAAAACAGCAATTTTGACTGAGTTGCCGTATAAAAATGATATGGCTGAAAAGGCTACGCCATCAGTTATTAAAATAAAATTTAAATGCAAAGGTACCGGAAAAAAAACGAATAAAGAACACAATCAAGAGGATTCGGAGTGTTTGGTTTGTGACGAAAAATATAATCAAACTAAGTCCACAGATGAATGGTAACAATGTAATGCTTGTCTTAAATGGGCTCACAAAAGTTACATTGGTTGTTCTGAGCAAGAATTATAATTTGTTTTATGCAAAATCTGCGAACATTTTGAATGTTTTGTTTTATTATTAGTATCTGTATTCACCCCTTTTATATAAAATGCCTATCCGGTTTGACCCATAGATATGAAGTAAATTTGGATTTATCATTTTTGATTAAAATTGTTCTAGTTCGTAGTTATTAAGATTGATTTCAAACATTTTCATACCAACGTTATGCCTAAGGTATACTTAAACATTTTTCATATTGATTATCTCAAAAAATAACATACTGATTTATTAATTGTGTCTTTATCTCAACTATCCGGTGTCCCTTATATACAGAATGGAAAACGATAACACACACTTATCAGAAACTGAAGCAAGCTTATTGATGTGCTCGAAAAAAGTAGTTTAATAATTTGGCACTCATCAGCGCATAGCATTAACCTTAGCACTTTAGAACGAATGCATTAATCATCTACTAATTATGGAAGAAATACTTTCATATGACGATCTAGAAATAATTTAAAAAATGTATGCAATAAGCACGATTTTTATTTGTTTAAGGCGGACACTTAAGTCAAGATTTTTTGTGCCGTATTTCATAAAAAATAATATTATATAGTGCGTATAGTCCTGCTTTTTTTTTCTTTTTGGCTGTTATTGTCAGATGGAATAAAACAAATTTTACGGACTTTACGTTACGGGACGTCAAAAACACCTCAGTCCCACCCGTGACCATGGGGCCTGGAAAGTTTCCAAAAAATTGGGAATTAAAAAAAATGAAACGCGATAAAATCCGTAAAACTAGTTTTATTCCATGAGTACTATTCGCATAAATATAAGAAATCATTTATTGTCAGATTTACTTACTTTTATTCCATTTTTGAAGCTCGTATTTGTGCTTATGTCTTGATATATGAGAGAACCTATTATTGGCTTCTTGTAATTGAAAATGTTATTCAATTAAGACTTGTAAGCTCTTGGTTTTCCATAACATAAAAACAAGAAATAACAAACCCGGGTAGATTAGGCCCCACAATAGACACCTGTTCACAAGGTTGAGTGTTATGGCAGCCATGCATGATGATTGTGCAATGCATCTTATGCAAAATCAACCAAACATTTCGTCGGATGCTATTTAGAGCTATAATTACACGAATAAGAAAATGTACTGCGTGTATTTTTTATGGAAGAGGAGGCAAACGAACATACGACTCTTCTGATGGTAACTGATCACCGTCGCTCATGAACATCTGCAGCACCAGGGGAATTGCAGGTGCGTTGCTGGCCCTTTAGAAAGGTGTAGGCTTCAAGAGCCTTATGTTGTGTCTAAAGTGTATACGCCGATATACACCCTGTTTCGCTAGGCTTATAATGTCCGACCGCATGGTGTGCCACGCCGCACCTGAAATTACATATTTAAATCTTGTCGTCAAACAAAATCACTAACAAAGATAACATCATTTACATCTAGGGGCACGGCAGTGCCCCCGCCAAGTCGAGCAAAAAAGCGGCACGGCCGTACCATCCTTTTCTCCAAACAGTTCAGGTCATTTCCGAAACCCTATAACTTCGTTATGGATAAAACAAGAAGCATAAATTTTTACTAACCAAGTAGGCATTGTATAAACTCGGTATATTTCAAATTTTATCAAATTAGAATAAGTAGTTTAAGAATTATAACTAGTCAAAGTTTCTTAATTTTGTCACTCACTGACTGACCGATCATCAAAACTCTTAGGCACTTCTAGCAGACATAGAAACTTTAAATTTGGAATTTAAATATTGTTTAGTATATAAATCCAGGAAAAATTAAAATATTTTACAATGTCGGTCCACTTTTCGAGATACACCAACTGCATAAATAACTTTGTAATCCCATATAAACATATAGTATTACAAAGTTACATTTGCAGCGAATGAATCAGTGTACCTATATATGTACATTATATATATATATATATATATATATATATATATATATATATATATATATATATATACATACATATACATATATATATATATATATATATATATATACATGAAAACACAATATATCTCATAAGTAATACATATTATATTAAATTAGATTGTTTAGTGCGATTGCCAAGTCAATCTATGTATCAATCTATGGACTGAATAAATTAACCGACTTGGTATTACATGGATCTCACAACTTTTTACGGTAGAAGAACTGAGTTGCGAGACTTGACTTTTCTTACAAGTTATGTTTTTGATGGCATATACTTAAATATTCAATAAAGTTATTTTACATGTGGAAATAGCTACCAAGATATTTTAGTCTGATTTGTGTTTTAAATTATTATGTAACATATTAAGTGATTCTAAACTGTTCTTTTTTTCAAAAAATAAGTCCTCCTTAGTTTCTTACACAGAGCTATTTTCTGAACCAGTGTTTTTTATAAATAAAGGTGACAAAGGCGTCTACATCTGTACTTGATTAAGAATCGAAAATTGAAATGCATTCACGTTCTCAGTAAATCGGGTTTCCGATTCCCTACTCACCATTTCTGGTTCTCTACTCACCATACGAAAAGCAGAAGCATTAAGCTGCTATTTTACATATAATAAATGCTTATTAATACATGATAAGTATAATGATTGTACTGATCAAGTATAAATATTATAATTTTACCAAAAACCTACGTTTACATAATTAAAAAATCTACCGTGAGTCACTTCAGGCAATTGTTCCAAGATAAGCGACTTCAATAGATGATGAGAACAGAAATGAAACCTGAATAGGAAAACATGAAAACGTTATTTTCTAAAGATGTTTAAGATTACTTCTTTCTCGCATTAAATGAAGCGAAAGATATCAATTCAAAACTACGTTCCAAACTCCCTTTACTTTGCGGAAGTTTTTTAACTTACGTATATTTTTAACAAGCTTTTATTTACTTGGTATGTATCTGGGTAATGGAATTTTTGAATGTGATTTTCATACCCTTGAAAACGTCGGATTGGTTTGAAACTTCGCACACTTATCAAGGACTGACGACAATACAATAATTTAAATAGTTTGTCCCATTATCCTTGCTAAAATACTCGGTATTTGCGAATAGTTCATAAAACAACTACGATTTCTGCCAGTTCAATCTACTGTAAGCCGCGTAAAAGAACTTCGTTCCATTAAAAAAAAACACGCTTTTGTAGTTAACCGCGCTAAAATATTGAAAATAAATAATAGTTTAAAAAAACTAAAAAAACACGCTTTTGTAGATAACAAAACTAAAAAGTAAAAACTAATTTTCAATAAGTTCAAAAATAAGAAAATAGTGATAGATAGATAGATAACTCTTTATTGTACGCCAAAAGATTAACATAAAACAATTAGTTTATTGTAAAAAAGCCTGGGGTGCTTGATGTTATTTGTTGTAAATATTTTTGTGGATATTTGTAAAATTAGCGTCATCATAAAATATGTAAAAAAGAAAAATATACAAAAAAAAACGATTGTGTACGTGGTAGAGCCATGCTGCAGCTATATTAGTAGTATAGTTGTAACACGAATGGGTCGGCTCGACCAGGGAAAGACCACGCTATCACAGAAAACCAGCGAAAATAGTAGCTTAATGCTACTGTGTTTCGAATGGTGAGTGCAGAGAACCGGAGACATTTTTACTAGAAACGTAAGTAACAGCATTATTCTGTTGTTTTACGCTGGTATTCTGTGAGAGCGTGGTCCTACCCCGGTCGAGCCAATTTAGCGTATTAGGTTTACGTATTGTGAGAATATACCCATATGTTTACATACGCCAGTAAAAACCGTTTGTGAATAACGTTTCGTAAATCAAAATGTGTGAACCCGCTGTATGTACCTCAATTAACTGGGATTACATAGGTGGTTTGTGAAGGCTTAATCTCTGCGCAACTCATCGATCTGTCTCGCTCCTGTAAGCCTCAGGTAAGCGTCTGCTGATTGTTTCCTGTGTAAGCTACATTTTTGATTTAATCGTATTATATATCATATTCATCTCATTTTAATCACGTTACCTCTACACTAGGATTTTCTCCTGTATCGTGGGGGCAGTGTACATACATAAATTTCACATGGACAAACATCCAGACCCGGAACAATTATTTGTAGGCCATGCAAATACATGTACGGGTTTCGAACCCACAACCCTTAGCGCAAAAACTCATTGCAAAGCCATTGCGCCACAGACTACAGGAGAAAACCCTAGTGTGGAGGTAACGCTTTAAAAAAAAGATAGAGTGAAGAGAAAAGGGTGTCTAAATCTCTACAATCATCATACGACACACAACAGCATTAACCTGATATTTTACAGTGGTATGATGTGAGAGCATGATCTTTCCTCATTCGAACAAATTAAATATCTGCTCTCATGACATAGCAGCGGCATGGCTCTACCAATTCAGCTCCGGTAAAAAAATATATTTAACAATATATTTCGACTTTTAAAGCGTTGAATTACACTTGTAGTCGTAAACTATCCAAACCGCCTGTGCTACCCAAACCTATTATTTGGTATAGCAAACTAAAACCGAATAATTCGCCGGTGACTCTGTTTCTATCCAAATACAAAGTAGGCGTCTTCAAGGCAAGAGTAAATAGTCTTATGTTACGCTAAGACAATGCAATTTACCATTTACTCTGGACTTGTGGCAAAGCAATGGCTCGGTATTTATAAGACTTGTATACAAACATCTCTAATTAAAAGCTATAAAATATACATAAAACTATCTGAACTACTCTTTTGTTTATAAGTAAAGGGTTTTGGGTCTTGTTAGGTTCATAAACTGGCCAGATTTTAAATCTATATAGACGTAGCCCACCCACCTGCGTAATCCCGAATAATTGGAAAATGTGCCGGGTCCAATCTCGTTAAAACAACACATTACTTTGAAGTATCCTAAATCAACAAATGTACATTGCTTCCTAAATTGACGTGTAGGTAATAAAATACGTCATTCATTTGCTTTTTAGAATTATAAAGCGTAAATTGCGACCCTTCGGAAATTGTCTAGTGTCTACTCGAAATGTCGGGAATATAAAATAAGTTAATATACGCAATAAAATTCGTAAAAATTAGTTTCAGTGAAATGTGTAATGTTCACGTAAACATAAGAAATTATTGTCTAGTGAATGTACTAGAAGATCAATTGTGTCACCGACTGTTAAACATAAAAAGTATTGTTGCATCCTAACTACTTACCACGTCTGGGATGAAGCCATGTTATTAATGAGAGGGAAAGAGCCCAAAGCGAAATATCTTTAAGTGGAAATGTTTTTATTTTTACCTTGTAGCCGTTTTATTTTTATTTTAACCGTTTTATTTTACCCCATATCGTCCCGTGGGTGTTGTAAGAGTCCACAGAGGAAAACTGAAACAAGAGTCACCTCATATAGCAGCAATATCTTTCTGATAATCAACTCAATAAAAAACTGCGGTTGCCAACCCTACTGTGAAGCGTTACAAGTACCGAGAAATCTATGGTTTAGACCTATGTCCAGTAGTGGACTAGCCTTTTTTTATAGGATAAGGGTGACAAACGAGCACACAGTCCACCTGATGGTAAGTGGTTGCTGCGGCCCATAGACATCTACATCTATCCTCGTTTGCGAATCAAAATGCAGATGCGTTGTCACCCGTGAGGACTAAGATGGAATGCCTCTTTTCCAGTAAAGATGGTCTCCGATTCTTTACACTCACTATACGAAACACTATCATATATATATATATATATATATATATATATATATATATATATATATATATATATGATAGCCTATAATGAAGACAATAACGATGACAAGAAATATACAAATATTTTGGTTTTCTTTGGCTTACTATCTTAGTTCTATCTTTTTACGTGGTAGAGCCATGCTGCAGCTATATTATGGTTGTAGCACGAATGGGTCGGCTCGACCGGGGTAGGACCTCGCTCTCACAGCACCAGCGTAAAATAACAGCTAAGTGCTGCTGTGTTTCGTAAGGTGAGTGTAGAGAACCGGAGACCCTTTTTACTGGAAACGAGGCACTCCATCCTAGTCTTCACGGGTTACAACGCATCTGTATTTTGATTCGTAAACGAAGATAGATGTAGGTGTCTATGGGCCACAGTATCCACTTACCATCAGTTGGACTGTGTGCTCGTTTTTTTTTTATAGGGTAAGGGTGACAAACGAGCACACAGTCCACCTGATGGTAAGTGGTTGCTGCGGCCCATAGACATCTACATTTATCCTCTATTACAAATCAAAATGTAGATGCGTTGTCACCTGTGAGGACTAAGATGGAATGCCTCATTTCCAGTGAAAAGGGCCTCCGGCCACCTGCACTCACCAAGCGAAACGCAGAGGTAAACCTCTACTTCACGCTGGTTTTCTGTGAGGTCGTGGTACCACCCCGGTTCGAGCCGGCCCATCCATGCGACAGCAAAAGCCGCGTGGCTCTACCACTGTTAAAATTTGTCACCATTATTCTATAAAAAAAAAGTTCTCAGAGTTGACAACACATCTTCTTTGTATAATGTATTTTTTATAGATTACAACAAGCGGGCACTCTTATTCTGTAAAAATATCAGCGTCAAACTGCTCTGACAGTATTAAGACCATTCAGAGATGGGTACCTTTTTAGTAACAATTTACTAAATTTAAAATAATATGCTATTATTGTAAGCAAATTGCTATAACGTGTTACTAACTAAACTTATTGGTTCTCTTTCTTCGTTCCATCGTAATTATATGAATGGTATATGAACGGAAAGAAAACAAAGATAAAGAACAAAGGAAAACAAAAACAAATATTTTTTGTAAGTTTTTTTTTTATTTTGGGAATCTGTAATAAACTTTTGCCAGCCCACACAAAACAACTCACAAAAGTTTTATAGTAATCCGATTAACGATACAGGAACGTATCTTCGATAAACTAAGAAACTTCTACACAAATGAATTCTATATACAACGCATTATTTATTAATTTATTTATTCTATACTTATAAATAAAATCGAAACTTCTGTCTGTAATATTGAGCTGAAGGCTTGTGACTAATCGTAACCGAAGGTAAAGCGCACTGATTTAGCCTAACAAACTCATTTTTTTAATAGAATTATGGTGACAAACGAGCACATAGACCACCTGATGGTAAGTGGATTCTGTGACTCTTAAACATTCACATTTATCCTCGATTAAAAATCAAAATAGAGATACGTTGTCACCCTTGAGGACTAAGATGGAATGCCTCGTTTTCAGTAAAAAGTGTATCCGGTTCTCTACACTCACCATACGAAATACAGCAGCATTCACGAAACACACACTTGCCTTGACGACACTCGTATTGTAATCGGATGGGAAGACAGATGCGGACAAATCATTCCACTCCATTATCTCGTATCTCATTATGCATTAATAAAAGTAGAATTTTCTTTTTAGCATTTTAAATATATTTGCTTCCATTCTAGCTGTCCAATCTTTAATATAAAGCAGTGCTGGAGTAATTTTCCGCGCGAGATATGAATCCGACGTCTGAATAGCATTATTACTGAAATCTCATGAGAATCAAAATACGCTTAGAAGATATAAATACCTTTTTACTTTATCTGCGGAACCATAATGCCTATGGTTTTCACATTGTACTTAGGGTTGCCAGGCGTTCGCATAATGCCGGATATAGGTGATACCCAACCATACCATATATGCGTACCCAACCAAATTAGACAGTTTAAATGAAACTAGTTTAAAGTAAATTTAATAAATTAAAATATATTTCTCTATAACATATAGATAACAGCTTTAAGTTACAAAAACAATTATGCGTGTAATTGTATACACACGTACAAAGTAAAACTTCTTTAGGACATATAATTACTCTATTATTTTTTATGTTTTAAATAAGTAACAGTACATAAGTAAGTCCCGGCGGCGAAACGTTACAAGAAAACGTGACTTTTTGATTTTAATACCGTACTAAATTTCTCCACCACGTCGATAAAGAAGTTTCACTTCAATAACTAACAGTTAAAGCATTAAACTTAATTTAACACTAGACTACGTATACCAAGGAACCGACATCACCACTCCTAGTTACAAATAGCTCTTCGTAACTCAGAAGGGCACACGTACCGCAAATAATGACCGCCATCAATCGAAGCTTTATTTCTCGTCCCTCATTTTTCAAAAGATAATGTTTTAAGAGAGTTTTTTCGTAATACTAGCAATCCGCCCCGGCTTCGCACGGTAAATTTTGGATCTCGACAACAACCTATACACACCTTCTACTACCTACTACTCAATATTGAAAAATTAGTTTATATTTTACCCTGTATGATGGTAGATAAACTAGAAATACTTAACATAGATTTCGTAGGATAGCCCGTACGCTGTACGCAATCAAGTTGTAACAAGTTTTTGTTAAATAACGCTATTGGTGCGACCCAGTAGCAATCGTCTGGTTCATCGATACTTGTCTTAACTTGCTCAGTACGATTGAGCGTCGAAAGAGATAAACGAGTTTGTGCGTGTTTGTCTTATTCCTGTCGCTGCGTGCCGTATTTAAATCCTATATAAAAGCTCTTAATAATTTTTATATTTTCGTTAATGGTTTCACGTGCAATCTTTAAAGAAGTATTTAAGTTTTTTTTTTATAGGATAAGGGTGACAAACGAGCACACAGTCCACCTGATGGTAAGTGGTTGCTGCGGCCCATAGACATCTACATCTATCCTCTGTTACAGATCAAAATGCAGATGCGTTTTCACCCGTGAGGACTAGGATGGAATGCCTCATTTCCAGTAAAAAGGGCCTCCGGCCACCTGCACTCACCAAGCAAAACGCAGAGGTAAACCTCTATTTCACGCTGGTATTCTGTGAGGTCGTGGTACCACCCCGGTTCAAGCCGGTCCATCCATGCGACAGCAAAAGCTGCCGCCTGGCTCTACCACTGTTGATCAAGTTGAACACTTTATTTACATATTTCTAAAAACATAGCCATGTTGGAAGCAAAAAGGAAGAGACGGCAATATAGAGCAGAATATTTTAAATATGAAATCATAGAAAATTCGACAAATCCATCTTTGCCTTTGCGCCTTCTTTGTTCAAAAACATTTTCAAACGAAGCGATGAAGCCTTCAATATTTCAAGATCATTTGAATAAAATGCATCCAGATAAGAAGGACAAAAATGTAGCATATTTTCAAGACCTGGAAGAAAAGCATAATACTGAGCCAAGTGTATTAAAACTTTTCGGTGGTTGCTAAGCATGACGCTGACGGACATCGAGCTTCATACATTATCTCTTTGTTAATTTTTCAAACAAATAAACCACACACCATCGGAGAAACCTTAATTTTACCGTCAGTAAAACAGGTACTGTGCTCCAAAAACCGGCGACAGACATAATTCGAAAAATTCCTTTGAGTAATAGTTCTGTGCAAAGCCGCTTTCTTGGCTTTTAATAGGTTGCTAATATGTAGGGGAAACTCACTATTATTAGCAACCGGGACTACCCTTTCATTCTCCTTAAGGGAGGTTTTAATAAGGGTGGAGAGTGAATCGACCGTGGTGTCGATACGAGGGTGGATTGAAAAGTACTCGGCCTAACCAAGAAAATAAAAACATACTAAATCAGTTATATTTTTATTTTTCTACATAATCACCATCAAGTTCAATACACTTTTGCCACCTCCCCTTCCAAGCATTTAGACCGTTGAAAACAATGATTCTTCCTTAGAGTCAAAATATGCGTCTACAGCTGCTTTGACCTCGTCGTTTGTCGAAAATCTTTGACCTCCCAAGTGCTTTTTTAGGTTAGGGAACAGAAAGAAGTCTGATGGTGCCAGATCAGGTGAATACGGCGGATGCGGTAACAGTTCAAAGCCACAGTTGTGAATTTCAGCCATTGACTGTACTGACGTGTGAACACGGGCGTTATCTTGATGAAACAGGACTTTTCTTCTGAGCATTCCTCGACGTTTTTCTTTTATTTCCTCTCGTAAACGACGTAGTAAGGTGCAGTAGTAATCAGAGTTTATAGTCTGACCCCTTTCAAGATAATCAATCATAATCACACCTTTCGAGTCCCAGAATACTGAAGCCATCACCTTATTTGCCGACAAAATCAACTTAGCCTTTTTAGGGGGTGGTGAACCAGGTCTTCTCCACTGTTTTGATTGTTGTTTTGTTTCCGGTGTACAGTAATGAACCCATGTTTCGTCTATAGTAACAAAACGATTCAAAAAATCATCTGCATCGGCTTCAAATAACTCCAAACAGTCGCGTGAAATAGTCAATCGCGTCCTTTTTTGTTCAACTGAAAGCAGTCGCGGAACCCACCTCGCAGACACCTTGTGGAAACCCAACTCGTTGACAATGATGTTTTGAGTTCGTTCATAAGAGATGCCTATAATCTCGGCTATCTCTCTAATTTTTAATCTGCGGTCTCCCATTATTAAATCAAGTACTTTTTTAATATTTTCGTCAGTAGTTGACGTCGAAGGCCTTCCAGAGCGGGGTTCATCTTTCACACTCTCTCTACCACGCTTAAATTCTGCTATCCATTTTTTGACGGATGAATATGACAGAGCATAATCGCCTAATGTACTGACCATGTCATCATGGATGGCTTTTGATGATAGCCCCTTCTTATGGAGGTACTTAATGACGGCACGCTGCTCGATTTGCTCCATTCGCGGAAATTATGTCCGATTACTTTGTTAATAAATTTATAAAATCACAACTAATTATCGCACACGTTTCGAACTTCACACAATGAACTAGTCTGAACTGAACTAAATAATGTGGGTAGATTTGATTTTTAGAATTGAATGGATCTGTGTTAGGCCGAGTACTTTTCAATCCACCCTCGTATTTTCGGGACTGTCTAAGTCCGACGATAGAGAGTCCTGTGAGTCCAGAGCATTCGCTAGGGACTCCTTGAAGCCCATCCAATTTGTGAAGGTTTTAGTAGAGGGTGTTGAGGGGGGTGGCTGATGGTCAAGAATGAGGGAGACCGGTCGGTGGTCGGATCCTAGATCGTCTAGTGTCTCGATTGCCCTGAGGTTGAGGGAAACACTTTTGAATAGTGCAAAATCTAGCACGTCGGGAGCGTGGTCGGTGACATCGGGATAGTGAGTAGCACCGAGGGGACTGTGAACGGTAAGGTCAAGAGACTGCGTGATATCGAGCAGTATCTTGCCACTAGGGGAGGTAGTACGGCATGTCCATTCAGTATGCTTGGAGTTAAAATCTCCAAACATAATGACTGAATTATTGCCTAAAGATAAAATAGCCTTAAAATCTCTTTTGAGGGGATAGGCTGCTTAAGGGATGTAACAGGAGGCTATGAGGATAGACTGATGTCCAGTCATAGCTAGCCTGCATACCGTGGCTTCCATATTGGTAAGCTGCGGAGTAGAAATGGGAGAGCAGTGGAGTGTCTTCTTGTAATAAATGGCCGTACCGCCACCACGGCGGTCGGGCCTGTCATTACGAAGAAGAGAAAAGTTTTTAATAGAAAGGCCTCAATAATAAAATCGAATCCGACAATTTCCTTTTTATAGCGAACGCACTTCTATGTGAAAGATCAATCGGTTGAAATCTTCATCATTAGTAACACAAATCTGATTAAATAATTTGTCATTTAAAGAGTTGTTTCGTAGCCTGAGAGCTGGCGACGAATTTTGGGAAGGTCCTTTGGGCAACTTGAAATTGTGAAAAAATATAATTTCGTCAATTGGCGAATCCAGTCCCGCGAGTCTGGCTGACCGTTTGCGGTTATTTTGTTACTGCGCAGTAATAACATTTGCAAAAAAAATTCCAAAAAAATGTTCTTTTGGCAACTTGATTTCTTTTTTGTCTTTTAATTTAGTTTTTATATAATTCAAAAAAATAATCCCAGACGTTTTTGTCGGTTATAAAATACTACCAGACCTCTCCAAAAATATTTTTTTTAGTTCCCAAAAAATATACTTTTGGCAATCTCAAATTTTAATCACGTGTTTATTGAGTAATTTTTAATGACACCTGCAAAACGCCAGACGAATTTAGCTGTTTTAAACAATTCCCAGACATGAATGAAGTTTACCAACTAATACGACAAAAAATACTTATGCGTAGCTATAAGTGCGAGAAAGATAGCTTATCGAAGCATGCCGGCAGCGGATGGTGGCCTAAGCTCCTCGCGCTGTGATTGGTTACTTAGAAATATTTTTTTGAAGATTTTAAGATTAAATTCTTGTTTTAGGATTTAGTGTGTATGTATGCGCATATATGGACATGTAAATATCTATGTATATAGTTAACTATATACATAGGTACTCCCATTTTGTACAGCCGACTTCAATATAGCTTATTTAAGAATAACTCAATAACCATTGATCTGACCTTGATCAAATTCATATGGGACCACACGAGAACTATTAGCTTTCATATAAAAAAAGAATCATCGAAATCGATTCGCCCAGTACAAAGTTATGAGGTAACACACATAAAAAAAAACATACACTCGAATTGAGTACCATCTCCTTTTTGGAAGTCGGGAGAAAAAGTACGACCCAGATAAACCGTTGATTTCATCATTATTGCTGTGAAAGCTAATATTATGAGGTCCTTTACTTGTTTTCGATAAAGCCTTCTCATAATAATATAATAACGGTATTAATTTATGAAATCGTCTCTTCACTGTTCTTAATTTCCGCGGTAAAAATCTCTAAGCTAGGAAAAGTTGTAGAACAAACAACGTGCGTTCAACTTTGAACATACGAGAATGGCGTAGAAACTCGTAGAATGGCGGACACTGGGCGAGACGGGTGCAAGTGCTTAAACTGTTTGGTTTTACTTATTTTTTGTCATTAGATAAAACTAAAAATTAATTTATAAAATGTGTTCTGTGACTATTTTATGACTATTTTTGCACACATTCCACCAGATAAGTGAACGTCGTGTTCCATAAAGGTCTACATTCATGCTCGATTCAGAACTATATAATGTAAACACGTTGTCACTCCTGAGGACTAAAATGAAATGCCTCATTATAAGTATAAGCGGTCTCCGGTTCTCCTCATTTATCATGCGAAATACAGTCGCATTATTCTGCTGTTTCACAGAATAGAATAGAATAGAATAGAATGTTAGTAATAGAATCAGGCGTTACTTTGCGGAAATCCATTATATAAAAGTAATTTAATTCAGTTCAATTCAATAATTTACTTCGCAATTATCCGCGTTATAAAATAAAATGATGTGTATTACCTAGTATGAAGAGCACCTCCCGCCCTCCCTCAATTGCGTGCACTATCCCCGTCACCACTAATCCCAGTACCGCTACTCCCGAAACTGATATAGACTCTACGGTGGCTAACCGCTAGTTAGCGGTCTTAGCGGTTAGCCACCGTATAGTCTATATCACCTGAGGATGTCTCGTGTAGAGGCGAAACACGTGTCGTATTGTCGTCAGTGGTGTGTCTTGCCTAGTGTAGTGGTGTTGGGAGTAGCGGTGCTGGGATTAGTGGTGACGGGGATAGTGCACGCAATTGAGGGAGGGCGGGAAGTGCTCTTCATACTAGATAAGACACATCATTTTATTTTATAACGCGGATAATTGCGAAGTAAGATTTTCTAAAAGCTTTTATAGAATAGAATGATTTTTATTCACTATTGATTATTACATAATACTTATTGAAAGTCATTTTTTTATTTACCACTGGTTCGGAAAATACCTCTGTCGTGGGAAGAACCAGCAAGAAACCCAAGCGGGACTTTTTTTTAAACATAATTTCACTTACCTAACAATAATTTTGTTTATACAATTTTAGATAAATTTTCATAGAACCAGCATGGTGGCGATCACCTTATTCCCAGGGGTTATTTTCATTCAAGTATTCCTTGATATTATAATAACCCTTTTTGTACAGTTTTTCTTTAACAAAACTTTTAAACTTGTTTATTGACAAACTTTGAACATGTTTTTTTTTTATTGGATAAGGGTGACAAACGAGCACACAGTCCACCTGATGGTAAGTGGTTGCTGCGGCCCATAGACATCTACATCTATCCTCGTTTGCGAATCAAAATGCAGATGCGTTGTCACCCGTGAGGACTAAGATGGAATGCCTCATTTCCAGTAAAAAGGGCCTCCGGCCACCTGCACTCACCAAGCGAAACGCAGAGGTGAACCTCTACTTTACGCTGGTTTTCTGTGAGGTCGTGGTACCACCCCGGTTCGAGCCGGCCCATCCGTGCGACAGCAAAAGCTGCCGCGTGGCTCTACCACTGTTAGAATCTGGGATTTTGTTGTAAAAGCATATACATTACCCCATAAATGAATTACTAATTCTGTGGAGTCTAGTAACTGGCATAAAAAGCTTATGTTTGTTCCTAGTGTTTAAGGTATGAACATCCTTATTCTTATTAAAGCTATTTATGTTTTTATGTACATACATTACATTTTCATAAATATATTGCGATGCCAAAGTTAATATGTTTATTTCTTTAAATTTTTCTCTGAGGGACTCTTTACAATTTAGATTATAAATCACCCGTACGGCTCTCTTTTGCAAAACAAATATAACTTCAATATCAGTCGCATTACGCCATAGCAAAATTCCATAAGACATTACGCTATGAAAGTAACTAAAATACACTAACCTAGCTGTCTCAATATCTGTGAGACTTCAAATCTTTCTTACAGCGTATGCTGCAGAACTAAGTCTGCTTGCTAATTTAGATATATGGGGGCCCCATTGAAGATTCGCGTCAATAGTAATACCAAGAAAAACAGTGGTAACCACAAGACTCAACTCCTCCCCATTTAAGAGCACATTTCACACATTGCCACTAATTTCCTTAATAGGGATTTTTGTGTGTTACACGATATCTTCGCAGATTAGGAACCAATTTTCATCGTTGTTCTTTTATGAAATATGTTATACTTCAAGGGTGAAGGTCAGGGTGGTGATTTGCATTTCTAACTTCACACATCTCTTTCCCGTGTGTATATTTTTTATTATTTATAAAGGATCAAAAAGTTAATATACTGCATCATCACCTTATGATCAAATACAGCTGCAATCACTGGCACGTGGCAAAGTGGTGTCATTAAAGAAGAATACCTCCTCTTTTCTCCTGAGATCTCATTAGATCTTAAAAAGGGTCTCCGGTTCTTTACACACACCATACGAAACACAGCAGTGTTAAGCTGCTATTTAACGCTGGTATTCTGTGAGAGCGTGGTCCTTCCCCGGTCGAGTCGGCCCATTCGTGCTACAACTATACTACTAATATAGCTGCAGCATGGCTCTACCACGTATAAAAATTTACTCATGTGATCCAAGGCTGAAAAGGCGCCCTACCGTCTAGTAAAAGGAGTCTTGCCACTTTGTAAAGTAGGGAAAATCGCATAGACGCCTCGATAGGAGTTAGCCCAGCCAAATGTAGCTGGGCTAACTCCTGTCGAGGCGTCGTCGAGGTGCGGGCGCATTTCACACTAATGCCACTATTTTGCGGTCCACTTGACAGCGAATCGTCCGTAGCTCAACGACATCTTGACTTAACTTCGTGTTTTCAATGGACGTCTTTCCAAAAAACCCAAAATATTGGTTTATATTTATAAGTCTTTTTTATATTCTACCTGGTGGTAAGTGGTGATGTAGCCTAAGATGGTGAAGCGCACTGACTTAACAAAAGTCTATTCACTCATGCCTTGAAGACACCCACACTTTAATCCCATGGAAAGACAGATGCTGGCAACTTATTCCACTCCTTTGTATTTTCTTTTTTCAAACAAGCTTTCCGTCATCTAAAACAGCAGGATGGTACGTGTCGTCGTCATCTAAAACAGCAGGATGGTAGAATAAAAGTTTTTTTTATAGTATATGGGTGACAAACTAGCACACAGTCCACCTGATGGTAAGTGGTTGCTGCGGCCCATAGACATCTACATCTATCCTTTATTACAAATCAAAATGCAGATGCGTTGTCACCCGTGAGGACTGAGATGGGATGCCTCATTTCCAGTAAAAAGGGTCTCCGGTTCTCTACACTCATCATACGAAACACAGCAGCGTTAAGCTGCTATTTTACGTTGGTATTCTTTGAGAGCGTGGTCCTTCCCCGGTCGAGCCAACCCATTCATGCTACAACTATACCAGTAATATAGCTGCAGCATGGCTCTACCACGTAAAACCTTTACAAGTTTCTGTCGCATATTTTTAAAGCTCAAGTAAGTCGAATTTTCTTAAACACATGATCGGCCTCAGACAAGACACGTGTGGAACCCCTAAGCTGGAATTACGTCTAAAATTTCCTTAATAGGGTTTTATTAGGTCAGGTATCCTACTTACTTAAATGAAATAAAAGTATTTACAAGAAATTACGCTCGTAGTATAGAAATATTAAGTGAAAATTGTAATTTGTAGCTTTATTCATGGGAGGTATATTGCCATAGTTGCCACGCTTTGTGAGCGGGTTGGCAACACAGTTTTTATTGTTGTTTTGCTGTTATCAGAAAGACGCTGCTGCCCATCTTCTGCCTCAATTCCCTCTGTCGCCTTTTACGATATCCACGGGAAGATATAGGGTAGTGGGTATTCTTCACCGCCACTAAGCGGGGCCTCGGGCGGCGGCCTCGTACCGGCAGTCGAAGTGTAGGGCATCCCCCCACTAGATGGAGTGATGACCTGGTAAGACATGCAGGAAGTCGATGGATGCAGTTGGCTCAGGACCGTGCTTTGTGGCATTCCTTGGGGCAGGCCTACTTTCAGCAGTGGACTTGTGAAGGAAGATGCAATTTGTAGAGCGTGAAAACCTTTGCTTTAACTTTTACTTTTCCTATTCGTGTTATACTAAAATAAATAAAAAATTTTGACTGCTTCCCAATCAAATTCTTTTTAAATATAAATTACGGTGACAAACGAGCACACAGGCCAGGCACAAAGTTCATACACAAGTCCATCAGAAGGCTTTTACGGCCGATGAAAAAAGAAAAAAATACATCTCAATCAAATATATTTTTACGTTGGGATATAATTAGTTTGGTCAATAATATAACTGTCACGTTCATGATGAAAAGCTACTTTTTTATAAAGTCTAAGTTTTTATAAAATCTATCCTCGATTAAGAATCAAAATGCAGATGCGATATCATCCCTGAGGGCTAAGATGGAATGCCTCGCTTCCAGTAAAAAGGGTCTCCGGTTGTCTACACTCATCATACATTATTAAAAAGTCCCGCTGGGTTTCTTGTTGGTTCTTCCCAGGACAGAGGTATTTTCCGAACCAGTGGTAAATAAAAAATGACTTTCAATAAGAATTATGTAATAATCGATATTGAATTAAAAATTATTCTATTCTATTCTATTCTATTCTATACGAAACACAGCTGTACAACATATTATATCTGACATATATGTATGTTTTGTTGTACATTGTTCATATATATTTTGAATATTGATCATGACTGCCTCAGCAAGTTGTATGTTGTGCGCAAGATGAGTGCGAACCGATATAACGCTCAGGCCGGATAAAGCAAACACGCTTAGCATGTTGACGCAGGTTTCAGTACATTTGTTTTGAGACATCCTTGTCTTTTGGGTTGGACCACTGGCGATGAAAATAGGTTTCATAAATATGACCTTGAGTTAAAGCAAGGCAAAACGCAAAGACACACAAAACCCCAAGTCGAGTTTCTCTGCTGCTTATTAGCTGCTGCTGATTACTTGGGGTGCAAAGGGGACCCTTTAGTATAATTATAAAAATGGTAATTTCCTTAACGGGAGACTACTACGCTGATATTATGATTGAAAGGACACCGTGAAGGAAAAAGACGCGAAAAATTGATTGAGATGTGCTGAAAAGGCGTCCATCCAATAAATGGACTTTGAATTTTTGGAAGACGTATAAACTTATTTATGTAGACAGCATCGCTCCCTAGAATAGAGGGGAAGGGGGTGAGGCAAGCACAGAACATTGCTCGAAAAAAGGGTAAGTCGTATTTAAACACAAACTTATCCCGAATAACAAAGTCATCATTCCGTTTTTTCCTTTTGCGGCACGGAATCCTAAAAACAGCTTCAGGGAAAAATGTTAGAGAAAATCAGGTCAAGAGCACTACAAAATAATTACTTCGGTTGCCAACCCGGCTGCCAAACATGGTAACTGTGGCAAATATCCCCCTTCATGAGGCATTCTGTGGAGAAGGCCTATGTTCAGAACTAAATGGCGAAGATTTTGTACCTACGTTTTGAAAGGAAACCTGCTTTTTCCTCTGAGATGTACCATGTAACCACTTTATAGATGTTAGCTAGCCTCCAAACTATTTATTTAAATAATTTAAGAACGAATTATTACATACACGTGTAATGTTTTGCTTATTATTAACTATTTTTTTTCTTTAAATATAAGTTAAGATCTTAAAATGATTAATTATTTTTTTTATTTTTACCATGCTTGCTTGTTTTACTTTAAAAGAAAACTTTAATTTTATTCAAAAAAATAAAATAAATGTAATACATCAACTCTGTAGTAACAAAGAAATCTTTATTAAAATTCATAAGAAGGCGAGATACTATGGCAATAGGTACTAAACAATAACGGTTGAATTTGTTTCGCGTCGTAAGCAAGTCCCATTTTTATAAAAGACAAGCAATTTATTCTTTTCGTGCTCGTTGTTGCTATTATTTTTACACAGGCGCTTTTCTTTCCTGGTTTGTTATAAAGTTGCATGCTATGTATTAAAACAAAATTTATGAGAGCGATTAGATTCATCGATCATTGTGTTATATTGTGTACAATCTTGAGTTTTTCATTAGGTTTAACAGTGGTAGAGCCACGCGGCAGCTTTTGCTGTCGCACGGATGGGCCGGCTCGAACCGGGGTGGTACCACGACCTCACAGAAAACCAGCGTGAAGTAGAGGTTCACCTCTGCGTTTCGCTTGGTGAGTGCAGGTGGCCGGAGGCCCTTTTTACTGGAAATGAGGCATTCCATCCTAGTCCTCACGGGCGACAACGCATCTACATTTTGAATTGTAATAGGATAGATGTAGATGTCTATGGGCCGCAGCAGCCACTTACCATCAGGTGGACTGTGTGCTCGTTTGTCACCCTTATCCTATAAAAAAAATTAGGTTGTAGAATTCTTTCCTTGCATAGGAGTCCGTATGGATAGGTACCATCTTCTATTTTATTGCTACCACCAAGTAGCAGTGCTTGCACCGTTGTGTTCAAATATAAATAAACAGTATAATTACAGATTGTAAGGCATTTCATATATTTTCATTTTCCTTAGGGGTCTAACCACCTTATTTGTATGAAGCCGGCTGTTGGTATCCTTGGATTGCAGAAACCACTTAGGCATCTAGCATCAGATAGGCTGTATGATCGTTTAGCACTTCAGTTTAAAAAAAAGTTGAAATAATATGTTGCCGCATTAAAAGTTTACTTAAGAAAATGTATACCACGAATGTATTTGAGAGGATGCGAAGGTCTATATACACCTTAATTTATCGTCGTTTTGCTATAAAAATGCAGATGCGTTGCGCCCCATAAAGAGATTCTGCGGTTACCGTGACTATATTAATGAAAATCAATAGCATTACATTACTATTACATACAGATATTTTATAAATGCGTGGTCTTTTCCCGGTCGAATCGATCCATTTGTGTGGCAGCCATATTACAGACCCAGCGTGGACGTTCCACGTTTAAGAAGCTCGTGCTGAGTAATGCCTAATTATAAAGACGAGACGACAACGGTTCACTACCTCATCGGTCTAGTGATCGTAAGCGGGACTACTGTTCATGAGGTTCCGAGTTTAAATCTCGGGTCGTACCAAAAGATATTCTCATAAATTAAAGCATCTTGAAATCCGAAAGTCAGTACATTAACAATGAAGATGCAGCATGGCACTGTCATATTTAAAGAAACTATTATTTTGTATTATAATCGTAATGACCATCATCATCATTACAGCCCTTCACAAGTCCACTGCTGAACATAGGCCTCCCCCAAGGAATGCCACAAAGCACGGTCTTAAGCCACCTGCATCCAACAACTTCCTGGAGGTCTTACGTATGTCATCACTCCATCTAGTAACGATCATATGGAAAGCATATTGTTACGAGTTTAGGGTTCGAGACAATTAAAAACTGCCGATCGAATTACCAAAATTGACTATTTAATTACGCAACACTACAACTTAAAATCACACTAATAATAAAACACAGTTCGCCGATATTTCGCTTCAAAGTATTCTCTTGTATCGCCAATTCAATACTGCCTCGGTCGTGGTCTATAGATACCAGCCTTATATAGGGCCTCAGATAGTTTCCAGAACCTTCTACTGTAGCGACATCTAGAATGTTCGAGTACATATCGGTCCCGACATTTCTGGAAGGATCTCGACTCTCCTAGTTCTGCTACTCGACACTAGAGGGCGCTAGTGTAACTAGTGGTGCCATGTACAAGGCGCGCAACACTTTCTTTTACTCAACACTAGAGGGCGCTAGTGTGACTAGTGTTGCCATGTACAAGACATTAATAGTGGCGCGTAACAATATTATTATACATAAATTTAATAATAATGACCCCAAGACCAAATTTCGCAGTCATTCGCAACTGGAATTAACAACAGAATTAACAGAATTAGTGCACGAGTGTGTGCACTAGCACAGGTGCACTCTTTGTTTTCTTACGCTCATATTCAGATGGGGCATCAAGCCAAATCGACTGGATATAAATAAGGCGCAGGAAACAACGGTATTACGTGCTTTCCGAGGCAGGAGTGTGAAGCATCGCCATTCTTTTCTCCGGGCTGCTACCACAGAATAAATAATAGTACAAGAACAGCTACTAAGAATTTATTGACAGAAAAACCCAATAAGTGATTTTTAAAACCGAGGAATTCGAATACGGAAAACATGATATTTCATGATATTACATGATTATTAATAGTCGTGCTTACGACCACTAGGCCAACGGTGAAGTCAACAGAGTAGACTGAAAACGCATCTGAATTTCCATTCTTAGGAAAGATGTATATGGCCCACAGCATCTACCTACCATCAATATAAAGAATATTAATGATTTCTAATGTTTACGCGATGTTTCGAGCACTTTACAGCACCCAAGGCCACGGGGGGACTGAGGTGTATGACATCCCAATGTCATAGTTAACCATGGCTACCTCCAGATTAAAAATTATTAATTTTTGTTCCGATCTACGCAGTATAAACTTACAGTATCTTGATGTCTTGCAGTTGTATGCTTGGGTTGGGATTTAATTTTATTAATTATGGGATCCCAAGCACCCAGCCATCTTCTCTATTGAAATAGGATGTTTTTTGATTTCAATAGCCTCTTGAATCATCCTTGGAAGGAATCGGTGTTCTTTAGCGAGGATTTGTGTTCTATCAAATATATTGTAGTGATGGGGCGATCCTGTACGTGTTCACAGACTGCAGACTTCCCGGAGCGTCGATTATTCACATCAGCTATGTATGTGTCGAAACGTCGGGAATATAAAATAAGTTAATATACGCGATAAAATCCGTAAAATTAGCTTTATTTAAATAAAGAATATTATTTTAGTAGTTTAAAAAAATATATTTTATATTATCGTTACTAGGTACCACTTTCTTAAATAATTCTTGCAATTATTCTTTTTTATAGGAGAGGGGGCAAACGAGCATGCGGCTCACCTTATGGTAAGTGACTACCGCCGCCCATGAACAATCGCAACACCAGGGGAATCAGGGGAATTGCAGATGCGTTGCCGGCCTTTTAAAAAGGAGTAGGCTATTTTCTAATCAGCATTCCTCACAGTTATGCTCTTATTATAGAGTAAATTTATGTTATTGCCCGTAATAAGGTATTCCATCTCAGTCAGGAGCGCTAATGAACCATAAATCATTATTCGTTACTAGTATGTTTAACCACCGATGAAATTTTATGGGCCCCACTGGGCAGTTACCATCACAATCTCTTCCACTTCAGGAAACTCAGTGAGGATTAATTGCAGTAAAACCAAATTGAAGAAGTACATAAAAGTTAATAAATACATAAGGAAAGTACAAAAATTAAAAAAAAATAAGATTAATACCAAAAATTATGTTAATTTATGTAAACAAAAGCAAACATTGATATATGAACTTAAGTTGTATTCAATTGAGGTGGATAACATAAGAAAATGTTAAGAGACTGACGTAGAGTGCCTTAAATCAGAAAGATTATCTCTTACAAATTCCCTTCAAACTGTATCCAATAAATATAAATCAGCCCATAACGAAATAAAAGAATTACTGGCTATGGATAATCTGGTAAAGACATGTAAATACAATAAGGAGCGTTTTGACTCCTTAGTTAAACATCAATGTGAGTGTCAGCATTCAATACCAGCTTCTTCAGAGTCGGTTTGTGCTGATAATATTATACCACCACCAAAACTCTATGACAGTGCCATAGCAGAGGAGCTTAAAATAAAAAATAACTCAAATATTAACAAAAATAATATAATTGTGTATAGCGATGACATAGGAAAAAATCTAGGCATAACTTTAAATAACTCTTTAAAGGGACAAAAAAATTACAAATCGCTGCATGCCTGGAGCATCTTTTAGTAACATCCTAAATAAAATTATAGTTACTAAATTTTGCCCAAATAGTACAATAATATTTTTTGCTGGTAGAAGAGGCAGTGTAAACAACAAACAGTTATTAAGATATATTGAACAACTTAATAACTTAAATGTATGTAGAAAGGGTAATTGAGTATAGTACAGAGACTAATTTTGTAGTTAGGAATAATAATTAATTCGTTTACATGAATTAATTATCCAACGAGTCGAGGATAAACTAGTAACGGAATACGACAAGCGTACCGTTCCACGTCAGAGCCAAGACTGTCCTAACGGCGGCCACGCCGTCCGTTTTAAACAAGCAAAACGAGAGCCACTGCAGGTGCAATGGTGCAGGTGTGCGGAACACGTGTTATTTACAAGAATTCTGTCTAACTGCACCGACGGCTACCGCGCCGCACGTGCAGTGGTGCTGGTCCCGTCATGTACACAAAATTGTCTTGTTCACACTGCCTTACATACAGGGATTGCCACAGGAAAATAATCTAAGACATAATTTAAATATACAAATGAATAATTTAATATATAACAATAATTTAAATTTGACATATAATTGTAATGATAATAATGACAAATTTCATTTAGTTGATATAAATAATTTAATAAAAAAGTTTTGGACAAAAGATAGGTATTACCTTTCCAAATATAATTTAAGACTGATAGCAAATGTGCTATCTTATTATTTACTTTTTAACTCAGCCAAGTTTTTAGCTACCAAGACTGCTTTTATTGGGCAGGATAATTATTTGACAATTAATTTGGAATCAGTTCCAACTAATTTAAATTAGTAAATGCGACAATAGAGGCAATCTCTAGCAATAATAAGAGTTTAATTAACTTTGAATGCAGCCCACAAATAAGTAATAAAAATTGTTGACACCTGGTGCATCAAAATATACAAGGCATGATGGGCAAAGAATTAGAAGTTGAATTGTTTTTAAATAGTAACAACATACATATCCTTTGTGTTACTGAACATTGGCTAAAAGATTATAATTTCATGTTTAATTTCAGAAATCACCAGGTGGTCAGTTTCTTCAATAGAGAAAAAAGTTTACGTGGTGGCTCCTTAATACTAGCAGATAAATCATTATTATATAAAGAACGTAAGGATATAGTTAGCCTCTCTGTTGAGCGAACTGTAGAAATGGCTTGTGTCGAGCTCGAGCACCTCATTGTTGTAAGTGTTTACAGACCCCCATGTGCTACTTATGACTATTTTGAAAGGATTGTGGAAGAAGTTTTGCTCAAACTTAGTAAACAGAACAAGTCTGTTGTAATATGTGGAGAATATAACATCAATCTCCTTGAAACTTCTTCCATTAGTATTAAGTTTAGCTCATTGTTTAAATTGTATAATCTTGTTAATTTATTCTTAGAACCAACACGTATTGCTGGGCCTAGTGCGACCTGTATAGATAATATTTTTACAGATGTTAAGCCCTTGCATAAATCAATTATTCGAAATTTAAGTTTAGATCACTGTGGACAGTTGGTATCATTGCCTTACATACAAAAGAAACAGAAAAATAAGAAAGTTGTGTTTGTTACAACAAATGAACATCGCTTGGAGAGGTTTAGAAGTAATATAATAAAAAGACTTCCATCACTTTCATTTAAAAATAGTGCTAATTATTTGTATGGTACGTTATTTAAAATTACAACTTGTGAATTTAGTAGGATATTTACTTCTAAAACTTTCTCTTTTAACAGTCGCAAATCATTTAATGAATGGGCGACAGTAGGAATTTATAAAAGTAGGCGAAGGTTTATGATGAAAGATCATATAATAGTAGTGTTATATTTAGAGATTATGTAAAAACATATTCTAAAATATTTAAAAAAGTGTGCGCCACAGCTAAGGCTTTACATTTAAGCAACAAAATTAAAACTGCATCCGACAAAATTAAAATGACCTGGAGAATAATAAATAGTGAAACGGGCAAGGTCAAACCGCGCAACTCGGACTTTCAATTGAATATTAACAATAATTTAACGCGATCTGATCAAGAAGTTGCTATGGCTTTTGAGAAACATTTTACTGATGTTCCTTTTTTGACAGCAAAATCATTAAATTCTTTTCCTACTGTCGCCGAATCATTGCTCAAACAAAATGTAAAGGCTTGTTCAAATACTTTTAAATTCCATAGAGTACTGCCAAAAGATATCGTTAAATATTTTAAAACTATTGATGTTAATAAAACGGCAGATTTAAGGGGATTTCCGTTAAAGTTATTTTATCTATAATAGATATAATAGCACCTTATCTAGCCACTATATTTAATACAAGCGTCGAATCTGGTGTGTTTCCTGATTTAATGAAACATAGTAAAGTCATACCTTTATTTAAATCTGGTAGTACATTAGACCCCACCAATTTTAGAACAATTTCTGTACTACCGACATTTAGTAAAATTTTTGAAAAAATAATTTTAGATCAGATTTTAAGTTTATTTAATATTAATAAATTGCTACATAGAAATCAATTCGGTTTTACAAGTGGACGTAGTTAAGCAGAAAGGACTCAATCCACACAAAGCCACTTTTGAGTTAAAGGCGTTTGAAGTTTCAGTTGTAATTTTTCGTCCAAGAAAAAGTTATATTTTTAATTCATTGCCCCTTAATTAAAAAGATAGTCAATATTTATATCTGTCAATGAAAGTAATGAGATATTTTGCAATAGATTTCGAAATATTAAGTGAAATGTGGGTTGAGTCCTTACAATTAAACTTAAGTTTGTAAAGACAGGTATTTTTTTTTACTTTCTCAGAATGGACTCAAAAGTACCCTTCGACTGGAAAAAAAATTATTAAAAAAAACAAAATGAGTAAAATTATTATAAAGTTATATATTTATTATCCTTGAATATAACACTAGCAAAATCACGTAAAACCCCATTATAAAAATAAAAAATAAAATAGGAAAAAGAGCTGAAAAATGAATCAATTGAAATTTTATCAATTTGTCTCATTCTCCTCCAAGTCAAAATCAAGAGTTAGTCTGTATCGATCAACATCTCTGATATTGCTGTTTTCTTTAAGGTTCCTGTAAAATGCATGACCATCTTCAGGCAATAAATTAAACAGATCTGAGATAATCGAGCTTTGCTCCAGGTATGGATTTTCCTTGGGGCCAAAGGACAAAATCTTCCTCTGTAAATTGTATTAAATTACCTTTGCTTCTTTTCGAAAAATCCAGCTTTTGAATATCTCACCTCTCTGACGTCATAGTAATTAAGTAGTGATCTTCTTTTTTCAATAAAATTTGTTTAGTTTTCAGCCAATTAACTTTATCTTTATTTGTACATATTTTTTTTCTATTAGTTTTATACTTGCAAAATCTTGTGTTTTCACTCTAGGAACGTGAAGGAAGGTTTTTTTTTCTTTTTAGAGATCTTCATGATATTTATGTATTCTTCTGCAGTGTAAATCCGCTCGTGATGTTTAAGCTCACATTCAATCTTGCTGAAACCAGTGTCATTTTGCCAAGAAGGAATGGCCGGTCTCTAAATATTTAAAAGTTATCGTTTTAAGTATTGAGTTGTTGTTAAGTATAGTTTTTAGCATTAGGACTATTTTAATATTTCTATTTTGTCCCCTGAAGCAAGCGCTCCAAAGGACTAGATTCTCTACGCCATCCCTCAAATGGTTTTTAATAACATTAATGAGGCACTATCCAACTTTCTGGGCTCCTCTTCCAGCTTCCCCTTCAACCCAGACATTGCATCGACCTTGATCGTTAGAGCCAACGTCTATATGTACCTGCATTATAAATCCACAATTTACGTTTATAAAATACTATGTTCGTAGGTATACGGGGCAAATGTAGAGTTTTTTCGAGATCGTAGGTAACACATTCAAATTTGGGATCTGTTTTAGCACGCGCCAAGCCTTGATACTTTTGATTACGAAGATCCTCCGCTCTTATTTGATGAATATCTCTTAGCTGGATCAATAATTGTTTTACTTCTGGTACATAACACTTCTTTATCTGAAGGGCTAATGAATCGTATTTCTTGCACGTATCCTTCTTCAAGGATTGACAACGCAGATTGAAATACGTATAAAATACGCGCTTCAGTATAGCAAAAGAGACGTATTTCTTCTCGCTGCCGTAGTCATTTTTGAATTCTTCAAGAAAGATGTTGTAAATTTGTTGGATAGTCAAACCTAGTTTTAAATATTGCGTGCCACTGTTTCGTTCTCTTCTGTAGTGAGATTCGTATTTTGGGAGGCGATTAATGACATTTCTCACGAAATCTATATCTTATTCTGGGATCTTGATCCAACCATCTTCAGTCTTCAGTCATAAGTTTCATCTGATCGCTTTTTGGCCAAACACATAAAAATTTTCATACGTGGTAGAGCCATGCTGCAGCTATATTAGTAGTATAGTTGTAGCACGAATGGGTCGGCTCGACCGGGGAAGGACCACGCTCTCACAGAATACTAGTGTAAAATAGCAGCTTAACACTGCTGTGGTTCGGATGGCGAGTGTAAAAAACCGGAGATCCTTTTACTGGAAAAGAGGCATTCCATCTTAGTCCTCACGTGTGACAACGCATCTGCATTTTGATTTGAAACCAGGATAAATGTAGATTTCTATGGGCCACAGCAACCACTCACCATCAGGTAGACTGTGTGCTCGTTTGTCACCCTATACTATATTAAAAAAAAACTCTTTTAGAAGAGATTTGAAAGTTTTTTAAAAACATTTCCTTACATATGACATTTTTGCAAATATATTAGTTTCTTCTGCATTGTCTAGGTTTTTTCTTACCAGTTTTGGTTTTGGTTAAAGTATATTATTGAGCTTTTTAGATTATTTAACATTATTTAAAATGTATATAACAGCTGAGCTTCGTACGACCCCAATATTACACACTTATAAAACTCATGTCTTCGAGTTTCTTTTGGAACAAGTAAGAAACAGCGTTGCTTCCAGTCTTACTAGTTTATCATATATTTCCTATTCTTCTTCTCAAAGAGACAATATTCTTGGCGTCTTCTTTTGCGTCCAATTCGGGGCGGCCCAAAGTTTGCAATGCGTCATTATTTTCAGTAACGGGACGAACAGTTTCAGCTTCAGGATGAACTACTTCAGTATCTGAGTCTTGATACATTCAAATTAGTTCATCTACCGTTGTGTTGTTGCTAATGTTATTTGAAACAATGAGCGGGCTTTCATTGTGTAGCCTTTGTGTTGTTCTCTCAGTTCTATTGGTTATCGTGCCCCACAGCAATATGAGATGAAATCAAACCTCTCTATATGGTTTCATCGTCCGAACTGTCACTATCTAGAACTTGAGCGCTCTTTCGTTTACTTTGCATTACAGTTTAATGCGAAACATCAGTTTCCTCTTTACTGTCTGGCACATAATCAGAATCTGTATTGTCGTCTATAGTTTCCATCTTGTCTAGGATCATTATAACTCACACAATTACTACACCGTCTTTTTGACATATCAATATACTCATGTTCAACTGAAGAAAAATCTCGACAAAGGGTTTTTTGCATCTCTAATGCATATGGTGACATTGGAGGTAGTGGTGAAAAATTACCGAAATAAAACAAAACACGTATTTCACCAGCCAGTTTGAGAGAATATGACAGAGTTGCCAGTTTTTGAGAGTAATTTACTGACAAAAAGTTGGCACTTTAGAAAATATCTGGAAATTAATAATTAGTTATAATTTTATTACACCCATGCCTTCTATAAATAATGCAAAACATAAGATACATTGTTTTAGTCGTCCCAACTAAAATAAATATTGATTCAATATTACTAAAACTCATTAGACAGATATAAGCCAAAAGGTTTAAGTTATTTCAGTTGCATTAAAAGTATTTGTATCAGTCATTAAATCTATTGCTTAGAAAAGACTCAGCCTACCTGAGTCGATTTAGGTTATTTCGTAATGTGAACTGTTCGACTAAAACCGTTTCTCTGGAATATACCAAGTATTTTGAGTTGTTTCTGATAAACAAAAAAAAATTATTTGCCTCATTAATCTTATAATGCAGAAACGACCCAATCTGTTTGAGTCATTTCAGTTATTTCGTAAAATGATATTTCCGATCAAAACTATTTCTCAGAAAGGATCCAAACCGCTTGAGTTCATCCTGGTTTTTCGACATTAAGAACATATTCATAGAAATGCATTACTTAGAAACAATTCAAGTGGATTGAATTCATTCAGCGAATACATTTTGTGTGCTCTTCATACTGTGGGTTGAGTCGGGGTAGCTAAAAAAATCAACTTCCGTGTACATTTTAAAAATAGGGTTTTCACTACATGATAGTTTCGATCCTCAGGAGTACGATGGCATACTTAACTCAATTTTGACCATTGTGTGGATTGAGTCCTTTCTGCTTAACTACGTCCAAGTGGTCGCTTGACAACTGACGTTAGAGTTGAGCTTATTAAACATATTTTTGTGCATGGGAGAACTAAGAGGATGCTTTGGGTATATTTTGTGATCTTTCCAAGGCCTTCGACTCGTTCACCATGAGACATTAAACAGGAAGCTACAGTACTATGGTATCAAGAACACAGCGCTTAAACTTATTATACTCATATTTAAGTAAAAGAATGCAGAAAGTTATTATCAATGGTAAAAGTTCTTCCGGCTCACCTTTACTAATGGGTGTTCCTCAGGGCCCGATTCTCGGCCCATTCCTATTTCTAGTGTATATTAATGACTTACCTTCTTTTGTAGAGGATAATCATGATATAGTATTATTTGCTGATGATACTTCCTTGATTTTTAAACTTAAACGTCAATCATTTAAATGTGACGAAGTGAATAATGCTATATCAAAATTAGTACATTGGTTTAATGTTAATAATGTACATTTAAACAGAAATAAAATTAAATGTATTAAATTTATAACAACGAATGTTAAAAATCTGAGTATCAATGTGTTTTTAAATGGGGAAGAACTGAGCCCTGTTGAATCCACTGTTTTTCTTGGCATCTCTCTTGACGGAAAGCTTCAGTGGACCCCCATATATCCAAATTAGCAAGCAGACTATAGTTCGGCCGTTCAGAGAATGCGTTCCTGACACCTATCAGTTAGTCACGACTAGTGATGGGCACAACATAACACTGAGTTCGTTACCGTTCCTCCAAAATGAACCGCCGCGTTATTTTTAAGATTATTTTCGTTTTAAAGTGGCGGAATCATTTAAATTTTTTTATTTTAGTCATTTAAGTGGAAACCAAAAAAAGGTAATATTAATATAATAAAATTGTTTTATTTATTCTTTGTTACAAAGTTACAATCTGTATTTCTATGCAATAAAGTACATTGAATTGAATGTGCGTACAGAATATTAATCAGACTCCGATTCGCTTGAGGAGGTGGTGTCTTCATCATCATCTTCGCCTACATGTATAATTATATTATTATCAATAACAGAATCAATCCTGATATCTCGTTCAAAATGTTCCACAATCAGGTTTTTAGTCTTCTCAACAACCTTTGCCCAGTCATCTCTTGTGACTTCCCCGCAGGCTTCTTTTAATAGGGTCATCATCTTTTTTGTGCTGAATGGCGGGGAAGTATTGTGGCGGGCGGCGTAACCTTTTATTTGAGCCCAGATTAGCTCAATCGCGTTATATTGGTAATAATACGGTGGAATTCTTAGAACGCGATGACCGTACTCCAGAGCCAGTTCATAGATTTCGTATCGCACATTTGCCGCTTTATTTTCTTTAACTAATTTAATTAGCGCTGGTTTTAGCATCTGCATATTTGTGTCAATGCCTTTTGCTTGTAACCAAGCCACCATTTCTTCTTTTTTATTAGCTTGGGTAGGTGGTTTCTGTATTTGAACCGAGTGATAGGAGGCATTATCCATGAATATTACAGAAGGCTCTGGTAGGCTGGGCAAAAGCACGTTCTGGAACCACTCTTTAAATGTAGTGGCATTCATTTCATCGTGGTAGTCATTTGTGGTTTTTGATTGAAATGCCAGTAACGCGTTTTCCACAAAGCCTTATTTTGCAGAACCTGCGTGGCATATTATCAGACGGGCCCCCTTACCCATTGGTACTTTCGACGTCGACGCTTGTGTATCATCCGTCCAAGAACGGGAAACCGTGTGATTGGCGTTTAGCCATGTCTCGTCAATGAACACGACATTATCCCAGTTATCAATATTTTTTGCTTTTCTCAAAAAACTTATCCGTTTTAAAATTATGTCGTATCGTTCTAATAAAATTTTTCTTTTGTCTGTTTTTTTATACGTAAAACCAATATCTTTTAAGATTTTAGTTAAAGCAGTTTTACCCTCGCTAAACAGTCCAGCTTCTCTTAACGATGCCAAAAGCTTCTTCCTGTTGAGATATTTATTTCTGGAATAGTATTCATATATATGATTTCTGATTGCATCGGCGTCAAATGTGTCAATATCTGTCACGGGTTTAGTTCTACGTTTTTCCTTCGGAGTACGTAAAATATTATCTTCCGTGCCAGTAGAGCCGAACTTTTCTTTATTAATATTTGTTATCGTTCGTTTGCTAACTCCAATCGCCTGAGAAACGCGTACTTGTACTTGTTCGACAGGTAACAGGGGTCCGCCATTTTGCCGCTTCCGCTCAAAGTAATCTTGCAGCTTGATGATTAACTCACGGGCTCCACTTTTCAATGTTTGTCCACGTTTAGGCATTATTATGCACCAAAAGTAAAAAGAACGCAATACAAAACACAATCGAAGTCAGATTTAGCGCCGATATCAGTTTGAAAAGCAGAAACAGTTCATTAAACGAAAGCCGGGTAATCAAATAAAAACAGATCGAAAACACTTGAAGAACGTGGTCTATGCGCACGAAACGACAACAGACGACTGTTTTAGCGTCACAAAATGGCGGACCATAACGCCATTTGGGGTTACTATTTTCAACCTAAAAATAAAAATGCTACTTTCTTTCGCGCGTTCGGTTTGGTCGTAGTTTTATTTTTATATTTAATAAAAGTTATCTTATAGTCCATTATTTCCAAATTCTTAAAAAGAATAACAAAACGTGTTATTTTATAAAGTATAACTGTATAAGAATAGATTACGATACTGTTATTGCCTGTTATTGTTAGCACAGCACTACAAATATAAAGCGCTGACATAACCTTGTAATAGCGCAGTATAGATTTAGAAAAATATTGTTTACCAAGTTATTTGAAACTCAGTTTGGCACAAAATTATAACATTCATTGATTATTGATATAATAAATAACGTTGTTTTCAATGCTCATCAATTGTTAAAACGGTAAACAACCAGCAAAAATATTTTTATCGTAACTGCAACGCCATTACAAAGTTACGTCGTCAGTTCAATCGCGACGTGTCAGGAACGCATTCTCTGAACGGCCGAACTATAAGTTCTGCAGCCTATGCTGTAAAAAAGATTAGAGGTCGCACTAGTGTCGAGACAGCTAGATTAGTTTATTTCAGTTATTTCCATAGCATAATGTCTTATGGAATTTTGCTATGGGGAAAGGCGGCTGATTCAGAAACTATTTTTGTTTTACAGAAGAGGGCCATTAGAACTATTTACAACCTAAAACCGAGAGTCTCTTAGAGATAAATTTAAAGAAATAAATATATTAATTTTGGCCTCTCAGTATATTTATGAAAATTTTATGTATGTTCACAAAAACAAAGGTAGTTTTATTAAAAAAAGTGATATACATTCTTGTAAACACTAGGAACCAGTTTCTCGACTCCACAGAGTCAGTAATTCATTCTTGGGGCACAATGTATACCGCTATTACAACAAGGTCTCGGAAAGTGTACAGGCTCTCTCAAGTTTAAATGTTTTGTTAAGTTGAAACTGTATAAAAAGGGTTATTATAGTATAAATGAATACATGGTTGATAATAACCCCTGAGAATGAGGTGATCGCTTCCAAGCGGTTTCTAAAATAAATTTTGTACTTATATAGTTTATACAACCATTATTGTAAAATTTGCTTTAAAAAAAAGTCCCGCTGGGTTTCTTGCTGGTTCTTCCCAGGACAGAGGTTTGTTTCGAACTTGGGGTAAAGTAAAAAATTACTTTCAATAAGAATTACACATGTGATCTATATTGAATAAAAAATTATTCTATTCTATTCTATTCTATTCTATTCTATTCTATTCTATACAATGAGTAAGACTGCCTCGTGGTTCTAGGGGTCGTAAATGCGATTTCTGATCATGCGGTCCCGAGTTCAAATCCAGGATCGTGACAAAATCAATTATTGGGTTTTCCTGTCAAGAAATTGTCCGTTGTAGCCAGGAGTCAGAAAATACGTAAAGCCGTTGGTCCTGCGCCGGATCTCTCCCAGGTCGTGTCGTATTACCGTCCCAATGGACTATGTGAGAAACGGCGGCTCTACACGTTGGCCAACACGCTGGCGAATGTGTTGGCCAACAACGATGGCCATCGTGTAGAGCGGGTGTTTAAGCTATGTTGGTACGTATTGGAACGATGGCCCACAAGTTGGCGCGAGATCCGTCTGGTGTCGGTTTTTTACAAAAGATCAAAGGGTTGTGGCAGAGTATTGGCCGCCGCGTCCACACGTTGGGCGCACGTTCAGTTTGCTACGAGCTCCCAGAGTGATTGCACGCACCTGATTTAAATTTTATATGCACGCATCGTAACTAGTGTCTACATTACGGCAGTAACAATGACCAATGAAAAAACTTTTCGCTTTATAGAGCCCTACCAAGCCGAAAATTGTTTGTAAAAAACAAGTCTTTTTAAAAAAAATGTTATAATACACTAGGATTTTCTCCTGTATCGTGGAGGCAGTTTAGAAACATAAATTGCATAAGGACAAACTTCCAGACCCGGAGAAATTATGTGCAGACTATACAAATACTTGTTCCGTGCGGGATTTGAAGCCGCGGCCCCCAGTGCAGCAACTCATTGCTAAGCCATTACGCCACGGAGCCGTCAAGAAATAAAATTTCTTTTTTCCATTTCTTTTTGATCACCCTTATCTTATACACATTCACGTTGTAGTGATTGATGTATTAATTTATTTATTGATGTATTAATTGATTTATTGATGTATTAATGCTATATTATAGGTAGCATACTAAAATCAAATAAAAAAGTAGGATACTAAAATCATGATTTTACTGTCTTTATTATTCCCTATTAGTTACTTTATTTCGTTAATAATACTGTAATTTTTAGCTATGGAAGAGCGAAGCCACCTGTTACAGGTATTATTTTGCTTACTAGGTGACCTCGATCTCTAATCGTATAATGTAACTTTAATGTTTGACAAAATAAATTATTTATTATTATTATTAACTTTTATTCTATAATTATATAATAAGAATAACCCTTTTTAAAAAGGTTTTGTTTAATAAAATTTTACAACAGTTTCATAGACAGGCTTCGAATATTTTCCAGGCCTTAGTTGTAAAAGTGTTAATTATACCTATGCCTAGGTGTGTTAATGTTTATATAGTTTACTTATCTGTATAACGTTAGTGTATAATAAAGAAATATTAAAAATTTATATTAAAAATATTAACTATTATAAATAGTGAAAATTAAATAAAGAAATAGTGGTATGCTGTGAATAAATAAACCGCAGCAACCGTTAGCGCTTCAATAATCATTTTAATGAATTTGTCCGCACATTGGCCTGAACCGAAGCAAACTGAACGACCTTCCAACGCGACGCAACGTCCAACGTGGACGCGATCACAATTTCTTGGCCAATATCTCTGCCAACACATTCCGCCAGTGTGTTGGCCAACGTGTAGAGCCGCCGTTAGGAAATAGAGAGTGCACTTGTGCTTGCTTATACAGTCGGACACTATAATTTTAATTCTGTCCTGGTCAGATGGCTGGTCTTCCTTCAGACTGGACACCGTGACCGAAATTCGGTCTGGATGACATCACCATCGGATTACTGCGAACTATAAAAAATCCTCGCAAAAATTTACACAGTTAACAAATACCAGGACAAAAAAATATTTGTTACAATTGGTTTCAATGTGTCTTTCAAAATAAGTACTACTTGTTCCAGTCATCACCCTTTTTAGCATCTTACTTTTTTATAGGATAAGGGTGACAAACGAGCACACAATCCATCTGATGGTCAGTGGTTGCTGCGGTAAGCAGTGGCAGCGTTAAGCTGCTAATTTACGCTGATATTCTGTGAGAGCGTGGTCCTTCCCCGGTCGAACCGACCCATTCGTGCTACAACTATACCAGTAATATAGCTACAGCATGACTCTACCACATAAAAAATAACTGCAGCATTTTACAATTCCTCTTTGATAGAATAGATTTTTTAAGTTAATATAAATTAAACGAATACTTATTGAAAATCATATAACCTTTTTCTAATAAGTGTAATAAAATGAAATATGAAGTTATGACCGTAATAAGAAAGCATCGTCCGATTTGAACGCGTTATCTGATCGCCGAACCCCAAAAGGAATGTCAGAACAATAGAGCCGGCCCAGCTTCCGGTGCAACCGGTCGGCTTCCGGCCGACGCATCTTATGCGGGATTCTTCTCTATGTCAAACAGTGTACCGAGTTTAGTACTTTTTTTGTGTTTATGATTGTTAATTTAACAGCCCGCAAATGGGAATGAATAGGAATATGATTATGTATGATTATTTTTATTTGGAAAATAGAGCATTTATTTATAGAAGAAGGGTGACAAACGAGCATTCAGTCGACCCAATTGTAAGTAGATAGATACCATAGACCTATATGACAAAGAGATAACAATATGTGTCTTCGATTAAGAATCAAAATGCAGATGAGTTGACACCTCTGAGGACTAAGGTAGAATGCCTCATCTCCAGTAAAAAGGTGTCCGAATGTCTACTATATGAAACACAGCAACATTAAGCTGGTATGTTACGTGAATGAGAGCGCGATACTATCCCGGTAATTCGTTCGTGCTACTACTAAAATCTGCAACGTGGCTCTACCACGTATAATTGAGCATTGACTTGATTAAAACGTTTGTAAAATAGACAACCGTCGAGTAATGGGTAGTAGGACTACGTTTCGCCTAGGAGTTTATCTAGGTAGGCATCTGCCATTTACCTATTTCTGCCGCAAAGCATCAGTGTAAGAAGTCATTCTACCTTATTCCTAATGGATGTCATTTTATTTTATCCATCTTAATCAACAATAAAATGTAGGCATATCATATGTCAGAATCAAGACAATAATTACAACAAAAAATTCGCAGGCAAAAAAATATGCGTGAGTGTCGTGGAACAACCGGTTGGAACGATGTTCCTTTCGTAGTATAATTATTATTGATAAACGTATTAGGTATATTAATAAATAAATGAATTATGTACTAGCGTCTATTAAAATGAAGCGTCATTTAATTTAATATTTCTTTAATGGCCAGATAAGAAAAAGTGCGAGGGAAGTGGATATTATTCCATCTCGCTTGCACTACTTAAAGGGGTTCGTGAGTCGTGACAGAAAAATCTTACACAGTTTCTCGCCTAGACCCCATCTGTCAAATTCGTACTGTGCGATAAGGAACTTCGTTGTAAAACTTATGAACATGAATATTGTTTTTCTAAATGATTTCGTTTTCCGACCTCCACGCGAGCGAAGCTACAGATAGACTCTAGTAATAGTAAATCATAATTGTATATGTGACAAAAGATAGGAATGAGGGCTAATATTCCACTCACCAGATGTCGCTAGTTGTGACTGAGGTAATATTTTTGTTACATAATATCCGTTAATTGAGAAATTAGTTTTAAATAATAGTTTATCATTCTCTAGAGTATTATATTAATATACAACACAATGCGTCAGTGGTTTGATTTTTAATTTTTTGCACTTTATAATTAGTTTTTTAATTTTTTTTACTATTAGTTATAATTATAGTTTTGATTATTCATTTCTAATCTAGTTAATATAAAATATAACTAATGATACGGAAAGAAACCTTAAAGTTTACATTTTCCTAAGAAATATTATCGTCTCCGCTGTGAAATCTGTGCAATATTTTACCTCACTGTATAATGGCGCCGCTCTGGTGACAGAAAAAGTCGTGGATGCTCTCATTAGAGTAGTGTATATGCGGGGTAACTAAGTTTTTATCATTTAGGGCTCTGGGGAGTGCTTTTTGTTGCCATCTCGGTTCATTTCCACGGTCCGTAACGCTATTTATCACTGACTTAATGTCCTTCGTGCTCTACACTAGACATTAATTAAAAAGGACAACTTTACGTGGTAGAGTCACGGTGCAGTTATATTATGGTTATAGTAAGAATGGGTGCCATGTAGTGGCGGTTAAGAATATCCACTACCCCATATCTGCCCGTGGGTGTCGTAAAGGCGACAGAGGGAACCTGAGGCAGAGGATGGGCAGCAGCATCTTTCTGATAACAGCAAAACAACAATAAAAAACTGCGGTTGCCAACCCGCTCGCCAAGCGTGGCAACTATGGCAATATACCCCCCATGAAAGTAACGAAGAAACGGCCTCAAGTCCCCGGCGGCCCCGCTATTCCTGGCTATGGTGGCGATCATGGTAACGGCGGGGAATGGGGTGCTAAGAATCACCGGTGGAAGTTCGGTTGTCACCTACGACGACTCGACCTGGCAATATATAACGCACGCACCTTGAGGACTGACGAGAATATCCTGGAGCTGGAAGAAGAGATAGACAAGTTGCGCTGGAATATCATAGGATTTTCCGAAGTCCGAAGAGAGGGGGAGGACACGGTAATCTTCGAATTCGGCAATTTGTTCTATCACCGGGAAGGCGACCATCTGTCCGAAGGAGTTGTCGGATTTATCGTCCACAAGTCTTTCGTTAACAACGTTGTAAAGATTGGGAGTGTGTCGACGATGGTTGCGTACCTTATACTCAGTTATACTCAGTATATACGGTGTTAATGGGATACTTCAATGCAAAACTAGGTACAAGAGAGAACGGTGAGCTTAAAGTAGGGAAATTTGGTATAGGGCAACGGAACCCAAGGGGTCAGCAGCTGGCCGACTTCATGGAGAAATAGGGACTCTTTATGATGAACTCTTTATTCCAGAAGCAGCCCCACAGGCAGTGGACCTGGTCGAGCCCCGAAGGTTTTATAAAATATGAGATTGACTTCATTATAACGACCAGACGACAACTGTTCAGTGATGTCTCCGTGATCGCGAGAGTTAAAACCGGTAGCGGTCACCGAATGGTTAGAGGCACACTGAACCTAAACGTTAAGTTGGGAAGGTCTCGTCTAATGAAGTCAACGCTCCGTCCCCCTCGTGCTTTGTTCCAAAGTCCTGAAACCTAAGTAAGAAAGTAACAAAACCGTTTTCAGTACCTAAAATACTGCAATGAAGTGGACGATATGAATGACAAGCTCGTGGAAACTGTCCATGCGATCGCGGCTAAGTTCTGCAAGACCCGCCGCAGAAGAACACAAAAACTCTCCGATCATACTCTTAATCTCATGGCTGTTAAACGGGAGATGACGCTACAATCTTCAACAGATTTGACAGCATACAGGCAACTGAACAGACAGATCTCCAAATGCATGCGGCGGGACTTACGCAACTTCAATACAGCTTGTGTTTATGCCCAAATATGGGCATTTTAAGACGGCCCCAATCACCTTCGACTTTGTCGAATCACCCGATGGTGCCGAGGTGAGGTAATGCCGACGGTGGGGGGGAGGCGGCCGCGTACCGCGGGCTGTCACTCAACGCGTTGGCTGAAGTTGAGTAGCTCGCTGGCGGCGATGCGGTTAATCCGCGTATCTCGGTTATCGCTGCAGAAGTTCACGCGACCGGTGCAGGGTGTTTGGCTGATTAAAGTAACTTCTTTGAAAGTAATCGTGCAATTTAGATAGCGAATGCGTGTTGAAGTGCATTTTGTAATATTTAACTTGTTCGGGTGACGTGGAATTTCGCGCGCGCGCCGATTAGAGATACGGTTTAGAATTTGGACAGCACGGTCATTTATCGAGGGCGTCCCCCAGTTGATTGTTTGGAAATCATTGTAGTTGTGCCGTCGCGTTAAGTGCCCTTTTTTGTGCGTTGACTGTTTTGTTAGTTTTACGTGTCAACAAGGCGTATTTAGAATTCTTATCGAGGCGTAGTAGTTAATATCGAACGAAAGAACTTAGTTGTGTTTAACGCCGAACCGTGTGACTCATGAAGAGATCGCGTTAGTTCCCTATTTGTAATTTGATGATAAATGAATCCGGGACATTGAATGTTGAACTTTGAACTACTGTCCGTTACTGTGTCGGGTATCACGTATTTGATTCTACGATGAACGCTGTATTAGGCGAGTTTAAGTTAGTTAAATGTACAATAAAGTTAGTAGACTGAAATAGTGACAATGAAGAAAGAAATGGTCCAGCAGTGAAGCCTGCTGGAATGATGCAGCATTGTGGGGCAGCATGGAACTCGGCCGCTGCCGGTCACCTCAGCTGGGCCAGGTCACACACACATACATATCACTAAACACTACTTTCCATGCATCTTACACCCACCTACAGCCTGACCGAGCATTGGGGCGGTCTTAGATTCGGATACAGGTACGTACTATATTTTCCTAGCATTCACCCATATAGTTTAGTATGATAGGACATTTTTCCATGTGGCCATTTGGGCCCGACCTGCGGCTGCCCGTGGAATCTTCCGCTCATGGGCCCCGGGATATTCGACCCATGCAGGGGCAGCTGTAGGCCGTAATAGCTTGTGTTGAAGAAGCGATCGAGTAGAACCAAGGCTCCAAAGTCTTTGCCAGAGATCTGTCTGCCAGAAAGAGCCAACTTTCAAAGCTGAAGACCGAGTGCGGCAGCATCGTTTCCGGGACACTTGAGATTTTGAGTGAGATTAAGAGGTTCTATGGGCAGCTGTACACGTCGTCGTCTGAGCCACACGCAAGTGTGAGTAACGATCCAAGAGCGAGTCTTCTCCGACACTATTCCGAAGATATCTTGGACATCAGTCTGAGCGAGATTAGAATGACTCTCCAGCACCTTTAAAATAGCAGTGCCCCAGGTGAGGATGGAATTACAGCGGAACTTTTGAAAGCGGATGGAAATCTGGTACTTAATGTCCTTCAGAAGCTCTTTAATTCCATCCTCCATGGTGGCAATACTCCGGAGGCGTGGAGCAGAAGTGCGGTGGTCTTGTTCTTCAAGAAAGACGACAACGCTCTCTTGAAGAACTACAGACCGATTTCCCTTCTGAGCCGCGTCTACGTGCTGTTTTTGAGAGTCATTACTAATCGTCTTGCACGCAGGCTTGACGACTTCCAGCCTCCCGAACAAGCCGGTTTCTGAAAAGGCTTTAGTACCATGGACCACATGTACACCCTTCGGCAAATTGTACAACAGACGGAAAAGTATAATCCGCCACTTTGCCTTGCGTATGTGGACTATGAGAAAGCCTTTAATTCCGTCGAAATTTGGGCGGTGCTGCAGTCCTCTCAGCGATGCAAAGTTGACTGTCGCTATATCGAAGTGCTGAAGTGTTTGTACAGTAGGGCTACGATGGCTATCCGAGTACAGAATCAGAGTACGAAACCTATCCAACTGCAGAGAAGTGTAAGACATGGTGACGTCATATCTCCGAAACTCTTCACCGCTGCATTGGAAGACGTTTTCAAGCTACTGGACTGGAAAGGATGCGGTATTAACATCAATGGCGAGTACATCCCTGAAAATGAACGAGGGAAGGGCTTTGTCACGGCTCGTTCAGTTTCGGTTCGGCTCCTATGACACCTACGTTGGGTTCGGGAACAACGTATGTGAACCCCGTAACGGAGTAACACACAAGGGCGTCGACCTCTTCCTTTTCTTCGAATAGGTTCAGGCGGGGATTACGGGTCTTCCGAGGTCGCCCCAGTCCCAGCGCCTTAATTCTTCAATATTTGCCGCGCTAGTGGCACCAGATGAACTGTAGTTATTTTTATAGGTGAAGGATCCCTTGGGAATAAAACAGTAATTATCTTCAAACCGCTCCGTGAGAGAGTAATTACTTTCCCTATCACTTCCCTATATGCTTTTCTTTCTTGATTGTATTATATACTGGTAGCTGGCCCCGAACGATGTATGAAAACCAGTCTAATGGGATATCAATAAAGCTATACTCAAAAGAGAACCGCGCCCTCTGCGCGACTTAGCAACTTAATTACATCAATTTGTACTATCACTCCCTCACGGCCCGCCCAATATCTTTATTTGTATAAGACATACATTTATACATTTTATTTATAAAGATAGCACAAAAAATATCTATACTATGATATACATTACATTTTTATATCACAAAAAACCTTTTATTTATTCAACAAAAAATGCCTATTTTACAACATATGTACTAAGTTAGAATTCTTAAATATCTAACATATAAGGTTGAAACAATGTTCTTTATTTGAAAATACAAATATCTTAACTAATACAATAGTTTAATTTACATTTTTCCTACACATTTTACTATTTAAAACACTTTTAAATTTCTTACACAAAACTATCAATATTTCACTATTCCAAAGGCGTTTATACATGGAAATAACACAATTCACCTATTTTGCTCATATAGTCAATCTGAAACATTTTACAAGTCAATTCTACATAAATTGCTGAAATTTACAAACATTTAAATTTCCACTTATTTAAACTTTGATTCTACAGATTAGCGCGCTGCTGTTATATGCAGCTAAATGAACAACTAATTTTTACCCTACACCCCATTGTCGGTAAAACAGGTGACAATTTCAGCATATACTGCTGCTGTCTGCTAACACAAGATGAGCAACCAATTCCTACACGACTTCCGTTGTCGGTAAGGTGGCTTCCAATAAGAATCTCTTATCAGATATCAAAGTTGTTAACAGTTATCATGTTCTTATCAGATAACACAAAGAAAATATTTTATGAACCATACATTGAAAATAGACATTTTATTTTCATACAAAACGTATCAAACTTATATAAGATGATACTTATGCAATTAATTTACATTAATTCTATTTATACACAAAGTAATCCTGGTCTCTAACTTTATTTTAATATTTCTTTAAATTAACAATATTATTGGAAAGGTGATTTCAACCGGGGAACCGAACCCGGAAACATAATTTATATCTTAAAAGTTCCCTTTATGAATTTATTAAGAAAATATTACTAAGAAAGGGACGAACTAGTCCGGCCTGGGAATCGAACCCACGACCTTCAAATTATTAATTCGATATTTCTTTAACATTCAACTAAGCGTTTTCTTATTAGAATTGCTTGACAATTTGGTTATAAAAGCTGTTCGTAATCGGTTAACTAAAAAATTGAAATGTTCTTTATAGACGCGTCGCCAACAATCACTCACCTTCGATTTGCCGACGATATAGTCCTTATGGCAGAATCGCTGGATGACCTAAGCACTATGCTCAATGACCTCAATGGTGTCTCCCAACGCATAGGTCTTAAGATGAACATGGCCAAAACAAAAATCATGTTTAATGTCCATGTCACACCTATACCGGTAATTGTTGGGAGCACAAAGCTCGAAGTTGTTGACGAGTATGTTTACCTGGGACAAATAGTCCGATTAGGTAAGTCCAACTTCGACCGAGAGGTCAATCAACGGATTCAACTCGGCTAGGCAGCGTTCGGGAAACTAAGACACATCTTCTCGTTAGACATACCTCAAAACCTGAAAACGAAATTGTATAACCAGTGCGTGTTGCCAGTGCTGACTTACGGATGTGAGACCTGGTCCTTCAATGCTTGCCGTATGAGGAAGCTCAAGGTCGCTCAGCGAGCTATAGAGAGGGCTATGCTCGAGGTTTCTCTGCGTGATAAACTTAGAAATGAGGATATCCGCAGTAGAACCAGAGTAACTGACATAGCCCAACGTATTAGCTACTTGAAGTGGCAATGGGCCGGCCATATAGCTCGAAGAACCGACAACCGATGGGGAAGAAAGGTTCTCGAGTGGCAGCCTCGTACCGGTAGGCGAAATGTAGGGCGACCCCCTTACTAGATGGAGTTTACCTGGTAAAATATGCAGGAAGTCGATGGATGCAGGTGACTCAGGACTGTGGTTTGTCGCATTCCTTGGGGGAGGCCTATGTTCAGCAGTGGATGTAATGATGATGATGATGAAGTATGGGTCGGTTCAGCCGGTAAAAGACCACGCTCTGTAAGAATACCAGCGTAAAAAGCAGCTTAATGCTGCTGTGTTTCGTATACTGAGTATAGAGAACCGGAGACCCTTTTTACTGGCAGGCATTCCATCTTAGTCCTCAGAGTTGACAACGTATCTGAATTTTTATTTTTAATGGAAGATAAAATAAATGTGGATGTCTATAGGACACAGCACTGACTTACCATTAGGTAGACTGTGTGCTTGTTTGTCATCCTTAATGTTTGGCTCGTTAATTATATATGTTTCATCGAGTAGACTACCTCGTTGGTATGGTGTTCGTAAGAGCGACTGCTGTCGCGGGTTCGAATCCTGGTTTGGGACAAAATCAGTTGGATATTAAGTTTTTCTGCCAAGAATATCTCAGTACCAGCCCTAAGTAAGGAAATTGGCGGCGTACCTTGCACAGCGCCTAAAGCGATTGGTCCTGTGCCTGATCTCTCTCCATTCTTGAAAAACGTGGTAGAGCCATGCTGCAGCTATATTAGTAGTATAGTTGTAGCACGAATGGGTCGACTCGACCGTGGAAGGACCACGCTCTCACAAAAAGCCAGCGTAAAACAGCAGCTTAACGCTGCTATGTTTCGTATGGTGAGTGTAGAGAACCGGAGACCCATTTTACTGGAAAAGAGGCATTCCATCTTAGTCCTCACGGGTGATGACGCATCTGCATTTTGATTCTTTATTGAGGATAAATGTGGATGTCTATGGGTCACAGCAACCACTTACCATCAAGTGGACTGTGTGCTCGTTTGTCACTCTATCCTATAAAAAAAATTCTTGTCGGTTTGCCGTCCCATCGACCATGAGAGTAAGCGAATGGTGCACTATAATACTGTCCTGCACAGATGACCAGTCCCGGTTGAGATTGGCTGCCGTGACCGATTTTGGCTTGATGGTCATTAGAAGATAATCAAGAGTGATAAAATAAATAAAAAATATATAGATGCTAGAACATCAACCACTCCATTTCGTTCAGTGGTTGTCTTAACAGGCGACTACAGAAAATGTCAAAAAATCACGATGTCACCCACCGGCTTTCAAACAAACTCTTTGAGAAAAACATGTAGATCAGTTACTGCGTGGAAGAAGGACAATCCAACAAACACACTTTCGAATTTATTATTACTTTATTTATCTATACAAATAAATAAAATTGAAGTGTGTTTGGAATGTCAAAATAACAGCTTTTTATTAAATGCATATGAAAGTATATATACGGTACTTTAACAAAAAAACAATTTTTAAAATTTTTGTCTGTATGTTTGTCTGTCTGTCTGTTTGTTCCAGCTAATCTCCGAAACGGCTGCACCGGTTTTGACGGGATTTTCTCTAGTAGATAGCTCTAGGAATAACTTAGGCTACTTTTATTTTAGAAAAAGAATTAGGGTTCCGTGCTATGAAATTAAAACCCATAAGAACCAATCGTAATAAATTTCACGCGGACCAAGTCGCGGGATACAGCTAGTAAATAATAAAACTTACTTCTTAGCCACAAGATTACAGTGCGTAATTTAGTGTAACTACGTACTGTAATCTACGAAAACGAAACCTAACATGAGAATAATGTTTTGTCTGGTACGAGATATAGGATGTGTGTATGATGATACGAGTATTGGATGTGCCCGTAAATGCCGTAACATTTTCCGACTAAACTGCCATATAAATATACGAACTCCGCAAAGAAAATGTTTTATAAGTCTATAGTAATTTAGTTTTCTATAAGCTTAGCTTAGAATAATAAAGAAGACATTAAAAAAATAAAAATCTGACACATTGCAGGATTCAAACTCGTAAAATCCGGCGTGTTTGACTTATTATCTGGGCTTTTGAGATGTGGCGAATTTACATGTAGCAATGTGTAATGACTTACGGCAAGTCAAATCAAAGTGCTTATTGCTTTTTAAGGGAAAACTACCCTAACCATGTAGCGGCAGTGTAAGAATTCCACTAACCCATACCTTCCCGTGGGTGTCATAAGCAGCGACAGAGGGGAAGCTGAACAAGGAAATAGAACCATCTTCCTGATAACAGCCGAATAAAAAAGACTGCGGATCGCTTGCCAGCGTAGCGCAGCAACTATGGCAAATATGGGGTAATCTGTGGGGAGGTCTATGATCGGCAGTGGACCTTTTATAGGATATATAGGTTATTTTTATAGGATAGGGTGACAAACGAGCATACAGTCCACCTGATGGTAAGGGGTTGCCTCTTTTCCAGTAAAAAGGATCTTCGGTTCTCTACACTCACCATATGAAACTCAGCAGTGTTTAGCTGCTATTTTACGCTGGTATTCTGTGAGAGCGTGGTCCTTCCCCGGTCGAGCCGACCCATTCGTGCTACAACTATACTACTAATATAGCTGCAGCATGGCTCTACCACGCATAAAACAGAGAAAACTAATTTTCCCAGAAATAAGACCTAGTTAAATTTATTTTTGTCCCCGTAAACCCCTATAATATATACATTCGTATTTTTAAGAGCAGAAAATAAGAATATAACGATCATAACTTATTAATGATTTTAGGTGGCCGGGGGAATACCCAATTATTTCCACCGTTGTAGCGTCTCATTAAAACTTAATCGGCGGTCGTCATGGCTACCAATTGATCGTAAAATTGGCGATCTTACCACTGTTTTCAATCCTCCTTTATAAAACCGTCTTTACTATCGACTACGGCGTCATAAATGTATTTTCTTAAATTATATATTATACATGATGCTTTACAATTGTTCATTAAAATATCTGAAGCTGAATTTGTAGAGAGGCAAGGTCACAAATTCCATACGGTAAGTGGATGCTTTGATAAAACGCCTATATCTATTATCGATTATTAATCAAAACGCAGCTTGTGCGTTGTCACTCCTGAGGACTAAGAATAAGAAACATACAATAGAAATAAGACGAAAGAAAATCTCATTACTCTTCTATCTTAATTCTATTTTATATGTTGTAGAGCCGCGCTGCAGCTATATTATGGTTGTAGCACGAATAGATCAGCGCGACCGGGGTAGGACCACGCTCTCTCAGAATACCAGCGTCAAATAGCAGCTTAATGCTGCTATGTTTCGTATGTTGAGTGTCATTCTGTAGAAAAGGCCTATTCTGAATAGCTATGCTTAGCCTTTGAGCGAGAAAAGAACCAGCAATTGTTTTATTTCCAACATTTTAAAACGTCTTCTTTTAATATCCACTACCCCGTATCATCCCGTAGGTGTCGTAAGAGGTGACAACGAAAACATGAAATAGAAAACGGCTGCAGCATCCTGCTGATAACAAACTAAAACTGCGGTTTCAAACCCGTCTCCCAAACGTGGCAACTATGACTTAACTAGACAATATATAGGGAAGATGTTCAGTAGGGGACTTTTGATAAGCTGTAATGAATTAATGAATGAATGAATATTTAAACATCATACTCATACAATTGAAAGATGTTTGCACAACTTAAATATATACTATTTAAGTTATGCAATATGTAAATTTGCTTCACTAATTGGATTGTTTACGGGTGAAATAAAAGATTTTACTGAAGTGAAATACAGTCGAGTACAAATACGATGGTAAGAGACACGATCTAGTAACTGACAGTGAGGTCTGCAACTGATCGGAGCTGATGCACTATTAATTGAATTGCTATATCCCTGAGGCAAGATTTTATTGCAGCCACCTGATGTTAAAACCCCTCTTTACTTCGAGTATAGATCTAGATGTCTATGGGCCGCAGCATTCATTTACCATCAGGTGAACTGTGTGTTCGCTTGTCAACCTTATTCCATAAAAAACCGATGACAGACGATGACGACATGACAGATGCGTCAAATGGATCCTCTGAGTACTAAGATAGAACGCCAAAACCAAAATATATGTACATTTGTTGTAATAACAATTTTCATCAATACAAGCTAGTCCACTGCTTAAAATATGATTCCCCGTAGGTTTCCCAAGATATTGACATGGTGGCCACGCTTAGGCGCGTTGGTATCCGCAGTTTCTTTATTAAGTTGTTATCGGGAAAATGTTGCTGCTTATTTCCTGTTTATCGTAATAGTTTCCCTCTGTGATGATATGGAATTGTGGATTCACTTACCGCTAAACCACATTGTATGTAGTGAACATAAAATTACGGATAGCTAAAACCAATTCAACAGAGAAAAGCAAATAGGAACTGGAATGAAATACGCAATCGCTGTCTATGACTGTAAATTATCGCGATCGCGAACGCGTAGTAAACATTCTCTGTGTGCTCCGCATAATTTAAATCATTAAATATTTGTTTCATAGTTATTTCCATCCCTAGAAGTTAAATATCAATTCTTAATATTCTGATTATCAAGTAATAGTGATTTCTAAAAGTGTATTTATCTTAATCATAACTTTTTAAATCGGCATAAAAAAGTCAGTGTAAACATAAAACACCCACAAAATTATTCAATAACAGTTTATAAACCAAGTTAGCTTAATTGTGTTGTGTTGAACTTGAATATTGAAACAAAAAAAGTGATACAAAATAAGTGAAATGAAAAATTGTTGGTAAAAAATCAGTTAGCGTTTGAATATCTAAAACTTTCCATGATCGATATCACTGCACGCACCTATCAGCTGAGCGCTAATCATAAATTTAAAATATAGTAATGACATTTTTGAACCGCTACTAGTACCAATAAATTAGTCTAATGGTCTAATGCGCTTGCACGAACGCCGTATGTCGTGAGATCGATTCTAATCCGACTGTGACAATAACGTTTTTTCTAAGAATAAATAAGAATAAATAAATTTTGGTTTTACAACAAAAGTTAAAACATTTACAATTTATAATATACACCTGAATCTGAGTATACCTACTATTAGAACAAAAAATAGTATTTGTGTGGATTATAACAGGTACAACTAAAGGCACGACAAAACGACTTTATAAACAGTCTGAACTTTTAAATAACTCTTCAAATCGCACTAACAAATGTCATAGATAATTATTATACGACGCATGACAAAAAAAAACTATACGATAAGGCCCTCTACATAATATGATTTATTTTGTGATTATTTAAGATATATGAGATTCAGGATTAGTTATAACTATTTCAAAAATGAATACCGGAAATTCATTACAACATGAAAATGTGACAGTTCAAAGACCGGCTAAGTGTAATTCGGAAAATGACTTGACGAGACTAGAGATCGATATGACATCATCGTCGTCAATGTTATTTGACAATACCATGGACAGTTTACCGAATTTATCTACAATTGAGAACCCTAAAGTAGTTGAGTTAAAAATAAATAATGATAATTTAGCCTTAAAATTGCAGTCAGCGCATAACGAAATTGAAAATCTAATAACCGAAAATTTTAAACTTAAACGTGAGTTGGAAAATTGTCAAATGGTAATTAAAACATTAAAACAATTAAATTCAACTCAAAATAACGAAGCACGATCTACAAACTCGACACCAAGAAGAAAGGGAACTAAACAATATAAACTTAAACCACTACAAAAGATCCTGTCACCATTACTTATTAATATAAAATCTACAAATCAAGATTCTACGGCTGATAGTAGTATAGATACAGTTACTAATGATATATTAACTAAAGACAGTAAAAATGAAATTGCAACAGACACTTACACACACTCTGACAGTAATATGCACAAAAAAGACAACAGTAATATGCGGATCACTAAAAGAAATAATAGTTTTAGCAACAAATCTGAAACAGCGTTAAATCAACAGCAAGATGCTGTAAATAAAGTTATAGACAAAGACAGCATATCTACTAATATTACTAATAAACAGTCAATATTAGGGGATCGTATAACTGCAAAAAAGAAAATCATAATTATTGCTGATCAGTATGGGAAAAATGTCAGACAGTCATTGGGACAACTTCTGGGTCCCGAATATCAAGTTTACTGCTTTATTAAGCCTGGTGCCGAGTCAAGCGAAGTGTTAAGGGTTTGGAAACAGGAAATATCTTCATTAACTTTAAATGATTGTGTGATTGTACTCACAGGATCTAATGATCGTAATCCTTTTAAATTAAAATGTAACTTGATGAGTTGGGTCACTTCATGCCAAAATACAAATGTAATAATATCGGAGGTTCCACAAAACAATTACCTAAACTTATTTAAGCTAAATTACGAACTAAAGTTCTTATGTAGCAACTTTAAGCGAACGATGTTTTTGGATATGGACTATTGCAAATCTATTCCGCGAAGAAATCAGTTTGCTTTGAACTTATCGAGGTCATTACTGAAAGAAATTTTAAATATTGGTTACCGACAAAATTATTTAAATTATATAAAGAACGCTGCTTGTGTAACAGGAAACTCAAAATTTTATTCAAAATGTGATAAAGCATGTCAAACAGAAATTTGTATTGTAGCGATGGAAGGATCAGTGGTTAACGAACCCGATGATTCTTCAAAGTTTTTTCGTAGTCCAAAATAATCTGTATCTCTTGCATCAAAACATAAACGGAATTATTAACAAATCCGACTTACTTGCTGTGTGTTTATCGGAATTAAAAGATGAAAATAAAATGATTGGGATTATTTGTATAACCGAGCACAATATGGTTGAAGATGACATTAAACATCTATCTATACCAAATTTCAAATTAGCCTCAAGTTATTTGCGAAGAAATAGAAACGGTGGAGCTTGTATTTTAGTAGATTGTAATATTAAGTATAACACAATTTACGATATTCAAGCTCTTTCCATTAGTAATGAAGTTGAATGTTGTGCAATTGAGCTTGTTGAATTTGGAATAATTATAATATGTATGTACAGAGTGCCTAAAAATGCCGCTAGGGATATTGATACATTTTTAAATATATTGCAAAATATCTTACACAAGTACTGTTTAAAATCAAAAAAAATTGTTATTGTTGGTGATTTCAATGTTGACATGTTAAAGCCAAATATTTTGACAAATATCATAACACAAATTTTGAGTAGTTACAATTTAAAAATTGAATTTAATGAACCAACAAGGTTATGTAGTGGTACCTGCATAGATAATGCATTCCATAATTTCACAAACCTAAATAGCGAAATACGAGATTTTGCACTCTCAGATCACACAGCCCAACTGCTGAAAATTCCAGTAATGAAGCATCATGCAATGACATATTGGTATGTTTTCAAACGCGATTTTAGCAAAAAAAATTTAAAAAAGTTTGTAGATTGCCTAAACTCTTTCACATTCATTGAACTATTTTCTTTAGATAATCCTAATGACGCCTTTGATTATTTCTTTGACATTTATAAATTATATTATGATTTATGCTTTCCGACAATAAAAATAAGAATGTCTTTAAAAATAAAACCGAAATGGATTACAAAAGGAATTAAGTTGTGTAGCCGCAATAAAAGGAATCAGTTATGGAAATTTCGCCTTAATCCTAATAAAGACTCAAAAGATAAATTTAAATGGTACACTAAAAAATTAAAGAAAATTATCGAACTCACAAAACGATCACAGAATAACTATTACATATCAAATGCAAAAAATAAATGTTTAGCTACATGGAAGGTTATTAAGAATACCAGAACAAATGCCCCTATAAAACAAATTGACAAAATTATATATAATAATCGAATAATAACAAACCCGAAAGAAATAGCTCAAACTTTTAACGATCACTTTATAAATATGGAGCATAAAACACAGGTTAATAAAGAAAACGCAGTTAACTATTGTTTACAATTTAATAAATCTTCCTCAATGTTTATGGCCCCTGTCACTCCTGTTGAAATATATGAAACTATAAAATCACTTAAAAATACCCAAAGCACAGGGTATGACGGAATAACTACTAAAGTAGTCAAAGAGACAGCATTATTGAATGCGGGTATTTTATGTCATATAATAAACCTATGTATAGAGCAAGGCGAATTCCCTAAGTCTCTAAAACTATCGATAGTAAATCCATTATTTAAAAAAGCCGACAGATATGATGTTGGATGTTATCGCCCTGTAGCTTTGATTACCATATTTGCGAAAGTTTTTGAAAAAGTCTTATATAAACGTTTAAATAAATATCTGGAAGATAATAAAATACTCGTAAATGAGCAAAAAGGATTTCGTAAAAATAAATCTGTAAACACGGCAATTTATGACGTGCTCAACAAAATTATGACTTGTATAGACAAAAAAATACCCGTGGCCGCCCTATACATGGACATGACTAAGGCTTTTGACTTTGTGGATCACAAAATATTAATAAGAAAATTACACCAATATGGATTGCGAGGGACAGTTTTAGATCTTTTTGAGTCATATATTACAGACAGAACGCAAATTACAGAAATAAGGAGAATATGTCCTATAAAGTTGACAGAGAAGGTTTATCGATCGACACCACGAGCTGTGTACTACAGCGTTCCACAAGGAAGCGTTTTGGGGCCACTCCTATTTCTTTTGTACATTAATGACCTTCCATCGGTGATTCAACAATCTATGGTCCTATTTGCGGATGACTGTACGGTCGTTTATGAAGGAAATAATACCCAAAGCTACGAAATTAAGATTAACAGTTCCATTGGTCTTATAATTGACTGGCTCGTAAAAAATAACTTAAATATAAATTTAGAGAAAACTAAAATTATGAAATTTAATTGGCAAAAAGATAGTTTATCAAGTATTAATATTCATTATAAAGGTTCAGCAATTTATGAAACGAGAGAAACTAAATTTTTAGGAATTATCATTGATGACCAGTTGAACTGGAAGGCACAGGTCGATAGTGTTTGCAGTAAATTATATAAATTTTCATATGCCTTATATAAGTTAAATAAAAGAGCAAATACGCAAACACTTCGTATAGCATATTTTGGATACGTTGAATCAACACTAAGGTACGGTGTTATGTTTTGGGGAAACTCAGTGGATCGGGAAAAGGTATTCAAAGCTCAAAAAAAGTGCATTCGAGCAATCAAAAATCTACACTGGACAGACAGCTGTAAACCACATTTTAAAGAGCTGCAAATTCTAACTTTTCCCTGTCTTTTTATCTATGAGACGGCTGTGTTTGTCTATAGAAACCTATCATTGTTTGAAAATTTAAATAATAGAAGGTATCCCCTAAGATTAAAAGTTCAACAATCAAAATCATTAAAAATGCGAAAAAGTATATTTTGCCTATCCATACCCATCTATAATAAAATACCAAATGATATAAAGGAAATAAATAATATACAAACCTTCAAAAAATCATTAAAAACATTATTAATAAATAAATCTTACTATTCTATTAATGAATATCTTAATGACATAGAAATTACATAATTATAACATAAACATAACATAACATAAACACTCACGCCTGTCACCCAGAGGGGTAGGCAGAGACTATGGAATTCCATTTGGCACGATCCTGACACACCTCTCTCGCTTCCTCCACATCCATATACCTACGCATACACGCTAGTCGGTTAAAGGTACTCTTAATTTGGCCCATTTTCAATATATCGCCTATTTGGTCGATAAACTTTCGCCTAGGGCGACCCTTCCCGACTCTGCCATTCACCTCTGCAACATAAATTTGCTTTGTCACTCTTTCCTCATTCATTCTTTCTACATGACCAAACCACCATAACCACATAATTATAATATTTGTATTTGATTTGAAATACCATGTATTATATATTTGACATATTATATATTATGATATGAAAACCCGATGACATCGACATTTTTAATTTGTATTTTTTTTATATATATATATAGTTTATTTCGTGACATTAGCTTAAGATGCAGTATTTATTTTTGACTCGTGTATTTAACAATAGTAATAATAATTTGAAAAGATGACATTTTTATTTACTTCAGTTTCTTTTTTTTTTCTCAATATAGACGTAAAGGCGCCATTACGAAATGTGTTATTTGTCATGGGTATCATTGCACGATGCTTTTCACTTTTGAATATTTAATACTACCTACACATATGATTATGGTATTTTTATAATGTGCAATCAATTTTAAAAGTATTAATTTTGCTTATATTGACAATATCGTAATGAATATTTGTACACCACACTGTGGTAGAATACACGATACCTAATGTAAATTTTACGAACACCTAACTTACTGTATTCACAAATAAATAAATGAATTTGAATTTGAATTTGAATTTAAATTGAAACTAACGTTAAACAGTATTGCTCTCAAACTAATGTTGCAAATTAATAGCCTTTGTTTCGGTAGCCATTATTTCTAAACGATAACAATTCTGCTATTTTACACTACCGTTACAGCCTATTAAAGTCCAAAACTGAACATAGGCATCCTCATAGATTGCATCATAGGGGCGATATTTGCCACAGTTGCCACGCGATATTTGCAACAGTTTAGTTGCGACACTTTAGTTGAAGACACTTTTGCCTATCTTCTGATTCATTTCCCTCTATTGCCTCTTACAACACTCACGGGATGATATGGGGTAGTGGATACTCTTACACCGCCTCTATACAATAAATATTTTTTTTAAATATAAAGATATTTTATTTAGCAATAATTATGGATACAGTACATGGCAATATAGTTAGTGAGTTCAACCATATTTTACAAGTAGGCATGCAAAAAATAGAATCATAAACTTGGATTAGTTTATGATTCTGTTTTTAAAAAAATTTAAAAAAAATTAAAAAAATAAACAAATAAAACAACATAAAACCAAACATAACTATGATTGTTAACATTCCATACCACTTTTATATTTATGGTGAGATATGATGAATGGCAACTTGTTCTTCGTAGTAGCTCTGCAATTTCTTCCCTCCTCATCAGCTATATACAGTGTACTGGCATAAGCTTCAGTTATGTTTTGCTTTGCCTTAAGTAACCCTTCAACAATGCGCTAAATTCTCTAAAAGGTTTTCCCGGACTCACAACACTAAGCAATCGACTTTTCCTATAGTAGTTACAGTATTAAAATACAGGGGAGTATCGCTCCTTAGTCAGCTGAAATAATTTATGTCTTAATATATTAGTTATAAAGGCTTCATAAACGAAAATTGTGCGGACAAATAGAAATATAATTGAATCAACTGAAACAGCTAAAGAACCAAGAACCTCAAAGTATTAATGAAGATGCACGGCCTGCAATGTCAACTGTAACACTTACTGTTACCGCTACAACCTACTAAAGTCCACTGCTGAACGTAGACCTCTCCCATAGTTTGTCTCATAGGGGGATATTTGCCATAGATGCCACGCTTGGCAAGCGGCTTGGCAACCGCAGTATTTTTTTTATTTTTAGTCTTTATTAGGAAGACGCTGCTGCCCATCTCCTGATTTGTTTCCCTGTCACCTATTATGATGTTAATGCTGTTAACCTATTCGGATCTTATAGCAGCCTTTCAGGTCGCCAGCTATAAAAAAGGGGGAGATTATTTATTTTAGTGCAAGATTTTATACGTGGTAGAGCCATGCTGCAGCTATATTACTCGACCGGGGAAGGACCACGCTCTCACATAATACCAGCACAAAATAGCAGGTTAATGCTGCTGTGTTTCGTATGATGAGTGTAGAGAACCGGAGACCCTTTTTACTGGCAAAGAGGCATTCTATCTTAGTCCTGACGGCTGACAACGCATCTGCATTTTAATTCGCAAACGAAGATAGATGTATATATCTATGGGCCGCAGCAACCACTTACCATCAGGTGGACTGTGTGCTCGTTTGTCACCCTATCCTATAAAAAAAAAGGTTGCGGACGCGCTTTGCACTAAAATCGATAATCTTGGGGGGATAATATTGTGTTACTCATATCGGTCGTTGTTCTGGACGGTGAGAACAGCCCAGGAATATGGGTGTACGGTGTGTACACGGTGTGGAGGGGTGTGCGGCGCGCCGAAGTTTTCCTGGTACCACCGAGTTCCGGTGGTCGCATAGCCATGAATCTATTTTGGACGACTTGGAGGTCGTACAAATGACTAAGGTTCATGTGCGTGCAAACTACGCTTGCGTAAGACATGATATGTCTTACGTACGCTTTATAAAGATGGAGCTTGTGTCTTAAGGACAGTTTGCTCTTGCTGTTAACTAGCGGGTGGAGGCGACTAGTGACGAATTTGGCACGGTTGCGGACATCGTGAATGCGCTTCGCAAATGTCATACCTTGGCTGAATGTAACCCCTAGTTATTTGGCCGTTGGTTGCCAGGGGATCTGGCGCCCTTACAGGTCTTCCCCCCTCCCCCCTCTATCTCTATTCGTATTGCGTATTGTAAGTCTCATCCTGATGTGTAAGCATCATATTAGTCTGTACTCATCCTGGTTAACATGTGGCCAAGTGGTAATTTTTAATCGTTCATAAAATGATTGGTCACTGTTAAGTTTCTGCTAGAATATTTTTTTCCTATAAGCTATTAATTTTACAATGCCGAAATCAACATTTTTGCAAAAACATTGTCTATAATAATATATTAAACCTTCCTACGATCGTTCCTAGAAGTAAATGTCGATGAGATGGGGAGAGATAGACAGACATCAAATTTAAAATAAAATTACATAATGCTTTCATGCTTTCATTACAGTTGGCTTTCATGCTTTCATTACAATTGCTTCATACTCAGCCAGAGTGAAAATATTATGTAATAATTAAATCAGATTTATTGGCAACGGTAAAAAGTCGAGAAATTTTAACGAGATGCACCGCCTGAAGTATCCACGGAAAAACTTCAATGGCCCTTGACAATCACAAAATAACACAACTATAATAATTTTTCGCATCGAGTGAGTTCTTCACCGTCGTAATAATTTTTATATGTGATATGTTTCATGTTTTATACGTGAATACAACATAATAGGTCGTGTTTACTATTGAATATAACTATTAATTACTTCGCGATATGTCATTTGATTCTATCACGTTTATTTAAACTTTTTTTTAATTTCCCCGGTGACAATGGGCGCTGCAAAAAAGCTCTCGTATCGTCGAAATTTAAGTTAAAATTAGTTTTATTCTATTATAGTAATTTGATAACTTAATTATTTTGATATTTTCTATTTTTATATATTGAAGAATGGGTTGATTATAGTAGCTGATGATGGTCACTACGAGTATAATAAACATGCGTGAGTGTCGTGGAACACTCGGATGGAACGAAGTTCCTTTTGTAGTATATTATTATTGACAAGTATAAAAAGGCCAGCGTGGGCTTAGCCCACTCCACACATGTTATCTTTAAAATCAGTACAAATACTAAAAGTAAATAAGATATTATATGCGTTTCGGCCTAGTCTCGTCTTAGCGAGCGATCCAGGCAGCCAGCTTCACTTGTCAATTATGTTTAGATAAGCGTATTATATTATTGATTAAAAGATGCAAATAAATGAATTACTAGCGTCTATTAAAATGAAGCGTCATTTAAAATAAAATATTTTTTCTTTCATGGCAAGATAAAAAAAGTGCGAGGGATATGGATATTATTCCATCTCACTTCCTTGTAGCCGCCAAGGCCGTCTACACTACGCCAGAAGGGGACATCGTGACGTAAAAATCTTACACTTTTTCTCGCCTAAATCCCCCATCCGCCAAATTTTAAAGAACATAGTTCCAAAAAAAATAAAAGATATTAGATATTAACTTATAAAATATGATGAAAACAGTTGGCTTCGCCTCGTTGCCACACCATCGTACGTTCGGTTTACCGAACAGACTTCCGAGATGTTTTACGTACTTTGACGCTATAAAAAACTATAAAATATGTATGTAATTACCTTTGTAATAGTAATTCCTCTTATGAAACCCACGGGACAATATATTACGGAGTAACTTTCTAAATAGTTTGTGACCATTTATATTGTAAAATTTATTTAAAAAAAAAACTTCTTCCTAGGACAGAGCTTTTTTTCTAACCAGTGGTAAAGTAAAAAAAATGACTCAATAAGAATTACATGTGATCAATATTCAATAAAAACTATTCTATTCTATAAGTTAGTGGACATTCTTACACTGCCATTGCGCATAGTAACAAAAACAGTGTAAAAATATTTAATTACATTGTTGAAATAGTTTGAAGATCTTGCTGGGTCATCAACAAACCAACGAAAGGCATGAAATTTTTGATGGACCGCTGTTTAAACTAAGTCGATAACAGACACGACATATCTATCTATTAATAATGAAAACGACACCTTAGTATGCTTAGCGGTAACCTATCTGTCCGTGTATCTTAAAATATGAACGCTTCATCAAATATTCTTCAGTGACATCACCACAAAGCTATGACATAAAAATGGAAGCAAGTAGATCGCGTCCGGAGATATTAAAACTAGCAGTTCTTCTACCATTCACGATGTTTTATTGTTATCGTTAAACCGAGTGCACACCGTCGTTTAATGTGCCTTTATTCTTTTTTATTTTATCTTTTATAATGAGCTTAGATACAAATTCTCAATCAGTGACAAAACGTTTATAGTTATAGGATTAAACAATGATTAAAGAAGAGTTTTTCTCACGAAAGAAGTCGCTCAGCCGTGGTGCCATAATCTTCGTTAAATTTAACTTTGGCTGTCAAAGAATAAGACTGATTTTACCGATGTTGGATTTTAACTTTATTCCCGACGTTTCAAATGCTTTGCAAGTGACGGAAGACTGGACAGTTTGACGTCATAGCTACGCGGGAATATCTTTAGCAATAAATAAGACCATAAAATCAGTAAAATTTGTTTTATTCAATGTGTAGCATTCGCTTTAATATAAGAAACTATTATTGGCAGTTAAACTTCATACTTAACATTTCGCATATTTTCCACGGGATTTTTCATATAAGCAAACTTTAGTTTAAACCTGAACCTGACTTTTTGTAATAAAATGGAAATAGTTTAGTGGTCGCAGTAACGCTTTTTTTTACTTATTATAAGCCAGTGCTGGACCACAATCCCACCTGGTGGTAAGTGGTGATGCAGCTTTAGATGGTAAATCGCACTGTCTTATCGTAACAAAAGCCTATTCACTCTTGCCTTGAAGACGCCCAGATTGTATTCAGACTTAAAGATAGACGCCGGCAAATTATTCCACTCCTTTGCCGTACGCATTGCAAAAAAACCGGCCAAGTGCGAGTCGGACTCGCACACCGAGGGTTCCGAACAAATCCGTAGGTATATAAGTTTAAAATTATTAAAAATATTTTTATTATTTGATGTAACCAAAAATATATGCTTTTCGCAAATTTTCCTTTATCTGTGCTATAAAACGTTGCTTCGTACCAAATTTCAAGATTCTCATTTTACGGAAAGTACCCTGTAGGTTTTGATTCCCTTGCGAATGTCGAAAATTTGCGGCATAAACAGCTGTATCTTTTGATTTCGTTGGCTTAGAAGTTTGATTTTTTCACAGATCCAAGGGACAGTAGACTTGAATATTTTCAGCTTGATATTTCCACGCGTTCCTGAGAAAAAGGGTCTTGACAGACAGACAGACAGACATACAGACAGACAGACAGAAAACAAAGTGATCCTATAAGGGTTCCGTTTTTTCTTTTGAGGTACAGAATCATAAAAACGAAGCAAACCGTTTGGTTCTAACGCGTGAAATATCGACAACAAAGGAATGAAGACCGCCGACCGTCTGGTTGTCCTATGGTGAAAAGGAGAGGGAGGAATTAAAGCGTGTAATTCCTTCTTTGCATATTAAAGTAAACCAAAATAATATCTAAAAATATAGTAAATTACATACATACATACATATACATTGCCGTGTAGTGGCGGTCAAGAATATCCACTACCCCATATCCTCCCGTGGGTGTCGTAAAAGGCGACAATGGGAAACAGGTGGGAGATGGGCAGCAGCATCTTCCTGATAATAGCCAATATTATAATTAAAAAAAAACTGCGGTTGCCAACCCGCTCGCCAAGCGTGGCAACTATGGCAAATACCCCCCTTATGAATGGATGTAATAAAGAGACGGCCCCCAGTCCCCGGCGGCCCCGCTATTCCTGGCTACGGTGGCGACCATGGTAACGGCGGGGCAGGGGGTGCTAAGAATCTCCGGTGGAGGTTTGGTTGCCACCTACGACGACTCGACCTGGCAACATACAACGCACGCACCCTGAGGACTGACGAGAAGATCGTGGAGCTGGAAGAAGAGATAGACAAGTTGCGCTGGCATATTATAGGATTATCCGAAGTCCGAAGAGAGGGGGAGGACACGGTAATCCTCGAATCCGGCAACTTGCTCTATCACCGGGAGGGCGAACATCTGTCCCAAGGAGGTGTCGGATTTATCGTCCACAAGTCTCTCGTTAACAACGTTGTAAAGATCGGGAGTGTGTCGACGAGGGTTGCGTACCTTATACTCAGAATCACCAAACGGTATTCGCTGAAGGTCATACAGGTTTACGCACCAACCTCGGCACACCCCGATGAGGAGGTGGAGGAAATGTATGAGGATATCTCTAGAGCCATGCATTCCTCCAAAACCCAATATACGGTGTTAATGGGAGACTTCAATGCAAAACTAGGCACAAGAGAGAACGGTGAGCTGAAAGTAGGGAAATTTGGAATAGGGCAACGGAACCCAAGGGGCCAGCAGCTGGCCGACTTCATGGAGAAAGAGGGACTCTTTATGATGAACTCTTTCTTCAAGAAGCGGCCCCACAGGAAGTGGACCTGGTTGAGCCCCGACGGTTCGACAAAAAATGAGATTGACTTCATTATGACGACCAGACGACAACTGTTCAGTGATGTCTCAGTGATCGCGAGGGTGAAAACCGGCAGCGATCACCGAATGGTTAGAGGCACACTGAACCTAAATGTTAAGTTGGAGAGGTCTCGTCTGATGAAATCAACGCTCCGTCCCCCTCGTGCTCTAATCCAAAGTCCCGAAACCTTTCAGCTCGAGTTACGAAACCGTTTTCAGTGCCTAGAAGACTGCAATGAAGTGGACGATATGAATGACAAGCTCGTGGAAACTGTCCATGCGGTCGGAGCTAAGTTCTGCAAGACCCGCCGCAGAAGAACACAAAAACTCTCCGATCACACTCTTAATCTCATGGCTGTTAGACGGGAGATGAGGCTACATTCTTCAACAGATTTGACAGCATACAGGCAACTGAACAGACAGATCTCCAAGTGCATGCGGCGGGACTTACGCAACTTCAATACAGCTCGTATTGAAGAAGCGATCGAGCGGAACCAAGGCTCCAAAGTCTTTGCCAGAGATCTGTCTGCCAGAAAGAGCCAACTGTCAAAGCTGAAGACCGAATGTGGCAGCATCGTTTCCGGGGCACCTGAGATTTTGAGTGAGATTGAGAGGTTCTATGGGCAGCTGTACACGTCATCGTTGGAGCCACACGCAAGTGTGAGTAACGATCCAAGAGCGAGTCTTATCCGACACTATTCCGAAGATATCCCGGACGTCAGTCTGACCGAGATTAGAATGGCTCTCCAGCACCTTAAAAACGGCAAGGCCCCAGGCGAGGATGGAATTACAGCGGAGCTTCTGAAAGCGGGTGGAAGACCGGTACTTGAAGTCCTTCAGAAGCTCTTTAATTCCGTCCTCCATGGTGGCATAACACCGGAGGCGTGGAGCAGAAGTGCGGTGGTCTTGTTCTTCAAGAAAGGTGACAACGCTCTCTTGAAGAACTACAGACCGATTTCCCTTCTGAGCCGCGTCTACATGCTGTTTTCGAGAGTCATTACGAATCGTCTTGCGCGCAGACTTGACGACTTCCAGCCTCCCGAACAAGCCGGTTTCCGAAAGGGCTTTAGCACCATAGACTACATACATACCCTACGGCAAATTGTACAGAAGTCCGAAGAGTACAATTTGCCACTATGTCTGGCGTATGTGGACTATGAGAAAGCCTTTGATTCCGTCGAAATTTGGGCGGTGCTGCAGTCCCTTCAGCGGTGCCAAGTTGACTGTCGGTATATCGAAGTGCTGAAGTGTTTGTACAGTAGGGCTACGATGGCTATCCGAGTACAGAACCAGAGTACGAAACCCATCCAATTGCAGAGAGGTGTAAGACAGGGTGATGTTATATCCCCGAAACTCTTCACCGCTGCATTGGAAGACGTTTTCAAGCTTCTGGACTGGAAAGGATGCGGTATTAACATCAATGGCGAATACATCACTCACCTTCGATTTGCCGACGATATAGTCCTTATGGCAGAATCGCTGGAGGACCTAAGCAATATGCTCAATGACCTCAATAGTGTCTCCCAACGGATAGGTCTTAAGATGAACATGGACAAAACAAAGATCATGTTTAATGTCCATGTCACACCTATGCCGGTAGTTGTTGGGAGCACTAAGCTCGAAGTTGTTGACGAGTATGTTTACCTGGGACAAATAGTCCGACTAGGTAAGTCCAACTTCGACCGAGAGGTCAATCGACGGATTCAACTCGGCTGGGCAGCGTTCGGGAAGCTACGACACATCTTCTCGTCAGACATACCTCAAAACCTTAAAACGAAATTGTACAACCAGTGCGTGTTGCCAGTGATGACTTACGGAACTGAGACGTGGTCCTTCACTGCTGGCCGTATGAGGAAGCTCAAGGTCGCTCAGCGAGCTATGGAGAGGGCTATGCTCGGAGTTTCTCTGCGTGATAAACTTAGGAATAAGGATATCCGCAGTAGAACCAGAGTAACCGACATAGCCCAACGGATTAGTAAGCTGAAGTGGCAGTGGGCCGGCCATATAGCTCGAAGAACCGACAACCGATGGGGAAGAAAGGTTCTCGAGTGGCAGCCTCGTACCGGTAGGCGAAGTGTAGGGCGTCCCCCCACGAGATGGAGTGACGACCTGGTAAGACATGCAGGAAGTCGATGGATGCAGGTGGCTCAGGACCGTGCTTTGTGGCATTCTTTGGGGGAGGCCTATGTTCAGCAGTGGACTTGTGAAGGGCTGTAATGATGATGATGATGATGATACATATACATAAACACTCACGCCTGTCACCCAGAGGGGTAGGCAGAGACTATGGACTTCCATTTGGCACGATCCTGAAAGACCTCTCTCGCTTCCTCCACATCCATATACCTACGCATACACGCTCGTCGGTTAAAGGTACTCTTGATTTGGCCCATTTTAAATATATCGCCAATTTGGTCGATAAACTTTCGCCTAGGGCGACCCTTCCCGACTCTGCCGTTCACCTCTGCAACATAAATTTGCTTTGTCACTCTTTCCTCATTTATTCTTTCTACATGACCAAACCACCGAAGCATTCCTTTCTTAATCCTGGTCACAACATCATCTTGCAAACCACACTCTCCTCTTATTAAACAATTTAACACTCTGTCCTTCAGATTCATCCCTAACATACTCCTTAATGACCGCATTTCTACAGCATTTATTCTACTCTCGTGCTTCTTCTGCCACACCCAACTTTCACTACCATACATTAAAGTAGACACTAACACAGCATTGTGAATTGCCATACATGCCTTTTTGGACACATTCTGACTTTTCACAATAGAGTGTAGAGCTCCATTCACTCTATTTCCTGCATTCACTCGTCGTTCTATATCCTTATCATATCTACCATCCTTGCTAAACACACATCCCAAATACACAAACTCATCTACTTGCTCTACCAACTCCCCTTCTATTCTTATTTCACATATCGTTTTGCTTTCTTCTCTTTCAAAAACCATAACTTTCGTCTTACTTGCGTTCACTTTCATTCCCTTTTCTTTTAATGTCCTGTTCATTAATGTAACCATCATTTGCAACTCGGCCGCCGAAGACGCAAGTATGACTTTATCATCGGCGTACAAAAGGCATTTGACGGTTAACTCACCCATTCTTAACCCGCATTCTTCTACTTTCAAATTTTCCAAACAACTGTCCATAAATAAGTTGAACAGCCACGGGGAAGCCACACAGCCCTGTCTGACACCTTAGTATATTATATATTATATATATAGTAAATTATTACAATAAATACAAATAACCCGCCAGTTGCGAATTACCTGTACTAACTAATATACAATACAACGCACGGCGGATTTCCGGGGTAAATATTCCTGACTCCGGAATGCTACTGAGAATTTATTGAAAGATAAAACCAATAACTGATTTTGGCCCGACTTGTGTTATATTGGTTGTTACTTTATTAACTACTATATAATATATACAAACACTATACCATTCATTCGATTACGATGAAACTTTGGTGAGTGGTTGTTCGCACGCCTGTGAAGGTTTCTGGCATTCTGGTCTGGTTTCATGCAGTGCATCCAATCTGCTAATTTCAATATCGACTGTCTCATAGAGGAGAGTTAGTTAGTAACAGTGTATATATAGTAGTTACAATATATAATACAATACTCTTTATTACATCAAGAAAAGATCAATATAACAAAAAAAATATTGAGGGAAAACAAAAGGTGGTTGTAGCTACATAGCAATCTTTTCCAGACAACCCCAGAGGAAGAATTAAATAAAAATATTTACCGCATATTATTGTTGTATACAGTTGTAAATCGGATTTTAGATAAATATTTAAATCATTATTTATTACTGTGCCCATTTTAGTAAATAAAATACCTTCAAATGTCATGACAGTCACACATAAAACCTATAATTAAAAATTAAAAATTTTGTACTACCGACTTCAATATAAATTAATAAGAATAACTCACAAACTATTAGTCAAACCTGGGTTAAATTTATATGGGATCACATGTGAAGCACCAGCTTTCAAATAAAAGAAGAATCATCGAGATCGGTTCACCCACAAAAAGTTATAAAGTAACGCACATAAAGAAAAACATACAGTTGAATAAAGTAACTCCTCCTGTTTGAAATCAGTAGAATACAACCATTCATTGTTTCTGATGATATCTTCAACGGGGAGGGAAATCATTACTTTTAAACATTCAGTTTATTTCACTCACCTGTATTTTAATATTCTATTAGCATTGTGTACACTAAGCCTAACTGTTCAGCATTCAGTCAGCCTGTGTAGAACTACATGTTTGATCGGTGTGATTTAGCGCAAGTATAGTTTCGGAATATTAATGTCATTATAACATGCGTTTTTGGAAGCGTTTTTTTTTGGATTGTCTTGTCATGGACTGTATGGTGTGATCAATTAAACGAACTTTATCATCCCTTTTTACCAACTTGTATACATTATCTTTTGCCATTATAATAAGGTGGATTATAATTAGTAGTTCGCTGAGGTACTTAGAGCTTCCTTACACGGTCAGCAGTGGTCAGACTTTATCACAATACCATAGGTCGTTACTGGCAACACTCACAGCTTCTGCAATTTTTTTTCAGAATACAGTGTAGTAGTAAGAGTATCTAACCGTCTCGTTTACGTAAAATGGAATACAATAGTTTAACAGTGGTAGAACCATGCGGCAGCTTTTGCTGTCGCACGGATGGGCCGGCTCAAACCGGGGTAGTACCACGACCTCACAGAATACCAGCGTGAAGTAGAGGTTTACCTCTGCGTTTCGCTTGGTGAGTGCAGGTGGCCGGAGGCCCTTTTTACTGGAAATGAGGCATTCCATCTTAGTCCTCACGGGTGGCAACGCATCTGCATTTTGATTCGCAAACGAGGATAGATGTAGATGTCTATGGGCCGCAGCAACCACTTGCCATCGGGTGGACTGTGTGCTCGTTTGTCACCCGTATCCTATAAAAAAAAACAATAGAATAAAATGATTTTTATTCAATATACACATTACAAGCATAACTAAAGTTAGTTATTTTTTACTTTTACCACTGGTTCGAAAAAAACCTCTGTCCTGGGAAGAAACAGCAAGAAACCCACCGGGACTTTTGTTTTAAAAAAATTTACAATAATAATAAATACTGAGACTCTTCAAAGGGGGGAAAAGTTCTAACAGTCGCTATTAAGATAATGCTTTACAAATTATTTACTAAATAACTTTAATCAAATTACGTTATTTTTAAGGTGATTTGCAAGATTAATTTTTATCGAATTATATAATTCAGTATAAATTTTTCACAAACTCTAGGTTTTTTCTACATACAATTGTTTAAATCTACTAAATCCTTAGAGATTTGTCGCACGATTCCCGGAATGGTCCCTCAACGCTCACAAATAAAAATGACGTACCTATATTTTTAGAATAATGGTGACAAACGAGCACACAGAGCCGTGGTAGCTCAGATGGTTAGCGCTCGCTGTAAGTTTCACAGTACGCGAGAAACCCGGGTTCGATCCCCGTCGGCACCAATGAAATTGTTAATTGCAATTTTAAATGCTGATTTACCACGTGCTCGGCGGTGAAGGAAAACATCGTGAGGAAACTTGCATGTCTGACAATTAAGAAAAAAAATATATTTCGAAGACATGTGAAGTTCGCCAACACGCATTGGGGCAGAGCGGTGGACCTTTCCTTGCCCTAAAATCCTCTCAGAAATGAGAGGAGGCCTGTGCCCAGCAGTAGGACGTGTATATAGGTTGTAACTTTAATTTTAACTTTATAGCACACAGTCCCCCTAATGATAAGTGGATATTGTGGTCCATATACATCTATATTTATTCTCTATTGATGTATATTTATTCGCTATTACGAGAAACAATATGCGAAGTTATTGTCATCTCTGAGGACTAAGATGGAGTGCCCCGTATCCAGTGAAAGGGGCGTCCAGTTCTCTACACTCACCACAGGAAACAGCAGCATTAAGATCGTGGTCTCCCCGATCAAGCCGACCCATTCGTGCTACAACCAAAATATATAGCTGTAGCATGGCTCTACCATGTAAAAAATATATATATTTGACTTGGACTGACTGCGGTTGGTGCTGTTAAGCGACCGAAACTGATAAATAAAATTAACCCCATATCGTCCAGTAAGTCACAAGAGACGACAGAAAGAAACTGACCAGGATATCACAGTCAAGTACATCAGAGTCTTTCTAATAATAATTGCTACCTTACACTGGTACTACATCGTCCTATGAGTCTCGTAAAGATGACAGAAACTAACCAGGAGATAGGCGGCAGCGTCCTCCTAATACGAAATAAAAAATAAAAAAACATATGTGCAGTTGACACGCGGTAGAAGTGAAACTTTTGAAATTTCACGAATGCACATCGCGGCAGAACTCCCGATACCATCCACATAATCTGGATGATTGGCGGTCCACCACTATGCGATTTAGATGTTTTCTTCCTCGCACAACTTCCTTATGGAATCGATTACCACCAGCGATTTTTCCGGACCAATACGACTTAGGGACCTTCAAGAAAAGAGCCTACTCTTTTTTAAAAGGCCGGCAATGCATCTGAAATTCCCCTGATTACCCTGGTGTTGCAGTTGTTCATGGGCTGCGGTAGTCACTTACCATCATCGTTTTATAGGAGAGGGAGCAATCTCCTATAAAACAAAACCTACAGAAAACTAAAATTCGAGAGAATGAGACGAATGCGGATTATTAGGCGTAGGGTAATTGATGGGTTAATAATTATTATAATATGGTTACCAAGTTTTTTATAGGATAAGGGCGACAAACGAACACACAGTCCACCTGATGGTAAGTAGTTGCTGCGGCCCACAGACATCTACATCTATCCTCGATTACGAACCAAAATGCAGATGTGTTGTCACCCGTGAGTACTAAGATGGAATGCCCCGTTTCCAGTAAAAATGGTCTCCGGTTATCTACACACACCATACGAAACACAGCAGCGTTAAACTGCTATGCTACGTTCGTATTCTGTGAGAGCGTGGTCCTTTCCACGCCGACCCATTCGGCCCAGTGTAAAAATTATTTTACATTTTATTCTACATATTATATTACATTGCATATAATACAGATGTTTTCAATGTCAACATTGTAAGTACTTAAATATTTTCTATTCAACAAATTTCGTCCTTAATCCTTATTACTCATAGATCACATGCAAAATATTCATACATAATAGGAAGCACTGTATACTGTATTCTATCTCTTTCTCTCGGTATATTATTGTTTCTTTTTTGTGTCACTTTTCGTTTCAAAAGAAAGTTTTTGAAGTAAAGAAATTATCGCAAATATTCCCCTTATGAGCCAATCTATGGGATGGTCTATGTTTATCAGTGGACTTCAGATAGGCTTTAAAGCTAACGGTAACTGTACTTAAAATGTTTCGGTTTTCGATCTCGAGCGTCCAATGACGTGACATTGGTTGCATAACCTAAAACAAACATTTAAACTTGTTTTAACACGTAATTCGCATGCTAAAAGACACAGACTCAATAAATTTTGCCCTGATGGGATCCCACACATAAAGTTATGCCTTTTTAATGCACAAACAGTTGCGTGCAGATTTATTGAGCGGGTCGCGGCAAACAACTTAATACCATCATAAACGTACGACATTGTGTTAGGCGCCATTTGTAAGATTCACGGCGCTTACGTCGCAAATCTTTCACACAATTATCAAATGCTGCCCGTTCTTAAGTTGTAAGTACACAAAGGTATGGTTTTTTTAGTGAATTGAATATTATTATTATATTCAAACTAAGTATGAAGAAGATGCAGGTGGCTCAGACCCGGGAGTAGTGGCGTTCCTTTACTTTTTTTTAAATAGAATATGGGTGACAAGCATGCACACAGTCCACCTGATGGTATAGCGTATAGACATCTACATTTTTTTATAGGATAAGGTGACAAACGAGCACAAAGTCCACCTGATGGTAAGTGGTTGCCGTAGTCCATAGACATCTACATTTATCCTAGTTTGCGAATCATAATGCAGACGCGTTGTCACCCGTGAGGACTAAGATGGAATACCTCTTTTCCAGTAAAAAGGGTCTCCGGTTCTCTACACTCACCATACGAAACACAGCAGTGTTAAGCTGCTATTTTACCCTGGTATTCTGTGAGAGCGTAGTCCTTCCCCGTGCGAGCCGACCCATTCGTGCTACAACTATACTACATATATAGCTGCAGCACTACCACGTAAAGAAACAATCAAAAACAAAAAATCAAAATTATGAATTCAAAATCAAAATGAAATTGCATCAACACATCTGAGGACTAAGATGAAATACCTCATTTCCAGTAAAAAGGGTCTCCAGATCTATCACACAAAACATAACAGCATTAAGCTGCTGTTTTACGCTGGTATTTATGTGAGAGTGTGGAGCTTCCGCGTTCGAACCAACCAATTCGTATTACAACCATACTATAGCTGCAGCGTGGCTATTCCACCTATAAAATATAATCCTACGTATGTATTACGTTGGTGTTAACAAAAAATCTTTAAAAAAAGCGCGTTAATTTTTTGCAACCATCCTATTTGCGTCAATTTAATACCGTTGCTTAGAGGAAAGAAGCCATTAAATTCTATTATGAATAACGTGATTACAATGGCGCTGTAAACATGACTAGCGTAACTATTAATTCCTCACAACACATAGATACGTTCCATATACTCTATTGTGACTGCATCAGCGATATAGCCTACCTTATATTTAATGTCCTCATATTAGTTAACCTTTGCGAAATAAGTTTCATCTTTCGTTGAAATTATTATCGCCAATAATTTGATCATCGTCCACAATCATCATTACAGCTTACCTTAGGTTTCCATCCGCCCATTGCAGCCTATAGAATATACATAGGCCTCTCGCATAGATTGCCATATAGTTGCTTAACAAGCGGATTGGCAACCACAGTTTTCGGAACGAAGTTCCTTATCGCACGGTACGAATTTGGCGGATGGGGGCTAGGCGAGAAAAAGTATAGGATTTTTTCCGTCACGACCCCTTCTGACGTAGTGTAGAAGGCCTTGGCGGCTATGAGGAAGCGAGATGGAATAATATCCATCTCCCTTGTTCTTATCTTGCCATGAAAGAAATATTATTAGAACTAGAAATATTATAAATGATGCTTCATTGTAATAGACGCTAGTAATTCATTTATTTGTATTTGTTAATCAATAATATAATATATTTATCAATAATATTATATTACGAAAGGAACTTCGTTCCAACCGAATGTTCCACGACACTCACGCATGTGTTTTTAAATTATTTGCAATTGTTATCAGACAGTCATTTCTACTTATCCCCTATTTCATATTCCCTCTATCACCCCTTACGATATCCATGGGAGGATATGGAGTAGTGGATATTCTTACACCGCCGCTAAACTAAGTCACGCCATGCCCTTTGTCGAAATTATCATCGCCCACAATTTGATGATCATCGTCGTCATAATTACAGCACATAACAAGTACAATAGCGAGTACATCGCTCATATTCGATTTGACGACAGTATAATTAGGGTGAAATCGCTCAAGAACTCAGTACTATACCCAATGACTTCATTTTTTATAGGATAAGGGTGACAAACGAGCACACAGTCCACCGGAGATGGTAAGTGGTTGCTGCGGCCCATAGACATCTACATCTATCCTCTATTACAAATCAAAATGCAGATGCGTTGTCACCCGTGAGGTCTAATGGAATGCCTCATTTCCAGTAAAAAGGGCCTCCGGCCACCTGCACTCACCAAGCGAAACGCAGAGGTAAACCTCTACTTCACGCTGGTATTCTGTGAGGTCGGGGTACCACCCCGGTTCGAGCCGGCCTATCCGTGCGACTGCAAAAGCTGCCGCGTGGCTCTACCACTGTTGAAAAACAATTTTTAATAGTATCTCTACGGATAGTACTTAAGATGAACGTGGACAAGTGGAAAAGGTAATGTATACCGTTCATTCCTTATCTATGTCGGTAGTTATGGAGCACTACGCTCAAATTTGTTAACGGGCATGTTTACTAGGACAAATTTTGCAACTAGGTAAATCCAACTTCGACTGAGAGATCAATCGACGGATTTAAGATGGACAGCGTTCGGGTGATTATGACACATCTTCTCGTCGCGTATGCCCCAAAACATGCATAAAATGGTGTACAACCAGGACTAACTTCCAGTGATGATATATGGATCTGAAACGAGGTTCTTCACTACCGCCCAAATGAGTAAACTCAAGGTCGCTCAGCTAGCTATGCTCGAAGTTTCTTTGTGTGATAAACTTCGCAATGAGGTGAGAAATGGCAATGTGCTGGTCACATCTGGCGCAGAAATGATAACCAATGGGAGGCTGTGTATGAATGAAGACCGTGCCTAGACACACGTAGTGTGGGACGCCTCCTTAGTCCTTACCTAATGCGGCTGGGAACAACTGGATGCGTGAAGCCGAAGATCGGGCAAAGAGGCGCGCCTTGGGAAAGGCCTATGACTGCCACTGGCTGATCAAGATAAAGATTTAGAAAATTTAAATTTCAAATACTTAAATACAAAAAATAATAATGTACCAAACGTAATATTCTGTTTTGAATAAAATTAAACGCACACAACGAAACTGCTATTACAATTAAAAAGCTAGCCCAATAAGGTTAACGCAAAGACGACCTAGCTGCACGCGTAGAAAACTCAATTTTCTGTGTGACCCCTGCCTTAACTTACTGCGGTGGGGGGCGACCGTTCTAGTAAACAAAAGAAGCGTTAACGTATAATTGTTGATACTAAAATTCACGTCACGTAACCCGCTTTGCGTTTTAATACCGCGATTTATTGGCCGTGAGCGTGGGTAAGCTTTGGATCACTTTTAGAGAAGTGCCAGTGTGGAACAATATGGCGTTGGTGTGGGCGCGATCTTTATATCGGGTTGGATGCGATCTGCCAAGAGGTTTGACCCATTGAGCTTCTAATGATGCGACAAGTTCTTGAATCTTAACTTGTAAACTGTTTCTATCACAAAGTGTTGTTATCAATTATCTATATACTTATTAATACGTGAATAGTAAAAATATTATGTACTCTTTTTTAAGTATATTGCGCGCACTGAGAACAGAAAGCTAACATTGTATTACAAAATACATTAAAATAAATTAAATAAAACACAATCTGTTCATGCTGCCACTGTCAAACACATGATTCTCTAATATTATATATATATATATATATATATATATATATATATATATATATATATATATATATATATATATATATATATATATCTTTATTTATAAAAATTAAGTGTTACATTGCTTGTCCGCGATGAACTCCTAAACTACAGAACTGATTTCAATGAAATTTCTCACACTGTGTGCAGTTTGGTCCAACTTGAGATATAGGATACTTTTTATCCCGATAAGTGACCTTCAATATTTTATTACGAATTGAAGGATTTTTATGGGAAGGGTCGTTGGAAAGGGCAGAACAACGTTTGCCTGGACAGCTAGTACATAATATATATAAACTAGGCACATAATTGTCACCATAGATAAATGTATATGTAGCAAGCTACAGATACGACAGTGACTTTTAGTCAAGTTTCCCAACTATGCGTTTTGGCGCTGCAGTCGCCCATTTTGACAGATGAGTAATAAAAAAAAATAAAAAAAATATAGCTTAGAGATTGCAAGCACACATCCTTCAAATCATCGATATCGATGTTTAGTGGTGTTCTTATTTTATCGATATCGACACAAGTGCATTATACAGGAATACTATTATTTAATGAAACACTTATAATACATTTACATTTATTTTTTATTCAAGCATACCAACATCATATACATACACACATAATCTTAGGATTAAATTATAGGTACAATTTGACGAAAACATAGCAATATTTATTGTACATTATATAAAGCAAGTATCAAATTAAATAAATTAAGCCACAGGAATCATATTTAATCATAGTGCTCAATATTTTACTTTACAAGTTATTTTTTATATTAGTTTTAAAACAGCTATAATTCAAATAGTTATGAATAAGTGAGTACCTTCCCTGTATAAGATAACGAACTTTTCGCTAGGATATGCTAAATTATTATTTGGTCTATATAACATTTATTTATTTATTTATTTATTTATTTATTCATAGGACACCAGCAGTGCACACATTATTACATTTAATTGAACGTGAGCTTAATCTAGGGACTGATGTGTGCACCCTTATAGGTGACACAGCATTACAAAATACTACATATAGGTATAAAAATTAAGACAGGGCAGAGCTACAATAGCTTATAAAGAAATATGTCACAAAAAATAATACTTAAAGATAATTTGTAACCAAGACAATAAAAAACATGCACATAACTAAGCAACAGCTGTAGGGAACGTGGATATTAAATTATAATTAAATTATTCACAAATTATTTATAATAGTGATCTATTACATTTTTTCTATATTTAGGGAAAGTATCATGAAAAATATCGACAATAGGCAACACACCACAGAGTGAATTATAGGTGTCACACATTCGCGGTACCGGAGCGTATGACCCCATGTTAGTCCTGAATTGAGGAGTGTGTAACAGTTTTGTTATTGGACGACGAGGGATATTGTATGGTACATTTAGGGAAAAGTATTGTAGTAGTTCACAACAGGCAGTCTGTCCGTTTACTATTTTATATAATACCAGCAGGTCGTGAATTTTTCTCCTACTATTCAGAGAAGGTATTTCAAAAAATGCTAATCGTTCTTCTTAGGGACACCTATGTGAATTTCCACTACATATGAAGGCAAGATGTCTTGTACAAGCTCTCTGAATACGTTCTATTCTTTGGGAGTGCACAGCGTATGTTGGGTTCCATATTGTACTCGCATATTCCAGTTGGCTCCTTACTAGGGTGTTAAAAAGTAACATTTGTTTGTTAGACGAGACAAACATTTTTTCCTTAAGTTTGTAGTGTTTGGAGTTTTGTTTCTTTATTAGAAATCCTATTCATTTTTCATCTAGGGTAAACCTGGCCATTTTGTTTTTTAAATTGTTTTAATTATACTAATAATAAAGTTATTTGTTTAACATTCAACTTCTCTATACTTCGACAGAGATTGGACATTAAGCAAGCCTTTGTGAGGCTTAGTCACCAAAATTTTAATATTTTTATTTTTTCATGAATGTCACCTTTCAATATTTTATTATTTGTTGCACCAATTGTGCCCGTGTAACCTAATAAAAACTTTTTCAAAACAAGCCAGGAAAACCTCAAAGTGCTTAATATTTTACTTTTCAAACTACATTTTACATTACTTCCAATACAGCTATAATTCAAATACTTATGAATAAAGTGAGTACCATCCCTGTACAAGATAAGTAATTTTTCATTAGTGGTAATGTTTTGATGCAATCCTTACAACGAATACCTTTCGATATTTTCTGACAAAATGTATTCAGTAGTGTAAGCTGAGCAGTGGTCTATAATTTTTTCCATGACTACATCACCCACCAGCAATTTTTCTTTTGCACTTGATGGTGAAGGGGATAGGAGACAACACTAACATTTAATAATGTGTCTCCATAATCCTCTTCACAATTAGAGAATGTGGACTAACCATGTTAGATAATATCAAATATTTAAAGGCATATATAAATATGTTTGCATCTAGGTCAACATTTCTATATTTTATAGCTATTATACATCCAAAAATAAATTTCTAAAGGGTCTTGGTTAATATTTAATGGATAATAATATTCTACATTATACTGTTCAAATAATAATTTGTAGACCCTTATAAAACTTTCAAGTTATCCATCCTTGTCGGGATGGTATGCGCACAAGTCGAGGTTTTCCTTCTTGTATAGCATGTTTGCTATTATATAGAACGGAGTCTACAAAACCATTTTTATTTTATTTTATTAATGGCTTCAATCCAAAAAGTATGAAGTTGTGAAGTTTGTTTAATCACTCGTCTTAACTTTCCTCTTTGCAAACCACCCGGTTATCCACTGACGCTGTCAGTGTGTCGAAAAATTCAACGACTTCTGCTGTTGAGGCCATTGTTGCGCCAGAGTTTGCATAGTGAAAATCATCTAAAAAAAGTACTTTTTAATTGAATTACTTTTACAGTTATTGCACCTGCAAGTCTTTCGCCAAAAGACACTTGTGTGCTTACAACAACAGACTTTGTTAACCTTTATACAATTGTAGTGTGGCTCACGGTATCCACTAATGTAATACCAATTATAAATTTAATGTAGTAATAAACAGCACTTAGCAGATATAGGTTGTCTCATTTAATAACGTCATTACATGGCGACCTTGCCAGGCAAGCTAGCCACCGATAGTAATAAACTCATAATAAATATAATACTTAATAAATACACACATTACCAAAATGAGGAAAATATTGCATAGAGCCATAAAAATAAATATTTAAAAAATAAAGCAAAACATGTAAAATTATAACGCAAAGAGACAGCTAAGAAGACTTGAGATGAGAAAAGAGGATTTTTTTAATAGTATAAGGGTGACAAATGAGCACACAGTCCACCTGATGGAAGGTGGTTGCTGTGGCCAATAGACATCTAATCTATCCTCGATTACGAATCAAAATGCAGATGCGTTCTCACCTGTGAGGACTAAAATGGAATGCCTCATTTCCAGTAAAAAGGGTATCCGGTTCTCTACACTCACCATACGAAACCCAACAGCGTTAAGCTGCTATTTTACGCTGGTATTCTGTGAAAGCGTGGTCCTTCCCTGGTCATGCCGAACCATTCATGCTACAACTAAACCACTAATATAGCTGCAGCATAGCTCTACCGCTTAAAAAATGGATGACAGAGATTACTTGTTTTTCCTCGGGTTAAAAAGAATATTGGTTGAGAGAATATAAATTGAAGTACACAGTGGTATTCACGAAGGGAATTTAATAACATTATCAAACCAACCATAGAGCAAACCAAATAAGAACATAATTATCAATTATGTTCCTAAAAAATTATCGAAAAATTTATTCAAGTGATCAGTTTTAGGAGGACTGAATTTTTTGTGTTTTATCTATAAGATAACAGGAAAAATGTTAATTTCAAGGAAACCAAAAAACAATAGAAAACAATGTGAAATATATGTTTGATGTATCTACTAAATAATTACTGTATAAAACGCAAATTATATTTTGTATAATACATATTTTGAAATGTCACATGAGTAATCTTAAATTCTCATTTAAAATTGTAATTTCATAAAATTAATAATATAATAAATATGATTGAAAACTATAGTTATTATATAATAAATATAATAACTATAGTCTTCAATCTTTTACCATTACTCATTTTATAGATGGAAAACTATTAAGACAAAGCAGGTGCTACTTGTATATTCATATCCTTATTATTTAAGCATGATTATTTTGATTTCAATGTGTAATGAAAAGTAAATTATGTGATTTATTACATATCATTTTTTTTAAGGTCAAAGATTATTTTATAGTATATTTTAAGTGGCTTAGAATATTCCATAATGAAATACAATTTTGTTTCTAAAATTTGAAACCATTTTACATTTTGAATAACTCCCGGATCTAGGTACAATTTAAATTAGAAAAGTTAAGTTACGTCTGTATAGGATTTCTCTGTACAAAATATTAATTTGATATAGTAATTAATTGTATTTCTATACCTGGTTTACCTAGTATTAGCAAAGATATTATTAAAAAAAAATGTAATTTATACCATTTCTTTTTTTCAAAGAATCATGCCCACTTTCCATACATTTAAAAACCTGATAGTGAAAGTTGATGTATAATTATAAAGTATAGTAGAAAACCTACATGTAAACTCAGAAAATAATATCATATAGTAATTTTTACGATTTAAACGCTACGAATCCCAAAATATACTAATGTCACTTTTTAGGTTAGGATTTGCCGTAACCAAATAGGTAATAAAGAAATAAATGTGCTATAACTTATTATTAACGCTCGAAGTTAAGATAACAATACTTATCTATAGTATGTGCCATATCGATTGAGAAAAACGGACAATGACCTCAGATATGAGCCGAGTGTCAAAAGGCGTAACTTACAAAATCTCAATTTAGATGTGATAACAATATTTAAATATTGATATTATTCCCACTTCTAGGTCAGCACATATGTTTTGTTTTTTTGTTTCTTAAATAATATTGTCTGTGGTTCCTATAAACATAGTAAAATCTTACGGTACATCGCGAAAAATGTGTTATATTTTATATTTCAATTTATGGTAAGTAACGCAGCAATTCATTTAATAACAGTTTCATATTAAAAAAATATTTGAAGCAATATAATCACCATATTGAGCTTTTGCAAATTCATCCCTTTAAAATAAACAAAACGCGCGTTACGTCAGTTCGTTCTAAAAGAAACGTGACAATGGCAGCCAGAGATGCGTCACCTTTTTTGGGCCGGTCCGCCATTTTGTTTTCATTCGTGTTCGGATAGCGCTTGCGTGTGTACGTCTCGGGTAATTCATAGCATTCATTGCATTGTTTTAGTTGAGTTTTTACTGTTAAATTTGTTATATCGTTAAGTTTTTGTTTTTTGAATCTGTTATATTAGTTTTACTGTGACGGTCGTTACTAAATCGACATGAGTTCAGGAGAATTTGGTGAAGGACCCGGTCCTTCAACATCAAGTGGAAAGAGACGTCGCCGACCCATAATAAACGTAGCAGGTACGTACAAATAGGTACAAATGCGACGACGTAGCCTTTCTATTTCTTAAAGCGCTCTTTTTATGTGACCATGTGGTATTTATTTTCTAAAACAATATGTATTTATGTGATGTAGTACTATGGTAGTATATTTTTGTCATTTATTTACAGGCCCATCTTCTGGAGCACCTTTAACGTCACCAGTAAAAAAGAGAAAACCTACCACTTTGTCGGTCGGGGAACAAGAGATTATCATTAATGTATACAAATATGTCAAAAACACCTGGCCCGAAGACGTGTATCCTTCAAACGTTAATATGGTAGAAAAGGTTTCGGAGATCTCAGGAGTCAGCAAGAGCACTATATATCGCGTATTAAGCGTGTATAGAGATTCCCATAAAATACCAGAAAAGGGAATAATTAATAAAAGAAAAAAGTCTGTAATTGACAAGTTGGACGATTTTGATAAATCGGCTATAAGAGCGAAAGTGCATCAGTTCTTTCTTGCAGGAGAATTACCGACTTTAGACAAAATTTTGCTCAGTATAAATCAAGATGACCAGTTGCCAAACTTGAGCAAAACTTCCCTGCGACGTGTGTTGCGCCATTTAAAATTCAAATATATAAAGAGAAACAGAAAAAGTGGTCTAATAGATCGCCCAGAGATAGTTCTGTGGCGTACCAGATATTTGAGAGAAATACAAATATTAAGAAACGAGGGACGTAACATTTTTTACCTTGACGAAACATGGATTAACGCAGGTCATACTATGGGAAAGGTATGGGAAGACACCACAATTGAATCTTCTCGTCAATCACGGTTAGAAGGCTACTCTACTGGCGCGAAAGCCCCTTCGGGTAAAGGAAAGCGATTAATAGTTGTACACGTTGGCAATGAAAATGGCTTTTTGGAGGGATGTGATTGGGTATTTGAATCATCATCTACTGGTGACTACCATGAGAGTATGGACGCTCTCCATTTCGAGGACTGGTTTAGAAAAGTAATAGAAAAACTGCAAAGCGGCGATGTCATAGTTATGGATAACGCTAGTTACCACTCCAGACGTTTAGAAAAAACCCCAACAATGTCTTGGCGGAAACAAAATATGCAGGAATGGCTAGAATCTAAACAGATCGCATACGTGCCCTCGGACACAAAGACCCACTTAATGGAAAAAATAAAGGCAGTTAAAGATAACTATCGAAGTTACGTCACCGACGAGATGGCAAAAGAAAAAAGCATCACAGTGGTAAGGTTACCTCCTTATCACTGTGAGCTTAACCCCATTGAACTTGTGTGGGCAGATGTGAAAGGGTACGTTGCACGAAAAAATACAACTTTCAAGTTAAAAGATGTTAAAAATTTACTTAAAGATGGTTTAACTCAAATCACGCCAGATAAATGGAAAAACTGTGTTCAGCATGTCCTTAAGGTTGAACAAAAAATGCGTGGCATGGATGATAGAATTGACCAAACTGCAGATCGCTTTATAATTAATGTTACAGATAGTTCATCAAGTGAAGATACGAGTGATGATTGCACCGAATAAAAATAAAGTTCTTATATAATATTAAAAATAAAGTTTTATCTTTTGCATAAGTACGTACTTATTCGGTGTCGTTATCACTCGAATCTTTATATGTGTTATAAATTAATGTTTTTTGTTGTTAAATGAATAAAGTACTTTATAACAATAGATGATTTTTCTTCTACAGCGATCTTTCACATAACTTTTTAATAATAGTTAATAAATATATATTATATCAATCATTATAAAAAAATCATTATAAATAAAGAAAGTACTACATATAAAATGTGCCTATATATTGAAGGTTTGTAACCCCTGGTTAAACGACCGAAAGGTCATTGTCCGTTTTTCTCAATCGATTTGGCACATACTATAGTTATGGTCTAAAACGTCTTTTTTACTTTGTGAATTTCTTGAAACCAACTGCCCCTAAGTCACCGCTTACTCTCGATGATTGTCATCGTAAATTGAGTGTCTAGCTCTATCTGCTATTCCTTCAGCACACATAAATACTTACTAACTACATTTAGTTCATCTTGTATTGTCAAAATGACCACTTATCAACCAAACACATTTCATTGGCCTATGGTATATACTTACTGATGAACAAAATGGGATAAACCAATAAAACAGTATATTAAAGTGGCATGGTTTATTAATTATCATCATTTTCACTTAAATCTCTCACCACCACGTCATCCAGAAATTCTGCTGGAGCAGAAATATTTTCTTGATACCATATAGGGTTTTAAAAAGAAGTAACATAAACAAAATGGCACAGTACACAACGAGACGCAAATGCAACAACGAAGAACTGCGCCGATGCCAATTGCAGAACTGTCAAATGTCAAAAAAAATCCGTTTCATTCGTCCGCACTCGATGACATACTGAATGATTAATTTATTTTATTATTATATTATTTTATATTAATATGTACTATACAAATACAAATAAATAAATACTTACTGATTAAATAAAACATAAAATAATGTAAAAAACTCAGAAGCAGAGTTAAATAAAGTAAAGTAGCAGTGTATAAAATGGAACGTCTAAGAAAAAGGGTAGTTGAGATGCGTTCAAAACATATAATACGTTTACCCTTGACGTAGAATAAACTTATAGAAATATGTAAAAATATTTTTTTCCTGCGTTTCTTTTAACATAGTGATAAGCGTAATTAATTTACAATTCAATTAGCTCAATTTTAAGATTTATTTCATTTCTATACATTGTCAGGTGAAAAATGGGCATTGTTCTTTCCGATAGATGTTTATTTCTTGACAGCGATTGGGCTTTAACAAGTCTTCGTGAAACTGAGTCATCTAAAGTGTTAGTTGCAATCTTTGTCAAAATATTAACCAAGTTTCTCTTCTTTGATACTATTTTCTTCACTAATGTTACCTGTAATGAAATAAATAAAATAATTAAGTATCATATTTTGTTACTGAATGATAAACATAGAAATATTAATTTATTATTTAGAACTTTTGATGTGTTTGACTTGTTTTGACCACCCTATAAAAGCCCTTGCATTTAGAATAAGATTCATTATAGTTCTCATCGTAGTAATGTAATCACGTAGTTAAGGAAGTCAGTATTGCACTGAATTAGTTTTAATACATTATTGTAATGTAATAGTTATTAAATGTCATCGAGACATATTTGTAGTTTTTAAAAAGCGTCAGCACCACTCCCGAAACTTATATGGCGCAGCCAGCACACAGCTTACAGCTGAGTTCAAGTACACTCAAATTGGTCTTGTCCACAGTTCCGGATATCCTAGAACCAAATAAGGTTATTAAATCAGGAGCTGAAGAAACCTTCCTATCTAGACAAGAGCAGCTCTACGGGTAGACATGGCAGTGAGCGGACTTTAAGTAAAGCTTTAACTATCCTGTCCCATTCTAGTTATTTCCTGTGGTTATTTCTTTATGGCTCTATGTTGTAACTTTTGAACTAAAATCGTTGAAAGTTATTTGACTTCTGCACAAAACTTGACAGTTATTAATTAAGTAAATGTTATTATAAATAAAATAAATTGGATTAAATAAAACAAAGTATATAATAGTAAGTAAATATAATCTTAAGAAGTGCTAAAATTATAGAAAAAGAATAGTTAACAGAATATTTTTGTATATGTGGTACGTATAACGTGGTAGAGCCATGCTGCAGCTATATTAGTAGTATAGTTGTGCTCTCACAGAATACCAGCGTAAAATAGCAGCTTGACCTTGCTGTGTTTCGTATGGTGAGTGTAGAGAACCGGCGACCCTTTTTACTGGAAAAGAGGCATTCCATCTTAGTCCTCATGGGTGACAACGCATCTGCGTTTTGATTCGCAAACGGGGATAAATTTAGATGTCTATGGGCCACAGCAACCACTTACTATCAGGTGAACTGTGCTCTTGTGTCCCCTTATCCTATAAAAAAATATACATGTATTGATTTTTTTTAATAAAAATGGAACAAGGAAGACTATGTCACTTTCTTCAAATTAGACCTAAGGATCCAACAAGCTTGATCATCATGTTTGATGGTGATCAATGTATTTCAAGTTTATTTATTAAGAAATGTGAATTTATTATAAGATTTTTTATGACATAAACAAAATTGCATATACAAACAATATACTATATATTTTATTGTGTAACAATTACATTATAGGAAAAGATGCATCTCTTTTTAAGATTCTGGTGATTCTAGATCAAACTGCAACTGAATTAGAAAATATTCTTAGTGGTTTCAATAGCTACTTAAAAAAAATTAAATAAATTATAGTTAACCAACTTCAGAATCCACACATAATAATTCAGAAGGTTTTAGATATCCATTCATTTTGCAAATAATTTTAATTAGATTTAACCACATCATTAAATTGACAATTACATGGAGCAGAAAATAATTCCTATGGCCTTATAATATTAATATTGGTATGATACTTAGAGATGGCCATGTTAGTGTAAGTGATGAAAAGTAGATTATAATTAAGGTTTCAGATTTAAATGTTACGCATGAGCAGTTAGAATTTAATATTAATAGATACATGAACTTAAATACTTAAATAAGCATGTTAGAATTATATTGACAAAAAAAACTAAACATTCAATTAATATAATGTTTCAAACTGAATTTGAAATAAATTCCAGTATTGAACAATTTGAACAGTTATCACCTTCATTTAGAGTCAAACAAGGCATTCTAAACTCCCTAAGATATATTATTAAGATTATTACTGGTAACTTTGATTATAAAAATGCTATTAAGTATGAAAATAAAATTGGTAATTTAAAAACTCGTCGATACACACTAGTGAACAAGATTAAAATAATGAAATAAATAGAATCTCTTGTTAAAATAAGTACCATTTACAAGAAATAATTTTATCAAGATTGATTTAAATTCAAATTTATTTTTATTTGCGAATACAAGTAATATAGGTACTACAGGTAACATCTTTGAAAAAGATACATGTCATTGTAATGTGCCTATTGATGCATTGCTTAAATACTAATTAATTGAGTAATATCATTTCTTAGTTATGTTTTAAATTATTTTTAAATTTATGAATATTCTCCGTTTGTGAAACATAGATGGAACTTTATTGTTGATTTTAAACAGCGTGCCAAAAACGCTCTATCTAAATAAAGCTGTCTGATGAAATTGTATAATTTTACTGTCAATTACTAAATAATCATTAAATATTTCCAAATAAGTTTTTATAAATGTTACATCTTGATAAATATGCAGTGTTGGAAATGACAGTAATTTAAATTTTTTAATTCTTGATATATTTGAGAGTTAATGATATGTAATTTTATTAATATTTACAATTTATTTTTACACAATTTCCAATCACTCTACACTAGATGGAATGAAATCGAAACTTCTGTAATCTTTAGCAAATTAGCAATTTTACTTATAGATATTGAAGAATTGTTAAAATTATTAAAATCAGCAGAGTTAACAAATTAATTGATATACCCCATAAGTTATAACAATAAAGTAAAAATAGAACAATATATAAAATTGAGGGAAGTCAAATAACATTTGTTTTAGATACCAATTATACAAAAAATTAATACCCGTCACGTTACCACTTCCTCTAAACTATAATTTTAATTGTTTAATACTCATACCTACTAGTAAAAGGTTCTGAAACAGTCTTGTTCGCTCAGTCTTGCAACTACCTATGTTCCTCCACTATGACGACAAGTCACAACTTTAAGTTGAAGATGCTTGTATGAATTCTTTAATGACATTCTCAGATAGTATGAGCTCCTGCCTTCCAGTACCAGCCGAAAAGCAGATCTATCATCTTGGACATTAGTGATTTAATAAATCTTGAACATTTAAATAACCTTTTAAAATAAGGAAAGTGAAATAAAATATAACTGTGAAAATTTTATAAATGTAAAAAGTGTTGTGATTTAGAAGATGTCAATCACATCATTATTTGTTAAAACAGAACTAAAATTTAACCATATTCGAGCAGCATCTTTGAAAATTTGCAATAAATTGTTTCTTTTTTCGCAAAGTTTGTTCTTGTGATATTTTTATAACGATTTAAGTATTAAGCTATACAATTTTTTGTCTTTCAATAGTTACAGAGACAATATTTTAAGTGACTGCCACTTTATACCATGTAGTGATAATTAAAAATGGCTGGTGAACTAATCACAAAGTGATGCAATGTTTTTTAATAAAAATGCATAATTCAATACTGCATTACTGGAGTCCACTTGATACCCACTTAGAAATCACAACTTTCAGCAGTCGAAATTTAAGTACCTACCATGATAAGTAATAAAATTACTCACCTGTTGCTGTCAGAGGCACACCATGAGGTATTTAATCGTTAGTAAGCAAGCATCTATAAGAGTACCTATCGAAGTTTTCTGTCTTGTCAAGTAACTATTCTTTGGAAAGTTCAATGATCTGGGGACTTATGGATACTATGAAATACATCCACAAGTTTCTTAAATTATCGTTTTTAGGGAATCTGCACCAAGACAGCACTTTTCGTATTCCATACAATATGCACTACACCAGCACAAAAACAGAATATTGTTATTGTCACAAATAGCGGAGGAAACTTTGCGTCCAAGATCTCAACGCAACATAAATGCGAGAAAATACACTTGCGCTAAACTCATAACTCGGGCGACAATTAGATTAGATAAATAATGGCATAATGGCGGCAATCAATATCGATAATTTTGACAATTTGCTTTGACAATACAATATGGCGTTTTTTTAAAATGGCGTCCGTAGACAGAGAATAAACTTGCGACGGTAGCGCCAAATGGCATAGTATGGAACTAAGCTGTCACGGGCCTGATTGTCACATGGACAAATTGTCGTTTGTTGACGTTCATGCCTCAGAAGTTCATACCGCAAATGACTCAGAGTAAGTATAAGCATAATAATATATTATTACTCTAAGGCCAATGTCAAACTTCTAATTTTCTGTGGTCAAACAGTCGTACAGAGTAGAGATTGTCGTTAAAGAATCTTAAAATATTGCCAACTAATAATGCCAGATAGATTGATTAAACTGTGAATTTTGTGTGATGATGTTATGATCTTTGCAGATAGACTTCAATATTTTAAGGTGAAAGCGTCAGGGTGGCCCGCGAAATTCAAATTTTCTTACGTTTTTTTTTTGGAATTTGCAGGTCAGTGTTAGGTTTTATGTTTAACAAAATATGATTCGCGACCGTAATGAGTATGTGTCTACAGAAATATTATCATTAAAATCACCAATACAATCCTCTAAGTTCATATAATCCCTTTGAATGAGTTTTTCTGGAAATAGCCATACAATGGGATAATACGAACTTAGAGGGTTGTATTGATGATTATAATGATTATAATTCTGTAAATACATACTCGTTACGCTCGCGAATCATATTTTGTTAAACATATAACCTGACAGTGACCTGCAAATTGCAAAAAACGTAAGAAAATTCGTATTTAGCAGGCTACGCTAACGCTTTCATTTTAATATGTTATCTTTATCGATACTCCGAAAATTGGCAGATTTTATGTTTTTATACAAGGTGCTTGGAAATGAGGTGCCCAATTTAAATTTCGCACTCCAATGAGAACTCCTAGCAAAGCAATTACACTTCTTTACGCACCTCGTCGTAGAACTGTTTTCAGTGCGCATTCGGCATTCGCAAGGCTTTGTAATTTTTTTAATGTATGTAGTATTATCACTACATACATTAAAATTTTTAACTACATACGTTGATGTTAATTTTAATTCCACGTGCCAGTTTTATAGGAATTTGTGTAAGTACTTCAAACATAGCGAAAGTACAGATCATGTACTTAGTTGTTAATTTAGTAAAATACACACCCACATCCACACCCATCCACATCCACACCCCCATCCCACCCCCCACACACACGCATATGCATGCACGCAATATCACATTCTTGAAAAATTAAGAATTCTTTAGGTTATGTAAATAGTAATAAATTGTAAATTAATAGCATGCTGTAATTACCTTTAAGTGATTGTACATTTAAAAATAATACTACCGTAAATTCTAGATTAAAGATGTAATTATGTAACAATTGTTGGTAATCCTAATAAATAGTTTTAAAAAAATGTCCTTTTTATATAGCGGACAGATATACATCGCCGCTGTGGGAATGTCTTGTGCAGAGGCTGATCACTGGACCCTCCACCCCCATGATGGTCTGTCTCGGCACAGGGTATTACTTTATTTCCCTAGATTTTAAGCAAACCATTGTTTTACTAAGACTTGTTGTTATTATTATTATTGTATTACTAACCCACATATGGATGTTTAATTATCCGAAAGAAAGAATTTTGTTATATTATTATTATTATATGTTGTATGTGTATGTGTAATAATGTGCGGTTGTTGGTATAAATACAGATTTCTTAAGTTACAAATCTAAAAATGTAATAAATTACGGTTGAATTCACTAGGCGAACACACTAGTACAGACAATTTGCTTTCGATTTTTCTCTGTCTCTACATCGATCTCTACATCCATGTCTCTATGTGTAGATAGACATAAAGATATAAATGTAGAGATAACATTTTCCTCGTTACCTCTCCTGCACAACTAAAATAATCAACAAAACAATTTATTACGTAACATACTAATATTTTCACTTAAAGAAAATATATGGAGCATATATTTTCATTTTATTTTCATTATTATCAATCGGAGACCATGAGTTCTTTTTGGCCTTTCTCAGAGTCATGTATTGTAGTAGCCCACATGACATTTGTATTTAGTCGTATAATCAAATTAACTCTTAAAACAACACGTCTTCTTACTGGCACCCTTCTATATAAAAGTCATTTCGTAAAACACTTACGGGACAAAAACGGGTCATGGGTGACGGACAAATATTATTAAGTGGCGAAGCTTGCGAAGACACTTATTGATTTCACGATGTCTGTCTGTCTGTCCCACAATTATCTCGAGAACGGTTTCCAATTTTCAAATTCTGTTTTCAGCAATCGATTACTGATCACCCAGGCATCTGAACCTCCTATTTTGAAACTGATTGCTCAACGGCAACCGTTAGAAACCGCTACAAAGCTGATAGCTTCGCCACTTTGCTATGCTGTTAGCTTGCTAGGTTTATTATATTGTTGCACCTGTTTCCTTGTGTAAAATCTATCTTGATTTTTTTCTTAATTTGCTGAACTCTGCGAAATAATTAAATTTACATTCACGAACATCATTAGACAATTCTCAATTCTGATTTCACTGGCAAGGAACCTTAATAAGTTCGAATGCCCTTACCCACACAATTTACTCATATTTGAACTTATGACATGTAATTTTGCACTTTATGCGCACATTTTAAAGTTGAATTTTGAAAAATATGAGTCTAGCACCTGTGTCATTAAATCAATAATGGCTGCTTCACACTGCAGTAGTTAAAAGGTAAGGTAATGTTTACATAGAAATTAATCTCTATGGGTCCTTCTTCATCAGACCCTAAAAGTGCAATGCTGGACATGGGCTTCTCTACGTGAGGAGATTTGGCTTGCCGGCACGCTTGGCAGGCCGATTGGCAATTGGCAAACGCAGTTAAATACGTCTCGCATGTATGTCTATACCTGTCACTAGTTCGCCAACACATGTCTGATTGCATTTTACAATTTTAAACGTGGTAAAGCTGTGCTGCATAATATTGTTGTAGCATAAATGGGGCGGTTTGACGGAGTTGGAACATACTCTCACAGAAAAGTGTAAAATAGCAGCTTTATGTTATAATGAGTGTATAGCATCATAAAGCGTTTTTACTAGACTAGAGGCAATACATCTTAGTCCTAAGGGTTACCAACGTATCTACATATTATGTAGATGTCTATGAGACACAGTTTCATTACCATCATCATCATCATTCATATCATCATTTGTCACTCATATTCCTATTCCTATTATTTTTTAAAAGCAAGTTTTCGACAGATGTCGGTATAATAATCTAGTTAATGCCAGACCTACAATACCCAGACTGGCAACCGGGTGTATCGGTGAACTTTTCCTAGCTTATGAAGAAACATGAATAAGAATTACAAATTTAAATAAAACTAATTTTACGGATTTTATCGCGTATATTAACTTATTTTATATTCCCGACGTTTCGGGCACTTTTCAGCACCCATGGTCACTGGGGGGACTGAGGTGTATGACGTCCCAATGTCATAGTTAACCACGGCTACCTTCAGATTAAAAATTATTAATTTTTGTTCCGATCTACGCAGTATGAACTTACAGTATCATGAAATCTTGCAGTTGTATGCTTGGGTTGGGATTTAATTTTATTAATTATGGGATCCCAAGCAGGTGGTAGCACCCAGCCATCTTCTCTATTGAAATTAGGATGTTTTTTGATTTCAGTAGCCTCGCGAATCATCCTTGGAAGGAATCGGTATTCTTTAGCGAGGATTCGTGGTCTATCAAATCTAATGTAGTAACGGGTGCGATCCTGTACGTGTTCACAGACTGCAGACTATTCTATTCTTCACATCAGCTATGTGTTCTTTAACGCGGGTTTTTATGGATCTTTTAGTTTGTCCTATATAAGAGAGACCACATTCACAATCAAGCTTGTACACTCCTTGCAGAGCAATAATATTCCTCTGCATCTTGCAGAGGAATATTACACTTGACTGATGGTAAAAACTGACTAATCTTCTTCGGCGGCTTGAAGTATGTTTTAATGGAAGCACGCTTCAAGATGTAGCCAATCTTGTCAGTGACACCTCTGACATATGGCACTCGCTCGACTGTGGCCGGCTTCACTCGTTCACTGTGACGTAGGCGCGGGACCCGAATCTTATTGTCGTGCAAAACTTGCTTTACGTGTTGGAGCTCGGCGGCCAGGTGTTTACTGTCACAGATCCCTTGTGCTCTCTGAAACAAAGATTTACCCACGGTAGCTAACTGTGAAGAATGATGGTGAGAATCACCGTTTAAATATCTATCTGTATGGGTCTTTTTTCTATACACAGTGTGGCTCAAGGTGTTATCAGGATTCCGAATTACTAACACATCTAGAAAAGCTAAAGAATTGTTTGCTTCTAACTCCATAATGAACTGAATTTTAGAATTTAAGGAGTTAAGATGGTCTAAAAATTCAGTTACATTATCTAAAGGTAGAAGAAGAGAAGCACCAGCTTTAAACATAACAGAATCATCGAAATCGGTTCACCTAGAAAAAAATTCTGAAGTAACACACATTAAAAAAATACAGTCTTCTCTTTTTTTTAAAGTTGTTTCAAAACCAGCAGTCACAATCATTTATCACGCAGCCCAGTCATAGCTGAATTTATTTAGGAAATATGACTTTTATTAATATAACAAGGCTTTAGGTGAATTGTAAGGGGAAGTTTGACCAGGTGTTTTCGTACTTCAGTGGCCAGCCCATCTCAGCGGGTGATTGACGACGCGAACTGCCCTAACGCCTCGTAACGGTATTCAAGTGATAAGCGATGACGATTTAATAACAAAATAAATACACATAATATTTCCGTACAATAGAACTGTATTTACTCGCTACAACATTGGGAACTAAAACAGGAGATAGAAAATAATAAAAAAAACTTCGGCTGCTATATATGGCAAATAAGACTTAATGACGATAGGTGAATGAATGAACACGTTACATAAAATACAGAGTAATCTGCCGTAACGGTCACCTCAAGCAACCTCAAGTTCGCGTAGTGTATATTTTCTTTGCCTCAAGCGAATTGTTGTTGATGTTTGAAATTTTAAGTCGTTTGACATTATGCATTATGACATGACCATGCCATATAGAAATACATTTTTTATTTCTTTTTCTCTTTTTTACATCTTATACTGTTTTATTTAATTATGATATGAAATATTATTGTAATTTTCTAATTTTAATTATTCAATTGCATGTCGACGTAATATTTGCATACCGATAAATCGGTAAAATATGCATGTTCACACTATGTTATAAGGCCTTAAAATGTACCATGGTTTATGCAAATAAAAATTTATGATTATCATTATTATTAACCCATGCAGCGCGAAGAATAGACAAACAGTAGAGAAGAAAGATGCTCGAGTTCGAGAGACTCCAACTAGATGTAGTGACGAGCTGGTAAGAGATATGGGAAGTCGATGAATGTAGGTGGCTCTTGAACCTATTTTATGGCATTGCTTGGGAGTCTCTTTCGTATTAGTACTTATGTTACATAATTCATAAATAAGAATATTATACGAAAAATCAACTTACTAAATTAAAAAAAATTAAATTTACAGTTAAAGTTAAAAGCTATTATGTATATGTCCCACCACTGTCCACAGTCCTCCTCTAATTTTTGAGAGAGTTTTTGGACTATAAAGTGAGCTGATCCGATGGGTGTTGCCCGACTTCCCATGTTTTTTTAACTCTCAGACATGCAAATATTTTCCTTCACCGTCGAGCCCGTGGTAAATCAGTGAAATTGCAATAAATAATTTAATCGGTGCAGGCGGGGATTGAATCTGGGTTGCTCGTGTTTTGCAAACGCTTAGACATTGAGATACAGCGGCTCAAGCACCACGGCTAAAATAACACAAATTAAATAAAATTGCACTAGAATAATATACTGTGATGGTAACCGCTATCCCTTACAACTTAATCCAAATCATAAGAAACCACAGACCAATTCTACTTGCGCACATTATAGTCTATTTGTTACGCCCCCGAGGTAATTTATCCTTTTTATCCCTAAAACTATAAATCTGTAACCTCCGTCTCGTTATTGCCTCATAATGGAAGACCCACGGGAATTAAGAAATATCCAATCCCGAAAAGGTTATTATAAATATCTTTTATTTAAATTTGTAGTTATCCGATAAATTTAGTGAACATAATAAGCATCAACGGTGCTTTAGGGCCAACCCAAAGCCGAGAATATTTATATAATTCATAAATTGTTCTATTCTATTCATCTGATGATGATTCACTGATGAACTTAGGCCTCCCCCGTAGGTTGCCTAATACAGGAGAATTCGTCATAGTTGCCACGCTAGGGAGACGGGTTCGCAACCGCTGTTTTTTTTATTTTCAGTTGTTATCAGGAAGATGCTGCCACCCATCTCCAGTTTCAATTTCACTCTGTCGCCTCTTACGACACCTACGAAACGATATGGGGATGTTCTTACACCGCCACTACACGACCATAAATTATTCGGACAAATGGAATAGACCTGAGTTTAACCAACCCCAAACAGCTGCATCCAATTGTAACCGGTTAAACATAGGTGTGTTCGCACTTCGACTTTTATTCGTAATATAAGGAACAAGCATTAAAGTTAAAGTAGTAATTAAAAAACCTGACTGCGTAAAAAAGTTTACTGAAAAGATATTTTTTTATACCCTATATCACTACTAACTATGATGTAATACGTGGTAGAGCCATGCTGCAGCTATATTAGTAGTATAGTTGTAGCACGAATGGGTCGGCTAGACCGGGGAAGGACCACGCTCTCACAGAATACCAGCGTAGAATAACAGCTTAACGTTGCTGTGTTTCGTATGGTGAGTGTAGAGAACCGGAGACCCTTTTTACTGGAAAAGAGGCATTCCATCTTTAGTCCTCACGGGTGACAATGCATCTGAATTTTAGTTCGCAAACGAAGATAAATGTAGATGTCTAAGGGCCACAGCAATCACTTGCCTTCAGGTGGACTGTATGCTCGTTTGTCACCCTCATTCTATAAAAAAATAAGACAAATCTAACAGCATCCCATCTGAAGAACACTACCCTCCTTCCGGGGCAGTCGGGTAAAAACCAAGGAAGCTCATTATATCCACGCATTTTTAGTCTTTAAAATTTCTCTCTCTCTCTCTCTTCCTGGCTATGTGTCGCACATGGTGGTGGGGTCAGCCTTTCTTGTCTTACGCCTCCACTTCGCTCTGTCCTCGACTTCGTTTTCGGAGACTTCGCACTCTCTCATGTCCTTTACCACTGCATCTTTCCATCGTGTTTTGGGTCTGCCCCTGGATCTTCGACCTGGGATGGAAAGTTGTAGTGCCAAGTTCCCTACGTAGTCGGGTGGCCTCCTCTTCACGTGCCTATACCATCGCAGCCTACTTTCCTGCATCTTGTCAGCGATGTCGCGCACGCCCAAGCTTCCTCGCACGTACTCGTTGCGGATTTTGTCGAGCTTGGTAACGCCGCACATCCACCTCAGCATCTTCATCTCGGCAACTTGCATGGTATGCACATTCTTTTGAGTTACGGCCCATGTTTCACTGCCATACAATAGGACTGGTCTGATGATGGTCTTATAGATTAAACTTTTAAGTTTGACCGGCATTCTCCTATCGCACGTGACACCAGTCACTTCTCGCCACTTTAGCCACGTTGCGGCTATTCGGTGCTGAATGTTAATTTCCAAGTCCCCAGAACCGCTCATCATACTACCCAGATACTTGTATTGATCACACGAGTTGACCAATTATCCATCGATGGAAATTGGACTGTTGTTTGTATCTGGGTCTTTGAAGGACATGAACTGAGTCTTTGCCACACTCAGCACTAGGCCACCGGTCTGTAACTGATGTTTCCACGACACGAGTGCCTCTTGCAAGTGAGCGCGGCTGTCTGTGCAGATGGCTACGTCGTCAGCGTATATAAATGTCCACATTGCTGAATTCTGTGCCGCTTCAGTGAGTGAGTCCAGAACCAAACAAAACAGAAAAGGGGCTCAATACAGAACCTTGGTGCACTCCTTCTGTGACCGCTATCGACCTGGTCTCACCCACCACCGTCCGAACCATTGATCTCGCATCTCTGTACATGTCGGCAATGATGTTAACGTAGTGTTTGGGGACATTTTTCTTACGAAGGCTCCACCACATCGTATCCCTTGGGACACGATCAAACGTCTTTTCCATGTCCAAAAATGCGACATATAATGGTCGGTTTTTCGCGCGATACTCTCCGACAATCGTGTTAAGAGCAAACATCGGATCCGTGGTAGACAATCCAGGTACGAAGCCATAGTGGTTCTTAGACAGCTCGCACTCGGATCTTATGCGGCTGTCAATTACCCTCTCATAGAGCTTCATGGTGTGACTGAGGAGCTTGATTCCGCGGTAGTTGTTGCACTCGTACTTACTACCTTTTCCCTTGTAGATGGGAACTATAGTGCTCAATCTCCACGCCTTTGGCATTTTTGAAGAGAACAACATACAGTTAAAGAAATCGGTTAGCAGTACGAGTCCGCGTGGACCTAAGCATTTCCAAGCTTCCACTGGTATTCCGTCAGGTCCAATGGCTTTCTTGTTGGACATTTTGTGTAGGGCTTTCTTTACCTCATCAGGGTGTATTGGAGGTATAAGTCCTGCATTCACTTCCAATCCAGGAAGTTGTGTGGCAGCTAGATGGGGTAGGGATAGTAGCTGTTCGTAGTAATGATGCCAAGCTGTTATGACATCATGGTCTTTATATAACAAGTCGCCATTTGGACCTTTGACAGTTTTACACCTGGCCGGATCCTTTGTGCTTTGACAACGCTGTTTTGCTAGCTTATATATACACTTTTGGCCTTCTTTTGTGTTTAACTTACTATAAAGCGTTTTCTGGGACTGCGCACGTTCTTTGGCTATAACTTTCTTGGTAACTTTTTTAACTTCTTTGTACTTTTCCCGATCTTCTGGGGTTAAAGTGGACTGCCAGGTCTTAAAAGCATCTTTCTTTTTCCGTATTACATATTCTTTAAAATAAACATCTAATTTATAATCAACGTTTTTATTAGAATACTTTATACAAGGTCATAAAATTAATGCAAAGGCAACAAGGTAATGTCAAAAAAACCTTGTCACAAAAACTCGGAGTTAATGGCAACTCAAGACTAGTCCACGAGTTGATTAGACGAGTTAAATTAGTATATAAATAATGCTACTTTTATGAAAACTGTCCCCACTAGATGGAGTGACGGCCTGCTAAATGCTAATGCATGAAGTCGACGGATGCAGGTGGCTCAGGACCGTACTTTGTGGCATTCCTTATGTTCAGCAGTGGACTTGTGAAGGGCTGTAATGATAATGATAATGATGACCTCGTTACAAAAGCTATTTCACTGCTATGTATATAAGGATGCTCTAAGTTACCATATAACGATGCTCTAAGTCATACAGCGATCTATATCAGAGTAATTCTCGGAGTTTATCTGCTTGATTAGTAGACAACGTTACACCAAAACAGTATTTATCAAAGTAAAAAAAATCTCACACATGCTCCACGATCAACAAAATACAGTCATAGATATACAGGAAGAAGCAAAAAAAACTGGAACCCGGCACAAACGGATGTTTTATGGTAGAGCAAGCAACCCCCTACATGTGAAGTCTTGCACATACCGTATAAAAATTATAACAAAGCAATTTAAACTATATCACGAACTGTCAGCGTATAAAATGGTTTGATTGCATAATTAAGTGTCAGGTTACTGTGTACGCAGATGGACAGATTCGCAAATGGATAAATGGTAAGGGAGCACATTGTGTTTGAGCAAGATGATCATAATTTAATTTTAAATTTCGTAATGGCAAAGTTAAAATCCAGTTATTTAAAAAAATCATTAAAATTAATTTAATATAGGTTTATTTATCATTGTAACTGTCTCGTTGGTGTAATAGTTGTAAGCATGACAGCTCATCATGAGACCCCGGGTTAGAATCGAGCCATACAATTAATGGACGCCTGCAGTTAACTTCAAAAAAAAAGGTTACAGGTGTGTTACCACCTCTGAGGACTAAGAAAGTATTTTTGGAACGAAGTTCCTTATCGGACGGTACGGGTTTGGCGGATGGGAGCTAGGCAACAAAAAGTGTAAGATTTTTTCGTCACTACCCCTTGTGACATAGTGTATTTTATTTTAAATGACACTTCATTTTAATAGACGCTAGTAATACATTTATTTGTATTTGTTAATGAATAATATAATACGTTTATCAATAATAAGGAACTTCGTTCCAACTGAGTGCTCCACGACACTCACGCATGTTTTTTTTATAGGATAGGGTGATAAACGAGCACACAGTCCACTTGATGGTAAGTGGTTGCTGTGACACATAGACATCTACATCTATACTCAATAAAAAATCAAAATGCAGATGCGTTGTCACCCATTACTAAGATGGAATGCTTCTTCCAGTAAAAAGGGTCTCCGGTTCTCTACACTCACCACACGAAACACAGCAGTGTTAAGCTGCTATTTTACGCTAGTATTCTGTGAGAGCGTGGTCCTTCCCTGGTCTAGCCAACCCATTTGTGTTACAACTATACCAGTAATATAGCTGCAGCATGGCTCTACCGCGTATAAAATGTATGTCTCACAACTGTTATAATGACTGCCATTTACACTGGCTTTTCGCGAATGCGTGGCCGTATTTCCCCGCCCGAACCAACTCTTTGATTCTGAAGCGATTCAGATGCATCTTAATTATCAAAACTGGTTACATGTGTGTTCACTTATGCTATATATGGTACGTAACGCTAGAAAAAGTCGATTCAGTGCGTACTAAAACAATGCTGACGCACCTTAAATACTGCCATTGCTCTCCTATAGATGAGATAGAGACGATGTACATCTGTGATAAACATACAGAAACAGAAACATTTTTAGTCAACGTAGATTATAAATAATACTTATTGAAAGTCACTCTTATGTTTAATTACCACTGATTCGGAAAAAGACCTCTGCCCTGGGAAGAACCAGAAAGAAACTCAGCGGGACATTTAAAAAAAATAACAGCTTACAATCATGTATGTTACACAATTAACAACACAAAACAAATTGAAAATAGCCTGGTAGCGATCACCTCATTCCCAGGGGTTATTGTCATCCATAAATTCCTTAAAATTATAATAACCCGTTTTTTTTAATACCTAATCTATCACGCTTGTGTTACCAGAGGGATATCCAGAGAGTACGGACTTCCATTTGGCATGACCCTCACACAACTCCGTCGTTTCTTTTACATCCATTTAGTCGTACATCTTTCTCGGTTAGGGGTACTCTCGATTCGGTCCATCGTCAAATAGTCGATATGTCAATTTAGACGATAATCTTCCACCCAGGACGTTTCTTATAGGCTCTGCTCTGCTTTTGACTTCTGCAGTATAAAATTACTTTGTCATTAATTCTTTCTCCGTGCCGAGCCATCAATGCATTACCTTATTAATCCTGGTCACAACATCTAGCATACCACACTTTAATCACACAACTTCTCACCCTATCTATATTTCTTAAAGCCGGTATCTCATCCTGCTCTCATGCTTCTTTTGCCACATATGACTTACGACCATACGTTAAGGGAGGGATTGACACAGCATTGTGAATCATCATACCTTTTGGACAAATTTTGACTTTCCACAATAAAGTGAAGAGCCCCATTCACTCTGTCGAGATGAAGTAATAGGGCGTATACCAAAGTCCACAGTATATTCACTCGATTTAAATTAATATTAAAACATTATCTATATGCTTAACAACAAGGGTACTGACCTTCTTGTCAGTTTTAAAACGGGCTTACTTCCTGCTATTATTTTTTGCTAATTATTTTACATGTATCTTAAAACGGATGCAAAACTTGTATCCAAGCGTTTATTATGTGTAATTATGAACTTATTTTTAAAATACTGTGATATTTTAAAAATGTTTATTTTACTACAGCTCCAACTAGCGGTAAATGATGATACCATTATAGATAGCAAATTGCACTGTCTGTGGCAGAGCCATGCTGAAGCTATATTATTTATTTATTTATTCATAAAGTGCGTTACATGAGACGTAGTGACTATACAAAACATGCAAGTACTAACAACCATATGCACTTCGAAAGGCATAGCAATGAGCAGGAGCGGGGTAGACTCTTAAAAATTATTTTCCTCAATATATTCGTTAATTGAATAGTAACTTTTTTTAATAAATAATTAATATTTGTTTCGGCTTTTAGGTCTGCCAATTTAATATAAATTTTAATTGATACCTTTCGGAGAAGGATCTGGACTGTGCAATTTTAATTTAGATTTAGTTCGCAAAAGGTAATTTTTATAGCAAGGTATGTTGTGCCGCGATTGTGGATGGAGAAGGGTCACGCTTTCCATCTTAGTCCCCAGGGGTGACAACGCATCAGTAATTTGACACTTACTCAAGGATAGATGCACCATAATTCTATAAATGTATCCATAGAATTATGTATCTATCTGTCTATGGCCATAGCATTCATTTATCTTCAGATAGACTGTATGCTCGTTTGTCACCGTTATTCTTTTAGAAACATTAGTCCATTGGGAAGCAGTAAAATCATTTTTATTTATTAGTATAACATGAAAAGGAAGTTCATTAGCGACGTAAACGATCACTAGCGCTTCAATTCCTGAAGATTATATTTCACTCAACATACTAATGAGGCAATTTCTACTTTTAGAAATAACCATCTTCAATAAAATTTTCTCATGTTTTATCGCCCACTCTAAAAATCCAGATCTGGATATCGGCCTCTTCCTTTCTAAGCAGGGTTCCACATGGTAGAACCACGCTGCAACTATATTATGGTTGTAGCACGTATGGGTCGGTCCGCCTGGGATGGACTATGCTCATACAGAATAGGAGCTTAAAGCCGCTGTATTTCGTGAGGTGAGTGTAGAGAATCGGAGGTCCTTTTGGGAATGAGGCATTTCATTTCGATCTTCAGGGGTCGCATCTCCATTTTAGCATGCATTTGGCATTTTGGCATTAGCATTTTGGCTCTTAATCGAGTATAAATGTAGACGACTATGGGCCTCAGCATCCACTTACCATCTTTTACGTAGTAAAGCCATACTGAAGCAATATTAGTACTATACACGAATTGGTGGGCTCGACCGGGGAAGGACTACGCTCTCATAGAATACCAGCGTAAAATAGTAGCTTAACGCTGTTGTGTTTCGTATGGTGAGTGTAGAGAATCTGTGACCCTTTTTACTGGAGACGAGGCATTCCATTTTAGTCCTCAAGGGTGACAACGCATCTGCATTTTGATTCGTAATCGAGGATAAATTTAGATGTTTATGGGCCACATCAATCACTTACCATCAGGTGGACTGTGTGCTTGTTCGTCTGGTTGAAGTAAACAAGGCGGTTATACGCCAAATATATCGGAAGCCATAAGATCCCTTTGCCGTATCGCAGTCGCCTTTTCCGACCCCTTTCTGGGCTTCGATCCATCCATACATTACAGCTTATCAAAATAACAATAAAAACAATAATTTGTGATCTATACTATTATGTGATGTAACAATTTTAGCAAACGTAACACAAATAAGAAGAAAAATTACATACAGATAGAAACCATTCCGATAATTTGAGTTTATGATATTTGAAGTATGGATACTGGAACTCAAATTAACTTATCGCGGGTTGGATCCTTTTTGCATAACTACGTCCAATTATGATGGAGCTGTTTTCAGGAAGACGCTGCTGACCATCTCGTGGGTTATTTCCTTCTGCAGCCTCTTACGACACTCACGGGATGATATAGGATATTGGACTCTCTGACGAAGGCACTAAACGGCCTTGTTGCCTCTGATTTAGCTTACGAACTTAACTACCATTTCTCAGTAGTTGGTACTCTGAGCACTTACTGTGCATTCGCAAACAAAATGCTACTAGTCAGCTATAGCAAATATCATTCCTCTTCCATTTAAAAATCAAATAAGCCGATACCTCGGGAGAATCATTAATTATTAGCACAAAAGGGAAGCCTCCGCTTTTAATGTATTATCAAAACATTTCAGAATGAATGGACTATTACAGAGTACGACAGAGGTTACGATGATTTTAAAATGTTTTTATTGCCATTTTATATTTTTTTAATAGAAAACGCCGAAGACAATAACACAAATATTTTAGAAATTATGTAATCAACTATTTATGGAAACAAAACAAATGATACAAATATAACAAGTGACATGATATAAAAAATATTTCTGAAGGGTTTTTGATACGTAGATCTGGTTGAGAAGCGTACTCGAATCTTCAGAGAGTTTAAAGTTAGACTTTGCTAACGCAAACAAAAATGATAATCATTGGACCTTCAAGAAAAATTAGTAAAATTAACCTATATTATAAAATTAGTCTCTGTACTTTTCATTACTCTACGAAGACAGTAATGGAAGCCAGCGGGTCAAAACGTAGCCTTATGATGATATTAATTAACGGTAGAGTTGCTTTGTTCCTACCTCGGACTCTGCATGTGCTAATTAGACGTTTGATTCTATGTTTGGTGTCACGTTTAATAAGAAAGCATAACGTCATTTCAAGTTCTTTGAACTTTTAATGTTTCCGTATTAATGGGCTTCCGGCCGAGTTTTAGAACCTTAATATATCGTGATTTGTTGTTTTCGCGAACACTACACATTTAAATGAAACTAGTTTGAAGAATTTTATCGCATATATTAATTTATTTTGTAAAGCACTCGAAACGTGGGGAATATATTATGATAAGGCAATATACGCGATTAAAAACAGGTTTAATGTAAATACAGCATTATGGACTTTTACAGCATTAGGATGTTTTTCATACTATTTTTTATGCAAATAAATAAATAATAATACTTATTAATAAACTTGATATATCGTTTTATTTTGATACTGATATTCTAACAGTGGTAGAGCCACGCGGCAGCTTTTGCTGTCGCACGGATGGGCCGGCTCGAACCGGGGTGGTACCACGACCTCACAGAATACCAGCGTGAAGTAGAGGTTTACCTCTGCGTTTCGCTTGGTGAGTGCAGGTGGCCGGAGGCCCTTTTTACTGGAAATGAGGCATTCCATCTTAGTCTTCACGGGTGACAAAGCATCTACATTTTGATTTGTAATAGAGGATAGATGTAGATGTCTATGGGCCGCAGCAACCACTTACCATCAGGTAGACTGTGTGTACGTTCGTCACCCTTATCCTATAAAAAAAACTAGCTGTGCCCCGCGGTTTCACCCGCGTGTTACTGTCCAAGCGAAGAAAAGGGCCGTTCAAGCATCTTAGCCACGCGAAATGACAGCTCGCTTATGTAGGCATTCATTTCACTGCTGGTATCTTAGGGATCTCATCGGGCGGCTAGGGTTTATGCGATAGTTCGCGCTCCGAGCAGTGTTTATTTTATAACTATGCGTCCAAATAACATGCTATAAAGAGCAAAGTTTATCTTCATAAAATTGTCTTGATGATGAAGTAACTTTCGTTCGTAAGGATTAATATGCCATGCTTAATAATAACGCTCATAAATCACTTTTAATTTTCAATATTTTTTTGTTACAAAATACCTTATTGTGGCTTATGTATAAGAAATAGGCATATGGTAGCACGGACAAAAGGGAAGCCGTAGCCGTAGCGGTTTTTTTAGGTGGAGCAAAGAACAATATTTTTGTAGAACATTGTATTTATGTAATACTATACGTTACGCCAGCGCACGCAGATAAAGCAGTTAGAGAGCGCCTTTTCTTCCGACTTGCTTAACAAATATCAATATTATAGGCTAATGCTAGATAGCCTATACTATTTTTCATGAATCTGGCTATTATATACAAAAATAATTTTTCAAATCGGACTGGTAGTCCAGAGATTAGCGCGTTTAAAAAAACAAAAAAAACAAAAAACTCTTCCGCTTTATTATATTAGTATAGATACCAAATATATAATTATTTTTGCATAGCGTTTTACTCTGATATATAAACTGCATTGTCGTTTTTTTATGCAAGGTGAAATGAAATCCTTATGAATACCCCTTTGCGGTCGCGAAAGATTATACTGGGCTTCCCCGACTCCTATCGGATTAAACCCCAATTACTTCATCTTTCCGTTATTATCAAGGCTACGAGAAATGTTTCGCACAGTGTTATCTCACTGAACTTACGCATTAAAGTCAGTTATTACGGGCTTTGAGGCATTTATTCTTAGTACATAGACGTTACAACGTATATACATTTACTTGGCGTAAGGATGACTCTTTTCGTGTCTAAGGCCCGTATTAATAAACGTTACTCAACGACAAACTCAAGAGCGTAATCATTTGATTTACCTCTTTACGATATTAACATCTCAAGATCGTTGCTAATTAATAATCACATAAAAACAGTATCTCAAAACGCTGTACTTAGGAATACTGTTACTGTGACTTGCACTCAAGTACACACACTTGAGAGTCGAGTTTCGCTTATCAACCAGTATGGCAGTCAGCTGGTATCGTAAACCTAAACCGCATCTTGAGATATGTTTATTAATAAGATCATAACCTCAAGGTTGTGCTCAAGCGCGTGTACTTGAGCTGAGTAACATTTATTAATACGGGCCTAAAGGCTATGGGGCATTCCATTTTAGTCCTCAGAGATGACAGCGCACCTGTAGCCTTTTTGTTTGAAGTTGGCTGCAGGTGTTCGTGGGCTGCAGTAGCTACTTACCATCAGTGAATCATTGAACTTACCATCAGTGAACATGCTACAGATAAATTCAAAACAATTATAATACTGTGACGCTTCATAATTATTAATAATAAATAATAATTAAATTCATTATAAAGACATTTAAAAATGTCATAGACATTATAATTTAAACAGTTAAAATGCAAATAATAAGTAAAAAGTTCAAATATGTTCATTTGGAATATTGAATATTATAGTACAGTTAACGCATCAATTGTCTCTAAAAATCTCTAAATTTATTAAAATTCTGATTAAAATATTCAAAATGTTTTAAATCATATAAATACAAGTCGATTATATTGCAAAAATAAAGATAAATAACATTTGTAATATAATAGAAAAAATGGATCAAAATTTTCTATGTTGATGAAAGTGTTCTTGTAATGTTCCCTTATATTGGGGCGTTGCCGGCGACGCATACCCAAGGTTGTACATATATATTGGGTGGTCGGCTGATCGACTGCTAGTACTAAGGTTGCACAATGACTTATCATACTAAGGTCTAACGAACCAAAGCATTAATATAGAAGGTCTCTATGATGCATAAGCATTATGATAGCAGAGTTATGACTTGAAGTCCCATATGAATAAGACATACAATAGTATGGTCTATGGAATAAAGCAAATATGTGGAAGGTCTCAAATATGTAAAAGCATTATATTGAAAGAAATGGGACTTGAAAAGGATTATTATAGTTGCTTCATAGCGTCTGAGACCGAGGTAAACTTGGACTCGCTAACCGATGTGTCCTAGACATAATATCATCTTAGTGTCGGTGGTAAGCGGGTTTGTTGTAGCAATACGACTTGCCCGTCGACATCGCACGCCCCTACCGTTTGTGGGCGGCGTCTTAGTGCATAGCGTTATGATACGTCGGCTATCTTTCGGATTAGGGTGAGTGTGTTTGGTAGTACTTTTAAGTGCAGTAAGCATACTCAACTCCATGTCTTAGTGCCATAGCGCTATGATACGTGGAGTTTTGGCTAATGACGTCTGAGTATCGTGCTACTATGATACGTTGGTGGTTAATCGATGTGTCCTGGACATATCATCTTAGCGTCGGTGGTAAGCCGGTTTGTTGTAGCAATACGACTTTCCCGTGGACATCGCACACCCCTACCGTTTGTGGCCGGCGTCCTAGCGCATAGCGTTATGATACGTCGGCTATCTTTCGGATTGGGTTGAGTGTGTTTGGTAGTACATACTTTTAAGTGCAGCAAGCATACTCAACTCCATGTCTTAGTGCAATAACGCTACGATACGTGGAGTTTTGGCTACTGACGTCTTAGAGGCGTGTAACTATGATACGTTGGTGGTATTTTGCGGGTGGTGATGTCTGCTAAGACTGTATGGGGGACCTTGGGATGGTGTAAGCTCGACGATAGTCGTATTGATCTTTGTTGCGTTCTGCAGCATTGCATCTCTGCGATGGTTGTTTTGCGGGTCGCTATTCTCAATGGCGCTCTCTGCGTCTTGGTTTGACTCACAACCTAAGTAGCTTTGCCCAAGTCGGGTTTCTTCATTGCGGGGCTGCAGACTGTCTGCCCTCCATGATGTTTTATATAACAACATAATATTATATCTCTATAAAGTTCCCACCTTTGAAAGATTGAAGGCAACTTGTTGGTGGGTGAGACAAACATGATCGAAAAATGCATATACTCAACGTCAGTGACACAAACCATTTCTGATGGCGAATTATTACTATTATCTTATAACTGCCTATTGGCTATATCTGCCATTGTATTGGTTGGTGGAGCATATGTGCCGACCTCATGCGGGTGGTAGCTGGAGGGAGAATCTGAGGAGGCTCTCAAGGCTGCCGCCGAGAGCCGCGCAACGTGGGACCCCATTCCCTTGAGGTGACCGGTAGACTCATGACACGCTCTGCGGCCAATTGGCCGTGCTGACCATGCAATTGGTGGTGATGCCTTACACTTACATCACATCTGCAGGAACGGCGGTCTGGCAGGTGGTGGCGCTCATGGAGGGCTTTTTTATGGCCAGTGTGCCTATTGTTACCTAACCCGTGTGACGTACATTCACTGTGGCTGGATTTGATCGTATTCTGTATGGCGTTTACACGCATTGACATGCGCGACTTCGGTCGATGTTTTTTTTTTTTTATTATAGGAGAGGGGGCAAACGAGCATGCGGCTCACCTGATGGTAAGTGACTACCGCCGCCCATGAACAACTGCAACACCAGGGGAATCGCAGATGCGTTGCCGGCCTTTTAAAAAGGAGTAGGCTCTTTTCTTGAAGGTCCCTAAGTCGTATCGGTCCGGAAAAATCGCTGGTGGTAATCGATTCCACAAGGAAGTTGTGCGAGGGAGAAAACTTCTTCTGAATCGCACAGTGGTGGACCGCCAATCATCTAGATGATATGGATGGTATCACAAGTTCTGTCGCGATGTGCGATGGTGAAATTGAGCGGCTGGAATTAGTCCGAACAATTCCTCAGAGCACTCCCCGTGGTAGATGCGATAAAATACGCAAAGAGATGCAACCTCTCTACTCAGTGCCAGTGAAACAAGCCGATCAGAAAGAACTCGGTCGTCGACGATTCGAACCGCTCTGCGCTGGATGCGGTCAAGTGGAAGGAGCTGGCACTGGGGGGCCCCTGCCCAGAGATGGGAACAGTATTCCATGTGAGGCCGAACCTGCGCCTTGTAAAGTTGCAAGCGGTGTGCCCGCATGAAATACTGTCCCGCTCTGCTGAGCACGCCAAGCTTTTTAGAGGCCAATTTGGCCTTCTCTTCCAAGTGACCACGAAACTGCACGTCACTCGATATGTTGACACCGAGGATTCCGATACTGGCTGAAGCAACTAGGGGAGTGCCTTGAAACTGAGGAGATACGACAAAGGGAATCTTTTTAGCGGTAAATGCGCAAACTTGTGTCTTCTGGGGATTGAACTGGACTAGATTTAGTCGCCCCCAGTCTGAGACTTTGTTCAACAAAGTCTCGACTTCAGACACAAGTTTTTTCCGGTACTCGGCGACGTTTTCCCGAGAAATATTGGCACGGCCGGTGTATAAAGCATCACCAGTGCTGTCGTCTGCATAGCAATGAATGTTACTGGTTTGCAACATATCATTGATATGCAGAAGAAACAGCGTTGGTGATAGCACGCAGCTTTGTGGAACACCAGCGTTAATGGGCTTGTAATCGGAGCATGCACCGTCTACTACGAGCTTGATGCTCCGATCTGCAAGAAAGCTGGTGATCCAATTGCACAATTTCTCGGGAAGCCCATAGGAAGACAGCTTCGAAAGAAGCGCTTTATGCCAAACCCGATCGAAAGCCTTCGCTATGTCCAAACTAACGGCCAACGCCTCCCCCTTGGACTCCACTGCCTCCGCCCATCTATGGGTCAGGTAGACCAGAAGATCACCAGCTGAGCGACCTCGACGGAAACCGTACTGGCGGTCACTAATCAGCTGGTGATTCTCAAGGTACCGTATGAGCTGGCTGTTAATGATCGTTTCCATTAGTTTGGAGAACAAGGAGGTGATAGCGATAGGCCTGTAGTTGGACGGATCTGAGCGGTCGCCTTTTTTAGGGATCGGGTGCACCAAAGCTGTCTTCCATGAGTCCGGGACTACGCCTAGGGAGTAGGAGTACCGAAAAAGACGCGTTAAAACCGGTGCCAACTCCGGAGCACACGTCTTCAGCACAATAGGTGGGACTCCATCAGGCCCACTCGACTTGTTGACGTCCAGGGAGAGGAGTGCTTTGCGCACCAAGCGCTGTGTAAACAGCACTTCCCGCATGGAGCACTCACACCGCGGGATGGTCGGCGGTGTGTTCTCCCCGTCATCTAGAGTCGAGTTGGAAGCAAAAAGAGAGCCTAGCAGATCGGCTTTCTCCTTTGCGTCATGGGCCAGTGAGTCGTCCACCCTGTGCAGAGATGGCAGAGATGGCTGACAGAAGTTCCCTTGGACAGCCTTGGCGAGAGACCAGAATGCACGTGTTCCCGAAGGGAGGCGAACTAGTTTCTCGCCAATTCTGCCGATGTGCTCTGACTTTGCCTTGGCAATGACACTTTTGAAGGACCTGGAGGCGGAATTGTACTTCTTTTTAAGAGCGCTGGTGTTTACATCCCGGGACGTTGATGCGTCAGCCCAGGCCTGGTAGCACTCCTGCTTATAGCGTGATGCTAGTTTACAGGAGCGACCAAACCATGGCTGGGATCTGCCTCCGATGGGCACCACAGAGGATGGAATAAAAAGTTCCATACCCTGAAGTACCACATCAGCAATAGAATCGGCAACAACGCTGGGATCTTCCGGCGAGAAGCAAACCCGCCCCCAAGGGTAGGATGCAAAAAAAGACCGCATCCCGTCCCAATCGGCCGACCTATAGTGCCAAACACGGCGGCAAGCTGCAGATCGCAACTGCGATGGGAGCGTGAGTGGCACCGTACTCCGGATCAGACAATGTTTGTGCTTACGCACTATCAAGGGGCCAAGTCCTCTTTTACTGGTCCGCCAGTTATTTTGCTGTGGACTACGGTCCAGTTCCCAACTTAACGTTCCCTTCGGGGGGAGCGCGTTATAATGGTTGGCGCTCACCAAGCACGGCGTGTGCGGAGCCGTGTGCCTCCTCCACATTTTATTTTAAAATGTGGGAGAGCGCAGCCCTTGTATCTGGTATTTGATTTAAATATTGTGAGCCTTTTCCGAGCGGGAAGGGATTAATTAATAAGGAATTGATTATTGTGAACCAGATACAAGTGGAATAGGGACAGTTTATTGTTCTTAACTTTTTTGAGCTCTGTCTTCGTGAACGGGGTTCTTTAGCTTATAAGACGCTACCAACAGCTTTCGATTGCTCTCGTGAATATTCATTCTTCCAAGATACACCTAAAAGAACTAAGTTACTATAAAAACCATAGATAAAAACACAACGTAAATAAGGGTCCTAACTAAGACGATCACGCCATAAAATTATTAAACGGCCTATATTTAAACCTTTAGAAAGATCAATATATGGTTAATATACAGGTCACGTAAATTAGATATAGATTCTAAAGAAATACAAGTATAAGAATAAAGACGGGGGGGGGGGGGGTTGTCACAATACGTATAATAGTGACGTTAAGGCGTATTATTGCTGCAGCACTAATGGGTCTGCAAGGAACATTAGCGCTCAGAGAAATATTAAAAAAATAAATACATTTACTTTGTCCCCTCTGAGTCTCTCACTATAAAGTAAGTAGTTTTAATATAAAAACTGATAAACATTGCGTAAACATTAGGACCAAACACAAGCTAGTGATACCAGTTACTCAATTCCACAGAATCAGTAATTTATTCATACATTATTATAACAAAGTTTCAGAAAATATACAAGGCACTCTGTGTTATGTCTGTGTAACAAATTTAAATGTTTATGGGCCACAGTATTTACGCACTCCGTGTTATGTGTTATGTCTGTGTAACAAATTTAAATTTTTATGGGCCGCAGTATCCACCATACTATCTGGTGGTGTGTGCTCGCTTGGTCTGTCATCCTTACTTGTATAAAAAAAATTCCATCTGGTATATTTGCACGTGGCGGTAATTCATTATTATTACCATTATTTACAGCCATCTGACAGCATTATAGTGCAGGAGTATGCTGTGCGCAAACACAGGTACACTATTTACATATAACGCATCTGTATTTTGATTCTTAATCTAGGATAGTTGCGCACTTTTGTCACCATATCTTCTATAAAAAAAAATATAATGATTTCTTATATTTACGCGAACACTACACATTGAATAAAACTGCTTTTACGGATTTCATCGCGTTCAATTAACTTTAGTTAACTTAACGTTTAATTAACATAGGAATAAAAATAAGAAAAATAAGTTAATTAAACGCGATAAAATCCGTAAAAGTAGTTTTATTCAAAAAATGCATATTATATTCTACAGAAAGAAACAACCGTGCAGTGTTTCCAAACAATCCACTACCCCATATCATCCCGTGGGTAACATAAGAGGCGACAGATAAAAACTGAAACGTTAGACGGGCAGCAGCTTTCTTTTTCCTTTTTATAGAATTATGGTGAGTAACGAGCACATAATCCACCTGATGGTAAATGGATGCTGTGGTCCAAAGACAACATAGCTCTTAACCTCGATTATGAATCAAAACGTGAGAGCGTGGTCCTTCCCCGGTCGAGCCGACCTATTCGTGCTACAACCATAATATAGCTGCAGCATGGCTCCACCACGTGTGCTTCTTCCTGACAACTACTCAAAATAATAAATAAACTGCAGTTAACTTATATGGAAAAATCCCTAAAGGAGGGGTCTATGTTCAACAGTAGGCTTTTACAGACTGTAGACAATGATTGCATGGATGGATGGAAACAAAAAAAAACGAAATTTACCGCATCACTTCGAGCAATACTGCAGCTCAGGTACCGTAAAAACCATTCGCAAGGAGTAATGATTCAACTTTCGTTCCGCACCCGTGCACCGAACTCGACCTCCGCCGACGTGTTTACGTCCCGTGACAGAAACCACAAAGTTACCTTTGTTTACTTATTATTTCCTTACAGGTGTATGTTAAAGATAATCGATAAAATGTTTTTTATAGAATAAGGGTAACAAACGAGCACACAGTCCACCTGATGGTAAGTAGTTTCTGTGGCCCATAGACATCTACATCTATCTTCATTATCGAATTAAAATGCAGATGCGTTGTCAGCCGTGAGGACTAAGATATAATGCCTCTTTTCCAGTAAAATGGGTCTCCCGTTCTCTACACTCACCATATAAAACACAGCAGCATTAAGCTGCTATTTTACGCTGGTACTCTGTGAGAGCGTTGTCCTTCCCCGGTCGACCCGACCCATTCGTGCTACAACTATACTATTAATATAGCTGCAGCATGGCTCTACCACGTATAAATGTGTATATAACATTATGATCAATAGAGAAGGAAAGATGAAGCACTGCGTACATTTTAAATGATGCAAAAACTAAGCCAAAACCATGCTTAACATATTGTAAGAACACGCACACACGTGCACAAATGCATCTAAAAGCAGTAGCAGCAGCGGTGAACTTTTACGAGCTGATAAAGAAAGAAAGAAGAAAGATATACTTTTTTATCATTAGGTATAATATGTCAGTGTTTGATTACTATCCTACCTGGTGGTGACGATGTCAAAGATAGTAAAGGGCACTGCACTGACTTCGCTTAACAAAAGCTGATTCACTCTTGCCTTGAAGTCACCCACGTATAATCGAATGGAAAGACAGATGCTGGCAAATTATTCCACTCCTTTGTTGTACGCATTTAAACGATGAAGCAACCATTTGGTTTAAATGCGTGGTAAGTCGTCAACCAAGGGGTGGAGATCAGTCAAACACCTGGTAGGCTGATGATGGAATGGGGAGGAAGGAATTTAGTCATGTAGTTACTGTACATTTTAATTACTTGAAATTGACGCATCTGTATTTTGATTCTTAATCGAAGATACATGTAGATGTCATTGAGACAGTATTCACCTTCCATCAGGTGGACTGTGTCCTCATTTATCACTTTTATTCTATACAAAAAAATGTTTAAAACTATTTTGAAATGGATGAATCAGGTCGATTTATCATTTATAGGTACTTGAGATTGTTAACACTTGCTGAAACTCCATCGTCATTCATCGTGGTGCCAAGTCGACTGTCGGTATATCGAAGTGCTGAAGTGTTTGTACAGAAAGGCTACGATAGCTATAATAACTACGATAACTGAGTACAGAACCAGAGTACGAAACCTATCCAACTACAAAAAAGTGTAAGGCAAGGTGACGTTATATCCCTGAAAAGCTTCACCTCTGCATTGGAAGACATTTTCAAGCTACTGGACTGAAAAGGGTACGATATTAACATCAATAGCGAGTACATCACTCACCTTTGATTTGCAAACGATATAGTCCTTATGGCAGAATCGCTGGATAACCTAGGTATTATGTACAATGACCTCAATTGTTTTTCCCAAGGAATAAGTTTTAAGATGAACATGGACAATACAAAGGTCAAGTGTACCGTCCATGTCACACCTATGCTGGTAGTTGTTGGGAGCGCTAAGCTTGAAGTTATTGACGATTATGTTTACCTGGGAGCCTGGGACAAAAATGACTAGGTAAGTTCAACTTCGACCGAGATATCAATCGAGGGATTCAACTCGGCTGGGCAGCGTTCGGGAAGTTACGACACATCTTCTCGTCAGGTATACATCAAAACTTAAATACGAGATTGTAGAACCAGTGCGTCTTACTAGTGATGACTTATGGATCTAAAATTTAGTCCTTCACTACGGACCGCATGAGGAAGCTCAAGGTCGCTTAGCGAGCTGGGGATAAGGCAGAGTCTTATTTCTAAGAATGAAGATATTTGCAAGGGGGTCACTGTAGAAGCGTGCTCGTCGCGACCCCTGCCAGCCCTTTTCAGGGCTGCAATTCTACTTAGCTGCGCACCCATGCCAACGAGGGTTAGGGCATCCCCCCAAGGCGACGCACACCAGCTCGTCCCCGTTGGTGTGGAATGCAGCGCGCAAAGCGGCGATGGGGACCGCCACCCGTCACGCACAGCCCGACACGGCGGAAGGTGGAGGACAGAGTGCAGAGTTGGCACGTGGAATGTTAGAGGAGGCATGAGAAATAAGACGAATGAGTTGATCGAAATAATGAAAGAAAGAGAATTAGATGTCGTGTGTATGTCGGAGACCAAACGGAAGGGCAGTGGTACTGAAGAGCTCCCTGGCGGGGCGTTAGCTCTATGGTCCGGAGTCCCGGAGAGCGAGAGCGCCCGCCAGGGAGTGGGGGTTCTGCTGTCGTCTCGGTTGGTCGATGTTATGACTGTTTATAAAGTTGTGAACTCAAGACTTATCTGGGATCGCTTTAAATTGGGACTGACGAAGTTATTCCTTTTGGCTGTTTATGCGCCGGTAGCTTCGTCGTCCAGGGCTGAGCTGGAGGAGTTTTGGGAGAATGTAAGAGAAGTTCTAGATTTGGCTAGGGGAAACGAAAGAATTGTTGTATGTGGTGATTTGAATGGATGGGTTGGTACCGCTCGACCAGGGTACGAGTCGGTGCTTGGAAAGTTTGGGGATAAAAGGGTTAATGATGCTGGCAAGCTTATACTGGCGGTATGCAAGGAAAAGGGTCTTCTTGTGACAAACACTATGTTTAATCACAAGAAAATCCATATGTATACTAGAGAAAGAAAGAATGAGAGAAGTATGATCGATTTGTTCCTGGTGGATGACCGACTGCGAAAACAGGTGATGGATACGCGAGTGTTCAGGGGTGCTGACCTGGGAACGAATCACTATCTAGTGATTACTAGATTTAGGGGTCTGTTCGCGGGTTGGCGCTACCGGACGGCAGTAACAAAACCACAGTCGGTCTGTCGCATCCGAAGCTGGAAGCTTCAGGAAGCGGATACCAGGAACAAATATCATGCGAGGGTAGCCGAAAAGCTTGACACCATCGATGGCAGAAATGAATGTGTGGAAAGAACATGGCAGAACCTTAGGGATGGAATGGTAAGTGCAGCGGAAAAAGTGTGTGGAACGATTAAAAGAGGCAGTAGTAAAAGAAGAGATGCATGGTGGAATGATGAAGTGAAAGAAGCTGTAAAGAAGAAGAAGAAAGCATGGTTAGACTACTTGGCCTCTAGTAATGATTAGGATATGAGAGAGAAGATGAAAGAAAGATATAAGCTGCAAAAAGTTCACACGAAAGCATTGATTGAGGAAGTGCGTGAAAGGTGTAGAATGGAAGCGGACGAAAGGTTGTCGCACAACTTTAAGGAGAACTCCAAACTCTTCTGGAAAGAGGTTGGAAGGACCCGAAGTGGTGCGATGGCCTTAAGAATGAACAAAGTGCTTTCGAGAACTAATGACGTCCTCTCAGACAAATCGGACGTCATGCAGCGATGGAGCGAATTTTATAGAGAAATGTATGCGTGTGATGATCTTAGTGAGGGATCCCGGGATGACGCCGAGACTGGTACGCCAGACCCGGACCTCGATGACACTGCGGTCATCAGTATGAAAGAGATTAAACGTGCGATTCGAAGTTTGAAATGTGATAAGGCTGCGAGACTAGACAGAGTTACTGCTGAAATGGTCAAGTATGGTGGGCCTCGCGTCTGGGACAGCTTTCATCTGCTGTGCAATTTGTGCTGGCGGACGGGGGATGTCCCGGATGATTGGCGATCCGCAGTCATTGTGCCTTTATATAAAGGTAAAGGTTCACATTTTGACTGAGGGTGCTATCGGGCGATCAGCTTGACCAGTTTAGCAAGTAAAGTTTACTCGAAGGTTTTGACACGTAGGATGCAAGAGAAATCGGAAAGGTTTCTATGGGAGGCACAATGCGGATTTAGACCTGGAAGAGGATGCACGGATCAAATGTTTTCTCTCCGCATGATCACGGAAAAGCTTCTGGCTGCTAACCAGAAGATTTTCTGTGCTTTTGTGGATCTTGAGAAAGCATTTGATAAGGTTGTAAGGAAGAAAATGTGGGAACTGTTGCCGGGTTATGGTGTGGATGGTCGATTGCTAAGGGCTGTGCAATCACTTTACTGTTACTGTAAAGCCTGTGTGCGGGTAGGGCATGACCTGTCACCCATGTTTAGCGTCCAAACGGGCGTAAAACAGGGTTGTGTCATGTCTTCCTGGCTGTTCATACTGTATCTCGACAGCTGTTTACAGAAGCTGAAAGATAGCTGTTTGGGTGTGAAATTGGGTGACATTAAAGTAAATTGTCTGCTGTATGCTGATGATGCAGTGCTTATTGCATCATCAGAGGCAGAACTGCAGGCATTAGTCACGTGTATGAAAGAGGAATGTGAAATTAAAGGTCTCCGCTTGAATGCTAATAAAACTAAGGTTCTGGTATTTGAAAGGGACGAAGAGAGAACGAAGTGTGAAATATGGGTAAATCAGGAATGTCTAGAACAGGTAAATGAAATTGTATACTTGGGGAGTGCTTTTAGCCGGGATGGAAGATGTGATTTAGATGTGGACAGGCGTGTCGCTGCCGGGAACAAAGTCAATGGTGCCCTGACTGCGCTAGTCAAAAGGCAAGGCGTAGTGAAGAGTGCACGCCTTGCAATACATAACGCAGAGTTGGTACCGACTTTGTTATATGGCAGCGAAACCTGGGTATGCCAGAAGAAGCATAAAAGCAAGTTGAATGCAGTGGAGATGCGATCTCTTCGTAAAATGTGCGGCGTCACCATGGCTGACCGAAAGCGAAACGAAGAGATTCGCAATATGGCAGGTTTGAAAGATGGCCTTATCACAAAAATTGATAAGGGCGTGCTTCGATGGTTTGGGCACGTTGAGAGAATAAGTGAAGACCGAATGGTGAAGAAAATATATAGCGCGAAAGTTAATATTAAAAGGTGTCGAGGTAGACCGAGACTAACTTTCGAAGACCATGTGAGCAAACTGCTCGAAGAGGGGAGGGTCAAGAGTACTCGGATACCTAGACGTGCATGTATGAAGAAGATAATGAATCTGAAAGAAGCGAAAGAGGTATGTAAGGATCGTGACACTTGGCGATCTGTTCTCTCTGGCTACCCCGTCCGGGATTGTGCGTGACGATAAGTAAGTAAGATATTTGCAGTAGAACCAAAGTGACCGACATAGCCCATTGCATTATTAAGCTGAAGTGGTAATGGGCCGGCCATATAGCTCGAAGAACCGACAACCGAAAAAAAAGTTCTCGACTGGCAACCTCGTACCGGGTAGGTACCGCGTAAGTGTAGGGCAACCCCGCACTAAATGGAGTGACAACCTGGTAAGACATGCAGGAAGTCGATGGATGCAGGTGGCTTAGGACCGTGCTTTGTGGCATTCCTTAGGGGAGACCTATGTTCAGACGTAGACTTGAGAAGGGCTGTAACAATGATGATGGTGATGATGATGACTACATGTAGTTCTTTTTTATTATCATCAGCCCGGAAAAGTACACTACTGATCAGCATACGACCTGATTCCTCATTAGTGACAAGAAATCTTTAAGCTTCTTTTGTATATGGTTACAGATGCCAAACTATGGCAAATATCCTCATTATATTATACATCATATATAAATCACCCCATGGGTGTTGTAAGAGGCGACAAAGAGAAATGAAACAAGAGATGATAGATTCTTCCTGATCAGAACCTAAAATAAACTGAGGTTACCAACACGCCAGCCAAGCACGGCAGCTATGGCCTGCAACCCGCCTATGAGGCAATATATTAGGAAGGTCTATCATCAGCATTGAACTTTTAATGGGTTGTGTGATGATGATGGTTATGACAAGGGTCCAGATACAATACTTTTATTCTACTTTTATAATACAGATTTAAAATAAAGTTTTATTGAACAAAAGTTTCATTTCGTTGTGGTTTTTTGGTAGGTACTGAATTCAATTTTGTACGTCGAACAAACAAATGTAACCGGGACAGCTTTTAATAAATCCATTAATACTATCTATTGAACAGTTTCCAGTAAACGGAAAACCGACGGGCGATCAGTGGTCAATGTATTCGGATGATAAATGATTTGCGAGAGAACATTTTAAAACAATACAGGAGAGCTGCTTTATTATGGTTGTAGAATGAATATATGCTGCAGCTATATAATGAATGTTACACGAAGGGGTCGGCTCGACCAGGGAAAGACCATGTTCTTACAGAATACCAGCAATAAATGCAGCTCAATGCTACTGTGTTTCATTGAGATGATGATGAGTGTAGAGAACCAGAGATTCTGCTGTGTTTCGTTGGGTGAGTGTAGAGAACCGGAGACCATTTTTACTGGAAAAGAGGCATTCCATCTTAGTCCTTACGGCTGACAACGCATCTGCATTTTAATTCGCAAACGAAGATAGATGTAGATGTCTATGGGCCACAGCAACCACTTATCATCAGGTGGACTGTGTGCTCGTTGGTCACACTTATTCTATAAAAAAATAACTTTCCAGGTTTGAATGTTTGTCCATGTTTTATATATGTATTTCAAACGCCTCTACATAACAGGAAAAAATTCTAGAGTTCCCCACACTAACTTAAGTTTCTTTTTTTGTTGCAAATAAAAATATATCGTACATGTTAATAATAGATTTGAACCCGCCAACTTTTTAGTTTGCCATTCCGCCCTCTTAACTATCGGATAATAAATTAGACAAAACGCGAAAACCAGGTCCATTATTATTCATATAATGTATGAATGAAATAATTAATACCGTATTCATTAATTCATACATTTCAGTCCGTCAAAAGTTCACTCCTGAACGCAATATGTTCAGATTCCCATAGATTACCCCATGGTGTTCACTATGAGGCAATCAAAGTCAACTACTGAACAAACTCGTAAGCTATATATTATTTTTTTATAGGAGAGGGGGCAATCGAGCATGCGGATCACCTGATGGTAAGTGACTACCGCCACCCGTGAACAATTGCAACACCAGGGGAGTTGCAGATGCGTTGCCGGCCTTTTAAAAAGGAGTAGGCTCTTTTCTTGAAGGTTGATACGTCATTCCAGTAGTTGTAAACGCGACGGCTAATATCGTGGTCCCGGGTTTGAATCTCAGGGCAGACTGGAACTAGTTATTGAGTTTGTCTGTCAAAAAATTATCAGCAGCAGACAGTATGTTTACCCCCTTGCCTCGGAAAACACGCAAAGCCGTTGGTCTCACATCTGATCTTTCCCCGTTCGTGTTGGTTCACCATCTCAAGGGACTTTGAGAGTAAGGGAATTGTGTGTGTGTGTGTGTGTGTTTTGTGTGTGTGTGTGTGTGTGTGTGTGTGTGTGTGTGTGTGTGTGTGTGTGTGTGTGTGTGTGTGTGTTGTGTTGTGTTGTGTGTGTGCTACACACTCGTGCACTGGCTAGTCTCCGTTGTCTGCGTGGATGACATTATTATTGTTATTATCTGCTACAGTTGCCATGCTTAGTAGGCGGTTTAGCAACCGCAGCTTATTTATTTCTATTTTTGTCTTATTTCAGTTGTGATAGTGGACTCTCTTACGCCGTCACTATACGACGTAAATTACGTTATTACGTAATTGACGTAATTAATTAGTTAGCACTAAAGTGGTCGACTCATCCTTACAGATCAATAAAATATGGGTAATATTATTATTTGCTAACTTTATTGCTCTATCGAGTCCATGAAGTCTTTTGTTGAACATAGAATATTTACTACACAGTAATGCTTCACTGTAGCTTGTTATATCTGTAGCACAAATGACTCGACCAGGCAAGTAACAAGCTCGCATAGTGTATCACCATCCAATAGCACCATGACAGTGCTGCGTTTCGTATGGTGAGTGACGAAGTGACGAACTGGAGACCCTTTCACTAAGGTATTTACTAATATCTCGGTAATCTATCTCAGTCCTCAGTGATGACGTTTCTGCGTTATAATTCTTAATCGAATCTATGAGCGTCCATTTATCTTCAGGTGTACTATCAACCATTGTCATCCTAACTACGTGTAAAAAGTATTAATATAAATTAGTCCAGTTAGGCTGTATTTTACCAGGGTACTAACGACCTAAATAGCACATATCTAAGCGTAATTCTAGTACCGAAAAATTCGTTCGTTCCCCGAAGTCGAACAAGTGACCGGGCTAGGCACAGTATCGTAGTCGGCCGCGTACGCCACGCACGCGTTCCCCGAACTGCGCTTGCGCAGCCGTGATACGAAAACTAAACACCCCTTTACGTGGCTCGCTTGTGTGCGTCGTCGGCATACATGTGTGCGTTACGTGTACGCGGTGCGTGCGTGTGCGTGATTAATGCCCCAATGGTGGTATATTCGGTGCGTTTCGTCTAGGAGGTCGGATTTCGCGTTGTGCTATTTTTTTTTATTTTTAAGTGTGACTATGTGCTTATGAGACTGTTTTTGTGATTGTGTGTACAAACTCTTTGGAATTTTTGGCGGAGTTCGCGGAGCGGACAACATTTTGAAGTGAGCTTTCTTCTGATATATTATTGAAAATTATTTTATTTTGTACGCAACTTAGTTGAGGTTTTTTTTTATAAAAATGCACACGAAAATATCACTAAGAAAGTTTTTTTCCCAAATTGATCTCGTACAATCTTGTAGAACCAGAATAACCGACATAGCCGTAGACAGACATAGACGTAGTACCGGATTAGTAAACTGAAGTAGCAATGGACCGGCCATATAGCTCAAGGAACTAACAACCGATGGGGCGAGAGCTGATGGGGCAAAAGCTGATGGGGCAAAAGCTGATGGGGGTAGAACCATGCTGCAGCTATATTAGTAGCATAGTTGTAGCACGAATGGGTCGGCTCTACCGGGGAAGGACCACGCTCTCATAGAATACTAGCCTAAAATGGCAGCTTGACACTGCTGTGTTTAGTATGGTGAGTGTAGAGAACCGGAGACCCATTTTACTGGAAAAGAGGCATTCTATCTTAGTCCTTACGGGTGACAACGCATCTGCATTTTGATTCGCAAACGAGGATAAATGTAGATGCCTATGGGCCACAGCATTCACTTACCATCAGGTGGACTGTGTGCTCGCTTGTCACCCGTATTCTACAAAAAAAAGAGTAATAGTTCTCATACCAGTTATCATATCACACATCAATAGCATTTTAACATCTACTATTGTAGATAGAACTTTCTAAAATTCACGAACTAGCCTTGATAAGAGCAACGCCATAATTAACCCCATCACCAGCCTGAGCAAATCACCAGAGCCTTATTCAGACTGCACCACCGAGGTGAGATATTCTCGCAAGTATTACTTTATTTTACACGCTTTTAATAGCTTCGCGTGTATCTATCTATCTATGTAACGGAATATTTTAATGTGATTTTCACCAACTTGTAGACGGCCAATTGACTTCAAAATATGTACTCTTATCAAGGATCGATGACAATATAATAATTTAATAACTTTACCCCAGTATCCTGATCAGGAACACCAGGATAAAATAAAAAGTTAGCTTAGGATTAATGCGTGCGATATAAGCATTTTTTTTTAGGAATAGGGTGACAAAAGAGCACGCAGTCCACCTGATGGTAAGTGGTTGCTGTGACCCATAGACATCTACATTTTTCCTCGTTTGCGAATCAAAATGCAGATGCGTTGTCACCCGTGAGGACTAAGTTGGAATGCCTCTTTTCCAGTAAAAAGGGTCTCCGGTTCTCTACACTCACCATACGAAACACAGCAGTATTAAGCTGCTATTTTACGCTGGTATTCTGTGAAAGCGTGATCCTTCTCCGGTCGAGCCGACCCATTCGTGCTGTAACTATACTACTAATATAGCTGCAGCATGGCTCTACCACGTATAAAAGTTTACAAAAGGTACAAAAGTTTCAAGACGGTTTCATGCCTACAGCATAGATTCTCTATAAGTTGACAGCCGGATGTCATTGGAAAACATTAATTGCGTTCACTATGTTATCTGTGAGTTTTAAATTACCTACATTAGAGTAACAAACAAACTGGCATACTTTCTTCACAAGATATAGTGACCACCTGCAGTTTTCCTCAATCAGAGCTATACAGGTGTTAGTGTTACCCTCGGGGACTAAAATGAAAGCAAAACAAAAAGAAAAACTCATTATACACAAACCATTTACGTACACAAGACAACAATAAACAATTATATAAAAAGACTGCATAAATATTTCTGAAGCTTTATAAATCGTAATTCATGCCAAAATTGTAATCATTTGTTACGTGGTAGAGCCAACTCCAGCTATATCATGGTTATAGCACGAATGAGTTGACTCGACCGGGGAACTTACAGTACCCCGGAATTTAAAGTAACCGAAGACCCTTTTTACTGGTAATACGGATTGTCGTATTGTCACCCTTGAGGATTAAGATGGATTGCCCTCTTAATAGTAAGGGGTGACAAATGCATCAGCATTTTTATTCTTAATCGAGGATAGATATTTTTACGTAGTAGAGCCATGCTGCAGCTATACTAGTAGTATAGTTGTAGCACTAATGGGTCGGCTCGACCGGGGAAGGACCACGCTCTCACAGGATACCAGCTTAAAATAGCAGCTTAACGCTGCTGTGTTTCGTATGGTGAGTGTAAAGAACCGGAAACCCTTTTTACTGGAAAAGTGGCATTCCATCCTAGTCCTCACGGGTGACAAAGCATCTGCATTTTGATTCTTTATTGAGGATAGATGTGGGTGTCTATGGGTCACAATAGCCACTTACCATCAGATGGACTGTGTGCTTGTTTGTCACGTTAACCTTTAAAAAAATATATAGATCTATGAGCCACAGTATGTGTTTACCATCAGGTGGACTGTGTGCTCGTTTGTCACCCTTACTTTATAAAAAAATTAGTTGCGTTAAACCACAACGCTAACTTTCAACTGCTCTGTTAATCTACGCTACTCTTATACGGCACGCAACACTGCAGTTTTGGGGCTAATTTGTCCACCTCTCTAAGTTTTTATTTTCTTCGTGGAAGCCACTATAGCGTAGAGTACGAATTTATATCAATCATTTTAGTTATTACATTATCATAGCATTTATTATTTCTAATCTCGCAGGAAAACTGTTATTACTTTAATATTTAGATAAATCGAATAAAAATTTTACAAACGTCTGTCATTTTCATTTCATCATTAAAAAAATCTGTTGTTAAATTACTTCATTTGAAATTTAAACATTAAATTAAATACACATAATAAATCTACAGAATTTAATGTATGTTAATTTCATTACTGCTGCTACAGAAATGTAAGTGTTAGTGTGCTATAATTAAGTTAAATCGCAATTCATTTCACAAGTCTCTTTGGTCCAGTTGTCGTAAACACGATAGTTATTCATGAAGTCCCGACTTCGAATCCCCAGTCGGACCAAAATCAGTTATTTTTCAATTTTTGTGGGTTTTTCTGTCAATAAATTAACAGTAGCAACCCGAAGTTACGAATTTGGCGGTTTCATTCAACCCGGAGCCGTTAAGGCCGTTGGTCCTACGCCTGATCACCTTTGCTTGCGCATAAACTTGGATACTATAATCCTGTCCTGCGCAGGTGGCTGCTCTCAGTTGAAACTGGCCGCCGTGACCGAGATTCGGTCTGGAGGAAATTATAAAATTTAATTGTTATTATTATTGTTATTACTTAATAACATTTGATCAATTGAACAACTTTTAAATCAGTTAAATTAAATACATTTGTACAAGTTTTCACAATAATCAGTCATGATATTATTAAGCAATTTAAGAAAATTTAATAAATTGTATAACATAGGTTGAAATTGTAATAAGTACATAATTTATTAATAATTCGAAAATCAACGATTATTAATACTCCATTTTGCATCAGCTATCTTTATTCTGTATCTCGTACCGGTAGGCGAAGTGTAGGGCGTCCCCCCACAAGATGGAGTGACGACCTAGTAAGACATGCAGGAAGTCGATGGATGCAGGTGGCTCGGGACCGTGCTTTGTGGCATTCCTTGGGGGAAGGCCTATGTTCAGCAGTGGACTTGTGAAGGGCTGTAATGATGATGATGATGATGATCTTTATTCTGCGCCTCTGTATATAATAATTTATTAAACTTTAAACTTGCAGTACATGCAGAAAAAAATTTACATTGAATAGGTCCCTACCCCCCCCCCCCCCCCCTTCCACACACACAAAGGGATTAATATGAATTAGTTAGTTGCGATGAGAAAAATCCATTTCCATCAGTAACTTTTCATGAGCTCCAATCTCCATCGATTCATTAATATTTCTATTAGTTTCCTTAATGTAACACATTACATCGCGTGAATTTGATAGATCTTAATGAATGATGCTCACAATCGTCTTCCTGCAAAATAAAGCGTGAGAATGGTGCATAAAAGGTTATCCGTGGAACCGGATGCAATAAACGGCATTTAAAACTAGTTCAAAACAGAAATAATCAATTACCTCTACATATGTATTGTACGCATATATGAGGCCATTAAACTTCGTAGCTTACATCACGGTTATACAAAGTCAGAAAAAACTGGCCAAGTGCGAGTCGGACCTGACTTTATTGAGGTTCGGTACATAGTATGGGCCAATTAGCTTTTTCTAAAACAAAACATTCGTGAGTGTCGTGGAACACTCGGTTGGGACGAAGTTTCTTTCTTATATTTATCATTAATAAACGTATTATATTATTGATTAACTTCAGCGTCATATAAAATAATATTTCTTTCCTGGCAAGATAAGAAAAAGTGCGAGGGAGATGGATATTATTCCATCTCGCTCGCACTATAGAAAGGGGGTTGTGGCGGAAAAATCTTACACTTTTTCTCGCCTAGCCCCCATCTGCCAAATTCGCATCGTGCGATAAAGAACTTCGTTCCAAAAAATATTTATTGGTTTTGTTCATAGCTTACAAACTACATTATGTTATGTTTCTTGTATCTTATATTTAAAAAACGTTGCAGTAGATTTTCTACTATATCATGGAGGCATTTTCCTACGTGGTAGAGCCACGCTGCAGCTATATTATGGTTGTAGCATGAATAGGTCGGCTTGACCGGCGTAGGACCACGCTCTCACAGAATACCTGCGTAAAATAGCAGCTTAATGCTGCTGTGTTTCGTATGCTGAGTGTAGAGAACCGGAGACCCTTTATACTGGAAACTAAGCATTTCATCTTAGTCCTGAGGGTGACAACGCATCTGCATTTTGATTCTTAAATAAAATGTGGATGTTTATGGGCCACAGTGTTTACTTACCATCAGGTGGAGAGTGTGGTCTTTTGTAACTCTTATTCTATAAAAATGGCAGTTTAAATACATGCTGGAGGGCACACATAGACCCTATACAATGAATCGATGTTTTCACTATTTGTTTGATACAAAATAAACAGTTGAAATTAATAACCAGTTTAATTTTTGAGATAAACCCTGTAATAAAGAGGGCGTAAAACAGAAATCGGACGGCCTCCCATTTCTTGATTTTTAAAGATAAAAAAAGAAAAAAAAATAGTTTGAAATCTATTTAATGAGCTTTATATAAGAAAAAAAATCTGCTCCTTTTTCATAAAAATATTTTTAATTGAATTTTTAATGCATTATTCGGTTTCGGGTAAACATTCTAAACATTCTTTTAATCTGAATTAGTATTTGAATTATCCAAATGGCCGGTCCAAAACTCTTTGACAAAAGATCCGTGAAATTCGTAAAAAGACAAGCAAATACAGCAACAAACAAACAGACAGCAGAGTAATATTAATAGGGCTCCGTTTTTCTTTTGGCTACGTCATAAAATTATGCAACATAAAATCTTTTCTATCAACTTCAAACAGGAGGAGGATCTCAATTCGACTGTACTCGTATGTTTTTTTATGTGTGTTACCTCATAATTTTTTTCTGGGTGAATCGATTTCGGTAATTCTTTTTTTATTTAAAATCTGGTGCTTCACATGTGGTCTCGTATAAATTTGATCAAGGTCTGACCAATAGTTTTTAAATTAATCTTCACAATTTATATTGAAGTCGGTTGTACAAAATGTTTAATTCTAAATTATTGTCAAACTAGCTGTGCCCCGCGGTTTCACCCGCGTAGATCACGCGTCTGCACCTTGCGACATGCGAACTTCGAGAGTAACATCACGACGGACGGTTGCTGAATTAACAAAGATTTAAAAAGTGAAATATGTTACTAAAATTATGAATAATGTGGCCTAGTTGGTACCGGCGTTACTATTTCACATTTTAACATGAAAAAGTAGTTATTGTGACATAACTGTAATAGTTAAACTTATGCTATCGCAGACTTTTTTTTAGATATTGATATCCTCTATAAAACTGTAGTACATGACTTTGCTCTATTATCAATAGTTTCCGCAGCGTACGCGATATAAGGATTCTTTTTGGTATTTTTTTCACACCTTGAGTTACATTAACGAAGTTTTCATACGGATCCCTAACTTTTTTGAAAATATTATATAGCCTATGTTCATCAGGGATAATGTAGGATTCTAATGGTGAAAGAATTTTTCAAATCGGTCCAGTAGTTTCGGAGACTATTCAATTCAAACAAACAAACATACAAACAAACAAACAAACAAACAAATCTTTCCTCTTTATAATAGTAGAGTGTAGATAAGAAGTTTTTTGAATACTTCTTAACAATGTCATGCTAGCTTAGAGTACAGCATGCTAGATCGAGACACCGCCAAATCATAACGCTTATAAAATCACGCCTCTGCGGTGTGTAGCGAGTATATTCATGAGATGAGTCAGTAAAGGTTTTTTAGGTAGTAGAGCCATACTGTTGACCGGGGATCAGAATACCAGCGTAAAATATCACTTTAATACTGCTGTGTTTAGTGTATGGTGAGTGTAGATAACCGGAGACCCTTTTTACTGGAAACGAGGCCCTCCATCTCTGTTCTCAGGGGTGACTACGCTTTTGATTCTTAATTGAGGATAAATTTAGATGTCTATGGGCCACAGTATCCACTTACCATCAGGTGGACTGGGTGCTCGTTTGCCATTCTTACTCTATAAAAGTAAAGTTCTTAGCAAGTAGTTTGAGTTTTATTTCGCGTCCTTTGCAACATAACCCAAAATCAGATTTCAATGAGTTTTTCTTTGTAAAGCTCCGTTTTTTACATACGAATTTTTAACTTTTCGTCACTCTTACGCCTATAAGAAAATGAGTGTACTCGTCCACTTGACGTTAAGTGAATACATGGGCCCATAGACTACCCTTTTTTTAGATAAGGGTGACAAACGAGCACTCAGTCCACGTGGTGGTAAGTGGTTGCTGTGGCCCATAGACATCTACATCTATTTTCGATTACGAATCAAAATGCAGATGTGTTATCACCCGTGAGGACTAGGATGGAATGCCTCGTTTCCAGTAAAAAGGGTCTCCGGTTCTCTACACTCACCATACGAAACACAGCAGCGTTAAGCTGCTATTTTACGTTGGTATTCTGTGAGAGCGTGTGGTCCTTCCCCGGTCGAACCGACCCATTCGTGCTGTACTGTAGCTATATTATGGTTGTACATAATATAGCTACAGTACAGCTCTACAACCCATAAAATTTTATCCTCGAAATGTAGATACATTGTCACCCTTAAGGACTAAAGGCTAACGTTGTATTCCATACCTTGTCACCAGTAAAAATATCTTCTGGCTCTAGTCACTCAACACACAACATCATTACGCTGTCGATCACTGTGTTTAGCCGACCCATTCGTGCTGCAATCATAAAATCTAAAAGCCTTGTAAATCATCGTGGCTATTCCACGTGCATGCAAAAATCGTCTTTATAACAATTTAATAAAGAACGTTGACCGTCGTAAGTTGATCCGTGGTAGTTCAGGGGCAAAACATCATCGTCATCATCATCATAATCATGGGCAATACGCTCGCCGTAAATCTATTAATTGCAATTATAAGTACTGATTTACCACGTGCTTTGCGGTGGAAGAATACACCTTAAAGCGCGGCACCCACCTACGTAACGTAACACGTGATCTGACGCGTGATTTGACGCGTAACTTGTCACTCGCCTCAACATTCAAAGGGAATGTATGTAGTAACTAGTAACGCCCATTTGCGTGGCGTGACGCCGCATGATCTGACGTGCCATTCAGCTTGCTACTAGTGACGCATTGAAGTGGCACGTAACACGAAACTTGTAGTTTTAATATTAAATTCATTGGTTTAGTTCATGAAAAACCATGTTTATATGATTATCCTAGACCCGATTACCATAACAGGAACTCGCAAGATGCTTCTCGCAACTTGTAGGGCAAATCTATGCGAAATGTAATTCTAATTCCTTCATAAAATTGAAAGTACCACCACTTATCAAATTTTTTCCCTTAGGGATGTACTCAAAATCTTCAGCTGGCACTTTGAATGTTTGAAATCTGTAGCAAAGCAAGGGCATGTTTATCCTCTTCAGGCGAGATTTTGGCCCAAAATGAACTCTGCGACATGCTATTGTTGCACAGGTTGGTGCAAGCAGTGTCACTCGTGGTCACGTCAGAGCATCGTCAGAATCATGCTACAAGCCATGTCGAAATCATGTAGCTTAGGTGGGCGCCGCGGCTAAGGGAACGTGTATGTCGCTGGTATTATAAGGCATTTCCGGTATGGTTGCGAGATGGTTACATATTGTGGTCTTACGACATGCAGGAGACGAGAGGGTGTTAATATGACGGCTCCGTGGCGCAGTGTCTTAGCAATGAGTTGCTGCGCTGGGGGCCGCAGGTTTGAATCCCGCACGGGACAAATAATTGTATGGCCTGCAAATAATTGTACCGGGTCTGGATGTCTGTCCTTGTACAATTTACGTTTGTAAGCTGCCTCCACGTTACAGGAGAAAATCCTAGTGTGGGGGTAACATTTTTTTTAAAGAAAAAAGAGAGAAGAACTTTTCTCATACAGCCATGATACGGCAAATAATGGTTGCATGCTTTGTAATATTTAGGTATAGCATAGCTAGCAATAATCTTAGATTTAAGGGACTATAATCTCTATATATAAAAATAAATTGTTGTTCGTTAATCTCGCAAAAACTCAAAAATGGTTGGACCGATTTTGATGAAATTTTTTATGTGTGTTTAAATCTGTCCCTGGATAGCTTAGATTCACAATTGGACCCGATAGGTGGCGTTGTCGAGATCCAGAAATCACCCGTGCGAAACCGGGGCGGATTGCTAGTGTAAGATAAATATGAAATGTTTGGGCACTCTTATCCTTTTTTTAGGTAATGTTAGGTTTATGTATATTTTATTTTCTACCGACTTCAAAAAGGAGACGGTACTCAATTCGACTGTATGTTTTTCTTTATGTGTGTTACCTCATAACTTTTTACTGGGTGAACCGATTTCGATGATTCTTTTTATTTGAATGCTGGTGTTTCACATGTGGTCCCATATAAATTATAGTGAAGTCGGTTATACAAAATTTTAATTTTAAATTATTGTTCATGACTGTTTGTGCCAAAATAAAGAAATATAAAATAAATAAGTAAATCTGAAAAATACAATATATCAAACCATACACTTAGAATTCAAAATCTAGAGAGACAGCTAAAGCCAAAGAAGCGCGGCGGTTAAATAACTCCATTACACAACCATAACAACTAAGATGATACCTATATAGGATGTAACTGTTATTTTACTTTGAAGTACAGGTGCACTCTTTTTTCCTTACTCTCATAGTTCGATGGGGCGGTATTCCAACACGAACTGAGAGAGATCAGGCGCAGGACCAACGGCTTTACATGTTTTTCGAGGCACGGAGATGATACACTGCCAACTTCCTGACTTATTCAAACCCGGGACCTCATAGTCGCAAACTTGTCGTTGTTTGAGATTGGTCTATCATAAAGTAGGAAAGATGTTTCATAGCATCGCAGGCGAATTACGATGGTGATATATATTGTTACTAGCTTGGGGTTCGAGACAACTAAAACTGCGGAGTGAATTACCAAAATTGACACTTTAATTACAGAACACTAATTACAATTTAAAACCACACTAATAATAAAACACAATTGTACTACTGATCACTTTAGTTCGCAGCTATTTCGCTTCGAAGTATTCGCTTATATCGCCAATTCAATACTGACTCGGTCGTGGTCTATACCGGCCTTATATAGGGCCTCAGATAGTTTCCAGAACCTTCTACTGTAGAAACATCTAGAATGTTCGAGTACATATCGGTCCCGAAATTTCTAGAAGGATCTTGACTCTCCTAGTTCTGCTACTCGAAACTAGAGGGCGCTGGTGGTAACTAGTGTTGCCATGTGTAAGATATTAATAGTGGCGCGCAACAATATTTACGAGATGGCTATTCAAGTATCTATCAAAGCCTACACAAGATCTTTCTAACCATTCGGTAACATTATCAACATTTACGTGACGGGTTGTCACCCTTATTCTATAAAAAAAATCTCGAGCACACAGTCCACCTGATGGTAATTGGATGCTGTGGCCCGACACCTACCTCTGTCCTCCATTAAGAATCAAAATGCAGACGCGTTGTCACGCCTTAGGACTAAGATGGAAAGCCTCGTTTGTTGAAAAAGAGTCTCCAGGTCTCTACATTTACCACACAAAACACAGCAACATTAAGCTGCTATTTTACGCTGGTATAACGTGAGAGTGATCCTTCCCCGGTCGAGCGGATCCATTCGTGCTACAGCCATGATGTGGTTGTAGCGTGTCTCTTCCACGTGTTAAAATAATGCATGGATACTATTAAACTTTTAAATAATAAATGTATGGATACTATTAAGCATTATTTTCTTGCATGACTGACGAGTATACGGATATCAATTATAGATTTTTTGGGCCTCTCCCAAATAAAGGATCCACATTTTAATTAGTTCTGGTGGTAAAATTCCCACTTTGTATCGAATGTAACTCTGATATGTTTTTATAATGTAGATAGCTCAATAAATGATCAATACCTTAAGCTCTAATTAACTCTTACATAAATTATTGTTATTCTCGAATCTAAAAAAATAGCCTTGTAATGATTTCTTATATTTACGCCAACACTACACATTGAATAAAACTGTTTTTTACGGATTTTATCGCGTTTATTTTATTATTTTTATTCCCGACGTTTCGAGTGCTTTTCAGCAACCCATGGTCACGGGGGGGACTGAGACGTCAAACATCTCAGTCCCCTAAAAAACTTAAGGTAGCCGGGCTAACTGTGACATCGGGACGTCAAACATCTCAGTCCCCCCCGTGACCATGGGTTGCTGAAAAGCACTCGAAACGTCGGGAATAAAAATAATAAAATAAACGCGATAAAATCCGTAAAAAACAGTTTTATTCAATAGCCTTGTAAATCAAAAGTTAAGAATCAGACCGCGTGAACTCGACGTCTAGACATCTAGACGCCTTTACTCATTTAGTATTTTGCTAACTTTTCTGCCGACTTCAAAAAGGAGACGGTACTGAATTCGACTGTATGTTTTTTTTTCGTTTTTATGTGTGTTACCTCATAACTTTTTATTGGGTAAACCGATTACAATAATTCTTTTTTTATTTGAAATCAAGGTCTGACTAATAGTTTTTGAGTTATTCTTAATAATTTATATTGAAGTCGGTTGTACAAGATTTTGAATTTTTTTATCGGATAAGGGTGACAAACGAGCACACAGTCCACCTGATGGTAAGTGGTTGCTGCGGCCCATAGACATCTACATCTATCCTCTATTACAAATGAAAATGTAGATGCGTTGTCACCCGTGAGGACTAAGATGGAATGCCTCATTCCATCTTAGTCCTCACGGGTAAAAAGGGCCTCCGGCCACCTGCACTCACCAAGCGAAACGCAGAGGTAAACCTCTACTTCACGCTGGTTTTCTGTGAGGTCGTGGTACCACCCCGGTTCGAGCCGGCCCATCCGTGTGACAGCAAAAGCTGCCGCGTGGCTCTACCACTGTTAGTTAATTTTAAATTATGTGGCATTCAAATCGTTCTTGTCGTAATTATGGCGGTAGTTAAGTCGTTATGTGTATCACATAACGGTGAGATAAACTTCTCTACATAAATACAGTATACGAAATCATTTTTATTTCTCTTTTTGTCCAGATTTGTATCTATGAAACTTACAAAGCCGATTATATATAATTAATAGGCACACTACGTAATATCATCCCGTGGGTGTAGTAAGAGGCAACAGGGAAACAAATCAGAAGATGGGCAGCAGCGGCTTCCTAATAACGACTAAAAATAAAAGAATGCGGTTTCCAACCCGCTCGCCAGGCGTGGCATCTATGAAAACCCCACCATGAGACAATCTATGAGGAAGGCCTGTGTTCAGCAGTGGACTTTAATAGGCTGTAACAGTAACGGTGAGTAATAGGCAAACTGCCGTGTACGAAAGCGACTATAGTAGCCTATTAACACGTTCACCCAGATTTTTAGGGTCCCGTACCTCAAAAGGAAAAAATGGAACCCTTATAGGATCACTTTGTTGTCCGTCTGTCTGTCTGTCTGTCTGTCAAGACCCTTTTTCTCAGGAACGCGTGGAGGTATCAATCTGAAATTCATACCAAATACTCAAGTCTACTGTCCCTTGGAGGTGTGAAAAAATCAAACTTCTAAGCCAACGCAATCAAAAGATACAGCCGTTTATGCCGCAAATATTATGCCGCAAGGGAATCAAAAGCTACAGGGTACTTCCCCTGAACTCAGAATCTTAAAATTTGGTACGAAGCCACGTATTAGATAAAGGATACAGATAAAGGAAAAATTGCGAAACGCATAAATTTTTAGTTACATCATATAATAAAAATATTTTAATAATTTTAACCTATGGATTTCTTCGGAACCCTCGGTGCGCGAGTCCGACTCGCAATTGGCCGGTTTTATTTTTCTACGTGAGGAAAATGTCGTGTAATACCTTCTTGCCACCGAGTGAAACTTAACGGAGGCCCTTTTTCTGCTAACGAGGCATTCCATCTTAGTCCTTATGGGTGTTATCGCATCTGCATTTCGTCTTAATCGAGGATAGGTAGTAACCAATGGGCCGCAGTATGCACGAAGCATCATGTGGACAACGTGATACCCTTACATGTGGACTGCGTGCTAACTTGACACCCTTACTCGTATATTCTACTAGCTGTTCGCCGCTGTTATTTGGAGTTATAATTTTTATGCGCGGCACCTTAGTAATTTTTCTAAAATAAAAGTAGCCTAAGTTACTCCTTATGACATCAGCTATCTGTCTGTGAATATCCCATTAAAATCGGTCCAGCCGTTTCGGAGATTAGCCGGAACAAACAGACAGAAAGACGGACAGACATACAGACAGACAGACAAAAACTTTAAAATTGTATTTTTGTTATAAGTACCGTATATACTTTCATATATAATTTTGACATTACAAACAGACACTTCAATTTTATTTATTTGTATAGATATGAAACTACACTCCTTTACACTAACGGAGTAAGTCTAACAATCCAACCATAAACACCGTGCACACCCCGTCGCTTCAATAATGGAAGGGGATCGACAGCAGATTGTGTGAATGAAACATTTGTCATTATATCCATCTATAACAATCCATGAAAATCCACTGTTGATAACGGCCACCCCCATTAATTGCCTCAAGGGGGTATTTTGCCATAGTTGCCATACTAGACAGGCGAGTTGGCAACCACAGTTTATTTACAACTAGCTGTTCCCCGCGACTTCACCCGCGTGTAAATTAGGGTTTCAATCATATTACTCAGAACTCTTAATTCTTTTTTTTAAATATAAGTAACCTAAGTTATTCCTTATAACATCAGCTATCTGCCAGTGAAAGTCCCGTCGAAATCGGTCTAGCCGTTTTGGAGAAAAGCCGCAACAAACAGACAGACAGACCGACAGACAAAAATTTTAAAAATTGTGTTTTTGTTACAAGTACCGTATATACATTCATATGCATTTAGTAAAAAGCTGTTATTTTAACATTACAAACAGAAACTTCAATTTTATTTATTCGTATTGTATACTAGGTAGTGTAGGTGGTGTAGGTGTAGATTTTATTATATCCTGTTTCAGCAGTTTCAGTTTCTGTCTGTCGCATCTTACGACACGCACGAGACGATATGGGTGAGTGGGTATTCTTACACCGCACCATTACTTTACTAGCCTTATCCTTATCATACACCTTCGCCATCATCAACCCTCAATGAACAATACAGATACTAATTTTAGTCAATTTATTTTTTAACTCGTTTTCATTATGGTTTTCATTACTCACTATACAAAATACAGCAGTATTATCGTGCAATTTTAAGTTGGTGCTCTGCGTAAATGTTTTCGATTCCGGCACATACTGAGCAATTTACGAGAGTCGTCGTCATCATCATCATCATCATTACAGTCATTCACAAGTCCGCTGTCGAATAAAGAAATCTCCCAAGGAACGCCACAACAAACCCTTTTTACTGGAAAAGAGGCAATCCATGTTAGTCCTCACGGGTGACAGCGCATCTGCATTTTGGTACGCAAACGAGGATAGATGTGGATGTCTATGATCCGCAGTAACCACTTACCATCAGGTGGACTGTGTGCTCATTTGTCACCCTATCCTATAAAAAAGCACGGTCTTGGCCCACCTGTATCCATCAATTTCCTGCATTTCTTCTTATCAGGTCGACACTCCTTCGAGTGGGGAGCCGCTCTACACTTTGCTCACTGATACGAGGCTGCCACTCAATTACTTTTATTCCCTATCGATTGTCGGTTCTTAAGCCATATGCCTGGCTACATTGCCACTTCAGCTGACTAATCCGTCGGGCTGTTTGTTACTCTGGTTTTGATGTGGGTATCCCCATATCTATGACGCAGAGAAACCCCAAGCATAGCTCTCCATAGATCACTGAGTGGCCTTGAGCTTCCTCATACGGCCAGCAGTGAAGGACGAAGTCTCAGGTATTTACGATAGTAAATGTTAATATATAAAAATCAATTGCTGTCCGCTCGCGCTAAAAATCAAAAATGGCTCCACCTATTTAAATCAATTTTTTTACGTGTGTTTGAGTGGGTTCACAAATAAGATGCGGGTCCCTGAGGACAAAGATACGATTCCTCGTTTCCATTCCTGCTACAACAAGAATATAGCTGGAGCGTCTACCATGTACAAAACTTTTTTAAGAACACGAAAAAAATACTCTAATTTCTTAGCATAACATAGCATAGATAGTCAGCAGACACTGGTGCTGATTTTATTTTTCAAACATGTAATAAAAAAATAAAGGATCATCTGGAGGGGTAGTATTTGCTACAGTCATGTTTAAACCCATTAATGTAATTTTAAAACGGATTTAAATGCACGATAATAATCAATTATCTTTGGGAGGGGGAGGTCGTTCAGAGTGAAATAACTAGCTAGTTAGGAGTAGAAAAAAGCGGTACAATTATCTCATAGCGACCATTAAATTAAGATTAAAATTTAACCGAAACCAGCGCAGTGCCGAGCGCGTTTAAAATGTTAACACGAAACTGTAAAGGACCTTGTACACTCTACACATGTTCTCTACACATATTAACAATATTTATAAATACTAAAATTAGAAGATTACTTAATTATATGAATTAGAATTAGAATAATTAGAAAATAGAATTTGTATGTATTTATTCATAAATAGAAGATATAGAATAAGCTCAAAGTAAGATTTAATTTTTTTATAAAATACAGCCGTGTGTGGCTGTGTAAGGATATCCACTACCCCATATCGTACCATAGATGTCGTAAGAGGCATAAGAGGGAACGGGTTGCAGCGACTACTTAATAAAAAGTACAAATTAAAAAAAACTGCGGTTGCCTACCCGCCTGGTAAGTGCGCAAACTATGGCAAATATTCCCCCTATTAGGCCACCTGTGGGGAGGCCTGTACTCAGCAGTGGACTTTGATAGGTTTGTGATAGTGATTACCAAAATACAATGTTTAAATATAGAGTTGTGGTAATCGTAAGATGAAATCTATTATTTAAAAAAAATCAGCAGAGAGTTAGTTACTAAATTATCAGTTAAATTTTAAAGTCTGTAAAAAAGATTCACACTAGATACACTATAGATACACTAGATAAAATAATTGAGCGTTATTTGAGCAATGAACTAAACAATTACCTGACTACTTACAGTATAATAAATTCAAAACAGTTTGGTTTTCAAAAAAATAAAAGCACAACGCAACTATTACGGCAATTTACTGATGAAATAAATAATTATCTAGATAATAAAATGCATATTTTAGTAATATTTATTGATTTTAGTAAAGCATTCGATCTATTGAATTTTGACACATTATACAATAAGTTATCACGCTGCGGGATTCAAGGACCATTCTTAGAACTTCTTAAAAGTTATCATCATAATCGTTATACCACTGTCAAAATATGTAACCAGACAGGTGATATGCTTGCGACTGACCGGGGCACAGCACAAGGTTCGATACTGGGCCCGAATGAGTACTTGCTATTTGTAAATGATATGGTTAATGCAATAACTAAGGGTTCCAAATATAAATTTGCCACCTGTATCGTTATTGCCGATCGTAGTATGGATGTAGCACAAACTGAAATGCAGGCAAGTTATGACATGCTATGCAAGTAGGCACATGATGTCGGCCTAGTGGTTAACCTTCAAAAAACAAAACTTGTTCATATACACTCATCTCACAACAAAATTACCACTGCACCGACTATCATTTCCCATGGCCATGAATGTCTCCACGGAATGTTTCAACACTGTACTAATCAACCCATTGAAAATGTCAAAAATCACATGTATATTGGTCTGATTATTGACGAACGATTTTGCTGGAGAGCACATAAAGATCACATGTGTGCAAAACTTCGCTCTGTGTTAAGTAAACTTTATGTTTTAAAATTTAAGCTACTATATAAAATACTTAGATTACTTTACATGGCTCTAGCAGATTCTGTTATAAATTATGGACTTAGCAGTTATGGAAGAACTTATGTAACGTACATACATGAAATTTACACACTACATCGCAAAATGCTTAGATTGATAGTACCTAAGCACATTAAAAATAAGTATATAGATAATGACCGGGGTCTTTTTAATTATTGCAAAGTCATAAATGTATTCGATAAAGTTAAATTTAATATACTGACTGAAGTAAATAATTCAGAATACCTAGTTCTTAGAAAACGACCTGTAAATCTACGAAATATAGCTTATAAATCCAACATGTATGTACTTCCGAAAACTAAAAATTTCTATGGAGCAAGAAAGTTGGCCCATCTTGTACCTACTTTTATTAATGCCCTGCCACTAGAATTACAAAACACATACGGTAAATCAAAACTGTTTAAAACTAAACTTAAATCATATTTGATAAATCAACCATACTTATTGTAGTAAGTACTTCATACTGGATTATTGTGATTTAATATTAATACATCTTTGTTTTTATAAGACGACTCTCTAGTGTAGATAAACCCATAGAGGTTTATATGCTAGTATTGTACTGTAAAATAATTATGCTTAATAAATTGAAAAAAAAAACAACATATATCATCATATACTCGTTCTACATAAATAAATAAATAATAAATATTTACTGCCACACAATAATAAGTTTACAAGTGAAAACAAAGTAAGTATACATATAAAAAATAATTAGACTTAAAAATTCTATAAAAAAATGAACAGTCACAATTAACAGATTAACTACTATAACTCTGTTTACGATTATAACGTGAGGCAACGGGCACATGCTCAGTATTCGCTGGGCATTATGCTAAGCACTGTTTTTCAGCCAGTCCCTGCAATTTTAGGTATATTTTGGTCAAACGCACATCGTACATCATTATACACATATTTAACAGTGGTAGAGCCACGCGGCAGCTTTTGCTGTCGTACGGATGGGCCGGCTCGAACCGGGGTGGTACCACAACCTCACAGAATACCAGCGTGAAGTAGAGGTTTACCTCTGCGTTTCGCTTGGTGAGTGCAGGTGGCCGGAGGCCCTTTTTACTGGTAATGAGGCATTCCATCTTAGTCCTCACGGGTGACAACGCATCTACATTTTGATTTATAATAGAGGATAGATGTAGATGTCTATGGGCCGCAGCAACCACTTACCATCAGGTGGACTGTGTGCTCGTTTGTCACCCTTATCCTATAAAAAAAAATTATGTATTATTGGTAAACCTCTTTACAGACAATATGTGTTAGATAAAATATTTATTACAGAATAAACATACAGCCATTCGGCCTAAAAAGACTTCTGTTTATGAAATAACTCTTTCTTTTTAAATGTTGTAAATGTAATATTAAAATTTTCTTTTAAGGGTTGTAGCAAATCATTCCATATTTTTGCGGCAGAATAATTAAAACATCCTTTGAAGCTGAATATTCCATGCCTTATGGCATGGAATATTCAGCATGTTTGAGGCTCTTTTACGTGTATTTACTTCGTGGGCATTATTCATCATCATTACAGCCCTTCACAAGTCCACTGCTGAACATAGGCCTCCCCCAAAGAATGCCACAAAGCACGGTCCTGAGCCACCTGCATCCATCGACTTCCTGAATGTCTTACCAGGTCGTCACTCCATCTTGTGGGGGGACGCCCTACACTTCGCCTACCGGTACGAGGCTGCCACTCGAGAACCTTTCTTCCCCATCGGTTGTCGGTTCTTCGAGCTATATGGCCGGCCCACTGCCACTTCAGCTTACTAATCCGTTGGGCTATGTCGGTTACTCTGGTTCTACTGCGGATATCCTCATTCCTAAGTTTATCACGCAGTGAAACTCCGAGCATAGCCCTCTCCATAGCTCGCTGAGCGACCTTGAGCTTCCTCATACGGCCAGCAGTGAAGGACCACATCTCAGTTCCGTAAGTCATCACTGGCAACACGCACTGGTTGTACAATTTTGTTTTAAGGTTTTGAGGTATTTCTGACGAGAAGATGTGTCGTAGCTTCCCGAACGCTGCCCAGCCGAGTTGAATCCGTCGATTGACCTCTCGGTCGAAGTTGGACTTACCTAGTCGGACTATTTGTCCCAGGTAAACATACTCGGCAACAACTTCGAGCGTAGTGCTCCCAACAACTACCGGCATAGGTGTGACATGGACATTAAACATAATCTTTGTTTTGTCCATGTTCATCTTAAGACCTATCCGTTGGGAGACACTATTGAGGTCATTGAGCATAGTGCTTAGTTCCTCCAGCGATTCTGCCATGAGGACTATATCGTCGGCAAATCGAAGGTGAGTGATGTACTCGCCATTGATGTTAATTCCGTATCCTTTCCAGTCCAGAAGCTTGAAAACGTCTTCCAATGCAGCGGTGAAGAGTTTCGGGGATATAACGTCACCCTGTCTTACACCTCTCTGCAATTGGATAGGTTTCGTACTCTGGTTCTGTACTCGGATAGCCATCGTAGCTCTACTGTACAAACACTTTAGCACTTCGATATACCGACAGTCAACTTGGCACCGCTGAAGGTACTGCAGCACCGCCCAAATTTCGACGGAATCAAAGGCTTTCTCATAGTCGACATACGCCAGACATAGTGGCAAATTGTACTCTTCGGCCTTCTGTACAATTTGCCGTAGGGTATGTATGTGGTCTATGGTGCTAAAGCCCTTTCGGAAACCGGCTTGTTCGGGAGGCTGGAAGTCGTCAAGTCTGCGCGCGAGACGATTCGTAATGACTCTCGAAAACAGCACGTAGACGCGGCTCAAAAGGGAAATCGGTCTGTAGTTCTTCAAGAGAGCGTTGTCACCTTTCTTGAAGAACAAGACCACCGCACTTCTGCTCCACGCCTCCGTTGTAATGCCACCATGGAGGAGGGAATTAAAGAGCTACTGAAGGACTTCAAGTACCGGTCTTCCACCCGCTTTCAGAAGCTCCGCTGTAATTCCATCCTCGCCTGTGGCCTTGCCGTTTTTAAGGTCCTGGAGAGCCATTCTAATCTCGCTCAGACTGACGTCCGGGATATCTTCGGAATAGTGTCGAATAAGACTCGCTCTTGGATCGTTACTCACACTTGCGTGTGGCTCCAACGATGACGTGTACAGCTGCCCATAGAACCTCTCAATCTCACTCAAAAACTCAGGTGCCCCGGAAACGATGCTGCCACATTCGGTCTTCAGCTTTGACAGTTGGCTCTTTCTGGCAGACAGATCTCTGGCAAAGACTTTGGAGCCTTGGTTCCGCTCGATCGCTTCTTCAATACGAGCTGTATTGAAGTTGCGTAAGTCTCGCCGCATGCATTTAGAGATCTGTCTGTTCAGTTGCCTGTATGCTGTCAAATCTGTTGAAGAATGTAGCCTCATCTCCCGTCTAACAGCCATGAGATTAAGAGTGTGATCGGAGAGTTTTTGTGTTCTTCTGCGGCGGGTCTTGCAGAACTTAGCTCCGACCGCATGGACAGTTTCCACGAGCTTGTCATTCATATCGTCCACTTCATTGCAGTCTACTAGGCACTGAAAACGGTTTTGTAACTCGAGCTGAAAGGTTTCGGGACTTTGGATTAGAGCACGAGGGGGACGGAGCGTTGACTTCATCAGACGAGACCTCTCCAACTTAACATTTAGGTTCAGTGTGCCTCTAACCATTCGGTGATCGCTGCCGGTTTTCACCCTCGCGATCACTGAGACATCACTGAACAGTTGTCGTCTGGTCGTCATAATGAAGTCAATCTCATTTTTTATCGAACCGTCGGGGCTCGACCAGGTCCACTTCCTGTGGGGCCGCTTCTTGAAGAAAGAGTTCATCATAAAGAATCCCTCTTTCTCCATGAAGTGGGCCAGCTGCTGGCCCCTTGGGTGCCGTTGCCCTATTCCAAATTTCCCTACTTTCAGCTCACTGTTTTCTCTTGTGCCTAGTTTTGCATTGAAGTCTCCCATTAACACCGTATATTGGGTTTTGGAGGAATGCATGGCTCTAGAGATATCCTCATACATTTCCTCCACCTCCTCATCGGGGTGTACCGAGGTTGGTGCGTAAACCTGTATGACCTTCAGCGAATACCGTTTGGTGATTCTGAGTATAAGGTACGCAACCCTCGTCGACACACTCCCGATCTTTACAACGTTGTTAACGAGAGACTTGTGGACGATAAATCCGACACCTCCTTGGGACAGATGGTCGCCCTCCCGGTGATAGAGCAAGTTGCCGGATTCGAGGATTACCGTGTCCTCCCCCTCTCTTCGGACTTCGGATAATCCTATAATATGCCAGCGCAACTTGTCTATCTCTTCTTCCAGCTCCACGATCTTCTCGTCAGTCCTCAGGGTGCGTGCGTTGTACGTTGCCAGGTCGAGTCGTCGTAGGTGGCAACCGAACCTCCACCGGAGATTCTTAGCACCCCCTGCCCCGCCGTTACCATGGTCGCCACCGTAGCCAGGAATAGCGGGGCCGCCGGGGACTAGGGGCCGTCTGTTTGTTGTTTTCATCACTGGGGGGTATTTGCCATAGTTGCCACGCTTGGCGAGCGGGTTGGCAACCGCAGTTTTTTTATTGTACTTTCGGCTATTATCAGGAAGATGCTGCTGCCCATCTCCCGCCTGTTTCCCTTTGTCGCCTTTTACGACACCCACGGGAGGATATGGGGTAGTGGATATTCTTGACCGCCACTACACGGCAATTACTCCAATATTTGTGTTGTGGGCATTATTACTCCAATGTAATTTATTGTATAAATACAGTGGAGCTTTGAAATATATTAGCAATTTAAGTGGTCAATATTTTGTTATTTTTAGGGTTCCATACCTCAAACGGAAAAACGGAACCCTTATAGGATCACTTTGTTGTCCGTCTGTCTGTCTGTCTGTCTGTCTGTCTGTCAAGAGCCTTTTCCTCAGGAACGCGTGGAGGTATCGAGCTGAAATTCATATCAAATACTCAAGTCTACTGTCCCTTAGAGATGTGAAAAAATCAAACTTCTAAGCCAACGCAATCAAAAGATACAGCCGTTTATGCCGTAAATTTTCGACATTCGCAAGGGAATCAAAACCTACAGGGTACTTCCCGTGAACTCAGAATCTTGAAATTTGGTACGAAGCAACGTTTTGTAGCACAGATAAAGAAAAAATTGCGAAAAGCATAAATTTTTAGTTACATCATATAATAAAAATATTTTAATAATTTTAAACTATATGTTTACCTACCGATTTGTTCGGAACCCTCGGTGCGCGAGTCCAATTCGCACTTTGCCGGTTTTTTTTTTCAGATAGCAAAAGCGCTTTATAACACTTGGCTCGATGCGCCTCTGGTCATAGCAGAGGTGCATAGATAGCTTATGGGATATTAAATCAACTATATGATTACAGAAGTCGCTATATAAATATAAAATTGCAATGGGTTCCATCGCATATAGGTTTAAAAGGAAACGAAGAGGCTGACCTATTAGCAAAAGCCGCTATAATGCAAGGAATCGAATTAAATATTTTACCAATTTACACGGAAATCTTGACAAAATTCAAAAACCTTTGTCATGATGAATTAAGAGAGTATTTCGATGAAAGAAGCAGGGAAAAGGGAATATGGTACAAAACAATTCAAAGTCAGCCTCTTTGGATACCGTGGTATAATAATATTGAAATGAATAGAAACCATATAATTACTATTCATAGGTTACGTTCTGGGCACTATCCCAATAAAAAAATTGTATTTTTGATGAAAAAATCAGACTCGCCCAATTGCGATATTTGTCATATTATAGAAGATGTCCAACATATGCTAGCAGAATGTGTCAAATATCACAGGGAAAGGGAGAATCTGGTGCAAAAATTTATTATCACTTTGAGTGAAACGGGTTGGTTTTTGAGTATACTTGCGGAGCCACGCTCAGTGGTGGCAAAATCATTCATTTCCATATTCTTACCACATTGATTCCCCCTTTCTAAATAGCATTTGTGTAACACAAATTAGTTAAGTTACGATAAGGCTGACATGTCCTTGTAGGATAAAAGCCTTTTTAAATAAAGATAGATAATTTTAAAAAAATACAGTGGACTTTTGTTACTAATACTATTGTGAACTAAGCAAACCAAATGGAGTTTTCTAGGTGCGTCCATTTTTAAAATATTGTTTTCATTAATATATGGAGTAATGTGAGCTCTCTTTGGGACGTTAAAGCAAAAACGAGTACATGCGTTTTGCACGCGTTGAATTGCCTTTTTTGTTTTTGCATACATTCGTGGGCCATAGACGGTATCGCAGTAATTAAAATGTGACAACACTAACGACTCAACGAAGGTCTTCCTGATCGTTACTGTTAAGTATTTTCTTATGCTATATAAAACCTTTAAACCATAAAAAGCGTTACATATTTTAATATTTACATGTTCGTTAAAGCGTAGTTGGCTATCGAGTGTACATATACTAGTTCCTCTATCCCCATTTGACAACTAAACGATCCATTACATTTTAACGTCATCTGGATTTCATCCTTACATTCTTGACATGCCTCAGATGCGTGCAAAACCTTTCGCTTGTTAGTCATATTTAAATTTCATTGGGACTTTTACTAGTCTCAGTATTCCTTGATGACCAATACAATATGAAGCTTTTCAAGGCAAAGTAGAATTGACATTTTCTAGTTTAATGTGTTTTCCATCTGGGACCACATAACAACTAAACATCAGGTGAGATCTTGGTTGAATAACGATAAAATATTAGTTGATGAAATTGTTTACTACGCCACTCTACGAATAACACACATACTTTCATATAAAATATACATACATACGCGTGGTATAGTGGCTGAGCATTCGTTGTAGAGCTGAGCGCAGCTGGTTTGAATCCTGCATAGAACAAGGCACTTGTATGAACTATAAATAAGTGTTACGGGTTTGGATTTTGTCAACGTCTGCGTGATACCAGAGCAAATCCTAGTGAAACATTTTTACTCATAAAAATTAAGATCTGAAACTATTATAAAATAAGCACTGCAAAATTAAATTAAAAAGTACATTTATATTATAAATGAATTGAGTAAGTTGCACTAAAATAACTTCAATATTTAACTATATATATAGTGTGAATTATATGTAGCTGTTGCTAGTCTTTGATTTGAAATAGAAATCTATCATTTGTTATAGTTTTCGTTGCATGTTGTATTTTCATATTCAATCTTATACGCAGTTAGTTTTGTTTACCTATTATAAGCCAATGGTTGCCTGAATTACTACTCTCTTCTTAAAATAATTTCTACGATAGTTGAATAAAAAACCACAAGTTGTCTTCACATAATAAACTACCGAAAAATAAATAAATTGCATATTATTGTTTTTGTGATCCCAAAAACTTATTATTTTTATTTCGTACAGTGTAATATCTGCCTAACAATGAAGTGGTAGATAATCTGTTCCCGTAGCGTGGCTAAGGTAGTTTTGTGAATGAAATGGCCAATAATTGGCCCTGAGGCCATTATGCGGAGGCTAACCCTCGGACTGAGGCGAGGTTACTGACGACGGACTTACCGTGAAATGGCTCGTTTTGTTTTACTCAAAATGTATATAACCTGCACTGATACAACCTGGGAATCGACAGGTTTCCCTAATGACGGTTGTATACGTTGATTTTGACAAATTTTGGACCACAGTGCCTGAATAATCTCATTTTTTAAGTGAAAACTTCTTTAGCGACGTTGTGCACTTTTTTGTAATGGGTAAAAAATGTTAAACTCGCGTCAGGTCACGTGTCCTGATCGAAAATTCGTAAGACGGACGGAGAGTAGACAGCGGCGCGGCGTAGGAGAGGAAGTAAGTTAGGTTTAATTAATTTTCATTTATTAATTAATATAATTTTATTTTTAAGATTAGGTTTCGATCGAGTCTACTGTACTGCTTGACGAAATTATTAATATAGATACATACGAGTATGTACTTACACATTATAGATGTAATATTTGTAATATATTTATACTTTATAGCATTAACCTATATTCATAACATCACAATAAGCACATGTGCGGTGTAGGTTTACCAAACAAATAATTTCTAATGAAAATAAATGAAATAAGATAATAATAAATAATCTCCGCCAATCCAAAATATCAAAAATGCACAACGTTAATATTCAAGTTTTCACTTCTGCCGGCACTCCCGGAGTGCAACCCGTCGTTTTTTTTAATATGAATACCCTGTGATGCGGGAAAAGATAATCCATTCCATTATGATCCTTGAGTATACAAAGAGTCAACTCCTCGAGTCCTATTAGTTTATTGCAGAACATGCAGTATTAAACGTGGTAGAGCCATGCTGCAGCTATATTAATTGTATAGTTGTAGCACGCATGGGTTGGCTCGACCGGGGAAGGATCACGTTCTCACAGAATACCAGCATAAAATAGCAGCTTATTGCTACTGTGTTTCGTATGGTAAGTGTAGAGAACCGGAGACCCTTTTTTCTGGAAAAGAGGCATTCCATCTAAGTCCTCACGGCTGTCAACGCATCTGCATTTTGATTCGCAAACGAGGATAAATGTAGATGTCTATGGGCCACAGCAACCACTTACCATCAGGTGGAATGTGTGTCACCCTTATCCTAAAAAAGTAAATATAATAGAATGTAAAATAAAAAATATATAAATTATGGTTTTGATGTTAACGTCTAACGTAGTAAAAATAGTTCTGACTTATAACACCCTGTCCTTGCCACCATGCGAAACACAGCAGAATTAAGCTGCCATTTTACGCTGGTATTCCGTGAGAGCATGGTCCTATACTCCCATTCGTGCTACGACTACAATTATATCTGCAACGTGGCTCAACCACGTGAAGTCTAGGTCGGCCAACACCAAAAAACCAGTCTCAGTCCTTACTATTTACTAAATTTTTTGCAATATAGTTTATTTTTCTTTCCTTTCGATCTAATGAGAATTTCACATTATAACATTGCCAATAACACGCTATTACTGTAGTTAAGAAACTTTTCCCCGACAGGTACATCGTTTCTAAGTTTCTCTGACGAGAAAAAGGTTTCCGCTATTAACTGTTCATTATACTAACTGTTCGGTGTTAACAAAGATCGGTAGTTCCCGTAATTAGTAACCGATAGACGAGTTAGTTATCAGTGCCTATATATGGAGAGGTCGTCACTAGGGTTGCATCGATATATTTGAACCAATCGATAATATCGAAAGACACCATTTAAACTAATTCTGTTTTCAGAAATATGAATATTGACGACTAATTGCAATCCGAAGAATTAATAATGAGACAGCAACTTCTTATGCTGATGACATTTGAAAGTAAATTCAATATTTCTGAACGCATCATCTAGTTGTATATTTCAAGCTTGCCATGAGTCACTTGCCTGATGCTTCGCCTTGGTTGTTTCGTCTGTGTCAGATCAGTTATAGACTTCATGTTAAGAAGCTAACCAAATTATTATTTGTAGGGTCTTAATCATCATCCGTATTAGCCTGCGGCAGGCCACTCCTGGGCACACGCCTCTCCCAACGCATCCAGTTGCTGCCAGCCGCCTTACGCAGATCGTCGCGGAAGGCGTCCCACACTACTTTTACTTAAACACGATCTCCACTCTATGAACACGTCTAATCCAACGGTTATTGCTTCTGCGACAAATGTGACCAGCCCATTGCTACTACCATACGGAAAGCTATGTCAGTGACCTTGGTTCTCCGGCGGATTTCTTCGTTACGAATTTTATCCACCAGAGAAATTCCGAATATAGGTCTTTTACATCGCTCGCTGGGCGAACTTGAAAATTTTTAGAGTCGCTTAGTTTTTTTTTATATAGGATAGGGTAACAAACGAGCACACAGCCCACCTGTTGGTAAGTGGTTGCTGTGGCCCATAGACATCTACATCTATCCTCGTTTACGAATCAAAATGCAGATGCGTTGTCACCCTGTGAGGACTAAGATGGAATGCTTCTTTTCCAGTAAAAAGGGTCTCCGGTTCTCAATACTCACCATACGAAACACAGCAGTGTTAAACTGCTATTTTACGCTGGTATTCTGTGAGAGCGTGGTCCTTGGCCGGTCGAGCCGACCCATTCGTGCTACAACCATACTACTAATATAGCTGCAGCATGGCTCTACAACGTTGGAAAGTTAGTACTAAATATTGACAGATGTAGTTTCCTTACAGAAATATAAGGTGATTTTAAATGTTCTTAATCATTTTTCTTTCAATTTACAAATTATCGATTTATCGATATCGATATCTATCGGGTGTCCATATACTATCGACATTTTATCGATATTTTAATTAATTTGCACCTTTATATGTGGAGGGACCGTGAGACAACAGCACAATGGAAAATCTAGCTCAATTGTGTAAAGTTTCTATCTTATCTTGAATAATACGATTGAACATACCATTGTTTTGTTGACTGGAGGATTTTTCTTTATCGCAGTATGTATTTAGACAATAACATAAGATTTACGGTGTTGACGGTATCAGAGCTCCCAATACCCTATTTCGTCCGCGGGTGTTTTTTTTAAATACTATTAACATTCTAAGTAATCGTAATTATTAGAATCAGGCATTTATTTGCGGAAATTCATAAAATTAAATTATATGTTAAAAATTAATTCGCTGAAATCCGCATAAAGTGATGTGTCTTGCCAAGTTTGAAGTGTGAAAGAATTACACGTGTGATCTATATTGAATAAAAATTATTCTATTCTTTTCTATTTCATATAAAAAAAGAATCATAAAAAAATATAGTTGAATTGAGTACCTCCTCCTTTTTGAAGTCGGTAAAAAAGACGAAGCAAACCATTTGGTTTGAATACGTGAAATATCGACTACAAAGAAGTGGGACGCGCCGTGTGTTTGGTTATATAAATGGTAGGGGGAGAATGAATGAATTCCAGCACACATTCCGGTATGTATCCTATAGAATTCCGAATGGCCGGCTACTCTGTCTGTACTTAAGGCTGATAAGACTTATGTAAGGTCACCAATAAGCCTCTTAACACGTCTTTCTTCTAAATCCAATGGTAGCTAGCATTCTGCAACTCCAGCCCTATGAGACAGGAGTACTCCAGGCTTCACTTGTGCTTTATATAGGATAAAAAGTTCGCCTGCGTGAACAACGACCGCACCCTTCCAGGGACATCTAGTTTCCTTGCGGCACCTTTGATCCTTGACACAAATAACATTAAGAAGATTCCTCCATACAAAGAGAAGCCCATGTCCTGCAGTGGAATTTTACGGGATGATGAAGAAAAGAACGTGGTAGAGCCACGCTGCAGCTATATTATGGTTACAGCACCAGCATGTCGGCTCTTGCTTCTAGCAGCGTGAAATAGCAGCGTAATACTTTTTTATGTTGAGTTAAAGAACCGGAGACCCTTTTTACTGATAATGCGGCATCCATTTACTATTAAGTGAATTGTGTGCTCGTTCATTACTCTCACCCACAACTAAAAAGAAAGTTTGAAAATTACTTTCCCCAAAGAATGTCACGAAGCACGGTCCTGAGCCACCTGCAGCCGCCAACATTTTTCCATTCACTCCATCTGTGTGGGCCGCCCTATACTTCTTACCAGTACGAGGTTCTCACTCAAGAATGTAATCGTTATTAATAAGTATACCATTTGCACAAAGAATTCAAACACAAGACTCCACATGTTTCTCACTCAACTCAGTATTTATGACTATGTTAACACGTTCACTGTCCGGTTTCCAGACACAATAGTAAGACAATAGCAATGACCTATATGTAGTGCACGGGACAGCGAAAGGGTTAAACGATTATCGGCTTTCTGTACTGAATATAAAAGAATAATTATTCAAAATTATTTGATTCGTTCCCACATAATGTCCTTCAGACCGAAATTCGACGGAATGCGACAACAACAAAAGTGTATGCGCAAGCAAACGTCAGGTCTCTATTCCCTCACTCTCATAGTCTAATTGGACGGTAACCTGACACGACCGGAGAGAGATCGTAAGCAGGACTACTCCTTTCCGAGGCATAGGAACGCGACATCGCCTACTTCCTGACTCCGGGCATGCTAATCAAATTTCTTGACAGAAAACTCCAATAACTATTTTTAAGCCCGACCCTGGATTCGAACCCAGGATATGATAAGCAGTCGCGTTGACAACAGCTAGATCAACAAGGCAATCGTCGTTTCTAAATACAAAACAACTTTAGTCACTGCCTAACGCAAAATAGTCAGTCTTTGATGCCCTTAATTAAGTCCTCTACCGTGTCGTGTACATAAAATGACTGTGATGATGACAGGCAACGATTATATCGGCCGCTTCATTGTTTTACTAGAGATCCCTTAAACTGATTATATTTTTCCAAGCTAACCTTATAAACAAAGCTTATAGTCCCCTCGAGAACAATAAAATAAAACAGGACATTGCGGTCCCGGTTACCTCAGGGGGAAATATCGGTCCTATATTGTTCATCCTATATAAAATTATCGATTAGAGCTATAAACAGCTTTTCTTCGATAACTCAAAGCGGACATTGTCTGCAATGTAAGTACTTATTTATTAAATTTTGATTATATAGCTGAAATAGTTACAGTCGAAATACGTCCTACGTACAGTTATGCTCATATTTCAATGAGAATACTTAACTTTTAGATTTGCACAGTGTTTTCTTTTACAGTCAAGAACTTGGTAAATAAGTTTCAGTGGTATCAGCATCAATAGAGTAGGGGCGGGTTGCTCGCGTTCTAGGAAATTTATCGAGCGAATAGCCTCTAAACTACAACTGCTAATAATAGGTATATTGTTTAACATAATGATTTCTTATGTTATGTTTACGTGGTAAAGTCACGACCGGGGAAGGACCACGCACTCACTCAGAATACCAGCGTCAAATAGCAGCTTAACGCTGCTGTGTTTCGTATGGTGACTGTAGAAAACCGGAGACACATTTTACTGGAAACAAAGCATTCCATGATATTCATTAGGGATGAACGCATCTGCGTTTTGACTCTAAATCGTAGGTAAACGTAGAAGATGTCAATGGGCCACAGCATCCACTAATTTTATCATCCCGTGAATTTTTTGCTCATTTGTCACCCTTATTCTATAAAGAAGTAGTATTTAATTCAAAGTTAATTTGAACTAGTGTTGCATGGAAAATATACAGCATGCTATAATATTGATTTGGTATGGATAACATAATGTAGAATAGCTCGTCCACAGAATCGCTTTGTTGAATTACGTCTAAATATAGAAGGTAATACCACAAAGAGGCATTGTGCATGGCCCATACTATTCAGCACGCAAGTTCCCTGAACACCGATCGATGCGGCTTCTTCTACGTAATAATTGAATTGCAACCTACAGAAATAGACTAAAGTCCTCTCTTTGTAAACTTGATTACTTAGATGTTAGGTATTTACTATACGGAAATGAATTCGAAGGAATTAAATTTTATATTTTTTTTATAGGATAGGGTGACAAACGAGCACACAGTCCACCTTTCTATTTTATATAGAAGACGGGAACAAACGAGCATGCGGCTCACCTGATCGTGACTACCGCCGCCCATGAATGTCCCTAAGTCTTGAAGGTCCCTAAGTCGTATCGGTCCGGAAAAATCGCCAGTAGCAAACAATCCCACAGAGAAGTTGTACGAGGAAGAAAACTCCTAGTAAAACATGCAGTCGTGGACCGCCAAGCATCCAGATGGTGAGGATGGTATCGTAAATTTTTATGCGATGTGATTGTGAAATTTGGCGGCTGGAATTAATCCGAACAATTCCTCAGAGCACTCCCCGTGGTAAATTTGATAGAAAATGCAAAGGGATGCAACATCCCTACGCAGTGCCAGTGTATCGAGCCGGTCAAAATGAACTCGGTCGTTGTCGATTCGAACCGCTCTGGGCTGGATACGGTCAAGTTGAAGGAGCTGGCATTGGTGTGCCCCGGCCCAGAGATGACAACAATATTCCATGTGAGGTCGAACTTGCACTTTGTAAAGTTGCAATCGATGTGCCGGCATGAAATACTGTCTCGCTCTACTGAGCACGCCAAGCATTTTAGAGGCTAATTTGGCCTTCCCTTCCAAGTGACCATGAAACTGTAACTATTCGATATGTCTACGCCGAGGATTCCGATGCTAGCTGAAGCAGCAAGGGGAATGCCTTGAAAGTGAGGAGATACGACAAAGGGGTTTTTTTATAGCGTAAACACGCAAACTTGTGTCTTCTGGGGATTGAACTTGACTAGATTTAGTCGCCCCCAATCTGAGACTTTGTTCAGCAAAGACTCGACTTCAGACACAAGTTTGTCCTGGTACTCGGCAACGTTTTCCCGACAAATATTGGCACGGCCGGTATATAGCAATGAATGTTACCAGTTTGCAACATATCATTGATATGCAGGAGAAACAGCGTTGGTGATATCACGCAGCCTTGTGGAACACCAGCGTTGATAGGCTTGAAATCAGAGCATGCACCGTCTACTACGACCATGATGCTCCGATCAGCAAGGAAACTGGTGATCCATTTGCACAATTTCTCGGGAAGCCCATAGGAAGGAAGCTTCGAAACAAGCGCTTTGTGCCAAACCCGATCGAAGGCCTTCGCTATGTCCAAACTAATGGCCATTGCCTCCCCCTTAGACTCTACTGCCTCCGCCCATCTATGAGTCAGATAGACCAGAAAATCACCAGCTGATTGACCCCGACGAAAACCGTACTGGTGGTCATTAATCAGCTGGTTATCCTCAAGGTACCTCAAATTATAATGGGTTCCATTATATTTTAGAACAAGGAGGTAATGGCGATAGGCCTGTAGTTGGACAGGTCTGAGCGGTCGCCTTTTTTAGGGATCGGGTGGACCAAAGCTGTCTTTAATGAATTCGGGACTACGCCTTTGGAGTAGGAGTACCGGAAAAAACGCGTTAAAATCGGTGCTAACTCCGGAGCACACGTCTTCAGCACAATGGGAGGGACTCCATCAGGCTCACTCGACTTGCAGATGTCCAAGGAGAAGAGTTTGCAAACCGAGCGCTGTGTAAACCGTACATCCGGCATGGAGCACTAACACCGCGGGATGGTCGGCGGTGTATTCCCCCCGTTATCTAGAGTCGACTTGCTATTTTATAGGAGCGACCAAACCATGGCTGGTATTTGCGTCCGATAGGCCCCACAGAGGATGGAATAAAAAGTTCCATACCCTGAAGTACCACAGCAGCAACAAACCCGCCCCCAAGGGTAGGATGGAAAAAAAACCTTGAAACAAAAACTTACCTGATGGTGTTTTGTGACATCTATCCTCAATAAAGAATCAAAATGCAGATGCGTTGTCACCCGTGAGGACTAAGGTGGAATGCCTCTTTTCCAGTAAATAGGGTCGCCGGTTCTCTACACTCACCATACATAACACAGCAGTGTTAAGCTGCTATTTTACGCTGGTATTCTGTGAGAGCATGGTCATTCTCCTGTCGTTTCGTGCTACAACTATACTACTAATATAGCTGCAGCATGGCTCTACCACGTAAAAATATTATATTTGTAATCCATTCGATTATTGTGGTTATATTTAACAGTGCCTTAGGATGGTGTCATAAAAGAATCCCATTACGCCATTTCATCTCATTCGTTTCGTACGAAGCGGATATGGGGAACGCCACAATGGCCTCATGCTTTTCGTTTTTTTTTTATAAAACGGCACACGCACTTACAATCCACCTGATGGTGGCTACAGCAGTCCTCGTACACCTGCAGCCAACTTCAAACAAAGAATACTAGAAATTCGCTGTTAACTCCGAGGACTAAGATCGAATGCCTCACAGTCTGTATTTGTACTGGCTCTCTTTAGAAGGGTGAAACCACGGAGCAAATACAAGGAGGAGGTGTTGTAATTAGATTTCACTGTGTAACAACGCGTGAAAATTTGCGGGGTGAGGGGATACTAAGCCCCGCCCACTTTACTATTTTCCATCTACCGATAAATAGTAAAACTACTCGCATCGTTCCATATCGATGTTACAGTGTAGTTTAGCTACCTTAACAATAGATGGCGGCCTGTTCACAAAATGATTATAAAAACTAGATATATAAATAATATTTTGACGATTAAATTTTTTTTACGACTGAATGCAAAACAAATTTCAACACCTTCGTATGATTATTTTACCAATACTGAGCTCTACGTACCTTTATACTTTTACTTCCCATGACACAAAGTCGCCATCTAGTCTCGAATATATTTAATTACATTTGAAACCCGACGCAGATTTTTCTAGAACCTTTTTATAAATTAGGTATAAAATTACTTACAAATGAAATATGATGCCATCCAGAGCATCAGAACGTCTATCTGAGTAGGTTTTACACGATGAAATACAACACTTCATCTTTTTCTACTTAATACTACGAAAATACACCGATTTGCTATTTTCGACACATAAGCGCACAGGACGAACGCTGACAGTATACTAAGTAAAGCCACGCCCACTGTGATGACGTCAGGACCTAGTTAGAATCACAATGCATAGCTGCTTACACCTTGTAAAATGAGGGTATGCTTAAATATTACCTTTACTCTCTATCAAAAAGTTCACTGCTAAACATAGGCTTCTCCTATAGATTGCCTCACAGGGATATTTCATAGCTACCACGCTTGAGAGCTTGGTTGGTAGCCACAGTTTATTTATAGTTGTTATTAGGACGATACTGCTGCCCATCTCCTGGTTTGTTTCGATCTGTCGCCTCTTAGGACTCCCATTGGACGATCTTAGGTAGTGGATATACTTACACCGCCAATACACGGTAAGGAACTCGTTTAGGTCAGATATATAATAACCAAAGCAACTAGAAACAGTATCAAAGGTGCGAGATAGCTGATACTACAAGCGTCAATCTGCCCACCAAGCAAGACGGTTAAAGCAAATTATCTGCAAAGGGACAGTTTTTTTTTTTTAATGTTAGAGGGCAAAGGAGCATACGACTCACCTGATGGTAAGTGACTACTGCCGCCCATGAACAACTGCAGCACCAAGGGAATTGCAGGTGCGTTGCCGGCCTTTAAAACTGTGACCTTTTGCTGATAAAGAAGACAGAGAAGTAGAAGAAGAAAAAAAATTGTTTCAAATTATTTTGTATCATGTTCGTTTGGGACTTATAGGTATCATGTTTATGTGGGACTTATAACAAAAGGTTAAAAATTAAACATGTTAAAAGTTAATTAGCTCGTGGTAGAGCCATGCTGCAGCTATATTAATTGTATAGTTGTAGCACGAATGGGTCGTTTCAACCGTGGAAGGACCGTGCTCTCACAGAACACCAGCATAAAATAGCAGCTTAAGAGAGTGTAAAGAACCGAAGACCCTTTTTACTGGAAAAGAGGCATTCTATCTTAGCACGGCTGACAACAAATCTGCTTTTTAATTCGCAAACGAAGATAGATAGATGTCTATGGGCCAAAGCAACCACTTACCATCATTTAGACTGTATGCTCGTTTGTCACCGTTATTATATGAAAAAAATTATGTGAATATCTAGTTTGCTCTTCAAATATAATGGATTCCCCCAAAGTAAAGCTCAATTCTTTTAATTGTCTTGAAATAAATATACCAAATTTGTTACTTGCCTAGTATACTGTAAAAGACGACTAATGTAATATTGGGATTGTTACTGGGAGAGCGATGGGACAACCACCTACCATATTTTTTACAATTTCTCATGTACACGACTAGTTTTTTTTTTTTTGGATAAAAGTGCTTCGAGTAGCTCTCTGCTCTGAAAATTCCATTATGTCTTAAAAAAAATCCAAGAAAAAAGGTCCTAAATTTTGGCCTCATTTGCTAATATTTAGACTGTGCTTCTTTTCGTTCTTTCTTTTTTTTAAATAAATCTACCTCCACACTATGATTTCCTCCTTTAATGTGGAGGTAGTTTATATATATAAATTGCACAAGGACAAACATTCAGACACGGAAAAATTACTTGTAGACCATACAAATACTTGTTCCGTGCGGGGTTCGAATTACTAAGCCTCTACACCATGGACTAGTTCTACAATAGTTAACACACCTGTCAATTCTCATGATCATGTTATTTTGCTACAGGTGGAGCCCTAGAGGCCCCGGGGGGAGGAAAATGCAAACTAAGAACATCAACCTAAGCCGAGACCAAAGTAACGACGACAGCTGTGAACTGCAGGTGAGTTCAAACAATAAACGCTAAACCCTGAAAAGAGACTTGAAAGCACAACTATAATCATAGGGACTTTTATAATTAGCAGAGTACCTGATGGAAAATTGATGCTGTGGCCTATGGACATCTTTACGTATCTTTGATGAAGAATCGAAATGCAGATGCGTTATCACCCCTGAGGACTAACATGGAGTGCCTCGATTTCAGTAAAAAGGTTATCTACACTCACCATAAGAAACGCAGCAGCACTAAGCTACTATTTTACACTGGTATTATGTGAGCAAATCTGACACAATGACAAGGGTTCCAATGAATAACTAGGTGTCGCAAAAGGATACCAAAGTCCAGCACAGATGATTGGTGAGGCTTTGAAATTAAAAGCTGATCTTAATAGAAGATATGGATAGATACTACCGTGATACCATCTGCTTGGAACTCTATAAATAAAAAAAATCTTCAGCCCAGGCATACTACTGCAAGACTTCAAGCTACAGTAAGCGCAGATCGGACCTAAACTTGATGACTTAAAACGGAAGATAGCGTGATTTTTTTTCTTTTTATGCTATTTAAAACGAGTATTTATTCAATTAATGGGTGTCTTAATTAATGCAGGCATAAAAGTGACCTCATTCCCCATACTCCTTCAAAAAGGAGGAAAAGGTCACTAAATTATCGGCTTTTATTTAATTTGGGAAAAAAACACTTAAAACTAAGCTGGTAATATCTCAAAACTTGAAGAAACAAACATAATTATAATAATACAAAAAAAAATAGTTTGATAATCAACTTGCATAAACTTTTTAGTTTTTTTTATTTTCTTTAACTTTTTTTGGATTTTTGTCAAAATTTAAAAAAAAATAAAAGTAGTAAAAGTTAAAAGTTCTAAAATCTTACCAAACATAATATCGATGAAGGATATAATTAGATAAAAGTTATTTCGTATATTATACTCGTAGATTTTTACATTTAACCAATGCGCCATCTATGAGAATAACTAAGTACTACAGTTTAGAAGTTTTATTTAAAGCCAGTTCGACGCGAACGTACTTGGTAATAATTTACTAATTTTCTAACAGATGGCGCTAATGTAAAATAATTTTCATTAGAAATTTATTTGATAACTTCAACTTTTTAGGTAATGTATTCTTCTTCAACAGAAAACATGCCGCCAAGATCTCCAGGGGCTTCCAATCGATGTGTCAGTGACCCATCAGGGCATCCTGAATCAAGTCACGAGGCCTACTATCGGTTCCACGTATCGCGGTCAGTATGCAATATGAAATCAAATAATATTAAAATAAGGTCCGTTTATTTCTCGCATGCACGATTCTGTGAAGTATTGTGTCGACACTGTTCAACTGCGTAGGTGCATTTATGGGCTCCTGCGATTTACACGACCTCTTTAAGGTCGTGTATTCGATGATTTGTTTCCTTGTTCATAGGTTTCTCGTTTTTAAATGTCGTAATAGTCCTTGTGAATTCAAAATTAGCTCCTTTCTTTCGTGTTAGTTTATTTCAGTTATTATGTTAATACTGTCAATATATTTATAGCCGACGATATTTCTTTTGTTTATAACTAAATGAGTTTATATTATATACCCGTGTTTAAAATTGATTGCCCTACGGACACACTGTCTGTATTTAATGTTATATCATAAAAAAAAAGCCTGTTGTAAATATTTTTACCCAAATATTTACAACAGGCTATTTTTAAAAATATTTTAAAGGGCTTTGTCAAATTTGGATTTAGTCCTATATAATAATCGACCGTATACCTACATATTGTAATGCTTTTAAATCGACAATCGCTTGCTACTTGTTGCTGCTAGCACACTGTCTCTTTGGATATGGATGGACTTATCACTTTGGCAATCATAATTATAAGAAACACATCTCTCTCGCGCTTCTTCTATTCTCTGGCTTTCATGTTTCTGTTCTGATAATTCTTAAGGTGATTGAAATCCGGCGACTAGGGTTTCGTTCGCTTTTTCATTCATAATTATAATAATTACAGCCCTTCACAAGACTCTAAAGAACACCACAAAACACTGCCCTGTGCTAGCCACATCAATCGACTTTATTATATTATGATTTGATTTTTTTTTTCGTTACGTCTACCTTAAAACACGGTCACCGTATTGTGTTATACGGGCTGGTTTCCGCAACTCTTTGACTAAGGGCGTATTTTACATGCAGAGCTCCCTGTCTAATGAAATGAAATGGGTTTAGGATGATAATGACGTCATCTTATTCCACGACAATAATTTCCAGAACATTTAACTACTACTATTAAAGTGTTAACTGTGCACTTGTTCCTCGTTATTATATCGTTTCCTGGCTAGAACTACGTCTGAGTAGGTACCACCTATTTCTTTGACTAACGAATTGTTATAGTTGTAACTTGTCACTCTTGAGAGCGGGTTGGCCACCGAAGTTGAGTAGTTATCAAGATGCTGTTCTCCATCTCCTGTTACATTTCCCTAGAATTCTTACGACACCAAGTATTTTCATAATGAAAAACAATGCATTAAAAAAATGGTTCCTATTGGCAAACGATTTGCATCAAAATTACATTTTTTATAGATTGAGGGTGACAAACGAGCACACAGTCCACCTGATTGTAAGTGGTTGCTGTGGCCCACAGACATCGACATCTACTTCGTTTGCGAATTAAAATGCAGATGCGTTGTTAGCCGTGAGAACTAAGATAGAATGCCTCTTTTCCAGTAAAATGGGTTCCCGGTTCTCTACACTCACCAAACACAGCAACATTAAGCTTCTATTTTACGCTTGTATTCTGTGAGAGCGTCGTCCTTCCCCGGTCGAGCCGACCCATTCGTGCTATAACTATACTATTAATATGGCTGCAGTCCGGCTCTACCACGTAAAAAAATTGCACTACATACTTAAAACTAACAGTTTACTACAAATATTGTCTCAAACTGACATCATGAGGACTTAGATGCGAATTACTTTGACTGCTAGGTGTTTCTGTTATTGAGTACCTAATTTATACGCAAGAGCCAAAACTATGTATTATATAACAAAATTATAATTTAAAATTTAAAATTATGTACAAACGACTTCAATTTTTTTTCATAGGATAAGGGTGACAAACGAGCACACATTCCACCTGATGGTAAGTGGTTGCTGCGGCCCATAGACATCTACATCTATCCTCGTTTGCGAATCAAAATGCAGATACGTCGTCACCCGTGAGGACTAAGATGGAATGCCTCATTTCCAGTAAAAAAGGCCTCCGGCCACCTGCACTCACCAAGCGAAACGCAGAGGTAAACCTCTACTTCACGCTGGTTTTCTGTGAGGTCGTGGTACCACCCCGGTTCGAGCCGGCCTATCCGTGCGACAGAAAAAGCTGCCGCGTGGCTCTACCACTGTTAGTAAATGAATAAGTCAATATAAATGAATAAGAATAACTCAAAAACTATTAGTCAGACCTTGATCAAATTTATACGGGACCACATGTGAAGCACCTCAAATAAAAATTGCATTTAAATTGCAAAAATTTCAAATAAAAAAAGAATCATCGATATCGGTTCAACCAGTAAAAATTATGAGGTAACACATAGATATAAAAAACGTACAGTCAAATAGAGTACCGTCTACTTTTTGAAATCGGTAGAAAACCAAAGACAGATATTTCATTGTATTCATTTGCATTGATGAACCGTCTATTGGAAGCAGCCCATTATATGATTACTACGTATTGCTTAGTCACTATTCATGAGCTCGACGCCCTTAAATGCAATGAAACACCGAAATTGTCAGTACAAACGCACAAGAAGTTAGAGTCGGACACCTGCGATGCGTGATCGGAAATTCAAGTGCTGATCAAAATCTTACCTTCAATGAAACCCGACACTAACAAAGGAATGTTGAAGAAAACGCTATTCTCGCGTCTTCGAATCACAGACAACTTTTTAACGTTTTTTTTATCAGTGGAATTGTATAGGTATTATTTGAAAGTGACAGTGTCGTTTTAGTGCAATACTATTATAATACTATACGATCATTCAATCTGGATCCGAGAAGAAGGGGTATATTGGGATTTCCAGAGAATTTCCCGCCATTTTCGTGTAAGTTCTAATTTATATTCCGTTTATTCTCAAAGTCACGTTGATAAATTTATACTAAAAAATGCGCGTGTTTTAATCGTCCAACAGATGGTGCTTACATTAATTAATATTGATTAAAATAATTATTTTACTTATTTTATCGCGTTTATTTTAACTTATTTTTATTTCCAAATTTTCAGGTGCATAACAATATCTTCCTGTCCCAAAGTGGACTAAGTCTTAAGTTAACCACTAAATCATTCAATTCAATCAATTAAAAATAAGTTAACATAAATGAGATAAAATCCACAAAATTTGTTTTATTCGATGACCTTTGAGAAATAAGAATGAAAACAGCATCTTATATTTCCGATAGATGGCAGTGTAACCATTGCGGTGAACATCGTCAAATATAATTATGTCTTCTGGTGTTGCCTGCCAAATGTAATTATTACTAAATTCGAGGGTACACTATGAACTATTCAAGTCATTCACAATTCACACCAATAACAAGTTAAAAAGCGTCCGTCAATTGTTTGTGATTGTTCGTACCGGAACATTCAAATACAGAATGTGCTGGTTCAAACGAACGAATCATTCACAATTGACACATGTCTAGTCTAGCACATGATCAATATTGATTAGAGAACTTTTAACAGTGGTAGAGCCAGGCGGCAGCTTTTGCTGTCGCACGGATGGGCCGGCTCGAACCGGGGTGGTACCACGACCTCATAGAATACCAGCGTGATGTAGAGGTTTACCTCTGCGTTTCGCTTGGTGAGTGCAGGTGGCCGGAGGCCCTTTTTACTGGAAATGAGGCATTCCATCTTAGTCCTCACGGGTGACAACGCATCTGCATTTTGATTCGCAAACGAGGATAGATGTAGATGTCTATGGGCCGCAGCAACCACTTACCATCAGGTGGACTGTGTGCTCGTTTGTCACCCATATCCTATAAAAAAAAAGAACTATAACGTTCTGAAGAACTCGCAGAAGATAAAAACCAAAAACATTTATTACTAGGTTAGCAGGAAAATAAAATTACATTGTAGTTGTTAGGAGTTTAGGAGTGACATTTTTCTTCTACTGTGTTATTAAGTCCACCATTGAACATAGGCCTTTATAAAGCTAACGCCAACAGACCCGCATTTTAAAAAAGAGCACATTGAATACCTTTGTAAAATAACATTTAATTGTTTCGTATGGTGAGAGAAAAGAACCAGATACCCTTTTTCATTTTATAAAAGTCCTCAAGGGTAGCAATGAGTTAGGACGCCGAAGGCCGGGGGTTCGAATCCCGTACGGAACGGAGTTGGCTACCCACATTTATAGAAAGGCATAAGACTTCTACCATTTCCCATATTCTCCTCTCATGATAGTCACGGGAAGAAATAGGGTAAAAGATCTTACTTGCATGCTCGCTTAGTTCTTTTTTTTTTAATAAGAGTGACAAGCGAGCACACAGCCCACCTGATGGTAATTGGTTGCTGTGGCCCATAGACATCTACATCTATCTTCGATTAAGAATCAAAATGTAGATCCGTTGCCAACCCTGAGGACTAACATGGAATCCCTCGTTTCCAGTAAAAAGGGTCCCCGGTTCTCTACACTCACCATACGATACAAAACAGGATTAAGCTGCTATTTAACGCTAGTATTTTGTGAGAGCGTGATCCTTCCCAGGTCGAGCCGACCCATTCGTGCTACAACTATGATATGTACAACTATGATACTATGTTAAATATAATGAGGAGCGCTTTGACTCCTTAATAAAAAATCAGAGTGAGTATCAGCGCTCCATACTAGGTTCATCGGGGACAATATGTGTAAATAACAAAGTTAACAGTAAGACCTCATTATTTTCACCTACACTCTATGACAGTGCCATGACAAAGGATATAAACTTAAAAAGCAATGTAAATATTAAAAAAATAAAGTTATTATGTATTCTGATGACATAGGCAAAAATTTGGGCATGATGTTAAATGACTGTGTACAGACCCCCATGTTGTACATATGATACTTTTGAAAAAATTATGGAGGAAGTTTTTGCTAAGCTTAATAAACAGAATAAATCTGTTGTAATATGTGGAGACTTTAATAGCAATCTCCTAGAAGCTTCCTCCATCAATATTAAATTTAGATCATTGTTTAAATCACATGGTCTTTTTAATTTATTTTTAGAGCCAACGCGTATTGCTCAATCTAGTGTAACATGTATAGATAACATTTTCACAAATGTGAAGCCGTTGCATAAATGTATAATTCAAAAATTTAGTTCTGATCACTGTGGACAAGTAGTTTCGTTACCTTATGTTCACAAAAAAGCAAGTAGATGATAAAGTTGTTTGTTCCAGTAAATGCACGTCGCTTGGAGAAATTTAGAAGTAACATAGTGAAAAAACTTCCATCACTTTCATACCAAAATGATCCTAATTTTTTGTATGGAACATTATTTAAGCTTATTTGCAATGAATTTAATAATAAATATATTTGAATAAAATTCAAATATAAATTATTCTATTCTGTTTTCTATAATTTTAGAGGTACATGCTTATCAGCGACTTGATTCCCAGTAGTCGTTATGTTAAAATAAAGTTCAACCTTTTTATTTATTTATTTCTTTAGGTACACAAAACAGAATAACATCAAAACATGAACAATTGAACATAATAAATGCAAAGTTACAATCTGCATGGTATTCCAAAACATGTGATGTCACACAACATAATATTAGGTAACAGTAACGAGTTTACAGCGGAAACACTTTTAACCTTACTTATAAACACATATAATATATTCTTATAAACTTATGTTGTGGAAAGTTTTGAAATTTAATTGACTTCGACTACATTTATTATGTTTTTATTTTATTTATGTTGAAGTAGGTTGTACAAAATTTTTAATTTTACCACTTGTTTGAGTAGAATAAGGGTGACAAACGAGCTCACAGCTCACCAGATACGTGGATGCTGTGGCCCATAGACACCTACATCTATCCTCGATTAAGAATCAAAATGCAGATGCGTTATCAACTCGAGGGCTAAGATGGAATGCCTCATTATCAGTGTTCTCTACACTCACCATATGAAACACAGCAGCATTAAACTGCTATTTTATATAGGTATTCTGTGAGAGCATTGTTTTTTTTATAGGATAAGGGTGACAAACGAGCACACAGTCCACCTGATGGTAAGTGGTTGCTGCGGCCCATAGACATCTACATCTATCCTCTATTACAAATCAAAATGTAGATGCGTTGTCACCCGTGAGGACTAAGATGGAATGCCTCATTTCCAGTAAAGAATGCCTCATTTCCAGTACTTCCACGATCAAGCCGACACTTTCTTACTACAACTATAATATGCAACATGGCTCTACCACGTGGAAATCGAATGAGATTTCCTATTTAATCCAAAAAAAGTTTTTATTTAGATGTAGCGAGGTCTACCATGTAACTTATACGTCCTTTGTACTACCTTCTCTGGGTTACTGGCCTCTTCTTAATAATATGAAGGCTTATGTTAAAGAAATGGCTACAAATCTCCAAACCCAATACATAAAAAATTCACTCAAATGTATCATTATACTTTAAATTCAGAGCATCGAAAGGGTTTGCACAAAAGGGTTAAAAAGTGTTTTAATTGAATGGATCGCGTGATCGTAAGTGAGATTTAACTAAGGTTTGCACGCAAATTGCAATCCTTTGTTCAGTTGTAGAGGAAACTGTGTGAGGCGTGAGTAAACCTGATGTGAGATAGGGTTGCCTCTGTGCTACCTCTACTAAGCTTTGCCACCTTAAATAAGCAAGACTAGAAGGAGAGCAGAGACAAAAACACAAAGTCGTATACTATAGCTATAGTAAGCTAAGCTTCGAGCACTTTATTACCGGAGACCCTTTTTACTATAGCTATAGTAAGCTAAGTAAGCTAAATGCTCGCTCGGGGGGGCCTGAGGTGTATCACGTCCCAATGTCATAGTTAACCACGGCTACCTCCAGATTAAAAATTATTAATTTTTTGTTCTTGTTTTTATTTTCAGCCGAACCTTAACTTACTGATTGAACGACCAGTAGGTCGTTCAATCAGTAAATGTACATTTAGTATTTTTATCTGTCCACTAAAATCTTTAATACGCAGTAAGAATATAAATGTTTGGCAATTGTTGCAGCTCCTTTTAAACTTTTTTATTAACCAATATTTGCCGTTTTTTTGATAGTATAAGGGTGACAAATGATTGTTGATAGTATAAGGGTGACAAACAAGCACACAGATGGATGGTAAGTGGATGCTGTGGCCCATAGACATTTTATCCCCGATTAGGAACAAAAATACAGATGCATTATCATCCCTGAGGACTAAGATAGAATGATTTGTTTTCAGTAAAAAGGGTCTCCGGTTCTCTACACTCACCATACGAAACACAGCAGCATTAAGCTGCTATTTTACGCTGGTATTCTGTGAGAGCGTGGTCCTACCCGGCTCGATCCAACCCATTCATGCTACAATTAATATACATATGTAGCTGCAGTGTGACTCTGCCACGTATAATTTTGTTAAATTCTTCGTAAAAATAATAAAATGCTGATCCTCTCCTCTAATAATTTCACTTTTTGTGTCACTATTTAATCGCGTTAAGTATTTTCTCCCTTTTTTTCCTCTTTCCTCTTTGGGAGTTGTCTGGAAGAAATTGCAGTGTGGCAGTAAGATCGATCGTCATTGTTACATTTCAAATCCTATAAAGAATATTATATTAGGTTTATTATATAATAACGGTAGTAACCCTAAATGTGTGTGGTCAGTCCTTAAACATCTCATGTCATACACATGAGATGTTTAAGGACTGACTAGCGAAGCTCACGTAAAAACCGCATACTAATTTAATTAAAAAAAAAACTGTTTTGAAACTAGAATATATGAGAATAAAAGTCAACAAAACTCTCTTTTTTATAACACTAACCTACATTTTAATTATTCAAAAAAGTATTTTTTAACTCTGTTTAAAAGCATAACAACATAATATATTGCCTAAACTTTACTATAAATTTTTAGTTATTTTAATACAGATGTAGATCCAGGAATACAATGAAGAGGAAAAGATATTATAAAACAATACATAGTGATGAAAAACGAAATAGACGAATTTTCAATCATTCTATTCTAAACATTTTTTACGTAGTCGAAGTCAACGAGTTAGCACTTACAACTGTACACATAATACTATATTTCTTTACAACTATACAGGATGGAAAATGGACGGGCTATGGAGGAAAATTATATTAAATATTGAAGATATCAATTTACACTCAAAGGAAAAATTACTTTATTTAAAAATAATAATAATAAACAGATTCAAACATTTTTTTAAGTCTCTTACCTGCGCCGGGATATTTAATCTAATTAATCGATAGGGTTTATAACAGGGATAAAATCTTTCGAATAAAGTATCTGACAATTAAATAAAAAAACCGGCCAAGTGCGAGTCGGACTCGTGCGCCGAGGGTTCCGGACAAATCCGTAGGTATATAAGTTTAAAATTATTAAAAATATTTTTATTATATGTTGTAACTAATAATTTATGCTTTTTGCAATTTTTTCTTTATCTGTGCTATAATACATGCTTCGTACCAAATTTTAAGATTCTGAGTTCACGGGAAATACCCTGTAGGTTTTGATTCCCTTGCAAATGTCGAAAATTTGCGGCATAAACGGCTGTATCTTTTGATTGCGTTTGCTTAGATGTTTGATTTTTCACAGCTCCAAGGGACAGTAGACTTTAGTATTTGATATGAATTTCAGCTTGATACCTCCACGCGTTCCTGAGAAAAAGGGTCTTGACAGACAGGGTTTTTAACAGTGGTAGAACCACGCGGCAGCTTTTTCATTCGCACGGATGGGCCGGCTCGAACCGGGGGGGGGGGGGGGGTACCACGACCTCACAGAACACCAGCGTAAAGTAGAGGTTTACCTCTGCGTTTCACTTGGTGAGTGCAGGTGGCCGGAGGCCCTTTTTACTGGAAATGAGGCATTCCATCTTAGTCCTCACGGGTGACAACGCATCTGCATTTTGATTCGCAAACGAGGATAGATGTAGATGTCTATGGGCCGCAGCAACCACTTACCTCAGGTGGACTGTGTGCTCGTTTGTCACCCTTATCCTATAAAAAAAAGACAGACAGACAGACGGACAACAAAGTGATCTTATAAGGGTTCCGTTTTTTCCTTTTGAGGTACGGAACCCTAAAAAGACCATGACATCTAAGTCTAACAATTCTTACATATTGACGGACTAATTTTGGTTAAGGTTTGTTTTTTTAAAGTCAAAAGAACTTTTATCATTTTCCTAAAACTCCACAATAAAAGAACCTAAATAAAAGAAAAAATGTGTGTAATCAGATGATCAGCTAAAAAATGAAATTTTTATTTGATTTTTTTTAATTATCTAAGTATACCCATATTTTACACGAGACAATTTTAAAAATAAAACAATGTAATATGAGACACCGTAATTTTGAAATTATATGAAATTCATAATCATCATCATCATAACAGCCCTTCACAAGTTCACTGCTGAACATAGTCCTCCCCCAAGGAATGCCACAAAGCACGGTCCTGAGCCACCTGTATCCATCGACTTCCTGCATGCCTTACCAGGTCGTCACTCCATCTAGCGGGGGGACGCCCTACACTTCGCCTGCCGGTACGAGGTTGCCACTCGAGAACCTTTCTTCCCCATCGGTTGTCGGTTCTTCGAGCTAAATGGCCGGCCCATTGCCACTTCAGCATATTAATTCTTTGGGTTATATCGGTTACTCTGGTTCTACTGCGGATATCCTCGTTAAGTCTATCACGCAGAGAAACACCCAGCATAGCTCTCTCCATAGCTTGCTGAGTGACTTTGAGCTTCCTCATACGGCCAGCAGAGAAGGACACTATGAATGACACTAATATGAAATTATATTCATATATACTATATTTCTTTACAACTATATTATTATTATTTATGTATATGTATTGGGATCCAGCGAGGAGCTATAGTGGCTATACAACGTGTAACAAAAACCCTGTGGTTCCCTCTAATTGCATTATCAGAGTCAGTATTCAAACGTAAAGACTCTGATTATAAAGACTGATAGTCTGATTACGCACTTAAAGGGAACCACAGGGTTTTTGTTACATGTAGTGTATATTACTTAAATCACTTTCAATTTGGGATAATTTCAAATAAAAGTAGAAGCCTTATTTACTCATATTTTAAATAATTGCGATTTAGTCAGGGGGTTTTCATGCTGGTCTACCTTTCCGGTGATCCTGTTATGGAATACGGGTACGCGACCCCGGCTCCCCGAGCTACTGTTATTCTCATACCTTTCCTGCCGAGATAACAGTATCCTTACACCTATGCTCCTACCCCCAAACTTCTTTTTCCTTTTCCCAAAATGGTAGCTTCCTCTACCAACAATAGCATACCCAAAGAGGGTTGGTGTCAGGCAGGCGGCCGACTGTAAAACTTCAGCCAAATCCCATGCAGTAAATGAATAGTACGAGTTGTGGGATATATGACAGGGCTAGGGCGTACCCCGCAGGCGACGCGCAGGGGCAGCACCCGGCTCCTGTGGGAAGTGGGCAAGGGTTGTCGCACCTTACGGAGCGGGTGCGACGTAAGAGGCGAGCCCGGAGAGAGAAGAATGTCAGAGTGAGGTTTGCAAGCTGGAATATAGGTACGATGACTGGAAGAGGAAGAGAGTTAGCAGATGTTTTGAAACGACGAAGAGTGAATGTTGCCTGTTTGCAGGAAACAAAATGGAAGGGCAATAAAGCAAGAGAGATTGGGGAGGGATACAAGTTTTATTATTGTGGAAGTGACGGGAAGCGAAATGGAGTAGGAGTTGTGTTAGATAGTGGAATGAAAGAACGAGTGACAGATGTGAAAAGAGTAAATGACAGAATGATAGTTGTTAAATTAATGATTGAAAACAAAGTAGTGAATGTTGTAAGTGTGTATGCTCCGCAAACAGGCTGTGAAGAGAGTGTGAAAGAGAAGTTTTGGGAGGAATTTGATTGTATGATGATGGGAATACCTGAGCGTGAGGATGTTTATATGGGAGGAGATTTTAATGGACATGTAGGGAGAGTGAATGACGGGTATGAAAGAGTACACGGTGGATGGGGGTACGGAATGCGGAACCGTGAGGGGGAAGTTCTTCTGCAAGCAGCATGTGCTTTCGACCTGGCTGTAGTAAACACGTGGTTCCAAAAACGAGATCAGCATCTTGTTACTTATAAAAGTGGCCACCACGCGACACAGATCGACTATCTTCTGATAAGACGGAACCAAATCAAGAGTGTAAAAAACTGCAAAGTGCTTCCAGGTGAAGACTTAGTATCCCAGCACCGATTTCTGCTGGCTGACATCTGCTTAACTGTTCGCCTCAACAAACATAAGGATCGTCCCCCACCCAAAATAAAGTGGCATTTGTTGCATAAGGAGGGGTATGCAAGTGAATTTAGAGAGCTAGTTGTAAACAAGATGATAGAGATGGGTGATATGGAAGGAATGAGTGTGAATGAGTGGTGGAAGGAAATGGCTGATTGTATCCGAAGTGTGGCAAGGAAGGTGTTAGGAGAAACAAAAGGGAAGCGTATGATAGATAAGGATGGGTGGTGGTGGAGTGAAAGTATTAGAGAAGTTTTGAGAGAAAAGAAAAATGCCTTTAAAGAATGGCAGAGCGTAGAAGACCAGAATGAATCCATAAAAGAAAGTAAGAGAGGGGCGTATAAAGAATGTAAGAAGAGAGCGAAGAAGGAAGTTGCTATTTGTAGGGCAGAGGCGCAAGATAAATTATATCGGTCCCTTGAAAGCCCCGAAGGTCAAAAACGACTTTTTCAAATTGCAAGAGCGAGAGAAAGGAATGGAAGAGATGTTTCACATGTAAAATGTATAAAAGATGATTCTGGAAGGATTTTGACTGACGATGAAAGTATAAAGAAGCGATGGAAGGAGTATTTTGAGAAATTGATGAATGAGGAGAATGAATGGAATGGTATGCTTGAAAACCCACCAGTGAATATGGGCTTAGTGAGAGAAATTAGTGTGGAAGAAGTAAAAATGGCTGTTAGGAATATGAAGAATGGGAAGGCGGTCGGCCCAGATGGAATACCAGTAGAAGTGTGGAAGTTGCTGAGGGCGGATGGATGGAAGTGGTTGAGTTTATTTTTCGGTAAATTGTTGCAGGAAGAACAAATACCTGAGGAATGGTGCAGTAGTATACTGGTCCCCATTTTTAAAAACAAAGGAGACGTCCAAAACTGCAGCAGTTACCGGGGAATAAAACTCATGTCACATACGATGAAAGTCTGGGAAAGAATAATAGAGAGAAGAATGAGAGAAGAGTGTGAGATAACACAAAACCAGTTCGGATTCATGCCCGGTCGAGGTACGACAGATGCCATTTTCGCATTACGCCAATTGTGCGAAAAGTACAAGCGCGTACATAAAGATCTGCACATGGTTTTTGTCGACCTTGAAAAGGCGTACGATCGGGTTCCCCGTGAGGTTTTGTGGTGGGCGTTAAAGATGAAAGGTATGCCTGGGAAGTATGTGAGGTTAGTCCGTGCTATGTACAGAGCATCCCGTACATGTGTACGATCCGCCGCGGGAACTACGGGCAGTATCGATGTGGCGGTAGGGCTGCACCAAGGGTCGGCATTGAGCCCTTACCTCTTCCTACTGATTATGGACGCTTTGACGTCGGACCTGCAGGATGAGGCACCCTGGTGCATGCTCTTTGCCGATGACATCGTGCTTGTCGGGGAAGAAGGCATCGAGGTACAGAGCAGACTGACGGGGTGGCAACGGAGGCTGGAAAGTGTTGGCTTGAAGATCAGCAGATCCAAAACCGAATATCTGTGCTGTGATTTCGGCGGTCTTTCCAGTCCTGTACCCATGTCGTTGGATGGCGCTATACTGCCTATCTGCTCAGATGTCAAGTACCTCGGTTCCCTCATTCAAGGCGACGGCGGAATAGATAGAGCTGTGCAGCATAGGATTAACGTAGGGTGGATGAAATGGCGACAGGTCACAGCCACAACGTGCGATCCCCGAATGCCAATAAGGCTGAAGGGGAAAATTTACAAATCGATCATCCGACCTGTAGTCATGTATGGAAGTGAATGCTGGGCCGTCAAGAAGAAGGATGAAAATAGACTGCATGCGAATGAAATGAGAATGTTACGATGGATGTGTGGTGTGACAAGGATGGATAAGATAAGGAATGAGTATATAAGAGGAAGCCTGAAAGTAGCGCCAGTGGTAGAAAAGGTGAGAGGAAGCAGATTGGCATGGTTTGGGCATGTGATGCGGAGGAATGAAAGTCATGTCACAAAACGAGTGTTGAATATGAATGTGGAGGGACACACGGGCAGAGGAAGGCCGAATAAAAGATGGATCGATTGTGTGAAGAGTGATATGAGAATGAAAGGAGTAAGTATGGAAATGACGGCTGATAGAGAGGAATGGAACAAAAAGATTTACTGCGCCGACCCCAGATAATGGGAAATGGTTTAGAGAATGATGATTTTAAATAATTGCGATAACGGTATATCATTATTTATATATTTGAACTTAGGCTACTCTTTGAAAAGTAACCCTGTATAATTAGTTAAACAGTTTTTTTATGATAAGATTAATCTACTTTGTTTTTTTTTTATAGGATAAGGGTGACAAACGAGCACACAGTCCACCTGATGGTAAGTGGTTGCTGCGGCCCATAGACATCTACATCTATCCTCTATTACAAATCAAAATGCAGATGCCTTGTCACCCGTGAGGACTAAGATGGAATGCCTCATATCCAGTAAAAAGGGCCTCCGGCCACCTGCACTCACCAAGCGAAACGCAGAGGTAAACCTCTACTTCACGCTGGTATTCTGTGAGGTCGTGGTACCACCCCGGTTCGAGCCGGCCCATCCGTGCGACAGCAAAAGCTGCCGCGTGGCTCTACCACTGTTAAAACTGGTAATTATTATATATCTGTTAATTACACCGAAGATAAATAAATAAAAAAATAGAGCCGTAGTAGATCAGGGGGGCTTAGAGCCCGCCATAAATATCACAGTACACGAGCAACACAGGTTCAATTCCCGAAATTGTTAGTTGCAGTTTTTAGTGCTTATTTACCACGGGCTCGGAGGTGAAGGATAACATCGCGAAGAAACCTGCATGTCTGATAAATTAAAAAAGTTGTAGACAAGAGAAGTCCGCCAACACGCATTGGGGCAGCGCGGCGGACATGTCCTTGCCCTAACTTGCATGAGAAGGCCTTCTCTAACTTATGTGGTGCGCATATAAGCTTTTCTTTAACTTTTTTTTTCTTTGTAACTGTTGTACTTTTGCCAGTGTCAAGTAATAAAAATTATCATTTATAATAATTTACTTAATAATTTCTTCACAATGTGTTGATGCGAGATTTCCTGAGATTTTGACGGCTGCTTGAGCCAGCAGACAGTCGAGGATGACGACAGTATCTCAAGACGCCTCAACAGGCACATTATCTTGAGGTTCACATCACTATCTGAGCACTTGTTTCATCGTCTCCACTAATAGTTGACATGCGCTGACATTTAATAGACATCATTTCAAACATGTGTTACGCATTATTTCCTAATATACGTTTTTCATCCGAAAAGAACCCATATTTCATATTTCAGTCTTAATCTTCTTATAATATAAAAATGAATCGCTGAATGTGTTGCTAAGCGAAAATCTCGAGAGCAGCTGAACCGATTTCGCTAATTCTTTTTTTATAATATTCCTTGAAGTACGAAGATGGTACTTACGGAGAGAAAATTTTAAAAAATTGCCTGAAAAAGTCTAAAAACAACACTTTTTTATATTCTCATACAAAAGATTCGTAATAATACTTAAAAGTCAATTTGAACTTTAATACCATACCATAAAGTTTAAGTGTCAGTGTAGGGGTTCCGGAAAGGCAAAACAATTGAGTGACGTTAGAATGGTGTCAATATTTGTCAATATTTATACACACTGACAGATAGCTGATGTTATAAGGAGTAACTTGGGCTGGTTTTATTTTAGGGTTCTGCGAAAAATAACTCCACGCGGGCGAAGTCGCGGGGAACAGCTAGTTATTCATATTTTAGTTACAATCACATAATATATCTTGATATAATAAATAAAAAGAGTTGATGATCATTGGTAATTTTAAACATACATATTTATTGTCATATTTTTACTAGGAATTAATGTTTTTAAAGGCCGGCAACGCATCTGCAATTCCCTCCCTGGTGTTGCAGTTGTTCATGGGCGGCGGTAGTCACTTACCATCAGGTGAGCCGCATGCTTGTTTGCCCCCTCTCCTATAAAAAAAATGTAGGTATAATTTAATATAAAATACACTTTTGTTTAAAATTCTTCAATGCCTACTGTGTGGGCATTTAATTGCCAATCATATTACTTAAAACAATTTGTAATATCGTTACGAGCGCCTTTTTTGGAGCTAACCTTTGAGTTACCGAGAACAAATTAGATTCTTTGTGAGATTAGTTTGCATTATAATTTAGTTGAATCATGTAAGTATAAAAGTCTTGGTAAATAAGGAACTAAAGAAAAAAACGTTTTATGTAATCCATTTAGATTTTAAATTATAAAACTTACTACGGATAGCAAATCTATATAATCAATGTTTTTTTTGATTTTTTTTTTATATAGAATAGGGGGCAAACGAGCATGCGGCTCACCTGATGGTAAGTGACTACCGCCACCCATGAACAATTGCAACACCAGGGGAATTGCAGATGCGTTGCCGACCTTTGTAGCTCTGCGCTTCCTATTTATTGAAAGTTGCGGGTAACTTATTAGTAAAACTTATTAGTAAGTAGACGAAAAAGAAGTCACTCTGCATTGAAAAGCCTTAAAAATTCCAATGAGATTTATTACGCAATACCAATACGATAATTATAACTTATAACAAAAGTAAAAACCGACTTCAAATTGCTAAAAAACAAGTTATTTATTCGCTACCCTTAGGTGTGAAATTTTTTCTCCACATTTATACGGGACCACTCTTGAAGTGTGACCTATTTAATAAAAAGACGAAGAAAACCATACACTCGCATTGAGAGCCTCATCCTTTTTGAAGTCGGTAAAAAATTTGATAATTTCCCTAATCCAAACTTATGCGTAGGCGCTGTTTAAGAAACAAAAAAATTAGAGCGGTCATAAGGAAGCATTTCTTAAATGTATTTTATAGTCGTATCTAATAGAGCTATTCGATATTCAAAGTTCGCTGTCCACCTACGCTCAACTTCATTATAATTTCTAACAAGTGGTAATGTTATGATTAAAATACTTTGTAGGATTTATGTATGTCGTAGTCCAATCATTAATTGGCAGATAGTGATCTAACTGGGCATTTCTTCATATGTCGCTATTTCATGATTTGACATGACAGCCGCAGTTTAAAATACTGTCGCTGAAATGAATAGATAATATGAGCTTTTGTATATCGTATATATACTCGTATTATAATGTGATATATTATCACAAGTCAAAGTTATAAATATTCGGCCAAATCATGAAATAGCGACGTATCACGAAATGTCCAGACATATTACGATCTGCCCAATTCTAACGACCGGACTACGACATAAATACGTGGTAACAGAATTGTTTTTAATATTAAGGTTAAATAAAATAAAGATAAATTTATTAGTAAAAACGTGTTACAAACATACTCGTACTGCAAAGCGTATGTGATTCTCACATTAGTAACAATAAGCAAGTGTATTAACATTTTTATTGGAAATATAGCATAATATATATTTGACATTTTTTTTTATAGATACTGTAGCCTATAGACATCAACACATATCTTCGATTAAGAATCAAAATGCAGATGTGTTGTCACCCCACAGGGCTACGATGGAATGCATCGTTTCTATAAAAAAGGTCTCCGGTTCTATACAGCACGGTCCCTAAGTGGTCACGCACATTTACATAAGATAAAAAGATAGTTTACATAAGTTATTATAAATAATCTCTTTCTACCTTCAAAGGTTGTAACAAGCTAAGAAATTTATGGTATGATGGCAAGACATTATATAAAACACTCTAATTTTACTGCTTGCGGTAACATTAATCGTAATATTTTTTTAATGTTCATATATATATATAAGAACCGTCTATCATTATATTATCTATAATAACGTGTTATACCAAGCTCTTGAGCTAGTGTTACATTATAAACCGCTTCGGTTATACGATTTTAAAATTAATTATATACCTAATTATAAATTAAAAAATTGTTTATATTTCATATTATATTGGCAATTTTAACAACTAGCTGTTCCCCGCGACTTTGCCCGCGTGGAATTTATTACGATTGGATTTGATGTCTTTTAATCTTTTTACGCGGAACCTTAATTCTATTTCTCAAAAAAAAATAGCCTAAGATACGCCTTACAACATCAGTTATCTGCCAGTGATAATCGGTCCAGCCATTTCGGAGATAGCCGGAGCAAACAAACAGCCAGATAAAATTTTTAGTAATTGTTTTTTATTACCTATATGCTTTTATATGCATCTAATAAAAACCTGATATTTTGACATTACAAACAGACACTTCAATATTTATTTAATTATTTATTTATTTATTTACTTGGTTCACCAACAAATGTTACACTAATACATATGCTTAATTTTAATACAGTAATATAAACTACGTGAACATTCAATAATAGGTAAACACCGCATGCTTAGTGTTCACAGCATTTCCTATAAGCCGTTAACAAATAGCTAAAAAATATACGATACAAATTTAAAATAAAAAAAAACAAAATTTTATTTACAATAACAAACTTAATATAAATTTTATATAGATATATATATATATATATATATATATATATATATATATATATATTAAAATATTTGTACAGATGTATAGATATGAAGTAACAAACAATCTTACAGTTCAGTCCATGGATACCTACAACAAACTTAAGACTACAGGTGCGTTGTTACCTCTGACCACTCAAATGGAGTGCCTCAGTATGTCATATCATGATCTAAATAAAATTTAAAACAGCACATAAACCCCAGTTTCTATTATTAAATCGAACACATACACGCGCATGATAGGAAACTCGGGTTGCTTGCTTTTAACCGAACTTTTGACGTAGTTATCATATACCTTGTTTATACGTGGTAGAGTCATGCTGCAGTTATATTAGTAGTATAGTTGTAGCACGAATGGGTCGGCTCGACCAGAGCAGGACCACGCTCTCACAGAATATCAGCATAAAATAGCAGCTTAACACTGCTGTGTTTCGTATAGTGAGTGTGGAGAACCAGAAACCTTTTTAACTGGAAAAGAGGCATTCCATCTTAGTCCTCACAGGTAACAACGCATCTGCATTTTGATTCTTTAATGAGGATAAATGTAGATTTCCATGGGTCACAGCAACCACTTACCATTAGATGGACTGTTTGCTCGTTTGTCACCCTAACTTATAAAAAAGATACCTGAACAACTTTCTCTCAGCATAATGACGTAGTTACAATATACCTATCTTCCTCACGGCTTAGACAACCATTTGTTTGTAATTCCAGACTTCAAGCAATCAAATCCAGATACAATGCTATAATATTGACATATTATAGCATTGGAAACGCAAAACTGGTAAAAAATGGTATTAAGGTTACGGTACATCTGCCGCAGCACCTGCCTTGAGTGGGGGTGCAACCCTCCGTGCAAATATATATCAAGGACAAGCAGCGAATGCACCTGTGTGTACCGTCCGAAGACATTTAGCGTGGCCATTAAAATAGCGGTTTATATACAGTGCGTAAGTGAATCCACTACCCCATATTATCAAGGATTGTCGTACGACGCGACAGAAGGAAACTGAAAGAGAAAATGGACAGCAGAATTTATTAATAACAGCTCAAAATAAAAAATAAAAACTGGGGTTACTCATGCGCCTGTCGAGCGCGTCAATTGTGACAAACATCACCCCTATAGAGGAAGTCTATGTTCATCAGTGAACTTTTAGTAGGCTGCAATGATGATGATGCAGATGATGATGACCGTAAGAATCACAACTGGATATAGGCCTCTCCCGTTGCGAAGGGATTTCCCTTAATCGTGAATTTAGCGTGAGCTTGATAGGCGGATCTACCTGTTGATTGTGGGTACTACATACTCGTAGCACTCAAATCTTTAAGAGTATCATCATTATATGATCACAGTTTACAGCCCTTCAAAGATCTAGGGCCTCCCATTGAAAGTTTGTTCGACAATAATTGTTGGATTTCATATTTAATGTGCAATTAAGTTGAACTTAAAATTAAAAACGTTCCTTTCATGGCTCCACATGTAGAAAGTTAAAAACATGACGGTTAAAAGTTGAGTGAACATTAAATATGTTTTAATGGTTACCTCAAAGTATAGATGAATACTTTTACATTCGTTATAACTTTAGGTCACTGCGCTTTCTACCTTAGGTTACATCACTCACCATCGCATGGAATAATAGTCAAGCAGTGGCTTGGAAAAAAATAAGCAGGCATATAGAAAAATCAAACCTTTATACGTATTTGTTGTCACAGTTTGCACAGTCCAATCAAAGTCAAATTATGTTCCCAGTAAGTCAATTTTGCTTTATTTTTTATGGAGGAGTCGTATCAATTGCTGTTTAAATTAACATTACTGAAATTGTTGTCGGTTTTTATGAAATGATCATTATACAAATATATTTTTACGTGGTAGAGCCAGATGCAGATTTATAATATGTAGTTTTAGCACAAATTGCCAACCCATTTGTGATAGACCGGGGGTAAGACCACGCTCTCACAGAATACCAACGTAAAATAGCAGCTAAATGCTGCTGTGTTTCGTATGGTGAGTATAGATAACTAGAGACCCTTTTACTGGACACGAGGCATTATTTCCATCTTTGTCCTCAAGGGTGACCACGTATCCACAGTTTGATTATTTATTGAGGATAGATGTAGCTGTCTATGGCCCACAGCAACCATTTACCATCAGGTGGACTGTGTGCTCTTTGACACTTATTCTATGAAAAAGAAATATTAAATAATATTTTTTTTACTCACTGCTATGATATAGACTGGGTGTTTTGCCACTCTAACTTCTATTAAAAACAAAATTTCTTCTGATCTTTTGTATTTCAAATTATCAATCGACTTCAAAAAAAAAGGAGGTTAACAATTTGTCGGAATCTTTGTTTTTAATGTATGTTCACCGATTACTCGAAGACGCCTGAACCGATTTGGAAAATTATTTTTTTGTTTCAAAGGGTATACTTCCTCGGTGGTCTCATTTAAATTTTATCGACATCGGTCGAGTGGTTTTAAAAAATCAACAATAAATTATATTTATATTGAAATCGGTTGCACAAAATGTTTCATTTTACCATAGAGTCGACTGTGTCTGTAATTCAGTGTCATAATTTATATTGTTAACTGGTGTGAACAGGTCATATGTAATCTGGTCAAACGAAGGCGAGTGAATGGCTAAATCACAGTTCAACGCTTACTTAATGATAGGTGCGATTTGATCTCAACCTTGTATGGATTGTAGTGTAAAGTTAATTACATACTGTACAGTCCTCTTTGAGAAATGAAATGAGGGGTTCGTTTTAGATTTCACGATAGTTGGTCTGTGTAGGCGTCGTGTGCTGGGTCGTTCACTTTTACGCCTATTAAAGTCCACTGATGTACATAGACCTCCCCCATAGATTGTAGGGGGGATTTTTACCACAGTTGACACGCTTCCCAAGCGGTTAGCAACTGCAGTCTTTAGTTTTTAGTGGTTATTAGGAAGACGCTGCTGCCCATCTCCTGATATGTTTCCATTTGTCGCCTCTTATGTCACCCACGGGATGATGTGGGGTAGTGGATACTCTTACACCGGTAATGCACGGCACAAACGAATATACAATCCGCCTAATTGTAAGTACATGTTGTAGTTCCACTAACTTAGGAGGAATTCCTTCTTAAGAATTGTATTTTTTTATATAGGATAAGGTGACAAACGAGCACACAGTCCATCTGATGGTAAGTGGTTGCTGTGTCCCATAGACATCTACATTTATCCTCAATAAAGAATCAAAATGCAGATGCGTCGTCACCCGTGAGGACTAAGATGGAATGCCTCAAATTACATGCGTTAATTTCTCCCTTGCCTTTCCACTACTGGACAATAAAGCGGTCGCTGGGTCTTTACCCCTTTGTTGTCGATATTCCACTCATTAGAACCAAACGGATTACTTCGTGTTTCGAATGCGTACAGCACAAGATTGGAATAATAGGCTAGTGCCTCTTTTCTGAATCTTACCGGCCGATTACAATCTGAGCATCTCCAAGTCAGGAGTGAATGGGCTTTTGTTACACTAAAACAATATGGTATAAATGTGGTGGAGGCATGCACGGCTACAGTAATTGTATAGTTGAAGCACGAATGGGTCGGCTCGACAGGGGAAGGGGCACGCTCTCGCAGGATACCAGCCTAAAATAGCAGCTTAATGCTGCTGTTTTTCATGTGGTGTGTGTAGAGAATCGTATTTACTGGAAAAGTGGCATTCTATCTTAGTCCTCATGGCTGAGAACACATCTGCATTTTGATTCGCAAACGAGGATAGATGTAGATATCTATGGGCCACAGCAACCACTTACCATCAAGTGGACTGTGCGCTTACCACCCTTATCCTATAAAAAACAATTTACCAACTAGGGCTTCATCACCACTTACCACCGAATGGGATTGTAGTCTGCAACTGGCACGACCTAAATAATAAAATCCAAATTTGTTCTTCGATATAGGTGCAAGTGTGCATTACGTAAAATTAAGCATGTAGTAACTAGCAGTTTATAAATCGTAACTCCGAGCCGATTAAATCTCTACGCGGAATCGCGAAACATAACTTTCGTAATTATATTACACTAATTTATTTTTACACATAACTCAGCTGTTTGATTACGCATACACATGTTCAGGAAATTGTTTGATGAGTTAATAATCTAACCAGTGGTAGCTTAGAACATAATTTGAGATAGCCGACCCGTGATACCTCAGAGGGTAAACGCTCTACTCTACATTTTCAACGTGAACTGTTCAATAATTATTTCTTATATTTACGCGAACACTACACATTGTATAAAACTATTTTTACAGATTTTATTGCGTTTAATTTTACTTATTTTTCTTTTTCTACTCGTGTAGAGGACCCCCGTGGCCATATCTGCTACAAAAAAAATCAAAAATAAGTAAAATTGAACACGATAAAATCCCTAAAAGTAGTTTTATTCAATGTGAACGAATCAAGTTCGATCCTCACTGACACCAACGAATTTATCAATCAATTATCACCAGACTTGAGTGATTTTTCTGGATTGATACGACGTAGGGACATGATGGAAAACCTGCCTACTAAGCCTACTCTTTCAAAAATCTGGCATGGTACCCGCAATTCCTGTGTAGTTGCAGTTTCTCATGGTCAGAATAGGCAGACGAGCTGCAAGCCCGCGAAAAAGCAAGAGTTCTTGGTATTATTTACTATTACAAGGTACTGCTTGATTACTGTTGTGGCGGGTGGAAGGAAAAGGGGAGATCTCCCGCCGGGCAAGGTGTTCTGCCCGAGGAGCGGCTAACACTCTGATTGGTAGTTTGGAGCTATTCTATATACGCTGCTTTAACTTCGGAACTTTAAAAGCGCGATTTAGCCTTCGATGTGTTTCGCTTGTGGCGCGACGACAGCGCCGCCACATCACCCCCCTGCTCAGACCGGAGGTCGATAGTGCAATCTAGATGCTGACGAATTCGCAAGTGCCAGGGAATTGTCTTGTAAGTCTGCGGTGAGTCGAGAAGAAGGCAAGTAATCTGCGAGAGTGCCGTGAAGCAGAGGCGAGCAGTAAGGCTCAGAGCCGTGCCGAACACTGTAGCGCAGAGAGTAGCTTGAAGGGACAGGAAGCATTATTATTCCAATGCTGCGATGAACCTTTGTAAAGCTAGATGGCTTGTAGAATGTGAAGACTGCAGACAATATCAGCTCGGGAGCGAATGGATGGAGTACTTGAGGATGATGACGAAGGTTTGAAATAGTAGTTTCCGAAGGTTGTTGGTTGCGTGTTCATATCACGTCGGGGTCACCACTGTGGCGGGTGGAAGGAAAAGGAGAGATCTCCCGCCGGGCAAGGTGTTCTGCCCGGGGAGCGGCCAACACTCCGATTGGTAGTTCGGAGCTATTATATATATGCTGCTTTAACTTTGGAACTTTGTAAGCGCGATTTAGTCTTCGATGTGTTTTCGCTTGTGGCGCGACGACAGCGCCGCCACACTGTCCTACCTGATGGTAAGTGGTGATACAGCTTAAGTAGGTGAAGTGCTGGCTGCCTAATAAAATATTATTGGGTATAAATATATAAAATATAATTGGGTGTGTTTAAGGCAAGAGTGAATAAGCTAATAAAAGCTTATTCATTCTTGCCTTGAAGACACCCAATTTACAATTTTAAATGCTGATTTACCCAGTTATCGGCAGTGAAGGAATACTGTCTAATTTAAAGTTAACTAGGATATGTACTTCCTAGAGCCACGCTCAGTTCTATTATATTTTCAAAACGAATTCGTTCACTCGAAAGATCACACTCTCACAAAACACTAGCGTAAAATAGAAATACCTGAAAAGGTTCGTGTACTGAATATTGAGAACTGCAAACCGGAGACTGGTATCGAAGTAGTCCTCAGGGGTGATAGCACGTCAGTGTCTTGATTTTTAATTCATAGTTGCTACAGATGTCTACGAACCACAGCATATGCTTACTATCAGATGGACTGTGTACTCATTTGTCACGCTGTTTCTATAAAAATATACGTTTGAAGTTCGACAAACGACAAAGCAAAATCTTATATATACGGGGTGGCGATAAAGTTATCACATTAGATGAAAAGACTTATCCTATATTATAACGTTCTTTGAACATACACAACTAAAAAAATATATAACAATTAACATTCTAGTTGCAAAAGCCCTTTTTTTCGTTTTTTGTCTAATTACTTATGAACGGGAAAGTGTAGGTAAATAATTACCTATGTCGATGCCGCGTGAGCACTTCATATCTGCCGCACCGTTGCCGCTTTTACATGTCACTTCTGGTCAGTAAACTAATATTATCAAGGTGATTTATTTCGTGTCAATTTTTAAGCTATTTATTTTGTTTGAAAGATGCGTTTTTTATTTTTGTTAGAATTGTTTATTTTATTATTTTAATCGACATATGTGAACTTGTATATACCGCTGTGTTATTTAATGTGATAACCTAATCGCCATCCAGTATATCTAAAAATTAATGTTTGTATGTTCGTATTTATTTGCTGTCGTAACATTCATCAGATTGCGTGCATTTACGCGAAGGTTATAAACATAGTACAATTAAATTATAGTTGGTGGCACACGTATCGTACAGACAAATTTATTTGTGTAATATATCATCAATTTTAATTAATATATTATCATTTCTAATTAAACAATATAATTCTTCCAAATTTAAAGCGATATTTCCACAATTATTTCCTCTGCTGCAGCAATGCTCCGGGTACCAGCTAGTTCTAAAATAAAAAAAACCGGCAAAGTCGGACTCGCACATGAAGGGTTCCGTACCATCTTAATACACGTTTATAGTAGGGGAGCCCCATTTAATTTTAAATAATTTTAATTTTTATTATTTGTTGTTATATCGGCAACAGAAATACACATTTTGTGAAAATTTGAACTGTCTACCTATTACGAATCATGAGATACAGTCCGCTGACAGACAGACGGATGGACGGCAGACGGACAGCGAAGGCTTAGTAATAAGGTCCCGTTGGTTACCCTTTGGGTAGGGAACCCTGAAAAGCATTATGTCATTATTATTTTATATCGACCTGGAAAATGCGGTCTGTCAATAAAATAAAGGTCAATGGTGAACTTACATGTGTGTATTTTTAACTAGGATAACACTGAAGTATGAATATCAGTACATGTGAATATTTATTTTATAGTTAGAAATATCTTACATTACCGATTACTTCACTCACACTACAATTACGCCACGTCACGCTCCGCGACGCGTGGCGCACCGCTTCTTCGCTATGGTGACCACTCGCTCTTATCTTACTTCGGGACAGTCCAATTTTTTTTATGGAATAAAGATGACAAACGAGCACACAGTCCACCTGATGGTAAGTGGTTGCTGTGGCCCATAGACATCTACATGTATCCTCGTTTGCGAATCAAAATACATATGCGTTGTCAGCCTTGAAGACTAAGATGGAATGCCTCTTTTCCAGTAAAAAGGGTTTCCGGTTCTCTACACTCACCATACGAAACATAGCAGCATTAAGCCGCTATTTTACGCAGGTATTCTGTTAGAGCGTGCCCCTTCCCCATTCCCGCGTCCCCACAGTACCCATTCGTGCTACAACTATACAATCAATATAGCTGCAGCATGGCTCTACCACGTAAAGGCGTAATAATTACACCAAACTTCAAGAAAGGGAGGAAGTTCTCAGTTCTTCGGAATATTATTTTATATTATGTTCACCGATAAATCCTTACCACGTTTTATTTTGTTAGAAACAGTGGTCCCATATAAATTTGGTCAAGATGATGGGGTCTATCTATCTATCTAGAATATACGATACATGCTTGATACAAGAGGCGACAGTGGGAAACAAATCAGAAGATGGGCAGCAATCTTCCTAATAACGACTAAAAATAGAAAACTGTGCTTACCAACCCGCTTGCCATACGTAGCAACTATGGCAAATATCTCCCCCATGTGGCAATCTATGGAGGAGGCCAGAGGCCTATGATGAACAGTAGATTTTTGATATGATATTATTACTTATACGAATGAAAATAAATCTCACCTTAAATGTCTCTATCACAATCACAGATAATAATGATTTTTATTAAATTCGGTCTGATCTACGGCAGCGTCAAATGACTTAATTGTAAGAATAATTAAGCGTTTTAATCCACATACGTGCAACATTAGCTTTGTGTTATAAAATAGAATACAGACATGTAATTCAAAAGAATAATACTTCCTTTTATAACCCTATAATAATAATGTGTCGACTTTACAACAAGATATCCATGATAAGCTCCGGCCTGGATATTTTTGACCCAAGATACATGATATTGAAAATAGTAAAACAGCTTAAACTTATGCACACTCATTGCCATATCACTTAGGTTTTAAATTTGTTATTTGTTAATTTTTATTTATTGTATTATGTAATTATGTATGTCATAAATATTGCAAAGCGTAGAGTTGATCTCTCCTTTAGTTAATATAAAAATGATGTGTCAACATATTGTTGCGCGCCACTATTAATGTCTTGTACATGGCAACACTAGTTACCACTAGCGCCCTCTAGTATCGAGTAGCAGAACTAGGAGAGTCAAGATCCTTCTCGAAATTTCGGGACCGATATGTACTCGAACAATCTAGGTGTTTCTACTGTGGAAGGTTCTGGAAACTATCTGAGGCCCTATATAGGGCCGCTATATAGACCACGACCGAGGCAGTATTGAATTAGCGATATAAGCGAATACTTCGAAGTGATATAACTTCGAACTAAAGTGATCAGTAATACAATTGTGTTTTATTATTAGTGTGTTTTTAATTTTAATTAGTGTTCCGTAAATAAGTGGTAATTCAATCGGCAGTTTTTAATTGTCTCGAACCCCCAGCTCGTAACAATTGGTGTCAGAAGTGGGATCCAATCATGCCGATTTTATCAAAGGACGACATGGAGGGTATCCGTACCCGAAGTGAACGCCAGCTGGAGACGGACCAGAGACTATTTGGTAATGCAACGCCGCAAACGTCGGAGGGCCAGCTGTTGACCACGGAGGCCGGCCCGTCAGCAGCTCCTGCATCTGCAGCACCTGACTTAGGTGCTCTGATGATGATGCTGCAGGATCAGGCTCGCTGACAGGAGGAACAGGCCCACCGACAGGAGAAACAGGCTCGCCGACAGGAGGAAGAGGCCCGTCAACAGGAGGAACAGGGCCGTCGGTTGGAAGAGCAGTTCAAAAGCTATAAGGAAGAGAAGATGCTCCTCATGAAGTACCTTCACGCTTCCTTCAGGAAAGAGATAAAGGAGGTAAAGGATAGGGTTGCTCAATATGACAACCGCCTGTCGGAAGCTGAAACCCGAATCGACCAAGTGTACAATCGGGTTGACAACGTGATGGCTGAAGAAAACGCTGAACGACCTCAAAATTGGAGATGGAATTACAGCTCCCGTGGTAGCTATACCACCTTTGCTAGGTGATATATTCAAAGTGCCGCCGTTCGACGGGACTTCTTCCTGGTCAGCCTACAAAATCCAGTTCGAGGCTGTTATGAAGGCGAACGGCTAGAATAAAAGTCAAACCATGACTGCTCTCACCCTAGGTCTACGTGACCAGGCCTTAAGTGTTCTGGAAGCTCTCGGTAAGGAAGTGACTTACGAGCTGTACCTTGAGGCGTTGGAGGGGAGATATGGTGACGCTCACCTGGAACTCGTCTTTCGTGCACAGCTCAAAGATCGCGTGCAACGCAGCAACGAAAACCTGCAGCAGTGGGCCCTTGAGGTGGAGAAGCTGGTTCGAAAAGCATACCAGTCTGTACCTGCGCTCATTGTAGGGAACCTGGTGCAGACATTCATCGGCGGCATCCGCGACCTTGAAGTCAGAGCTGCTGTGAGACTCGGGCACCACGAGACGGTTAAGGACGCGTTGGCCCATGCACTGGAGGTGGAAGCCGTGCGGCAGAATCGTCGTTCCTATCGCGTCAGAGAGGTTGCAGCGGCTACAGTTTGCGACCGCAATAAAGGATACAGCCCTAGGTGTGGGGAAAGTGGCCATCTTTGATCCAGCTGCCCTAAACGAACTGTAGAAAGGGAAGCTGATCGATCTCGAGGGGGTAGTGTGGCTAACAGCACCACCCAGCAGCAGCAGGGAAACTGGCGGGTGCTGACTGATGTTAGAAGAGGTACTCCTAAGATTGTCCATATGGATCGACTGGCGCGTTATTATGGGGCCAATGATGCTCGGGACGAGCATGTCTTAGGAGGGGGCAGTGTTGCGCGCCACTATTAATGTCTTGTACATGGCAACACTAGTTACCACTAGCGTCCTCTAGTATCTAGTAGCAGAACTAGGAGAGTCAAGATCCTTCTAGAAATTTCGGGACCGATATTACTCGAACAATCTAGGTATTTCTACAGTAGAAGGTTCTGGAAACTGCCTGAGGCCCTATATAAGACCGGTATAGACCACGACCGAGGCAGTATTGAATTGGCGATATAAGCGAATACTTCGAAGTGATATAACTTCGAACTAAAGTGATCAGCAATACAATTGTGTTTTATTATTAGTGTGTTTTTAAGTTGTAATTAGTGTTCCGTAATTAAAGTGTCAATTTTGGTAATTCAATCGGCAGTTTTTAATTGTCTCGAACGCCAAGCTTGTAACAATATATATATATATATATATATATATATATATATATATATATATATATATTGTTAATAAATAAAAAAATAAATGCGGAATTTTGTAAGACATGTCCTTTGAGTCGCATTACAATGGCAACCCTAATAGGAACTTTTTGATCATTATTTAATCTGTGCTCCTTTACCAGCGACGTATCACGATATAATGTAGCGCGTAGTTTTTATTTCTCTTCTGCCGATGGGGAAATTATTAGTATAGTACAGTCACGTACGATATTTGTTTGCACACGCACTCACCTCCAGTAATAACCAACTAACTAACCAACAAACAGTTCTTTGCTCTGTATAACGTATAAGCTTATACGCGGTAGAGCCATGCTGCAGCTATATTAGAAGTATAGTTGTAGTACGAGTGGGTTGGCTCGACCGGGGAAAGACCACGCTCTCGCAGAATACCAGCGTAAAATGGCAGCTTGACACTGCTGTGTTTCGTATGGTGGGTGTAGGGAACCGGAGACCCTTTTTACTGGAACAGAGGCATTCCATCTTAGTGCTCATGGGTGGCAACACATCTGCATTTAGATTTTTTATTGAAGATAGATGTAGATATTTAGGGGCCATAGCATACATTTACCATCAGCTGGACTGTGTGCTCGTTTGTCACCCTAATTTTATAAAAAAAAGCTCACAGTCTTTTTTTTTATAGAATAGGTCACAGTCCAGCTGATGGTAAATGTATGCTATGGCCCCTAAATATCTACATCTAACCTTGATTAAGAATCAAAATGTAGATGCATTGTCACCCCTGATGACTAAAATGAAATGCTTCGTTTCCACAGTGTGTTCGGTTCTCTACACTCACCATACGAAACACAGCAGCATTAAGCTGCTATTTTACGGTGATATTCTGTGAGAGCGTGGTCCTTCCCCGGTCGAGCCGATCAATTACTCTTATTTTTATTCTATAAAAAAGTATAGCTGAAAGGAGGCTCTACTCCGTTCAAAATTCTCTATTTTATATCTAATAATGTTGCTATGAGGGTGCTTATAATTTAATTTATTTTGTTATAATAAGCGTTATTTCACACTATGATTATCCTTTGTATCGTTAATTCATCAATTATGTAGTCATAATACAGCTTAGCGACCAATATAAAAATCAAAACTTGTAAATCGTTAGAGGCGATCAAGGGAAACTGAAACAGGTGATCGGCAGTGGCACCTTTATGACAACTCAATATAATAAAAAAAAAACTCCCCTGCCAAGTGCCAAGCCTGGCAACTATTTCAAAATCTTCCCTAGGAGGGAATCTATGGCAATTCTTAATTCAGCAATGGACCCTTATAAGCTGTAATGAATGGTTGGTTGAATAATTTAAAATAAAAATTTTGTACAACCGACTTCAATATAAGTTATTAAGAATAACTCAAAAACTATTGGTCAGATCTCGATAAAATTTATATTGGACCACATCTGAAGCACCAGCTTTCAAATAAAAAAAGAATTATCGAAATCGGTTTACACAGTAAAAAGTTGTGAGGTAAAACACATAAAAAACATACAGTCAAATTGAGTACCGTCTCTTTTTTGAAGTCGGTAGAAAATAGCCGTGACAGCTTATTGGATAAGCACACACCGTAAATTTCACTGTTAGCGCGTATGACAGGTGCGATGAAATTTTTAGATTTTTCCAGAAAAACTCATTCAAAGGGCTAATATGAACTTACAGGGTTGTATTGGTGATTTGAATGATAGTAATTCTGTAAACACATAATCGCTACGGTCGCGAATCATATTTTGTAAAATACACAACCTAACCCTGACCTGCAAATTCCAAAAATGGCAAGAAAATTTGAATTTCGCGGGCCACCCTGGAGCTTCCACCTTAAGACGGATTCTAATTGTTAATTAATATAAAATCAAATTAAATTACAATTTTTAAGGTATATAATCTATACATTATTATTAATTAATTTATTAAATATCAAACTAAATAATACACACATTTATTTAAAATTAAATGTCAATAAATATTTCATCTCAACTATTGGTAATTTTTAATTCATGTAAATAAAATTAAAAATTTTGATAAAAATGTTAATAATGTCATTTAAGTAAATAGAATTAATAAATTTTGTCAAAATAATTTAAATTTATAATTTATCATTAAAATATTTATTCAAATTATAATGGCTTTTTACAATATCTTACGAGATAGAACGTAACTTTTATCAAATTTGCAACACGCACTGTTGTAGGACGGTGGACTCTTCCTTATCTACCATCAGAAATGTAAGGAGGCCAAATCGTAGGACGTTTATGGGCTCTTGTTTTACTCATAAAGTAATATTATGTAAAACTGATTCGTGGTTTATATTTAAATTTTATAGCAATAGTGAAAATATTATAGCCGTAATTTTTCCGTAAGACAGTGTTGGAGAAAATTGAGGGTCTATTAGCTGATTTTAGGGAGCCCTATTGTTAAGGCGCATAATTACTTCAATCTGCATTATCGATTATGATTATCCCAGACTTACTAAAGTTTAGTGAGAGACTTAATTTAAAGTCGAAACTAATTAATTACAATCTTATCACAAAACATAATTTAATGATAGTCTTGAATTGAAATTATAGTTTAAAAAGTTCTTCTCACGAAACAAATCCCTCAGCCCCAGCCGTGGAGCCACAGTCTTTGCGAAATTTGGTATTTGATGTCAAAATCCATAGGTACTTTCAATTTTATAAATTTAATTTTAAATTAATTTCAATTTTATAGTTTACATATATTCCACGGTACTTTTTTTTATTGAAATTGACTTTTGTTTACACCTGTTTCTAATAACGAATAAAACTTGTTTTTATAAGACGGTTTAAAACATTTAAAAGTTAAAGTTACAGCCTATATACGTCCCACAGCTGGGCACAGGCCTCCTCTCATTTCTGAAAGGGTTTTAGGGCAAAGAAGTGTCCGCCGCATGTCCCAATGCGTGTTGGCGAACTTCGCACGTCTTCGAAATATTTTTTTAAACATTTATCACAACTATATCCAAACGAGAAAAACGTTTCAAATGCAAGGAACGTTGTAAACCACATACTATTTTTCCATTTAAAAAAATCGTTTTTTAGTAATTGGCCCCTTATGCCCTAGGGGTTAAGTGAAACAAATTATCATTACAGTTGAATATTCTTTATGGAAGCAGCAAGTGGTCAATATCATAAGCAGTAAGCTGTTTTCTTGTCCTTTTGTAAAACCCACACGTATTGATATTCGAATCTGAACAAGGAACAGGACTGCACAGCAGTAATAATTATGAAAATGGGATTTAAACATCGTATTTTTTCCATCCATAAGTTACGACAAAAAGCTAACTTCTATAAATTATGGTAAAAACTATTGTGTCTTTAGAAAGCTTATTCCGTCCATTCTTCCACCCCTGGTCGTCTTGGTGGCCAGTGGACCCAAACCACAGCACATTAGTTGGTGCAGCCACGTGTAACCGACAGTAGAGCACCGCCTCCATAGACCTTTATTTGTTCTAGAAAGGGCATGATAATTTTAAGGTGTCATTATAGTACTTTAGGTTTGTTGATCCCCTATCAAAGTTGTTTTAAAGTAAGACCAAAAAAGTTAAAGTTAAATTAGATTAGAATTACAAAGAAATTTAAATAAGAATTAATAATATTATGATCTAATTAAAATCTTTATATATAAAAGTTCCGTGTCATGACATTCGTTCACGCTAATCTTCGAAACCGCTCCACAAATTTCAATGAAATTTCGTAAATGTGAATTGCTTGCTCCAACATAGGAGATATGACAGTTTTTTATCCATATAAGTGACTCTCAATATTTTTTATTGTGAATTAAATGTTTTTTTTTACCCTCAAGCCTATGCTTAAGGGTTGTTGGAAAGGGCAAAACAACGTCTGCTTGGCGAGTTATTCATTTTATAAAAATTGAACATACTGACTGATAAGTGGGGTTGAGTGAAAACAAAAATATGAATCATAACATAAGTTAATAACAGAAAGATTCACGCCTGTCACCCAGAGGGGTAGACGGAGACTACGGACTTCCATTTGGCGCGATCCTGACACACCTATCTCGCCTCTTTTGCATTCATATATTTTAACAGTGGTAGAGCCACACGGCAGCTTTTACTGTCGCACGGATGGGCCGGCTCGAACCGGGTTGGTACCACGACCTCACAGAATACCAGCGTGAAGTAGAGGTTTACCTCTGCGTTTCGCTTGGTGAGTACAGGTGGCCGGAGGCCCTTTTTACTGGAAATTAGGCATTCCATCTTAGTCCTCACGGGTGACAACGCATCTGCATTTTGATTCGCAAACGAGGATAGATGTAGATGTCTATGGGCCGCAGCAACCACTTAACATCAGGTGGACTGTGTGCTTGTTTGTCACCCTTATCCTATAAAAAAAAAAAAAACATGCTTGTCTGTTAAGGGTACTCTTAATCTGGTCCATCTTCAAAATATTGCCAATTTGATAGATAAACTTTCGTCGTTCATTCTTTCATGCAGATCATATAAATAATACTAATTGGCTCGATTATAAGGTTCTTGTTTAAAAATTCTTCGTAAACGTGTACCTTGCAGAGATTCCATAATGAAACCGTGTAAAACTTGTATCAAATGAAAAAGCTTTTTAGGTTATTTTTAGGTATAATTAGTTTAAAAATGTTAGTTTTTTAGTTTTAAAAATGTGTAATACCAATAGGGACGCGGTAAGAAGGAAACAAATCAGGAGATGGGCAGTTGCATCTTCATAATAACAAGTTAATAATAAACAGGCGTTGTGGAAGTTTATATTCATCTGTGGACTTGTGATAAACAGAGTAGTAGAGCCATGTTGCAGCTATATTAGTAGTATAGTTGTAGCACGAATGGGTCGGCTCGACCGGGGAAGGACCACGCTCTCACTGAATACCAGCATCAAATAGCGGTTTAACGCTGCTGTGTTTCGAATGGTGAGTGTAGAGAACCGGAGACCCTTTTTACTGGAAAAGAGGCATTCCATCTTAGTCCTCACGAGTGACAACGCATCTGCATTTTGATTCGCAAACGAGAATAAATGTAGATGTCTATGGGCCGCAGCAACCACTTACCATCAGGTAGACTGTGTGCTGGTTTGTCATCCTATCATATATAAAAAAAGACTTCAATAATGATGTGATGATATAAAAGTCAACTGAAGTTTGTGTGTGTGGATGAAGTTTTTTTTTAAATACGACTAACATGCACACAGTCCACCTGATGGTAAGTAAATATTGTAAGCACACACATAAATATATCCTAGATTAAAAATCCAAATGTAGATGCATTGTCACCCTTGAGGAAGGAAGGCTTCGTTACAATTAAAAAGGGTCTCTAGTTAATAGAATCATACGAAACAGCAGAATTAAGTTGCATTTTACTTATTTTTATTTCATTAGTAATAATATTCTATTTCATAATATTTTATTATAATTTCTTTCATTTAAATTAGTATCGATGTATTTCTTTACAATAATGTTTTTACCTAATCATAAATCTTCGAATAAGATGATATTTAAGATTTTTTTTAGTTTTTTAGAATAAGTTATTATATAATTGCCACTTGCGAATCTGAAAGATAAAGTTATTTATTTTTGTAGTAAAATAATTAAAAAAAAATTGTTAATTTTTTTCAACCACAACACAAATAGAACGCTTCATGCAAAAAGTAAGATTCAATAACAAAAACATTATGGAAACGTAAACAATACTCTATCCTTGAAAAATCTATTATTCAATTGTTTGTGAAAAGGCCGCGTCTAGTTTTTCCCAAGTCTACGACGTCACGGCGAAGTTGCTGCTAAAAGTAAATCTCAGTGCCCCAATGTACGGAGGCAAAAGCAAAAGGCGTTCAGTTCAAATTGCGCGCTTGACTCTTTACGTGCTCTACTGTTCGCCCTCTGCATATTTAGAGTACGAAAATCGCGAAACAACGATACGAAGACTTCGAACTTTGCGATGTAACACTCGGGTTATGTATTGTAACGTGGTTGGTGTTACAGTGTAAAGTTATCGTTTATCGATAATAGTGTAGTGTTCCCAGTTAATGGTAATTTTGAAGTTATAGTGTTCTAAATTTGAAATTTATATTTCGATTTAGTAATATTTAAAGTGTTCTAAATACAAATTATAAATTAGGAAGCGTTATGTTGTAATAATGTGCGAAACTGTCGTTCATTGTGTTATAACGGTAGAAAGCGCGCGAAATGTATTTGTAACAATTGTTTTTACGGGATGCGTATTTGATGAATGAAAATCTGTTTTATTGAGGCTTTAATTACATACTAATAAGAATTTTTAGCGCTCGTAAACGTTACTTTACACTTTTAATTTAGTTTAAAGTTAAAATTCTCATAATACTTCAATGCAAAATAAAAATAAAAAATATTTGTTCTACGTATGCATATACATTGTACGTACTTCGGTGAATACATGTTTAAGAGTCATAGAATCTAAATTTTATATATTATATTTATGACATTAATTTCAATTTTAGGTGCAGATTTAGTAATTAATAGAAAACATCGTGGGGAAAATCTACATGTCTATAAAACGAAATATTTATAGGACATGTGCATGTCTCCCTGTGCTGTTCACCCTGTAGTGTGTAAGAATATCCACTACCCCATATCATGTCGTAAGAGGCGACAGAGGGAAACAACCCAGGAGATGGGCAGCAGCACCCAATAACAACTATAAAGTAAAAAATAAAACGTTTTTGCACGTAGATCACGGTAGAGCATACATGGGCTATATTATAGTTGTAGTACGAAGGGGTCAGTTCAACCAGGGAAGGACCACGTTCTCACAGAATACCAGCGTAAAATAGCAGCTTAATGCTACTGTGTTTCGTATGGTGAGTGTAGAGAACCGGAGTTTTACTGGTAATGTTATTGGCATACCATCTTAGTCCTCAGTAATGGATGGTGTGGATGCTGTGGCCCATAGACATCTACATCTATTATCGATTAGGAATCAAATAGCAAATGCATCGTCACCCCTGAGGGCTAAGATGGAATGCCTCGTTTCCGTTAAAAAGGGTCTCCGGTTCCCTACACTCACCATACGAAACACAGCATCACTAAGATGCTATTTTAGGCTGGTATTCTGTAAGAGTGTGGTCCTTCCCTGGTCGAGCCGACCCATACTTGCTACAACCATAATATAGCTGCAGCGTGGCTTTACTACGTTTGAAAACAGTAACAGTTCTGCAGAATAAAACATATATTATAAAAAACATCCCTGAATTATACTTTTTAATAAAAAATAATCATTAAAATCGATTCAAAATCAACGATGCGTTGTCACTCCTGATAACTAAGGTGGAATTCCTTACATCCTATAATAATACTGACTCTCTATACCCTCATTAGCCGTGGTAGCTCAGGGCCTATGCGGTCGTTGTAAATTTTACAGTACGCAAGCGACCCGGGTTCGATCTCCGCAGGCACAAATGAAATTCTTAATTGAAATTGTAAGTGCTGATTTACCAAGTGATCGGCGGTGAATGAAAATATCGTGAGGCAACCTGCATGTCTGAGAAAGAAAAAAAATATTTCGATGATATGTGAAGTTCGCCAACACGGCGGCGGACATTTCCTTGCTCTAAAACCCTTTCAGAAATGAGAGGAGGCCTGTGCCCAGCAGGGGGAGGTAAATAGGCTGTAACTTTAACTACAAAGTATAGTATTCCGTTCTGAATATATAGATATTTAGAACGGACAGTAATGCACACACTGGTATTTATTGGTAGGAATAGGTAAGAGGTAGTACCTATCCAGCCGGACCTCTAAGCAAAGAAAAAGTCGTGAAAGAGGCGAGGGATGTGTCAGGATCGTGCCACATAGAAGCCCGTAGTCTCTGCCTACCCCTTTGGGTGACAATCTTGAGTGTTTTTACATATATGTGATACAAGTGAAACATATGAAGATACAACTTAACCTGTGCGTGTGACTGTCGAAATAAGACATTGACCCTAATTGACGACTAAGTTGCCGCGAAACGGATTCTCAGATGAGCGGCCGCATACAAAGCCGTACGGAATGGTTAAATGCCCGTTTAATTAGTGAACCAAACAATGGAGTTGCACCGTATTATAAGAGTGATTTCCCCGGCGCGTGGATACTTCTTTGTGTTAAGAGATCTTTTTGATATCTGCTATTACGTTAACTAGACTATATAGAGTGATTTTTTTTATAGAATAAGTGTGACAAAGAAGCACACAGTCCACCTGATGGTAAGTGGTTGATGTGGCCAATAGACATCTACATCTATCTTCGTTTGCGAATTAAAATGCGTATTGCGTTGTCAGCCGTGAGGACTAACCCCTAACTCTACACTCACCATACGAAACACAGCAGCATTAAGCTGCTATTTTACGCTGGTATTCTGTGAGAGCGTGTCCTTCCCCGGTCGAGCCGATCCATTCGAGCTACAACTATACTATTAATATAGCTGCAGCATGGCTCTACCACGTAAACGGTTAAGCTTGAGTTTCATCTGATATATTACAACTATCAATTTGTTACCTTTGATAACGTTTATAAGCACTGGCTTATATTAATCACTAGTTTGCAAAACTGCTTTTATGCATGGAAATACGTTTGGGTAGGTTGCCTCCACCCCTGTGTTCCAGCACAAAGTGTATAGACAGCCAGTATAATAACAGGCTGAAGCATCCCCATCTTAGTCCTCGGGGGTGATAACACATCTGTAGTCTCCTTTGTTTGAACTTGGCTGCAGATGTCCATGGACCACAATAGTCACGTACTATCAGATAAATTGTAAGTTGGTTTTGCATTTGAGGTTTTTTTTAAAACTATGTTTGAGTCCCATCTGATATATTACTACTGTCAATTTGCCACCACGAGCTACATCACCACTTGCCAATAGTTGGGATTGTCAAGTATTGGCTTATATTATTTAACTTAAAAAATTTGAAGGATCGTGAGTGCCTTCACGTACAGTTGACGTAATATAAAATACGCTTTCTTATCACTACTTTTTCGCTACGAAGTTCTTTTGGATTTGTAGTTAGTTTCAAGGGAAAGAATGGAAACACTGCTAGTATAGTTACAGGCTATTTTAATTCTTAGGAATGACAACGAACCTATGGTATTTCTTTAAAATAGGTTGCAAGTGAAAAAAAAAACGCTAATGTGGTATTATTAATGTAACATATATTTTCTTCGTTACCATTGGGTTTCAACAAGTTTAAATTTATATTGAACCACTTTGAAATCATACTTGATTGTTAAATTAAAAATATTAAGTTAATTCGATTAACTAAACCCTTCTTACTAGTAGCGAGTCACTTCATCTTTGTCCTTAGGTGTGACAACTGTGACGACGCTGTCGTCGCGCCACAAGCAAAACACATCGAAGCCTAAATCGCGCTAACAAAAGTTCCGAAATTAAAGCAGCATATTATATAGAATAGCTCCGAACTACCACTCGGAGCGTTGGCGGCTCCCCGGGCAGAACACCTTGCCCGGCGGGAGATCTCCCCTTTTCATTCCACTCGCCACTCAACACATCTGTAGTTTGATTAGTACTAGAGATTAGGCCACAGCATCCACTTACCATCAGGTTAACTGTGCTCGCTAGTCAACCTTTCTTCTCATTAGACATCGGATTTTAGCATTTGCATATGCAAATGCATGTAACTCTCTAATTACGCCGTTAATGCATATTTTAGTCTTTTTTTCCAATCGTGCATATTTCGTTTAGTAGCGAGAGTTACGTATAAGGGCCTAGGTGACAAAGACGTGAAGGGGGCGAGCGCAGTGGCCGACTGAACTGACTGGCCAAATTTTTAATTTTGTACAATGACGTCAGTTTATGTATAGAGGTCGTTTTCGGCGTACAAATTGATACTGGGTGACAAACGTCACAAAATATGCGTTCGAATATTTGGAAAAATACTTAATTGTATATTGTCATAAAAACTATGCATAATTTTAAGTACATTTCGTTGTTTTTGTACAGTCATTAATTAAAATATATAAAAATAAAAACTGTTTCTTGATTTTGCATTGTGCATATTTTGATCATATCAACAGTTTTAAGTGCATATTTGGGCCTTTTTTAGTGAATATTTGCATGCATATTTTGGCACTTTGTTAGTGCATATTATAATCCGATGTCTACTTATCATTATGCCTCCCCCAAAAGAATATCTCAAGCATTCTGAGCCACCTGCATCCAACGACTTTTAGGTCTTCACTCCATCAATTACGGGACCGCCCTACACTTCGCATACCGGTACGAGGCTGATACTCTAAAACCTTTCAGGTTGTCGGTCTGTCAAGTCGGCTCATTGTTACTCGTAAAAATAAATTCGAATATAAATCCTCCTTCTTTGAGATCGTTTCAAACCCTTACAAATTAAACCCAGCGAACAATGCTGTGTCATGTTATATGTATAGAAATAACAAAATGTCGAATTTCGAAACCTGTGTGCCATTTCTCACGATCATTATAATCTGACATTGAAGACATCTTTAGATTTTAATTTATTGCGTGTGGAATATAATTAAGTTCTTATTAAAATGTAGTTAGTAGTATTGTCTTTTCGTTAATTAATTTTGTTTACACCTCAAAAATGTTGTATAGGGTTGGTAAAATAAAGAGCAGATACTCCTTCCACGTCCGCAAATAACAGTCAACCGCTGGACTTAGCACTTTCACACAGATAAATTGTCCTGCCAAATATTCTTACCTGTGCCGCTACTTTTTTTATAGTACAAGGGTGACAAACGAGCACACAGTCCACCTGATGGTAAGTGGTTGCTGCGGCCCATAGACATCTACATTTATCCTCTATTACAAATCAAAATGTAGATGCGTTGTCACCCGTGAGGACTAAGATGGAATGCCTCATTTCCAGTAAAAAGGGCCTCCAGCCACCTGCACTCACCAAGCGAAACGCAGAGGTAAACCTCTACTTCACGCTGGTATTCTGTGAGGTCATGGTACCACCCCGGTTCGAGCCGGCCCATCCGTGCGACAGCAAAAGCTGCCGCGTGGCTCTACCACTGTTAAAACTTCTCTTGGGAGCCAGGTTCATTATGGTTTAATTTTACATAGTTGTCTGTTATGGTACCCATGTGACCCATACCCTGGTGATTGATTCTCTTACACCCTCACCACAGATGAAGTGTATCTACATATCTATAATTTATCAATATTTGGTTATAAGATTGTATACGTGGTAGAACCACGCTGCAGCTATATTATGCATTTCGATTCTTAATCGAATAGATGTAGATGTCTGTGGGCCACAGCATCAGCATCCACTTACCATCAGGTGAAATACGTGCTCATTTGTCACCTTAGCTATCTTTTTTTAAAGTTAACTAATATATAGGTATATCAGTCCTGTCGAAAAATTTAGGCCGAAGTTTTTTAATATATTGAAATTTATTATATTACTTTAATTAAATATTATTTTAAGAGATAAGGAATATTGATACTTAATTATGATAGTTATCAAACACCAATCTCTCACAAAATAAGACTAGATAGAAGTCGATCACTTCTCTTCTCTTCTGAACTAAGATTAAGTATTGTAAAAAGATTCATTTAAAGTCTTAATATTTTCTTTCTATATCTCCTACATAAAAAATTTGTGTATAATATATAAAACTTCAATTTTTAAATGAAAATATCCAGATTCTGGAGACATAAAAATGAATAAAACTAGTTTTACGGATTATATATTCCCGACGTTTCGAGTACTTTACAGCACCCATTGTCACGTAAATATAAGAAATCATTACATTAAAATGAAATATATGATCCCTTGATAACTGTGCTAAGTTTTATTGAAATCGAGAAATTTGTTTTAGATGAGATAGCAATAAAAATTGCATTGGAGTCGGAGGGATAAGAGGTCTACGCTACGTCCCGCCCCAAGTGTTATTTACATATGTCATAGAATTTTAATTACATAAAACTTTCTCATTAAAGTTATGGTTAGTAAACTTAATCAGGTTTATGCTGATCATTTAAAATGCTAATCATGTGTCATTCGTGCAACGAAGCCAAATAACTTGTAATTTGATATAATTCGAAGATTCTAATCACTAATTTAGATAATTTAAAATTAAAAAATTTGTACAGCCGAATTCAAAATAATTTTCTTAAGAATAACTCAATAACCATTGGTCTGACCTTGATCAAATTCATATGGGACCACGCGAGAAATACCAGCTTTCAAATAAAAAAAGAGTCATCGAAATCGGTTCACCCAGTAAAAAGTTATGAGGTAACACACAAAAAAAAGACATGCAGTCGAATTGAGTACCGTCTCCTTTTTGGAAGTCGGCAGAAAATAAAGTGAATATTTTTTATACAATTGAAGTGACAAACAAAATAACAGTCCACCTGATAGTGGCTTCTGCAATCTATAAACACCTGCAGCTAACTTCAAACTAAGAAGGCAATAGATTCGTTGGCACTCTGAGGATTAAGATGGAATGCCTCACAGCCTCTAATGATACTCCCTCTCCATATCGTTCAGACTACAACAGTTCAAGCACTGTTATTTAGTAGCAGAAATATGTAAAAGGAGGACCTCCTTACCCAGACGCAACTCTCTCTAAACCAGTGATTCCCAACCGGTGGTCCGCAAGAGCTTAAATGTGATCCGAGAAATATTTAAATATTTACCTACCTAATTGTTTTAAATAACACATTTATTGTTTTCTCGTCACGTGGACAATAAAACACCACAATCAAAGTCGCAATTTTTTACCAAACATGTATCGTTTCTTTTACAATAAATACACAAATAATACTGTGGATTAATGTTTCTTTGCAGTTTATTGTATAAATATGTTAATAGTTGTGATTTTTTTAATTAACATAGTTTTTTCTTTCACTTTGTGGTCACTGCTCCCTGCAAAAAATCAAAGTGGTCCGTGGTCAAAAAAAGGTTGCGAAACCCTGCTCTAGACAAACAGGCAGTTTAGAAGATTTAGCAGTCCTATGCCATGTAAATATGCTTTTTTATAAAAATAACACATTTACTGTGCTAGTTTGTCACCCTATCCTATAGGATAGGGTGACAAACGAGCACACAGTCCACCTGATGATAAGTGGCATCTGTGGCCCATAGACATCTACATCTATCCTCGTTTGCGAATCAAAATGCAGATGCGTTGTCACCCGTGAGGACTAAGATGGAACGCCTTTTTTCCAGTAGAAAGGGTCTCCGGTTCTCTACACTCACCATACGAAACACAGCAGCATTAATCTGCTATTTTACACTGGTATTCTGTGAGAGCATAGTCCTTCCCCGGTCGAACCGATCCATTCATGCTACAACTATACCCGAAATATAGCTGCAGCGTGGCTTTACCACGTACCAACGCTTAATTGTTAATAATTTTAAAACATAATATAATCATTATATTACTGTTTATAACATTTAGTTTCACAACATTGTGTGCAAATGTAACGGCTTAACCTAACTGCTTATCTCGCACGCTGTTAAACCCTTTTCCAACTTTCACACCTCATTACGAATGGGTACGTCGATGAGAACAGCTGAAAGTCACTTCAAAGACGCTCAAGTTACGTCGAAGTACGATTTTGACGCTAGAGTAACGATACTTTTGGAAAATTATATGCTCGGAACAAAATATGCGCATACTCGTTACTCAATTAAATTCTTAATCGAATGGATTTTTAAATTAAATTAATCGAGATAAATAATTATAATTTAATCGCCGGGTAAAAGCTAGGACGTTCGAGTTGTCGTTTATAAACGATAACCGACAGCTGTAGTGCAAGCAACTGCTGTTTGGCGGCAGAAATAGTTTGAAGGTAGGGTTTCCAACCCTCCCGGATTGCCCGGAAGACTCCGGTTATAAAGGCGCGTCTCCACCAAAAATGTTGACAACATTTATGTTTCCGACATGTTGACAAATCAACAAAAGTTGACGACATTTGTTTCAAAATGTTGCAAGAAGCGTCTTCACCGAGGGAACAAATGTTGGCAACAAGCGTATTCCTTTGATTTGCAACATTTTGAAACAAATTTTGTTGATTTGTCAACATGTCGGAAACATAAATGTTGTCAACATTTTTGGTGGAGACGCGCTTGACAGAAATATTATCGGCAACACGTGTTGACAAATGTTGAAAACTTTGGTGGAGACGCGCCATAATGGTTCATCTCCCGACCTACCGGGGTGCAATAATTTCTCCGGTTTTTCTAAAAATTATGTGCATCCGTCGCTTGCACGTTTCGCTACTCACTCGCTTTGTGGTCACACAGAACACCACACACCGCTGCCGGTGTAAATCTGTTCGTCTCGCCGTCGACGTTGTCGATTCGGCGGTGTGTGTCTATGTCACGCACGCCACGTGCGCCTCGTGCGTGACAGAGGCAGACACGGCTGAATACGGTACTTCCCCGACTTTACAAATATTAGATGCTGCTCGAAAGCAAAGTAAATGTAAATTTAAAAATTAATAAATTATTCAGATTTACGTACATAAGTACACACACACACGTTTTTTACACTATTAGTAAAGCTTTTTTAATTCTCGTAAACCACACCAATTTTCAATTCAAACAAAAAACAAGAACATAATTTATGACCGTTGTCTATTGTAGTAAATATAAAACCTCAGTAGTCAATGTTTAAGGGTGCGGAGTGAAAATTCTCAGAGTCATGGGATCAAATCCGCCATTTGACCAGTGTTGTGAATCACAGCAAAGCATTTTAAGGCTGCTTAGGGTCACTATAATGCTTAGAGACATGGTAGTTCAGATGGTTAGCGCTGTAAGTTTCACAGTACGCGAAAAACCCGGGTTCGATCCCCGCCGGCACCAATGAAATTGTTAATTGCAATTTTAAGTGCTGATTTACCACGTGCTCGGCGGTGAAGGAAAACATCGCGAGAAAACCTGCATGTCTTTTTTTTGTTTTTTTTTATAGGATAAGGGTGACAAACGAGCACACAGTCCACCTGGTGGTAAGTGGTTGCTGCGGCCCATAGACATCTACATCTATCCTCAATTACAAGTCGAAATGTAGATGCGTTGTCACCCGTGAGGACTAAGATGGAATGCCTCATTTACAGTAAAAAGGGCCTCCGGCCACCTGCACTCACCAAGCGAAACGCAGAGGTAAACCTCTACTTCACGCTGGTTTTCTGTGAGGTCGTCGTACCACCCCGGTTCGAGCCGGCCCATCCGTGAGACAGCAAAAGCTGCCGCGTGGCTCTACCACTGTTAAAACAAGACAAGTCTGACAAATAAGAATAAAAAATATATTTCGAAGACATGTGAAGTTCGCCAACACGCATGGGGCAGCGCGGCGAACCTTTCCTTGCCCTAAAACCCTCTTAGAAATGAGAGGAGGCCTGTGCCCAGCAGTGGGACGTGTATATAGGCTGTAACTTAGGGTCACTATAGTATATTTTTACATAAAAATACTACTCAATCGACGGATTCGAACCTTTGATCTTTAGTTTCGCGTTTGGTTCCATTCACCGTTATACGATGCAGTCGTTCTCAATCATTAAATTTTTAATTCTTTTTTTATAGTTCGAGATTATTTATAGTAATAAATCGAAATACCTGTTTTATATTTCAAAGAACTTGCATACACTTTAGCAATATGTTGCGTGAATGCCAAACAATTTTGCCCAATCTTCCTGCCCACGTAGATGTAGCTGCGGATATGAACTATATATTTAACACAAAGTAATTACGTAAGCGGTTTTTGGGTACTCTTCAGTGTGGACAATTGATGTATTATAAGAGAAGTAATGGATTATTCCCTTTACATCAAGTGTGTTTATTTTTAATTCAATTATTTTCTTTATTTTTTATTTGCTATACCTACGTGAAATTCTCACCACTCCGTTTGTTGACTTTTTTTGGTAGAGAATGCCTTCAGGCATTGAATCCGCGCTTTGTATTCTTTTGTTTTATAATGAATGCAATAAAGATTTAAAATAACAAGTGATAACATTAAAAATTTCGTACAACCGATTTCAATATAAATAAAATGAGAACATCTTCGATGTAGTCGAAGTCAAATACGCATTATTAAGGATAACTCAAAAACTACTGGTCAGATCTAGATCAAAATTATATGGAACTACATGAGAAGCACCGGCTTTCAAATAAAAATAAGACTCATCAAAATCGGTTCACCTAGAAAAAGTTCTTAGACACGTAGATAACTACATCTATCTTCAATTAAGAATCAAACTGCAGATGCTTTGTCATCCTCAAAGACTAAGGATGGAATGCCTTATTTCTAGTAATAAGGGCCTACGGTTTTTAACATAGCAGCATTAAGCTGCTCTTTTACGCTGGCATTCGGGTTCTTTACACTTCACATGCGCATTTTGGTATCCCTTCGTCTGGTCTTCCAGCGCCCAGGAGATAACTTGGCGTGATGGATTACCTTATGCTGACTCTAAACACGGCACTCATTGCAACAAAATATATAGTGAAAGTAAACTGGTCGTCACCATCCATAATGAATGACTGTCAAATTGAAATGCCATCTAAACATGTTCACTCTTATATTGTTATGTAACACTAGTGAGAGGTGACAAAAATTATTGCCTGAACGAGGCTTAGTAGTCAAAACCGGACTAATGAGGTCCAGGGTTCGAAAGCCTGACTCAAGGATTGCAATCAACCCATAACATGTTTTCACGTACGTTAAATGATTCTCTTTCTATTCCTCAAGGTTACAGTATATAATTTTAACGTTTTAGAGCCATGCTGCAGCTATATTAATAGTATAGTTGTAGCACGAATGGGTCGGCTCGACCGGGGAAGGACCACGCTCTCACAGAATACAAGCGTAAAATAGCAACTTAACACTGCTGTGTTTCGTATGGTGAGTGTGGAGAACTGGAGACCCTTTTTACTGGAAAAGAGGCATTCTATCTTATTCCTTACGACTGACAACGTATCTGCATTTTAATTCACAAACGAAGATAGATGTAGATGTTTATGGGCAACAGCAACCACTTACCATCAGGTGGACTGTGTGGTCGTTTGTCACCCTAATTCTATAAAACAAAATATAAAAGTCCAATGTTGAACATGGGCCTCCGCCATAGATTGCCTCATACACACATTTTGTCAATTTACCACTTTTTGCTAATTAGTCGAGAACAGCAGTTTCAGTTTACTTCTGTCGCCTCTTACGACACCCACAGGAAGACATGAGGTCTTACACCGCCACTACACGGTAGTATTATTAATATAATAATATGTATATAGCAGCATTAATAAATGTTGTAGAAATGCGGTCATTAATATGAGAAGTATGTTAGGGCTGAATCGAATGACAGAGTGAGAAATTGTGTGATAAGAGAAGAGTGTCGTTTGCAAGATGATGTTGTGACCAGGATTAAGTAGGGAATGCTTCGGTGATTTGGTCATGTCAAAAGAATGAATGAGGAAAGAGTGACAAAGCAAATTTATGTTGCAGACGTGAACGCCAGAGTCGGGAAGGGACGCCCTTGGCATAAGTTTACCGACCAAATTGGCGATATATTGAAAATGGGCCAAAGTAAGAGTACCCTTAACCGAAGAGTATGTATGCTTAGGTATATGCATGTGGAGGAGGCGAGAGAGGTGTGTCAGGATCGTGCCAAATGAAAGTCCATAGTCTCTGCCTACCCCTCTGGGTGACAGGCGTGATTGTTTTATGTACGTACATAAACGTATGTATGTAGTAGTATTTATTACTTATTAATCAAGGGTTAATTTGTCGATGATGAGATAAGGCATAATATATAATAATGGTTGAATAATAGTGTTTCTATTTATCTTTTTTTTATTTCGACATATTTACCTATTTCTTATTTTATTTGGTGCTAGTGATCACTTTTTGCACGGTGTAATAATGAAGTCATCTACATCTCTACGTAGAATCATTATAGTCAATCAACTTGCTGTTTTTTATTCCGGTCGGGTCTGTACCGTTTACCTGCGCCGCCATCCCGCTAGGCATTACAATTTTGGTGAAAAACGATTCCATATAACGGTATCACTTATAAAAAAAAAGTATAACAAATGAAAACTTAAATTTTCTACACATTATTAATACGTGGTAGAGCCATGCTGCAACCTGCAACTATAATACTATGGTTTTAGCACGAATGGATCGGTTAAACCGGGGAAGTACCACGCTCTCACAGAATACCCGCGTAAAATCAACTATAACTTAACGTTGCTGTTTTTCGTATGGTGGGTGTAGAGAACCGTAAACCCTTTTTACTGGAATCGAGTGATTTCATCTTAGTCTTCAGAAATGGGAACGCATCTGCATTTTCATTCTTAATCGAGAATAAATGTAGACGTGTATGGGCCCCAGAATCCACTTACCATCAGGTGGACTGTATGCTCGTTTGTCGCCCTTATATCCTATTAAAAAAATAGTAGATGTATTCTGTGAACCGCATTAAGACATTTTTTCAAAACCAACAATGGGGTATCTATGGATAGGTCTTCAAAAATGATATTGAGGTTTCTTATATCATTTTTTTTCAAACTGAACAATTTGCCCGAGAGACACTTCCAAAGTGGTAAAATGTGTATTATAAAAAAAACATACAGTCCACCTGATGATAAGTGGCTAATAGCTAACACAGCGCATAGATGCCTGCAGCTAACTTCAAACAAAGAAGGAAAGACACATTCCAATGTGTGTTACCCTTAGTCTATAAAAAGTGTATACACGTGTTGCAAACACACAGACATTTAAAGTTAAAACAATCCTACTGGGTTTCTTTCTCTTTCTTGCTTGTTCTTCTTCTTAGGGTCTAAGTATTTTCAGAACCTATAGAAAAATTTATCACTAACGAAATAAATCAATAACCAAATAAATAAAGAAATCACTTTTAATAAGTATTATGTAATAATTTATGTTGAATAAAAAAATCAAAAGGGTTGAGAAATTATGTGATAAGAGAAGAGTGTGGTTTGCAAGATGATGTTGTGACCAGGATTACGTAAGGAATGCTTCGGTGGTTTGGTCATGTAAAAAGAATGAATGAAGAAAGAGTGACAAAGCAAATCTATATTGCAGGTGTGACACGGCAGAGTCGGGAAGGGACGCCCTAAGCGAAAGTTTACCGACCGAATTAGGAGTACCCTTAACCGACGAGAATGTATGCGTAGATATATGTGTGTAAAGGAGGCGAGAGAGGTGTGTCAGGATCGTGCCAAACGGAAGTCCGCAGCCTCTGCTTACCCCTCTGAGTGACAGGCGTGAGTGTTTGTGTATATATGTGTGTATAAAATATCACTTCATTTTAATGACGCCGCACATCGTGGCACTGACCTGCTTTTATTACATAGAGGATGATTAAGCATAAAAGAGTTCGCGTGACCCCTAAGTATACTTTATTGTCCAGACATGCAAGTTTCCTCAGCATTGGTATACACTTCCTACTTAAGTACTAAGCACTGATATTAATAAACGTAACAAAATGTACCCTTGTCGATTAAAGGTAGTCAGATGTACTATATAGGCTTCACTTAATAACACACACACTCACACACACACGCACACACACACACACACACACACACACACACACACACACACACACAAGCACACACACACACACACACACACACACACACGCACGCACACACACACACACACACACACACACACACACACACACACACACACACACACACACACACACACACTTGCGCGCGCGCGCGTAACTTGGCCTTAGAATAGAATTAGTACCATATTATTACTTTTTATATTATTTTTATTATTTCTTTATAATACTAATATACATTATAATACTTTGACAATAGATGGGGAAGTCTGAGGCCTGTAGCACAGTTTTAACTAACGCAGGCTTCAGAGCTCAAAAATAACTGTAACTATAATGTAATGTATGTTAAATAAATTTCATTTCATTTCATTTCATTTCAATTTGGCATAATCTTGACACATCTATCTCGCTTCTTTCACATTCATTTATCTACTTAAACATACATGCTCGTCGGTTAATCATCATCATCATCATCAGTACAGCCCTTTCGTCGTCGGTTAATGGGTACTCTCAATTTACCCATTTTCAATATATCGCCGATTAGATCGATATACTTTCGCTCGGCGGTGAAGGAAACATCGTGAGGAAATCTGCATGTCTGAGAAATAATAAAAAAAATATTTCGAAGAATACCAGCTCGAATAAACGTAAAACGGCAGCTTGACACTGCTGTGTTTCGTATGGTGAGTGTAGAGAACCGGAGACCCATTTTACTGGAAACGAGACAGAAACAGAAACAGAAACTTTTTTATTCAATATAGATTATAAATAATACTTATTGAAAGTCACTCTTTTGTATAATTACCACTGGTTCGAAAAAATACCTCTGTCTTGGGAAGAACCAGCAAGAAACCCAGCGGGACTTTTTTTTAAATAACAGCTTACAATCATGTATGTTACACAAATTAACAACACAACAAATTAGAAATAGCTTGGTAGCGATCACCTCATTTCCAGGGGTTATTATCATCTATAAATTCTTTAATATTATAATAACCCTTTTTATACAAACTCAGTTTAATAAAGTTTTTGAACTTTGAGCAGGTCAAATTTTGTATATTTTGTTTATTTTTCGAGGCATTCCATCTTAGTCCTCACGGGTGACAAAGCATCTGCATTTTGATTTTTTATTGAGGCTAAATGTAGATGTCTATGGGTCACAGCAACTACTTACCATTAGGTGGACTGTGTGCCCGTTTGTCACCCTATTTTATAAAAAACCGGCCAAGTGCGAGTCGGACTCGCGCACCGAGGGTTCCGAACAAATCCGTAGGTATACGAGTTTAAAATTATTAAAAATATTTTTATTATATGATGTAACTAAAAATTTATGCTTTTGGCAATTTTTCCTTTATCTGTGCTATAATACGTTGCTTCGTGCCAAATTTTAAGATTCTCAATTCACGGGAAGTACCCTGTAGGTTTTGACTTTTGATTCCCTTGCGAATATCGAAAATTTGCGGCATAAACGACTGTATCTTTTGATTGCGTTGGCTTAGAAGTTTGATTTTTTCACAGCCCCAAGGGACAGTAGACTTGAGTATTTGATATAAATTTCAGCTTGATACCTCTACGCGTTCCTGAGAAAAAGGGTCTTGACAGACAGACAGACAGACAGACAGACGGACAACAAAGTGATCCTATAAGGGTTCCGTTTTTTTCCTTTTGAGGTACGGAACCCTAAAAAAATGTGAAGTTCTCCAACACGCATTGGGGTAGCGCGGCAGATATTTCCTTGTCCTAAAACCCTCTCAGAAATGCCTGTGCCCAGCAGTGGGACGTATCTTATAGGCTGTAAATTTAACTTTAACTTTCGTCTTGCGTCCTTTGATGACTCTGCTAATTGTGCCACTCACCTCTGCAGCATATGTTTGCTTAGTCATTTTTTTCTCATTTATTCCTTTTCCGCGTTCAAAACTCAGAAACATTTCTCTTAATCACGGTCGTCGTCTTGCAAACTTTCACTAATAACACTTTCCCCGTATCCCACAATTTCTCACATGATAAGGTGAGAAATTGTGGGATACAGATTCGCTCCTTACGTATTCCTGGTAATTTAAATAATTTTAAATTTTAATTTTAATAAATTGCTGGTCCCAATAAAACTAATTTTACGGATTTTATCACGTTTAATTTCACTTCAAGGTTCTCAATTCGACTGTATTTTTTATGTGTTACATTGGAACTTTTTTCTAGGAGAACCGATTTTGATGATTTTTTAAATTAGAAAACCGGTGTTACTCATGTGGCCCCATATAAATTTGATCAAGATCTGACTAGTAGTTTTTGAGTTATCGTTAATAATGCATATTTAATTGATTTGAACTACATTGATGATGTTCTCATTTTATTTATATTGAAGTCCGTTGTACAACATTTTTAATTTTACCATTTGTTTTTAATTCCCGACGTTTTGCGTATATTAAACTAAAAATCAATATTCAAAAACTGAAAGTAACATCACGACGTCAAACATCTCAGTCCCACATAGCCATGAGTGGTTTAAATCAACCGAAACGTCGGGAATCAGAAAGAAGTCAAACAAAACGCGAAAAATTCCGAAAAAATAGTTTTATTTCATGTGCAGTATTCGTATAAAGAAACAGGAGATGCTTTCGCTTGGATAGGGTCTATAACACTTTCACTGTCCTGTTTTCAGACACAATAGTAAGACAATAGCAATTTGCACGTGGCAGAGCCATGCTGCAGCTATATTAGTAGTGTAGTTGTAGCACGAATGGGTCGGCTCGACCGGGGAAAAACCAAGCTCTCACAGAATACCAGCGTAAAATAGCAGTTTAACACTGCTGTGTTTCGTATGGTGAGTGTAGAGAACCGGAGACCCTTTTTACTGGAAAAAAGGCATTCCATCTTAGTCGTCACGTGTGACAATGCATCTGCATTTTGATTCGCAAACGAGGATAGATGTAGGTGTCTATGAGCCACAGCAACCACCTACCATCACTGGTGGACTGTGTGCTCGTTTGTCACACTTATCCTATAAAAAAAAATCATTATTTAGATTTAAGATAATCAAACACCTTTTATTTTATCATTTTAAAAAAAACAAAACAACTCATAAGTTTAGTCGGATGAAATGTAGCCGAGATCACTTCTGGCGTTGTTCTATATCTTTCGTGGAGTTTCATTACAATCGGTTCTGCCAGTCCAAAAATTAGCAAAGATGGATGGACAGACGGACAGACAAGAAGTTTCATAAATGGTCCTTCGTGTCTTAATAGCCTGCAAATAACCTTAACTCAATAAGGCAGTTATTTCTATATTACAGGCAGGCACTTCAATTTTATTTTTATGCATAGTTAATAAAAAAAAACTGCTGTTGCCTACACACCTGCCATGCGGTACAATTATGTCGAGTATCCGTTATATGAGACAATCTATTGGGAGGTCTATGTTCAGTAATAACATTTTGATAGGCTGAGATTAATAAATAAAAAAATTATTAGTCCAAATAAATTACAAATAGAGAAATAGCGTCCAGGGTGCGCGAATTCTTGCGCTGTCACTAATCCGACTGCCAAGCGTGGCAACTATGGCAATATCTCACTACAAAGAGATACCCATATCCGGCAGTGAACTCTGTGAATGATGATAAGAAATAGGATGATGGATTCTCTTAACGATTCTCGAGAAATCGTCGAAAATCAATAAAATACAATACTTAAATAACAAAAACTAATAGAACATAAACAAGTATTAAGGGAAATATAAAATGCAGTCTTATTGCTACATAGCAATTTCTTCCAGATAACCCAGAAGAAGAAACTAATAAAAAAATAAGAAAATGAACAATGGATAGGGTGCACTAAAAAAAGGTACTAAACTAAACTTATGCACTAAAAGACAATATCCTTTAGGTAGATCAATGACCGTAAAAAAGAGGAGAAAGAGAGAGGTATTAGAGAGAAAAATAGTGTTCATTAACTTGTTTGTGTGAAAAAGTAGGAACTCTATAGAGCCCACATAATTCGAATGAAAAACCAACACAAACCCAAAATGCACTTGTAAACACGTCATGTGAAACCATAGATCACTGGCGTACTTCAATCCATCAGTGACCCATGTTACTCTATGTCTGAAACTAAGACATTTTTTATTCACGAATGAGTTACTCGAGAAGTTTCTGAGTGTTAATACCTCCTTTGAAACTACTTTGTGATGATAAAACTTAATTACAAGTATTGTAATACTGTTTAATGTAACATAAAGGCATTACTTCATTTTCATTTTTTTAATAGATTGTTATTTTTAAAGCCTCAATAAAACAGAATACGCGCGTCTGCTGATAAAATCGGCGCTATAGCTCATTTAATACAATTTAATTTGTTTCGCTGCACTAGATCTCGTCTTGGACACTTAAACAGGGAACGAAAAAACTTATAAAACCGGAGCAATCATCATTAACGAGGTTGTAACAATGTAATGGCTGGGAGGACTGTGAGGAAAGTGAAACGAGGTAGAGCTAAGGAATCTGGTAACAACGTTAAACAGCTCCCAGAAATAATAGTGACCCCACCTGATAGCGTTGTAGATATGAAGATCAAAGTGCCCGAGAGGTCTTGTGAAGTGAAGAATGATAATAACACATTATTAGATCTACATAATGAAAACAACAACACAACACAGGTAAATGTAAATACAATGACAGATTTCAGCGTGAAGAAATTAATAGAAGAATTGTCAGAAAACTCACGAGCACCTAAAGATGAAATAGCAAACATACAAAGGAGACTGCTTCAGCAGGCAAACGAAATAATGAAAGTCAACACATTTGCCAATTCTCAGTCCGGTATCGAGCCGAGAGTTATCGCAGCTACTCAGAAATACAACACAGCCGTATACGGCCGGATACCAGCCGCGCCTAGGAATGCTCTAATTAACGGTACGCCAAATTCGGCCGATCACCACCAATCTTATCATACAGATACGCAACTAGTTCCAGAAAAGCTCCAAGAGACATGCACAGATAATTTTATTGGAATTATGAATAGTGACCGAGGAAACATGCAAAGGGTCGGCGCGACGGCGGACGCGGGAAGGATTTTTTTCTACGAAACGAGTTCTGCGGCGCGATCGACTGCCAGTACGCGGGCCGCGACCACGAGAGGTGAATGTCTTTATGTCTTTGTCGATCTGTTCGTATCGCGGCCAATTACTTTAGTTTTCGTGTCAATAACGTTTTCGTTTATACCGTATGTGACTGTAGATGTTTGTTGGTTAAAGTTTGCGGTGTCAGCTTTGACATCTCAATTCTCAGTTGTGATTTTATTGAATGCTTGTGCACCTGATCGTATTGTGTTCGTAACGGTTGTTCGATCAAGTTCATTATTCAAGTTGGACGGTCCGGTATGTGTCCTTGCTTATCTGTATCTTCTTTATGTAGCTTTCTAAATGATTCATGATTGAACTATAAATTTATATCTTTTGTTGTAGTATAGTTGTATCTTTTAAGTTACCAAAAAGCATTGAACATTAGGTCCATTTAGATTATACTCTAATTTATTGTTCAAGTGTTATCTCATGATTTATATCGCTGACACGATTAAAGCTCTAATTTATTAGACGCGAAAGCTAAGCAGCAAAACTCGCTCTTGTGTGTATGTAGTGTTAGATTTAAAATCTCAAAACACTTATAGCATAGATGGCACTTGTTATATATTATGCAAAACACCTTGTATCCGAGTGCAATTAAGTAAAGATTTGCAACTCGTTAAGTAGTAAGAGATTTCCAGACCACTCGAGATATTATTTTTACGTCGATATTACTAGATATTAAAAGGAAATTGACTCGATAATTTTATAGCATTAGATTTTATGCGCTATAAAAAGAAAACTTAATATATTATTTCAGAAATAAATTTAAAAGATTAAAACTTAACACATAGCCTTTTTCTTAGACTCAAATAAAAGTTATACAAACGTCTTACTAATTTAAATGAATACTAATGAGTAATAATGTAGTAATAACTAATGAGTATAAACATTTTTTACGTGGTACAGTCATGCTGCAACTATATTAGTAGTTAGTTGTAGGACAGATGGGTAGGCTCGATCGGGGAAGGACCACGCTCTCACAGAATACCAGCGTAAAATAGCAACTTAACACTGCTGTGTTTCGTATGGTGAGTGTAGAGAATTGGAGACCCTTTTTACTGGAAAAGAGACATTCCATCTAAGTTCTCACGGGTGACAATGCATCTGCATTTCGATTCTTTATTGAGGATAGATGTGGATGTCTATGGGTCACAGCAACCACTTACCATCAGGTGAACTGTGTGCTCGTTTGTCATCATATCCTATAAAAAAAACAGAGCTGATAGCTCAGACTCTGGGCGCTCACCTTAGCTTCTATTAGTTTTTTTAGGGTTCCGTACCTCAAAAGAAAAAAACGGAACACTTATAGGATCACTTTGTTGTCCGTCTGTCTGTCTGTCTGTCTGTCTGTCAAGATCCTTTTTCTCAGGGACGCGTGGAGGTATCAAGCTGAAATTCATATCAAATATTCAAGTCTACTGTCCCTTAGAGTTGTGAAAAAATCAAACTTCTAAGCCAACGCAATCAAAAGATACAGCCGTTTATGCCGTAAATTTTCGACATTCGCAAGGGAATCAAAACCTACAGGGTACTTCCCGTGAACTCAGAATCTTGAAATTTGGTACGAACCAACGTTTTATAGCACAGATAAATAAAAAAATTGCGAAAAGCATATATTTTCAGTTACATCATATAATAAAAATATTTTTAATAATTTTAAACTTATATACCAACAGATTTGTTCGGAACCCTCGGTGCGCGAGTCCGACTCGCATTTTGCCGGTTGTTTTTTGGAGTGACATACGAAATTACAGCTCACCTGATGGTGATGGTAAGTGCCTTCTGCAGCCAATGGACATCTGCAACCAAGTTTAAACTAAGAAACCATGTGCTTTGTCACCTTTGAGAACTAAGATGTAATGCATTGCATCAAAGCTTGTTATTACACTGGCTCTCTTTACTTTTCAGACCGCAACATAGCAGTGCATGCATTGCTACTTAGCGTCAGAAATACATATGAAAGAGGGTGATAACCACCCAATCGGATTCCTGAGCATTTACCCTCCTTATTACTCTCACTCCTCTTGAAGACAGACGGCCTAGTAAAAGTTATTGTATATTATTCAGTTTTTTTACTTCTTATTTAGCGACTGCTTGACTACTAATGCCACTAGGGGGTATGTGGTGATGAAGACTTATATTACGATCAAGATTGTAATCGGATGGAACATAAGACGCTGGAAAACTATTTCACTTCTTTACTGTACGCATTATGGAAGACGAAGCAAACAGTTTAAAGTTACAGCCTATATCCGTCCTACTGCTGAGTACAGGCCTCCTCTCTTTTCTGAGAGGGTTTTAGGGCAAGGAAATGTCCGCTGCCAACGCTGCAATTTACAATTTAATTGGTGCCGGCGGTGATCAAACTCGGGTGGCTAGCATACTGTGAGATTTACAACGAGCGCTTAGAACCTGAACTACCACGGCCTAGTCATCATCATCATCATTACAGCCTTCACAAGTCCACTGCTGAACATAGGCCTCCCCCAAGGAATCCCACAAAGCACGGTCCTGAGCCACCTTCATCCACGGCTTAGTACTTATGCGTAAATAGACCATTTTTACAGGAAACGAGGCATTCCTACTTAGTCCTCAGGGGTGATAACGCAACTGCATTTTAATTCTTAATCTAGGATAAATAAAGATGTTTTTTACGCCACAGCATCCATTATCCAATGCAATTTTAAGTGCTTATTTCCCACGTGCTCGGCGATGAAGGAAAACATCGTGAGGAAACCTGTATGTCTAAGAAATAGGATAAAACAATATTTCGAAAACATGTGAAATTCGCACACGCATTGGGGCAGCGTGGCGGACATTCCTAGCCCTAAAACTCTCTCAGAAATGAGAGGAGGCCTATGCCCAGCAGTGGGACGTTATAATAGGCTGTGACTTTTGTCCAATAACCATCAGGTGAATTGTGTGTTGTTTGTCATCCTTATTCAATTAAAAAAGTTGAGAACAAAGACCGAAATGGTTTCCGATGATGGAAATGGGAAATAACCCTTAAGTCCTTTCATATAGAATAGACTTCATTTTTCATCATATTGTATTTGTTTTATCTTCATATTTAGAGACTTTTTAAAGGCCGGCAATGTTCCTGCGATTCTACTGGTGTTGCAGGTGTTCATAGGCGGTGGTAGTCAATTACCATCAGGTCAGCCGCATACTCGTTTACCCCCTTTTCTATAAATAAATATTTCCGTGTTCCTTGTTTATTATAAGAGATGGAAAAAAAGAAACAAAATAAAAGTAATTAATTATAGTCTGTACGTATGGTTTTAAAAAGTTTAAAGATGACTGTACCGTTACGCCTCACAACAATACAGGCCAAAGTTACCGTGTCCATTGTATGTGAAATCTCGTCAAAGCTTGGCGGCTGATGTCACGCCAAGTCACGCTGATGATGCATGTCATACGTGACCAATATGACAATATATTGTTAAAGGTTTAGTTCCATTTCTCCTTTTTCATATATCACTACATTATATAACTTCAATTTGATTTTATAATAAAAAAACATTTTATTTATATACATACAAAAAGTTCAAATACTAAACATCTAATTCAACTGAAAAGCCAAAATAACCAAGAAGTAAGACATTATTAAAAGTATAATCATCATCATCATTACAGCCTTTCATAAGTCCACTGCTGAACATAGGCCTCCCCCAAGGAATGCCACAAAGCACGGTCCTGATCCACCTGCATCCATCGACTTCCTGCATGTCTTACCAGGTCGTCACTCCATCTCGTGGGGGTCGCCCTACACTTCGCCTACCAGTACGAGGCTGCCACTCGAGAACCTTTCTTCCCCATCGGTTGTCGGTTCTTCGAGCTATATGACCGGCCCACTACCACTTCAGCTTACTAATTCGTTGGGCTATGTCGGTTACTCTGGTTCTACTGCGGATATACTCATTTCTAAGTTTATCACGCAGAGAAACCCCGAGCATAGCCCTCTCCATAGCTCGCTGAGCGACCTTGAGATTCCTCTTACAGCCAGCAGTGAAGGACCACGTCTCAGATCCGTAAGTCATCACTGGCAACACGCACTGGTTGTACAATTTCGTTTTAAGGTTTTGATGTATGTCTGACGAGAAGATGTGTCGTAGTTTCCCGAACGCTGCCCAGCCGAGTTGAATCCGTCGATTTACCTCTCGGTCGAAGTTGGACTTACCTAGTCGGACTATTTGTCCCAGGTAAACATACATATTAAAAGTATAACATATTTATAATATTACTAGCTATCCGCCCTGGCTTCGCACATTCGATTTCTGTATCTCGACAACAACCTACCCGGTCCAATTGTGAACCTAAACCACACACACACACACACATCAAAATTGGTCCAGCCGTTTAGGAGTAATTCAGTCACGTACACAGACAGAAGAATTATATAATATATAATATGCATGTATTAGACATATAAACCTTTCATTTAAATTATTAATGTCTATTGATCAAATTTGCATTAAGTTGTTAGTTGTGCAGTTTAAAACATTTAAGGCGACACCACGAGAAAATGCACCTCCTTTAATCGAATAGTATAAGAGTATGACACTAACGAAACTGTAATTTTGATATAGGTAAATTCATGTGCTTATCTTGAATTTGCTTCTTCAAAAACACGATTGTATAATTTTTACTCGATCATAATTATTTGCGTAAACACCTCTAAAAATCACTATACTTGAAATTACAACGAAATTACTTAATCTATATGTTTGGAAATCACTCAAATACATTCATAACATCAATATTCGTAATTGGCTTGCTCATTATTCTGATTACTTAAATCAATATTTTTTTTAAATGTTTTAAGATTCTGACAATTTCTAAGGGGTCTTACTTATCGCGGCGTACAGGCGGCGGAAGTGACTTTATTTTATATGTAAAGATATATTTATGCGTTGTAGAGCCATGCTGCAGCTATATTATGGTAGTAGAATTAATGGGTTGGCTTATCGGGTAGGACCACGCTCTCACAAAAACCAGCGTATAATAGCAACTTATTGCTGCTGAGTTTCGTATGATGAGTGTAGAGAAGCGGTGTCCCTTTTACTGGAAACGAGGCATTCCATCTCAGTCCTCAGGGGTAACAATGCATATGCATTTTTTTATTTTTTCTTTTTAAAAACATTACTCCCGCACTGGGATTTTCTCCTGTATCGTGGAGGCAGTTTACAAATACAAATTGCACAAGTACAAACATCCAGACCCGGAACAATTATTTGTAGGCCATACAAGTACTTGTTCCGTGCGGGATTCGCACCCACAGCCCCAGCGCAACAACTCATTGCTAAGTCACTGCGCCCCGGAACCGTCAAATTTTGATGCTTGATTGAGGACAGATGTAGATGTCTATGGACCACGGCTTCCACTTATCATCCAGAGGACTATGTGCTCTTTGGTCACTCTTAATACATAAAAAAATATACATACGAAGCCAATGATTTAATAGGATATGGGAATTATCATCACAGCCTATAAAAGTCCACTGCTGAACATAGGCTTGCCCACATAGATTGCCTTATGGGGCGCGGGGTTTTGTAATAGTTGCCACGCTTGGCAGGAGGGTTGGCAACCGCAGTTTTCCTATTTTCTGTTTTAGTTTTCCACTGTCGCATTTCACGATATTTAAAAAACGATATGTGTTGTTGTCTATGTTAAAATATAGACATATAAGAGTATATTTTATCAGTATCTCATAAAATTTAAATCGTGTTGTTATATGTCTCGTAATTCCACGACGTGTTATTAATTGGTTCTTTCAAAAACTAATTTATTATGTTTTTTATCAGTAGGATAATTTATTGCCAGATATTTAAAAATGCATTCCGTAAAATTTCCTATTGTGACTATTTTATTCTTAAATGAATTTAAATATAAAATTCATACGTGGTAGAGCCATGCTGCAGCTATATTACTGGTGTCGTTGTAGCACGAATAGGTCGGCTCGACCGGGGAAGGACCACGCTCTCACGGAATGCCAGTGTAAAATAACATCTTAACGCTGTTGTGTTACGTATAGTGAGTGTAGAGAACCGGAGACCCTTTTTACTGGAAACGAGGCATTCCGTTTTAGTCCTTACGGGCGACAAACTTTTTTTTTATTCTACTAAGCCAGCGCTTATCTACGATCCCACCTGATGGTAAATGGTGATGTAGCCTAAGACGGTGAAGCGCACTGACTTAACAAAAGCCTATTCACTCTTGTCTTGAAGACACCCACACTGTAATCGGATGGAAAGACAGGTGCTGGCAACTTATTCCACTCTTTTGCTGTACGCACGATGAACGACGTGGCGAACCGTTTAGTTCGAATGCGTGGTAAGTCGACAACGAAAGAGTGGAGACTGGCCGAATGTCTGCTTGTCCGATGGGGGAAAGGAGAGGGGGGAATTAAATTATGTAATTCCTGCGCACACTCTCCGAAATGCATCCTGTAGAAAACCGAAAGGCTGGCTACTTTAAGTCTGTGTTCGAGGCTGGTAAGATTGGTTTTAACCAAATTCGGGTCACCAATAAGCCTCTTAGCCTTTCCATTGAGTCCAGAGCTGCTAGGTGGCACTTCTGCATTTTGATTTGTAATTGAGGATAGATGTATATGTTTATGGGCTACAACAATCACTTACCATCAGAGGGACTGTGTACTCGTTTGTCAGCCTTATCCTATATAAATTAAAAAAATCATAATGTAAAGTTACTTCCTCTGGAAATCCCACACACACACAGACCTCCTCTCATTTCTGATTGAATTAAATCACCAATGTTTCACCGTCAGCCATTATCGACCTGTAAATTGATCCTGCAAAGGTCTTCAAACGTCGGAAATTTATGTTAAAATTGAACGCGTAATTTTTTTCAATTTATTTTATTTTTGATAATTTATTTATTCATTACTTAATTTTGTATTACTTTATACTTTATTATTCAAATAAATAGAAGACAAATTTAGAACACAATTTTAAAACACTTTATCACAGGCTATAATTTCTTAAGTCAACCTAAGTCAGTCTAGATATTAGAAAGCTATAATGCTAGTGGTATTTGCTATGACAATAATGATTTCTTGCGAATCATGTTGTCTCTTGAAAGCTAATGACTTGGCTATAAAAATAAAGGTTTAAAAAGCAACAACCATTGATCATTCTGATGATTCTAGATAGAATACTAGTTCAAAGTCATGTTATTGTAGTACTGTCATCGGTTCTCCGTGTTCGGTAATAAGTCCGAAAAAATTTAGGTTATACAGAGGTTGGTGTAAAGTGAAGTAAAAAGTGTGCGTGTGCGTATCCGTATGCTTATGCGTGCGCTTGTGCGCGTGTGTTTGTGCGTGTGCGTGTGCGTATGTGTATGCGTATCCGTGCGCGTGTGCTCGTGTGTTTGTGCGTGAGCGTGTGCGTGCGTGCGTGTGTGTGCGTGTGTGTGTGTTTGTCTGTGACACCATAGCTTCTGAACCGATCAAACAATTTTGATTAACTTTTTTTTGTATAAAAGGTGATTTAATCGACTGTTCAGCCATTTAAAGATTACCAGCTCTTTTTGTTTCGAGGGTTTTAATTTTTTTTGATTTTAGTTATGATAAATGTGATGCAATACTGTAGTTTTTGTTTTGTAGATTCAAATAAACATTAATTCATTTCTTTTTAATCCCATTATAAAACGAATTTGAAATACGAAAACAATCAACCAACAGGGAACAACCGTAAGAATATGTAAGAATATCCCCATGTCGTCCCGTAGCTATCGTAACTACACTACCAACGAGGTAAAGATTAGAGGAAGTTTATCGACACTAACGGAGCGATATAGGGTAATGGATATTCGTACACTGCCACGACACGGTGCACGATACTTTTTTTATAGGATAGGGTGACAAACAAGCACACAGTCCACCTGATGGTAAGTGGTAGCTGTGGCACATAGACATCTACATCTATCCTCGTTTGCGAATCAAAATGCAGATGCGTTTTCACCCGTGAGGACTAAGGTGGAATGCTTCTTTTCCAGAAAAAAGGGCCTCCGGCCACCTGCACTCACCGAGCGAAACGCAGAGGTAAACCTCTACTTCACGCTGGTATTCTGTGAGGTCGTGGTACCACCCCGGTTTGAGCCGGCCCATCCGTGCGACAGCAAAAGCTGCCGCGTGGCTCTACCACTGTTAATATATTAGTTTAGATACTGTTGTTGCTTTGAAAAAAATCGTATTTTTTATTCACAAGTGTAACCTGCAATCGTACGCACGATAGCAGAAAACTTTATAGGTTGTAATGGATATATGAATTGACAAAACATCCGACAATGGCATGATCGCGGAGCTTGAAGAATTTCAAATTATTGCAATTCATACAAATGTGAATTTTAATAACTTGATAATAAACTTGGTTTTTGAATTACAAATACTGGTCAAAAGGTCCTATAACCATCTTATTTGAAATAGAAATAAAACTTTTTATGATAGGAATTATGTTTAAAAATGCAAAGCAATAAAAAAAATATTTACTCCGCGACCGTACTTTTAGTCACTAACACAGACACAAGCTCGGCTAAAGTAATTTCTCAAGCAACGTTGTACTTCTCTGTAATGTTTGTATTAATTTTGTCTATTTTAGAACAAAGGTTCAACTGCGTAAAATAACCTACAGAAAACCCGATTTGACTTACCTGATATCTCACGTAACACATACGTATCGGTATAACAGCCAAATAGCTTCCGCTGCCTTGTAGAGTAAATGTTTATCTTCAAAGAAATATCAACCTTAAAATTCAACAAACAAGGTTTAATGTTCAAAAATAAACAAATACGAAAGGCATGCTCTCTATAATTACAAGCGCTATTATAATTTCAATTTTAAACTGTAAGTCATATGTTTGATTTCACTTTGTGCTATTGGTAAAGGTGTTTACGAACAGATGCGTTGAACCTTTTTTTGTTTGACGTGTTCACCGGCGCATCTGTTTTATCATTGGTCTATAAAAACTTCCAAATATTACGGCATTTCAAGTGTTTGCTCAGAAATCTAAGAAACCTCGCTATGTGCGTGTTTACCATCTCAAAGTTATAAGTAGAATTTTTCCTTTTCTATAGATTGCTACGACGTCGTAAGCAATCGGAATACAGGTTTTTGTAACAAAATTAAATTGACAAATATACCATCATAAAGTCTACCTAACGTTAAGTGCCTGCTGCATCCCATGGACAATTGCAATCAACTTTATGTAAAGGAAGCAGCAGATACGTTGTCAAATGCACTGTTAAAGGATAGGTCTCCTCCATAGATTGCCTCATAAGGACGATTTTGCCTTAGTTACCGTGCTTGGCAAGCGATTTGGCAACCACAGCTTTTTTTATTATTTTCGGTTTTTATCGGGCTTATTATATTCCTGACCATATCATGCTTAAGATTCTCTGTGTTGCCTCTTACGACTCCCACGGGATCATGTGCAATACAGCCTATATACGTCCCACTGCTGGGCACAGGCCTCCTCTCAATTCTGAGAGGGTTTTTAAGGCAAGAAAACGTCCGCCGCGCTGCCCCAATACGTGTTTGCAAACTTGTGTTGTCTTCGAAGTATTTTTTTCTTATTTCTTAGAGTGAGGTTTCCTCACGATTTTTCCTTCACCTCCAAGCACGTGGTCAATCCAGCACTTAAAATAGTATTTAACAATTTCATTGGTATCGGCGGGGATCGAACCTGGGTTGCTCGAGCGCTGTGAAATTTACAGCGAGTGCTTATCCCTTAAGCTACCGCGGTTCCCACTGGATCATATTTTGAGGTAGTGGAAATTCTAACAACACGTTAATTAAATGAAATCAAGTCGCTATGTTTAGTAGGATGAAAGAAGAGAACCGGAGAATCTTTTAAATGATAACGAGGCATTCCACCTTAGTCCATAGGGGTAGGGTAGGCGCCTGTATTTTGGATCTTAATCAAGGATAAATGTAGATATCTATGAGCCACAGCATCCTCTTATTATTAACATGAATTATGTCCTCGCTTGTCTTTTTTATACAATAATTTTGACAAACTAACACAACCCCCCAGATTGTAAGTGGATACTACGATCCATAGACATCTACGAGTACGTCTATCCTTAGTTAATAATTAAAATGCAGATGCATTGTCACCATTGAGGACTAAGATGGAAGTCTGGATATACAAAGAAATGGTTATCTATGCCGTGAGGAAGATAGGTATATTGTAACTACGTCATTATGCCGTCAGGAAGTTGTTAAGGTATTTTTTTACAAGATAGGATGACAAACGAGCACAGTCCATCTGATGGTAAGTACTTGCTGTGACCCATAGATTTATATCCTCGACTAAGAATCAAAATTTAGATGCGTTGTTAGCCCTGGGGGCTAAGATGAAATGCCTCATTTTCTGTAAAAGGGGTCTCCAGTTCTCTACACTCATTAAACGAAACCGCAGCATTAAGCTGTTATTTTACGTTGGTATTTTGTGAGAGCTTGGTTGGCTCGACCGGAGAATTCCGACCCATTCGTGCTACAAACACAATATAGTAGTAGTGAAGATCTATCACGTAAAATCACTTAAAAGAAAGCTATTGAAATACTATAAATAGATATACTTAACCGCGAGGCAACGCGGTTACCAGATCAAAGTTTTTGCTGTTATGGAATTTCAATAAAAAAATTCAGTGCGACGCATCTAAAATCCCCGTTTCACTGTCACGTAATGAACGAGCCATAACGGGATCCGCACCAAGAGATACATGAACTCTACGCAAATGAGGTTGGGGTCGAATCTAAGCAAACACATCATATGCGTGGTAGAGCCATGCTGCAACTATATTAGTAGTATAGTTGTAGCACGAATCGGCTCGACCGGGGAAGGACCACACTCTCAATGAATACCAGCGTAAAATGGCAGCTTGAAACTGCTGTGTTTCGTATGGTGAATGTAGAGAACCGGAGACTCATTTTACTGGAAAAGAGACATTCCGTCTTAGTCCTCACGGGTGACGACGCATCTGCATTTTGATTCTTAATAGAGGATACGTAAATGTAGATGTCTATGGGTCACAGCAACCACTTAGCATCAGGTGGACTATATGCTCGTTTGTCACCCTACCCTATAACAAAAAAAAATACATCAAATTTACGGATTTTCAAATTTGGAACCAACTAACAGATTTTTTTTTCTTTATTTAATTAGGGGCTTTTATCTCGAACGTATATGTCAACCCCATCCTACCCTAACGTTTTTGACACACAGTTGAAAAAAAATCTTATTGAGAAGAACAAGAATTATTGGTGTTTCTTATAAATAAACTAATAATGATTTCTCTTATTTACGCCAAGACTACACATTATATGTAACAAATTTTTACGGATTTTCGGACAAAAAAACCTATTAAAACCCGCGGGAAAGAATATATAGCTGACTTGAAGCACCGACGTTCCGGGAAGTCTGCAGTCTGTGAACATCTTCTAGATCGTCCCCGCCATTACATTAGATTTGATAGACCACAAATCCTCGCAAAAGAACACCGATTCCTACCAAGGACGATGCGCGAGGCTATTGAAATTAAAAAACATCCTAATTTCAATAGAGAATATGGATGGGTACTGCCATCTGCTTGGGATCCTATATTTAATAAAATTAAATCCAAACCCAAGCATACCACTCCAAGACAAGACTCAAGATACTGTAAGCTCATTCTGCGTAGATCGGACCAAAAATTAATATTCAAAAACTGAAGGTAGCCGGGCTAACTATGACATCGGGACGTCAAACACCTCGACCCCCCCCCCCCCCCCCCCCCCCCGTAACCATGGGTGCTGTAGAGCACCCGAAACGTCGGGTATTAAAAAGTTAAAATAAACTAATAACTTAAATTAAAAATTTAAAGAACTCTGAAAAAAAAGAGCTGATGATGACCAAATTTTCTTGAAACATAACTAAGAACACTCTCGATTAAGATATCTTTCAAACGAAAAGAAATTTAATCTTATCCGTCCAGGACATAGACACATAGATACACATTACAAACTTATAATACCCCTCTGTATTAGTCGATGTTAAAAATTGTGTTAAAATCTGACAGTGGTTTTGCTAACACAATTGAACAAACTCCTAAATCGTACGTATTTATCTTAAGACTGCGTCAATAATTCTCTTTCTTTCTTGAACTTAACACATTGCATTAATAAATGCTGAATGTCACCCTCATACTACGCAGTTAGTGGAATCAGCTTACATCATTAAGTGGGCAAATTTTTGGAAGGACGGTGTCCTAAGCGTAATCTTTTTTTCATACGTGGAAGAGCCATGCTGCAGCTAAATTATGATTTTAGTATGAACGGGTCGGCTCGTCCAGGGACCACGCTCTCGCAGAATACTGCTGCTGATTGCTGAATGCTGCTGTGTTTCGTATAGTGAGTGTAGTGAACCTGAGATCCCTTTTTACTGGAATTCACGCATTCCATCTTAGTCCTTAGGGGTGCCAACACATCTGCATTTTGATTTGACATCTATGGGCCACTAAAAAATAAATATTTGCAGTTATAATATATTCTCTACTAATTTTTGCTTCGATGAGGCTCACACTGAATGGTTCTTACGAAATACCTTTTTCCTTGCTATTTCGTCATTTTTTTTATAGAATAGGGGTGACAAGCGAGCACACAGTCCATCTAATGGCAAGTGGATGCAGGGGCCCCATAGACATCTTGTCCTCGATTAGAATCAAAATTCACATGCGCTGTCACCCCTGAGGACTAAGATGGAATGCCCCGTTTCCAGCAAAAGGGGTCTCCGATTCTCTACATTCACCATATGAATACCAGCGTAAAACAGCAGCATTATGCTGCTATTTTACGCTGATATTCTGTGAGTGTGTCGTGCTACAAAAATAATATAGTTGCAACGTGGCTCTACCACGTATGTAATTTTCGGAGAACAATGCCAGGAAGAACCTAGGCTACATTTTGAGGTCTTATGCTATGCTATGGTACTATTATGAGGTTCTTTGCGGAGCGGCTATATGGCCCGACACTGGGTAGGTTTGTCAAGATACACTTTACTAAATGGAGCTCAATAAAACCCCCAATTTTTTTGTGTATTTCTGTCTTGTTATATTTACATGTTTTACTAGCTGTCCCTCGCGAATTCGCCAGCGTGGAATTTACTACGATTTCATGGGTTTTAAATTTTTGCGCGGAAGCCTAATTCTTTTTCTAAAATCAAAGTATCCTAAGTTACTCTTTGTAACATCAGCTATCTGCCAGTGAAAGTCCCGTCAAAATCGGTTCAGCCGTTTCGGAGATTAGCCGGTACAAACAGACAGACAGATAAACAGACAAAAATTTTAAAAATTGTTTTTTGTTATTAGTACCGTATATATTTTCATATGCATTTAGTAAAAAGCTGTTGTTTTAACATTACAAACAGACACTTCAATTTTATTTATTCGTATAGATTTACTAACATTAGTTCTTAAGTTTTATTCGTATTACTAACATGCTATGGGCCTACGATGCCTGAAAAATAAAACATTTTTATTTTTATTTTATTTATTTATTTTAACGGAAAATTATGATGTATTTTTTCTTGAAAAAATATGAATAAATTATAACAGATTAAATCTAAATAACACCACATTTTTAATAGATCCTAGGCGAAGCCGAGGAGGTCGCTAGTCCGTAAATATGATAAAAGTTAAGCTAACTGCTTACGGCTTTCGGTAGATGGCGGTACAACGATCTCGTTTACGTGTAAAATAACTAGACCGATAATCAGTTCTAACTTTCAATTTCAAACTTACTTTCAATTACAAGTAATCTACGAATGAAATGTTGAAAGCGAGGGATCTTGATCGCACCTACACCTATTTTAACAATTGAATGTGGTTTTTATACGTGGTAGAGCCATGCTGCAGTTATATTTCAATTCGCCAACTGTTCACCCTGCTCACTATTATTAAACAACACTCAAGCTCTGATACAATTGCAATTTTCAAGCGCCACAGATATAACTTTCCTCAATAGACCACCATTTAAACATCAATTCGCACATAAATATTTTCCCTTTTTGGGTCCATATCTATATTCTAAAATCAGCAAAATTGTGGACATACGAAGCTTGAATATTAGACAGTGCAAAAGGAAGCTAATTGAATATATTCATAAACTGAACTATAACGAAACCGAATAATTACCTGTACAATGTATATAATGTGTACTATATAGGTAATGTGTCCTGTACATACCTCGTTAAATCTTATACTCAACCTCCTACGCACATACACACACTGTCATACTACACACAAGGAGGCTTACCTACACTCTACAATAAATTACTTATTGGTAAGTGATCTGTTTTGTATACAGTGAAATGTATAATCTTAAAGGGAAGAGCGCTGCTGTCTGAAAAAAAGATATTAAGTTATCTAGTTCAGACACAGATGTTCACTGAATTGTATTTATTGTTAAGCTGTATCTCAAAATGTTTTTATTCTAGAAATTAAAATATTCTTTGCTTGAAATATCATATTATGGTTGTGGCACGAATGTTTCGACTCGACTGGGGAAGGATCATGTTATTATTAAGTACCAGCGTAAAATAGCAGTTTAATGCTACTGTACTGTATTTAATGCTACGTATGGTGAGTGTAGAGAACCGGAGAACCTTTTTACTGGAAACGCGGCTTTCCATCTTAGTCCTCAGGGATGACAACGCATTTGCATTAATCAAGGATAAATGTAGATGCCTTTGGGCCATTGGATCCACTTATCATCAGTTGAACTGTTTGCTTGTTTGTCACCCTTATTCTACCAAAAAATTCTTCATCATCATCGATGGCTGTACCAGAGATTTTCCCACATTTGACGCTGTTTCGCGTCACTAATCTAGATATTTTAAGTCTGGTGTTAAGTGAATGGCTATACCACCATCTATATCAATTGGGTTAGAGACGATGTTATATTTATACGTGGTAGATTACGCTGCAACTTAATATGGCTGCAGACGAATTGCTCAACTCACCACTCACCCAGGACCACGTTCGCACAGAATACCAGCGTAAATTAGCTGCTGCATAATACGTGTCTCGTATGATAATGAAGAGAAGCGGAGAGTAGATAGAATTTAGGTCGAGAGATCGCTTTTGTTCGATAAATAATTGACAGAGGTTCTCAAACATTTATGCAAACTTAAATGTCGCAATTTCGTATTCCGTGAACTTTATTGCGGACAACGTTACCGGCCATTGTTTATTCCATTTTAGTAGTCCTATATTTCCCGCCCACGGCCATTTTGGTAAAGTTGTCAGTTGCGAAATCTGACGTATTTGGATGCAATTACTTATTGTACTGAAATTTAACTTTTTACTTAATATTACTAAATTATAATAATGAAAGTATCTTTAAGAAGTTTAAAAAACTTGAACAACACGAATTTATCATGAGCTGTGATGATCATGACAATTATTTTATTTTATCCTAATGATCCTGATCATAATACTAGGATAAAGTTAAATTATTGTATTGTAATCGGTCCTTGATGCAGCAAATCTATAAGAAGTTTAAAAAACTTGAACAATACGCATTTATCATGAGATGTGATGATCCTGATAATTATTTTATTTTATCCTGGTTATCATGATCAAGATACTAGGATAAAGTTATTAAATTATTGTATTGTCATTGCTCCTAGATGCGGCAAATTCAAGTCAATCGACTTCAAGTCAACTTGTAGACGACAAGTTGATGAAAATTCCATTAAAATATTTCGTTGAATAAAACTATTTTTTTTACGGATTTTATCGCGTTTAATTTACTATTTTAATTCCCGACGATTATTCGGGTGCTTTACAGCAACCCATGGTCACGGGAGAGCCTGAGATGTTTGACGTCACGATGTCACAGTTAGCCCGGCTACCTTAAATTTTGTAATATTATTTTTTGGTTCGATTTACGCAGAATGAACTTACAGTATCTTGAAGTCTTGCAGTAGTATGCTTGGTTTGGATTTAATTTTGTTAATTATAGGATCCCAAGCAGATGGCAGCACCCATCCATCGTCTCTATTGAAATTAGGATGTTTTTTTTTTTATTTCAATAGCCTCGCTTGTCATCCTTGGTAGGAATCGGTGTTCTTATGCGAGGATTTGTGGTCTATCAAATCTGATGTAATGGCGGGAGCGATCTTGAACATGTTCACAGACTGCAGACTCCCAGAGCGTCGGTGCTTCACGTCAGCTATATGTTCTTTCATGCGGGTTTTAATGGATCTTTTTGTTTGTCCTATGTAAGAGAGACCACATTCGCAATCAAGCTTGTACACTCCTGCATCTTGTAGTCCTGCAGCTTGTACAAGTGTACAAGCTTGATTGCGAATGTGGTCTGGACAAACATAAAGATCCATTAAAACCCGCCTGAAAGAACATACTATAGCTGACGTGAAGCACCGACGCTCTGGGAAGTCTGCAGTCTGTGAACATGTTCAAGATCGTCGCCGCCATTACATCAGATTTGATAGACCACAAATCCTCGCAAAAGAACACCATATTATTGTTATTATATCATAAATGATCATTAAAATCGATTAAACAAGCTCTGGAGAATAATTAATGCGAAGAACTGATTTAATTCGGATGAAATCGATTATATAATGTGACAACGTCTTTAATAATGTTATATAAGTACACTTTTGCTTTTAGGTTTTGCTAAATTCGGGTACTCAATTGTGTATTTGAGATTAGTTATCTATACATATAAATAAAATTGAAGTGTTTGTCTGTAATATTGACATAACTGGCATATATTAAGCTCAGGTTTTCTTTGCGTGCTATTAGAATTACAAAACAAATAATAGTACAAGAATTAAAACAAAAATAACCATTTTTAAATGTTTATCTGTGTTTCTGAAACGATTGTGATGTAACTTTACGAACAAACAGGGAGCAGTGCCAGGAAGAATCTAGGTCATATTTTATCCAAAATAAGTCTTTGATTATCTTACATCTACATAATGCAAATTTTACTTAATGCTTTGTCCTGTCCAGGCAAAGCCGGGGCGGGTTGCTAGTTTGAAATATTTTATTAGTGTTTGAAAACCAACAATTCTTAAGAGATTGTTTATTCACATAACAGGATGTACCTAGGTTTTTTTTAATGTACCTAGGTATTTGTTTATGGTTTAATCATCTACTTAATTAAAATAACCTAAAAATCTGCTTTCGAAATACCATCATCAATGCCATTATATCGGGTTCGTTTAAAGTGATCATTAAAAATTGTGATGTTAACGATAAAACTTTGTTGAATGTTTCCAAGATTTCAGGCAGTAAATTACGGTTGTTAAACTTAAGCTTGCATTAAGATCAATTGTTAAACTTGCAGATTTTACTAAGGCTAACAAGGATTCGAAGAGAACTCCTGGTAGAATGTTAATCGTTCCCTCAAACCAATAAAATTTGAGTGAGAAGAGTAAAGAAATTGATGGCTTAAATAATTGTAATAAAAAAGATAAATGAAGGCAATGTTCGCCATATGCGTCATACTCGTGAACACGTACACTGGTCTGCTCCGGTTTGCTCGTCTTTATCAATACAGCCAATCAAAGTCCACTGCTGAATCTAGACCTGCCTCATAGATTGCCTCATAAGAGAGATGTTTGCTATATTAGGGTCAGCAGTGCTGAAGGAAGCCAGCCGACCAAGCTGATTAATAAATGTTGATCGTCAGTACATCCATCAGGTGCTTTACTCGTATGATATCAACACGTAACCGATGTTAACTAAGATTGGGGGAGGCATGTCTTCAGCAGTGGACTTGTGAAGGGCTCTAATGATGTTGATGATGATGAATATTAACGAGTCGGAGGTTTTTTAGTTTAATAAATTTCATTCACATAATTTCATATTTACACAGGTTGTATACATGGGTACAAACCCCTTTTAAATTTAAGAAAAACCTATGTTAGGAAAACTTCGCTCTTCAATATTACGTTTGTGTTTAAACCAGGACCAGGAATAATGAATACCTTCTTCATACGTGAACGGGATTTGACGTTTTGGTGTGATTATATGAATTAGTTATTTTAAGGCCCGGCTACACGCTCAATCTTACTTGCGCAAATTATAATTTACCTAAGCAAGCACTGCACTGCGTAGAGAGGTTGCATCTCTTTGCGTATTTTATCGCATCTACCACGGGGAGTGCTCTGAGGAATTGTTCGGACTAATTCCAGCCGCTCAATTTCACCATCGCACATCGCGACAGAACTTGCGATACCATCCATATCATCTAGATGATTGGCGATTCACCACTGTGTGATTCAGAAGAAGTTTTCTCCCTCGCACAACTTCCTTGTGGAATCGATTACCACCAGCGATTTTTCCGGACCGATACGACTTAGGGACCTTCAAGAAAAGAGCCTACTCCTTTTTAAAAGGCCGGCAACGCATCTGCGATTCCCCTGGTGTTGCAGTTGTTCATGGGCGGCGGTAATCACTTACCATCAGGTGAGCCGCATGCTCGTTTGCCCCCTCTCCTATAAAAAAAATATAAATTAAGCCGGCAAAACGGCATTGTTTTTTGTAGAATAAGGGTGACAAAGGAGCACACAGTCCACCTGATGGTAAGTGGTTGCCGTGGCCCATAGACATCTACTTTTATCCTCGATTAAGAATCAAAATGCAGATACGTTGTCACCCCTGAGGACTAAGATGGGGTGCCTCGTTTCCAGTGAAAAGGGTCTCCGGTTCTCTACACTCACCATACAAAACACAGCAGCATTAAGCTGCTATTTTACGCTGGTATTCTGTGACAACGTGGTCCCACTCCGGTCGAGCCGACGTAAAAAATACATACAACTATATAGGCATACCGTTCAAATAGCTTGCACAAATGCTTAATTTGCTCAAACTAAAGACGCCGTGTGGACGCCACACATGTTTTTTTGCCAAAACTTTGTACAAAATGTTTGCGCATGGAAGATGTTATCGTGTGGACGTTTTGCAGTGCACCATGTTGTTTGCGCTATTTTCTTGCACAAATTGTTTGGGCATTGAACTCGCTGTGTGTAGCCGGAGCTTTAAAACGTCAAGTCGCATATTGACAGCATACCCTGTAATAGCGCATCCGAGTAACAAACATCTTTCCAACTTATATAACACGTTTTTCTTATTTCACAACTCTTATAACTAGATATTAATGCATTGTGTGCACGCAACGAAGCCGGTCCCATCGGGTGATTGTACGTAACAGCCTTGTCAAAATGTGTAATGCTCAGGTACTGTATGTTCATTATATGCTAATTGGCGTTAGCTGTTGAATAGAATAGAATAGAATGGAATCATTTTTATTCAATATGGATTACGAGAATACTTATTGAGTCATTTTATTTTTCATCATTTAAGCTTTACCACTAGTTCGAAATAAACCTCTGTCTTAGGAAAAACCACTAAGAAATCCAGCGAGACTTTTTTTAACATTAGATAATAATATAATATTTTATATAATTAAGTATGAAAACATTTAGAATAGGGATGCCCGATTTTTGTTTTGAATCGATCTGGATCGTAATGGATCGTAACCTCGTGAATCGATTCACGATTTTATCATATTGCATTGAATCGATCTTATTCGATCTCATTGTTATTAGTACTGTATATACTTTGATATGTATTCGGTGAAAAGCTGTTATTATGACATTACAAACAGACAATGTTATTTATTTCTATGAAGATAGATACTTACAATTTCGGCAATTGCTGCAGTAAAACTTTCTTCACTTTTGCTTAGCTCAGAATAAGTTCCTATGTAGGACTCTTGAAATGATTTTATGAATTGGTAGTATTTCTACTATTTTTAACCACCTGTTTACACATTTTACATTGTCCACCCATGTCACATTTAATTAAAAGAAAGCCCAAGCGTTTGATTTGGTTGGCGTGGCCATATTAAAAAGTATTTTAAAGTAATAGTTTACACTCAAAAACAGTTCAACTTTTCGTATCGCAATAATACAAAGAATGAAATATCATATAACACTAACATAGATACCCGATAATAATTCATATTTCATACACTACCGTTTTAGATGTAACTCGAATCTACTCTCATTTAATGTGTAGGTACTAAGTAAGACAGTAATTAAAACAAAGTAAGAGCTTTGTTTTAGTTATTCTGTCCCCTCCCTGGCAATACGACAGGTATGCAAAGAGCAGTTCATAAGTTAGGACGTTACTGTTTGGTTGATGTTTAGGTTTTAATTGATACGATTTTTTTTCATACGATCTTATAGCCATACGAATCGATCTGGGTGAAGATCGCATTCCCTTGAATCGATTCAAAAATCGACAGATCGTATGGCCGTGAATCGATCTTCCAGAAAATCGATTCAGATCGGGCATCCCTAATTTAGAAACAACATGGCAGCGATTACGTAATTCCCAGGGGTTATTATCAATCATGTAATCTTTACTACTTAGTAATAATAACTTTTATTGAACAATTTTTCCTTGGTAAAAATTTTACCTCGTTGATAGATATAGATAGGTGCATGTTTTCTGAGACTTTGTTGTAAAAGCGTATGCATTGCGCATTTATACATACACACACACACACACACACCAATATATATATATGTATATAATATGTTTAACGTAGTTACATATATTGCGTATATTATTCGCTAATCTACATTCTATACAATCATTCGCCAAAGTGCAATATAAAATTGTTACTTACTCTTAACTAGGACAGAAAGTGCTCGGAAATCGTCTATAGCTTAATAATATCAATTTTCAAGAGCAATTGTGGCTTTACACCGCGATGGGCCACTCACCTGTTTAGACAGCTTTCCATCGGGGACAGGAAGCGGACGTAAAACATCTTTATTTCAATTATATACGGTCTATTTAACAAACGTACTAGAAAATAAAATTTCGCTTCAAATGTATTTCTGATGAAAAGACAATGTCAAAGTGAAATTGCGAACATGGTCAGTAGCGACAGTATAAGCAATACAACACCACATATAGTTGGTAGCGTACAAATTTGACATTTATTACAATTCATCAAAGTCCAGTACTGAACATAGGCCTTCCTCTAGATTGCTATTTTATTTTTAAACATATTATAGTTTTAAAAAAGCTATCATCAGGATAATAAGATAAAGTTATTAAATTATTCAACTGCCATTGGTCCTTGATACGAGCAAATTTTCAAGGCATTCGATCGTCTTTACGTTGGTAAAAATTACAGTAATAGATTCCGTTACTCTATCTCTATCACTAAAAGTTAGTGACTATGGCAACACGAGATATAACGCCATCTTAAAATTGAGTAGCGTTTGTTTATTTGACCATTATAGACGAAGTTAATAGGAGCGTGTTAAAAGGGGGTTTTGCCAAACAGTGACTATGTCACCCCGTAAATACAAAGTTAAATAACAGCCTATTATAATGATTTCTTATATTTACGTGAACACTACACATTGAATAAAACTTCTTTTACGGATTCTATAGCGTTTAATTAACTTATTTTTTATTGATTCCCGCCGTTTCGAGTACTTTACAGCACTCATAGTCACGGGGAACTGAGGTGTTCGACGTCCCGATGTCAGAGTTTTTTTTATTATTATAGTAAGTGGTTACTGTGACCCATAGACATCTACATCAATCCTCAATAATGAAAATGCAGATGCGTTGTCACCTGTGAGGACTAAGATGGAATACCTATTCCAGTAAAAAAGGTCACCGGTTCTCTACACTCACCATGCGAAACACAGTAGTGTTAAGCTACTATTTTACTCTGGTATTCTGTGAGAGCGTGGTCCTTCCCCGGTCGAGCCGAACCATTCGTGCTACAACTATATTACTAATATAGCTGCAGCATGGCTCTACCACTTATAAAAGAGTTAACCCCGAGTAAGTAATTAAAAAAGCTGAAGGTACTCTGGGTTAACTCTAACATCGGGACGACAATCAAGTCTTAGGGCAAGAAAATATCCGCCGCGCTACCCCTATACGTGTTGGCGAATTTCACATATCTTCGCAAGTATTTTTTTTATTATTTCTCAGACGTTTCTTCACGACGTTTTCCTTCACCGTCGATAACGTGGTAAATCACCTCTTAAAATTGCAATTATCAATTTCTCGGTAGAAAATACTCTCTCTCTCTCTCTCTCTCTCTCTTACCCACACGCAAACACACACACGCACGCACGCACCTAAGCACACGCACACTTACAAAACTATTACTCATATTGTATTAATGGGTGAATATACGGTATTTGATTTTTTTGTGTCCCTGAAGGAAATGTTATCTATTTAATTCAATATTAATAATATCACTATTTGACACTATTTCTACATTATAAATGATAAGGGCCAGAAGATTTTTCATTTTTTGAATTTTATAAGCACCAGGGGAAAATGTGTTATCAGGGGAGTGACACTATTGGCAGAGTAGTGACAAATTAAATCAGAGAAGTGACGGGCCATTGATTATTAGATAAGAAAGGGGATAATATTGTGGGGAATGATATGGAATAAAACATATATAAATTATAGTCCTTGGATATTGTTAATATTTAAAATACATTCAGACTTAACAGTTTATAAATGCAAACTTATTTTTAATATTAATGGTTGGTTAATGCTTAAGTTTCCATAACTCGAATGAAATAACAGAATTAAAATTTTCTGCTTATCAATCTCATCTGAGATTTAAACGAATTAAGTAATTATCTAATATAAAAATGTGCACATACTGTTTGACAGTTATAATTATAAAATATTCAACAACTTAAAGCCAGGTTTAAGGCGTATCTAAATAAAATATCTAAATGAAACAAAAGGATAAACTTCGGTTACAAAACAAAACAATAGTACTATCAAATGATACCTATCAGTCTTGAGGCTATGTAAAAAATAAACTTAAAAATTGCAATGCACAGTATAAATGAAAACCAAGAACAGAATCAATAATTCCTACTAAACTTAATATTTTTAGTAATAAACAATCAACAATTTTATTTTCAAATACATCAACTGGCTCTGGAAACTTGTAGAATACTATGTTACCCTTCATAAGTATATTTGGCATTGGTAGTATGGCCAAGATCTGTTCTCATTTAACATCAGACATGCCATTGTTACCTATTCTAAAAAGAGTGCCATCTTCATTGAATATTTTGTATTGTAATCTCGGAAAAGTCACAGCATGTTTTTCGTTTAAGTTATCTTTTAGGCTTTTAATGGTTTGATATTCATGCACTATATTTGCTTTATATTTTAGAAAATTATCAAAGTTATCCTCAAGTTTCATCACAATGTCTTTCGGAGCACAGTTTAATGTAATTTTGATATATTTTCGAACCCAATACTGCCCTCTGTACATTATACATACATCATAAAGAGTATTTGATCAAAACAAAATTGTCGAACTTATGATAACATATAGAACGTGTTTTGCACTAGACATACTCGCATAAGACATTTTTCATGAAATCGGTCGCAACATAGATAATTAAGCATCCTCTGATAGTTTGATATACCTTTGATGTGTACCTGTTTTAGAAACCTTTTGTAATGCTATCTTTTTTATCTAGGCATAATCTACTATTGCAATCTTCGTCAAAAATCTCTGCGACTATTTCCTCTTACTTCGAACCTGTTTTATCGTTTCTTGACTTCCGTGTCATATAAATTTTTTCTTGGTAGAGCCAAGCTATTTTAATGTTGTAGCACGAATGGGTCGGTTAGACCAGAGTTGGACCACACTCTCACAGAACATCTGCGTAGAATTGCAGCTTAATGAAGCTGTTTCGTATGGTGAGTGTAGAGAACTGATGACCCTTTTTACAGGAATTGAGACATTCTATTTTTGTCCTCAGGGGTGAAGACAAGAAGTCAGAAGGCATCTGCATGGATCTTAAAATTAAAAGTTAAGATCAGCCTAAATACGTCCCACAGCTGGACACAGGCCTCCCCTTATTTCTAAGAGGGTTTTATGGTAAGGAAATATTCACCGTGCTGTCCCAATGCGTGTTGGCGAACTTCACATGTCGTTAAATTTTTTTTTGCCTTATTTCTCAAACATGAATGTTTCCTCACGATGTTTTCCTTCACCGTCGAGCACGTAGTAAATCAGCACATAAAATTGCAGTTAACAAATTCATTGGTGGCGACGGTGATCGAACCCTAGCGAATAATAGCTAGCGTACTGTGAAATTCACAGCGAGCGCTAACCATCTGAGCTGCCACGACTCATTATGAATCTTAATCTAGGATAAATGTAGAATATCTATTTGCCTCAGCATCCACTTAGCATCTGCTGGACTGTGTACTTCTTTGTCACCCATATTCTATTAAAAAAAATTAACAAACTTTTTCTGTTTTTCGATGCGACTTAGCTTTTGTGATTTCTGTACCTTTCTACGTAACTTTAATTTCATATGGTTTTTTTTTTTCTAATTTCATTTTGTAGTTTTATCTAACTTTCTGATCGTCTTTGAACAGTGGTAGAGCCACGCGGCAGCTTTTGCTGTCGTACGGATGGGCCGGCTCGAACCGGGGTGGTACCACGACCTCACAATACCAGCGTGAAGTAGAGGTTTATTTCTGCGTTTCGCTTGGTGAGTGCAGGTGGCCGGAGGCCCTTTTTACTGGAAATGAGGCATTCCATCTTAGTCCTCACAGGTGACAACGCATCTGCATTTTGATTTGTAATAGAGGATAGATGTAGATGTCTATGGGCCGCAGCGACCATTTACCATCAGATGGACTGTGTGCTCGTTTGTCACCCTTATCCTATTAAAAAAAAAGCAAGACCGATATTGTTTTGTGGAAGTGGAGGACATTTTTAAGCTGATTATTTTTAATTCTTTGATAGCGTAGTTTTTCAGCTTGACGTTTTTTTTGTAGCCCCTCTTCTGTTGTTTGCTTCTTTTTAACATTAGCCATAATATCCGATTATACACGAGTAACTATAACAAATGAAATGAAGCATTACATTAATTATTAACGAAACAAATACTATTTCATCACTTCCCTGGGGCGTATGTATTTTCCCTGACATGAAGTATGCCGGATAAGTGACGCCAGGGAAGTGACAAAATCGCACATAACCTACAAAAACCTTCAAATTAAACAATTATCGTGAATTGACTTTGTGGGCCAAATAAAAGATGATATTCTTTATTGCTTAAGCATACAGTAACAATAATATAATAAGCTTAACATAAAATTCGTCTACGGACCGTTGGAATTCAAATAGCGTATATTCACCCTAATAACAAAAATAACTGGTTAATCTTAAATTAACTTAAATCTTAATGTACGGTTCGATACTTTACCAAACATAAATTGATGGATCAATCACCGACTTCAAAAAGGAGGAGGTACTCAATTCGACTGTATGTTCTTTTTGTTTCTTTTTTTATGTGTGTTACCTCTTAACGTTTTTCTGTTGAACCGATTGCGATGATCCTTTTTTATTTGAAAGCTGGTGCTTTTCATGTGGTCCGATATGAATTTGATCAAGGTCTGACCAATAGTTTTTGAGTTATTCTTAATAATTTATATTGAAGTCGGTTGTACAAAATTTTAAATTTTAAATTATATATCAAAATCTTCACAAGGAATTAATACACACCACCAATTAAAAGTTAACAATGAACTCTCTAAATCAAATCAGAAAATCGCAGCGGTGTTTGAGAAATATTTCACTGATGTTCCTATCTCGAGAACAGAGTCATTGAATACTTCTCTAACTGTCACCAAGTCATTACTCAAAGAACATTACAAAAAAGAACGAATGTTAATACCTGTATAGAAGAGTTAAGATTTGAAAAAGTATTACCACATGATATTGTAAAATATTTCAAAACCCTTGATATAAAGAAAACTGCAGATTTATGGAGGATTTCCGTTGCAGTTATTGCGCACATAACAGGTTAATTACCAATTACAGATTAATTGCCCATCGTCTTGCTATTATTTTTAATACCAGTATCGAATCTTGTGTGTTACCTGATTTAATGATACTGGTAGCTCTGGATTTATAGAGGCTTCTAATGATGGTGATAAAATGAACACTTTTTGTGCACAGCATGCTCTAACGTTGGCCGATTTTTTGTACAAGCAAAAGCGACATCAATGACATCTACCCGCGATAAAATATCAAAACGCAGATGCATTGTAACAACGAGGACAAAGATGGAATGCCTCGTTGCTAGTAAGAAGGGTATTGCCAGTAATTTAAAGTCGCAGCCTCGATACTGTTCGTGGAAAAATCTTGGAAGCAACAAGATTTCTGTACTAATTTTCTAGCAATTATTAGAACCAGTTTACATTACAGGTGCGAAGAAATGTGTTTTCTAACTTTAATTTTAACTTACTTTAGTTTAATATTATCATACTAAGATTTGTATTGAATGTTATTCACTTAATTACGGCAGAGTTTGGACTCCGGTAGAAAGTTCCTATCCATCCGTATGTCCGCCCGTAAGTTTTAAAATATATGGTTAATTTTGACAAATATCATCATCATCATCATCATTACCTCATAGGGGGAATATTTGCCATAGTTGCCACGTTTGCAGTTGGCTTGGCTACCTTGGTTATTTTAGATGTTATTATTATTGTATTTTATGAAATATTCTGCTGCTCATGTTTTAGTTCAGTTTCCCCTTTGTCGACTCTTACGACATACATAGGTTGATATGGGGCAATGGATATTAAGAGATCGAGATATTATATAAAAAAAATACGGCATATTGCTGAGTTGAATGCCTATTTGTTGCATTAATGATAATGTAATGAAAAATATTAATACGGTCCAATTATATGTATACATATTTCATTTCAAGCTACATAATACATTATGTAGCTTGAAATAAAAGATGTTTCTTTCGTTCTTTCTTTCTACATTTAAAATGTTTTGTTTTCAGGTACTGTCGAGGGCGTGCCACCGTACAGGATGCCGCCGGCGCCTGAGGCGGCCCTGCCCGGCGCACCTGCCCCTCCTACGGCTGCCTTGCACACACACTCTGCCAAATTCCCGGTAATATTCTTTCTAAATTTCTTCTTCAGTCCTCAAAAGTCCATTGCTAGGCATGGCTTCCGTTTTATGAAGGATTTACCTCAATCGTCACACTTTTCTACGTTGGTCTGGGACTGAAGGTCCCATGTTTATGTGTACCTAAGTCCCTCAATACATAGCATAAAAGTATGTGCCCACTGTAAGTGTAACTCTATGTGCCAAATGCATAATATTTTTTAGTATAATAAGAGTGACAAACAAGTACCTAGTCCACTAGTCAGTAAGTGGATGCTGTGGCCCATAAACACGTTGTCACCCCTGAGGACTAAGATAGAATGCCTCTTTTTCACTAAAAAAGGGTCTCCGGTTCTCTATACTCACGTCTCACCATACGAAACACAGCAGCATTACGCTGCTATTTTACGCTGGTACTCTGTGGGAGCGTAATCCTTCCCCGGTCGAGCCGAGACATTAGTGCTACCACAACAATATAGTTGCAGCAGGGCTCTACCACGTAAGAAATTTTCCCATGTTTATGTGAACATCCCACAACTCAGTGCAAAAAAGTATGAAATGTTAAATGTGTTTTTTTTGTCGTAAAAGGCGAACAATACATAGCACTAGCTAGCCTACTATGCATTGTTCTTTCACTTTTTTCACATTTTTCAATCTAAATCCCTATTTTCTGGCTTTACATGGTCCGAGTAATTCGCTGCTCTTTAGACTCTGTCTACCCCTCGGGGTTAACAGGCGTGAAACTATGCATTTCTATATAATATACTTGACCGGTTGATTGCAATAGTGGATTTAAGGTAGTAGACGGTTATGGTTATACCACTATCTATTGGATATGATATATAAGATTTTGCTGGCATTTCCTAAGGTTATCCTAACGAGGTACGCCACCACGACAAAACAAACTTTGATATACCTACATTTAAAAATAACTTAAACTTAAAAAAATTAAAAACCAGAAACAAAAAGAGCTGATGACATTCGAACGGCTGAACAGATATTTGAGAATTATAGCTAAAAACATGCTCGATCATGTCACCTATCAATCTAGAAAAACTAAATCAAAAGCGACAGTATGACGTCGCATACAGACAGAGATACACACGTTAAACATATAACACCCCCCTGTTTTAGTCAGGTGTTAATGAGCACGTTGAAAAACAGTGAAGTTTATTAAAAATACAACTACGCAATTTCAATTTTAACGCCTAAGGTCGACGCTTCGATCATAATAACCTAGGGTCATACAAAAATCATTAAAGTTTGAGTTATATATAAACGCACATGAGCGATTTATCCTTGTCCATCCTTCCGTCACGGTAATCCACAACGCCCCGACTCGGGGACTATCTAGAACAACTAGTTCCCTAGGTCGATGACACCACACTATTGGCATCACTTGCCTTCTAGACTGTCGCACAAACAAGACACAAAGATTGTTTTATATTGATGAGATTCCATTGAAAGTATATTTTTACTTGCATTCTCTACTCGGCATCCGATTTCTTCGATAGATAAAATGAACATGTACTTCTCACGATTTTATGGGCGTGCGTTTTCACATATACTCGTAAATCGAGTTATTTTACAGAATTTTAATCAGTACAAAATTTTTGCATCAGGAGTATTTGCGAGTCGTGGTAGTTTAGGTTATAGGTGGTCACCTTAAAATTTCATATTTACATTTACTTACCGGCCCCGAATTGGGTAGCTGCAGTAGTAAGTGCTGAACTGCTACGTGCTCATGAAAATCTTGAGGAAACCTACATATTTTATAGTGCGCACGCACTCACGCACCCTGAGTATGGGAGCTCTTTGTCCATATCAGACGTGTGTATATTGTTACGAGGGCGGCACTGAAAATTTCGGGAATCAAGGAAGTGACACAACATTACTATTTAAAAATGTATTTATTGCTTTTCGAAGTATTCTCCGCGAAATTTGACACATTTTTCCATACGATGGAACCAATCATTGAAGCAACCGTTCCATTCGGAAGTTGGGGTCTCCAAAATGGCCGTTTTGTAGGCGTCCACAGCTTCTTCACGTAATGAGGATCAGGTGAGGAGGTGATTTCTAACAGTGGTAGAGCCAGGCGGCAGCTTTTGCTGTCGCACGGATGGGCCGGCTCGAACCGGGGTGGTACCACGACCTCACAGAATGCCAGCGTGAAGTAGAGGTTTACCTCTGCGTTTCGCTTGGTGAGTGCAGGTAGCCCTTTTTACTGGAAATGAGGCATTCCATCCTAGTCCTCACGGGTGAAAACGTATCTGCATTTTGATTTGTAATAGAGGATAGATGTAGATGTCTATGGGCCGCAGCACTTACCATCAGGTGGGCTGTGTGCTCGTTTTTCACCCTTATCCTATAAAAAAAAATGAAAATCTCTGTCCACGTAATTTATTCTTTATTTTAGGGAAAGTATAGAAATCATTAGGGCTTAGGTCGGGGCTGTACGGCAGATGGTCTAATAATTCTATGTTTTCTTGCTCTAAAAACTCTTTTGTTCTGTGTGCGGTGTGAGAACTCGCATTGTCGTAATGGAGGATGATGCGGCGGTTGCAGTTCTCTTTACGGAGTTCAGAAACGACCTGTAGCAAACAAATGCTAGCATACCATTCTGAATTAACCGTTCTTTGTCCCTCAAGAGGAATAGTCGTAACATGGCCGGTTTTGGAGACAAACGTGGCCACCATTTTTTTTGCAACACTCCGTGAACGAACAATTTTTGTTGGCTTTAACTTATTTTCGAACACCCAAACTCATGACTGGTTTTTTGTTTCGGGTTCGTACGCGTATATCCAGGATTCGTCCCCTGATACGATGTTGTATACAGCATTTGAGGATCCTGTGTGGAATCTTTCGACAGTTCTGACGCACCAAGTAACGCGAGCCGCTTTTTGCTCTTCACAGAGCGAATACGGTATCCATCGGGAAAACAAGTTTTTTACACCTAATTGTTCATGCAAGATTATTTGTATTTCACTCATGCCAATTTCCAAAGTTGCCCGAATTTCGCGGTATGGCACATGTCGATCTTCCTCAATCAGCTTACGCACAGCATCAACGTTTTCTTGGGTGACTGCAGTTTTTGGACGAGCTTGACACGTCCACGTTGAAATTCAGCAAACCAGCGATAAATTGTGGTTTTGAATGGGGTTTCATCACCAAATGCAGAAATAATTCGGTCAACACACTGTTTTTATGTTAAACCACTTCGAAAGTCATAATAAATCATCGCTCTTGAATTTTCTCGAGTCAATTCCATTTTCTCAACGACTAAACAAGTTTGACAAAACCTTGTGACAAGACCGAGAATCTTTTTTTGAATATATAAATGGTATTCGATTTTAAAACCAAGGAGTTTTCAATTAAAAAGATTTTAATATGGCAGGAACAGTGGAAATATTCCATTCCCGATACTTTTAGTGCAGCCTATGTACTTCAATTTGTGAAATTAAAACAACGAAAAACCACAAACTTGTCGTCACTGAGACGACATAATGGAAGCTAAATAAATAAATAAATACATCAATAAACTATCACCCTTCTTCATCTCGTAAATATCTCAAGACGTGACTTAGGAGAATTTCTAGGAGTTGTTGTTACCACCGATAGATGGCGCTGTCTATATCGTGTTTATACCAGACGTAAAGTATACAGACCTAAAACGGGGAGGATTTTACAGGTGTAAGACGTCTAGTACAACAATCGCCAATCTGATCACCTAAATTCGTGGCGTTTATAGCAAATATCTTCTGCTACAGAAGAGAGCCACGTCCGACAGAGGACTATTAACGGGATAGTGTGAATTATCATCAGCGTTACCATTCTAGTTCAGGATTTATACGAATCTGTTATTAGAAATATTTTTATTATTTAATATAGATAATATATATTACATACTAGCTGCCAACCGGAGCGTTGTAGCCGCAGAAGAAATAATTGTGAAAATGTGGTTTTAAATTGTTTCATTAGAAATGATAAAACATTGTTTGAGTATATAGCTTTCAAATAAATTTGTCCCTACAACACGCGCGCCACCTACTGTAAGTTAATTGTACTATGCCTATAACCTTCGCGGATGTGCAAGAAATTTGTGCAACTTTACAAAGCGCAAGTTCGGCTCCACATGGAATACTGTTCTCATCTCTGGGCCGGGGCACCCCAGTGCCAGCTCCTTCCACTTGACCGCATTCAGCGCAGAGCGGTTCGAATCGTCGACGACCGAGTTCTTTCTGATCGGCTCGATACACTGGCACAGCGTAGAGATGTTGCATCTCTTTGCGTATTTTATCGCATCTATCACGGGGAGTGCTCTCAGGAATTGTTCGGACTAATTCCAGCCGCTCAATTTAACCATCGCACATCGCGACAAAACTCGCGTTACCATCCATACCATCTGGATGATTGGCGGTCCACCACTGTGCGATTTAAAAGAAGTTTTCTCCCTCGCACAGCTTCCTTGTGGAATCAATTACCACCAGCGAATTTTCCGGACCGATACGACTTAGGAACCTTCAAGAAAAGAGCTTACACCTTTCTAAAAGGCCGGCAACGCATCTGCAATTCCCCTGGTGTTGCGGTTGTTCATGGGCGGCGGTAGTCACTTACCATCAGATGAGCCGCATGCTCGTTTGCCCGCTATTCTATAAAAAAAAGCGGATAAAGTATTAGCGCAATCTGATGAACGGTATGGCAGCGCATAAAATACGAACAAATAATAATTAATATTTATATATCAGATGTAGGTATTAAAAGTTATTTTTATAACTCTATCTGAGAAGTTCCAGTAAGAACCCAAGCTAGCCTATAAAAACAGTTAGAATACGAGTACCGTATAATGTTGTATAATTACTTTTACATATAATATTAGACTAAGCATTTCATTCCCATGGGGTTAGGGTTACTCAGGGTTATTAGCATTAATTATTATGTATGGTGTTCCTAAGTGTTATAATATAATTATAACAGCCCTTTTTATATAATACTCATTGGTTTTTTTTTTATTTGGCGATAGATTATATATTTCTGAGATTTTGTTGTAAATTGCTCCATGAATGAATTCGTTTTGTGTCTTAATTTGTTTGGGTTGTTTATTGCAAAAAAAATGTCCCACTAGGTTTCTTGCTGGTTTTCCCCAGGACAGAGATATTTTTGAACTAATGTTTAATTAAACATAAGACTTTAAGCAAGTATTGTTTTTATGATCTACTAGCTGGCCAGGCAGTCTTTGTACCCTTTTCGACGACCCTTTATCCTTTAAAAATTTTTAAATTTTGCAATAAAATATTGAGGGTTATTTATAGGGATAGAAACTGTCCTGTCTCTCAAGTTGGGACAAGGAATACACATTTACAAAATTTAATTTTAAAAAAAAATTACTAGGTAGAGTCATGCTGCAGCTATGTTAGTAGTATAGTTGTAGCACGAATGGGTCGGCTCGACCGGGGAAGGACCACGCTCTCACAGAATACCAGCGTAAAATAGCAGCTTAACGCGGCTGTGTTTTGTATGGTGAGTGTAGAGAACCGGAGTTCCTTTTTACTGGAAAAGAGGCATTCCATATTAGTCCTCACGGGTGACACGCATCTGCATTTTGATACGTAATCGAGGATAGATGGTCTATGGGCCACAGCACCCACTTACCATCAGGTGGATTGTGTTTTGTCACCCGTATCCTATTACAAAATCGGTTGAGTGATTTCGGATTTCATCGCGTAATTTTATATATAAAATACTAAATAAAAAGTTTCTATTACTATTTAAATTTAGAAAGTGTTTTTTTACTAACGGTTTTAGCATTGTATCGACTGGGGTATTAATAAGGTGATTGAGACTACACCGCCATTATACGTTGAATTCGTTTAGAATCGACGAGTTGCCTGGTCAAACGGAAGTGAATCTTTTTGATTTAATACGAAGACGAGTCTTTCATTTTTATGGAACATTATTTTACATTAAGAGGCTAGTAGCTGGTAAGAAATACGCCAGTGAAAGTATTTATTGTTCGTACATTTAACCGTTGATAGAAACGTGTATTTGTCACTAATGAGATGGTAGAGTGAAAAGATATAAAATAAAATTAATAGGTTTCATAGGTATTGATAGTATTATAATGTTCATGTATACGATACAGGCTTATATTGGCATGTTAACAATTCAGTCTTTCATTACAACCCTTCATTAACAATAACAATATTAAAAATATCCTGGAGTAATCGGATGTAAGGGAGTATATGCTACGTTTCTCCAAGTATTCTTAACCATTTCACTGTCCCGTAAGTCATATACGAACATTTCGATTGTTTAACTATTGTGTCTTTTTTGCGGACAGGAAAGTTACTAACTTATGGGAACCCTAAATTAACATGTGGCTCGTGGTGAGAAGAGTCACGCTACAGGCTCCGCGATCTTAGCACTTCATGTGCGGAATTACAATTGATCAATTATACCATCTGAAAGGTCAGAAATTGGTCATAAAAGGTCAGTTGGTCTTATTAATTGGTCAGCGTTAGAATTTTTTGAAGTGAAAACTTCTTTAGCGGCGTTTTGCACTTTTTTTGTAATGGGTAAAAAATGTTAAACTCGCGTCAGGTCACGTGTCCTGATCGAAAATTCGTAAGACGGACGGAAAGTAGACAGCCGGCGCGGCGTAGAAGAGGAAGTAAGTTAGGTTTAATAAATTTTCATTTATTAATTGATATGATATAATATAATTTTATTATTAAGATTCGATCGAGTCTACTGTACTGCTTGACGAAATTATTAATATAGATACATATGTATTTACACATTATAGATGTCATATTTGTAATATGTTTATACTTTATAGCATTAACCTATATTTTCATAACATCACAATAAGCACATGTGCGGTGTAGGTTTACCAAACAAATAATTTCGAATAAAAATAAATGAAATAAGATAATAATAAATAATCTCCGCCATTCCAAAATATCAAATTTCACAACGTTAATATTCAAGTTTTCACTTCTGCCGGCACTCCCGGAGTGCAACCCGTCGTTTTTTTCTTAAGGGTTAAAGTTTTTCAAGGTCATTGCGAAATTTTAGCACCTCATTCGTGAAAATAATAAAAATATCCACCAATGCGCGATCGAGAAGCATTCGCTGACATTTGTTAAGCTTATATAAATATCTGGTTAGTTTAATTAAATATTAAAAAAATATAAGTTGTCATTGTTTTAACGCGCATGCTTTGGGACGGTTATTTTTATCAGGGCAGTGAGCAGTTACGCACAGCTCTTTGGTGGTGTGGATTTATCAAGTCCACATGGTGTCAATTGAAATTCCGTACATGAGGTGCTAAGATCGCGGAGCTACGCTACAGTTATATCGCACATAGGCCGGCTCGGAGGACCAAACTCTCACAGAATAACAACGTAAAGTAGCAGCACAGTAGGACTGTGTTTTGTGTAGTGAGTTATAAGAACCGGAGATCCTTTTCTATCTTACTCCTCCCAAGTGATAACGCATTTACATTTTTTTGTCGAGGATGGGTAGGTGTCTATGGGCCAAAACTAATCAGGTGGACTGTGCGCTTGTTTTCTTAACTTTACTTGTCTTAAAATGTTGCGAGTGCGAGAGTGTTGTCTCTACTTTCACCAATACTCTTGCCAGGCGTTATAAGAATGGGCAAATCTTGCAACTAACGCTTGCTACCTGGCGCATCCTTCGATATCAGGTCCTACGTCCAGCCGTGGGCTTGAAAAGTAGAGTCTATTACAGCATTTCTCCATAAACCGATTTTTCTTAATGAAATTTTTATATATTCAAATATTAATTTTTCTCTTAATAATTTATAATAATCTTCCAGACCGAATTTCACTCACGGCGGTCAGTCACAAGGGAGACTAGCCATCTATACAGGGTAGGATAATAGTGCATGAGTGTGTGCGCAAATACAGATGCACTCTCTGTTCCCTCACTCTCATGCCTCCTCTACACTACTCGCGAAGTAGATTGAAGTTGGACGAGGCGAATAGTATAGAGAGGTACTTCGATTCACTTCGTCCAACCTCGCTTCGCCTCGGGTGACTTCCGATCGCTGTCGGTTTTTTGCGCCAGAGTCAAAGTACTTCGCGAAGTACCCCGAAGTTACACGAAGCGTCTCACTACACTACTCGGCGTACGCCAGTTATGAATATTTTTTATATATATATAAATATTAAATATGTAGCTTTCTACATAATTATTTTTTTAGTTAACGCATTGACGTGGTACTGTTCACACAATTAGGTACCTATAGCAGCTGCCTCGAACGTTATTCATGTTAAGGGTGCGGGCGCCTCAATACGACTGAGCTCTTCGCGAAGTAACACGAGTGTGTTGTCACGTTCTTTGGACTGCGATCGACTTCGACGAGCACTTCGTCAAAGTTACTTCGCGAGAAGTGTATAGTAGGCATCATAGTCTTCCTGTAGGAACAAAAATCCGAGACGATCAGACTAATATCAGGGCATCGGTCTCGCTTGCTTTTCGAGGCTCGTAGGCGAAACACCACCAACTTCTTGACTTCGAGCTGCTTCTCAGAAGTTCTTAACGGAAAAACCCAACAACTTATTGTGTCCCGACCCGGGTCTCGAACCCGAGATCACATGATCAACAGTTGCGTTTACGACAATTGACGACTTGCTTAAGACAGTCTTTTGATTTGCTTATTTATTTGATATCTCATTTAAATCAAAAGTTTATTTTTTATATTCTACTAAGCCAGCGCTTATGCACGATCCCACCTGATGGTAAGTGGTGATGTAGCCTAAGATGGTGAAGCGCAGTGACTTAACAAAAGCCCATTCACTCTTGCCTTGAAGACACCCACACTGTAATCCGATGGAAAGACAGATGCTGGCAACTTATTCCACTCCTTTGCTGTACGCATGATGAACGACGCGGCGAACCCTTTGGTTCGAATGCGTGGTAAGTCAACAACGAAAGGATGGAGACTGGCCGAACGTCTTGTTGTCCGATGGTGGAAGGAATATTTTTAATCTATTCATTTACAACATGTTAAAAACATGTTAAAACATAGTATAAATTTAAATCTAATTAAAAGGTTACACACAATATTAAAAAAACTATAAGTAATAAAAAAAAAACAAACTAAAAATTTCAATTGTCAAATTAAAGATTATTTTTTCTTGTATATTGTTAAAATTTTAATTTACAACACATTCAACATAATATATAATATGTTATGTTGAGCTACCTTAACCTAATATATTTTGTAACGAATGGGTAAATAAATATCTCTTTCTTTTTTCTTTCTTTCAATAGGCTCTTAACTTTTGAAAGAAAGAAAAAAGAAAACTAATTTTGATAACAGAATCGAAAAGTGGTTGGCATGAAGACCCGATATACGAGTCTAATTACCCCGGTAAACTTACAGATAGAACGCGAAGTGATCCTCTCGTCCGGGGATAAAAACTCCAAGGTGCCGATACTTCAGGAGGCTAGGAAGCGGGGGAGACTTGGAGCTGTGGCCCCCGATACGCCCCCGAAGACCTTATCAGCTTGGACACATGCTGAGGTAAGTAATTATTCAATAAGATTGATCTGTTTCTTTTTTATAAAAGTAAGGTTGACAAACGAGCACTGTCCACCGAATGGTAAGTGTATCATCATTACAGCCATTACAAGTCCACTGATCGATTTGAATTCCTACAAATCTTACCAGGTTGTCACTCCATCTAGTGCGGGGGGGGGGGGGGGGGGGGAGAGTACGAGGCTGCCAAACGAGAATCTTTTTGCCCCCATTGGTTGTCGATTCTTAGAGCTTTTTTACGTGGTAGAGCCATGATGCAGCTATATTAGTAGTATAGTTGTAGCACGAATGGGTCGGCTCGACTGGGGAAGGACCACGCTCTCACAGAAAACCAGCGTAAAATAGCAGCCTAACGCTGCTGTGTTTCGTATGGTGAGTGTAGAGAACCGGAGACCCCTTTTACTGGCAAAGAGCCATTACATCTTAGTCCTCACGGGTGACAACGCATCTGCATCTTGAGTCTTTATTTAGGATAGATGTAGATGTCTATGGGTCACAGTAACCACTTACCATCAGGTCTACTGTATGCTCGTTTGTCACCTTATGCTATAAAAAAAGAGCTATATGGCCGGCCCATTGCCACTTCAGCTTACTAATCCGTTCTACTGCAGATATCTTCATTTCTCAGTTTATCACGCAGGGAAACACCGAGTATAACACTCTCCATAGCTCCTCCTTGAGCATCCTCATACGGCTAGCAGTGAAGGAACACATCTCAGATCCATAGGTCATCACTGGCAAAACGCACTGGTTGTACAATCTCGTTTTCAAGCACTTCGATATACTGACAGTCAACTTGGCACCGCTGAAGTGACTGCTGCACCGCCCAAATTTCGACGGAATCAAATACTTTCTCATAGTCCACATACGCCAGACATAGAGGCAAATTGTACTCCTCGGACTTCTGTAAAATTTGCTGAAGGATATGTTTGTGGTCTATGGTGCTATAAAGCCTTTTCGGAAACCGGCTTGTTCGGGAGGCTGGAAGTCGTAGAGTCTGCGTGCGAGACGATTCGCAATTACTCGAAAATAGCACGTAGTTGCTTCTCATGTGGTCCCATATAAAATTGATCAAGGTCTGACCAATAGTTTTTGTGTTATTCTTAATAATTTATATTGAAGTCCGTTGTAGAAAATGTATAAATTTTAAATTATAAATTATTGAAGTTCAACACAATATAATACTACAGCATAAAATATATTATTAATTCTGAAGGTAACGCTATAACAAAGTGTTTCGAAGAAATAAAGCCAGAAAGCATTAAATAGAAATGATTTTATTCTTTTAAGATTGTTAAAGTCGCTTTTACTTTTTAAATTTAATTTATGAAACGAATAAAATTATTAAGTAATTGAAAAATATATTTGATAAGCGACAGTAGCTAATGGCAGGGTGCAAACCGCGAACTAAAAAGGCGTTTGGGTTCGAATCCGCCATTCGACTACTGTAAACCACTCGTAACACAAGCATTTTGCTTACCAAAGGAAGCTCCAATGTTTAAAGGGAATAAGATAAACATTGGAGCTCCCCTTGGTAATACTCCCCGCAGTAATGTTATGGCATTGCTAGTATTTTTGGAACGAAGTTCCTTATCGGATGGCGGACGGGGGCTAGACGAGAAAAATTGTAAGATTTTTCCGTCACGCACGACTTCTTCTGACGGCCTTGGCGGCTATAAGGAAGTGAGATGGAATAATATCCATTTCCCTCGCACTTTTTCTTATCTTACAATGAAAGAAATATTATTTTATTTTAAATGACGCTTCATTTTAATAGACGCTAGTAATTCATGTATTTGTATTTGTTTTATATTGTTGTAAAGGAACTCCGTTCCAACTGAGTGTTCCACGACACTCACACATGTTTTTTGTTAAATTATATTTTCCATCGTCGAAAAACAAAGAATTTAATATCATTAAATTAAAGATAGAACATAAGAGGATTAATTCAAGCCATAGAGCTGAGATTTGCCCACGTATGACCGTCTTCCCGCAAGTTAACGAGCGTGTCAGCAGGCCAGGCGAAACGGTGGGGTTCTTGTCCCTTTGGCCTCCAGCAGCATAAGAAATTACATACGCACTTTACTTGATAAGAAAACTTACTTTTGATTTTATCAAGGAATTATTTGCCTTCAACAAAAAAAAACAGATTTTTCAAAATAGTTTATAGTCATCGATCGATGGGTTTTTAACGAATTTTTTATTTATTTTTAAATTTCGAAACCAAACGTATCACCAACGGTTTAATTACTATGTTCAAAATGAATTAGCTCATATCCGCGTAGTAAAATAATGTTATCTAGTTTGAAGAGCAAATTTTTTGTTCGTTTTTTACGTATTTTGTACGTGGTAGAGCCATGCTACAGCTATATTAGTAGTATAGTTGTAGCACGAATGGGTCGGCTCGACCGGGGAAGGACCACGCTCTCACAGAATACCAACGTCAAAGAACAGCTTATTACTGCTGTGTTTCGTATGGTGTTTCGTGTAGTGTAGAGAACCGGAGACCCTTTTTACTGGAAACGAGGCATTCCATCTTAGTCCTCACGGGTGGCAACGCATCTGCATTTTGATTCGCAAACGAGGATAAACGTATATGTCTATGGGCCACAGCAGCCACTTACCATCAGGTGGACTGTGTGCTCGTTTATCACCCTATACTAGAAAAAAAATCATTTTATTATGTAAAAACTATGTGAACTATAAAAATGTCAATAAAGTATTATTATTATTTGAGTTATCTATAAAGTTTTCTCATCTGGTTGAGCTGTTTAAATATATTATTATTATTATTATTTTATTACGCGGCTCTTAGATAATTAATTTTTAACATCTTTAATATAATAGATTTCCGCGAAGTAGTAGTAACGATTGATTCTATTAATTATATTTTTATTTTATTATTAGTTACCATAACACTAGGATTTTTTCAATATCGTTGGAGCATTTCATCGAAACCATTTGTTAAAAGAAAGACATTATTCATTGAAAGTATACACATCACATAATTTAAAATAATGCGTGAGTGTCGTGACACACTCGGTTGGAAGTTCTTTGCGTAGTATATTATTATTGATAAACGTGATAAATGTATTACTAGGGTCTATTAAAATGAAGCGTCATTTGAAATTAAATAATATTTTTTTCATGGCAATATAAGAAAAGTGCTAGGGAGATGGATATTATTTTATCTTACTTCCTTATTTCGCCGCCAAGGCCGTCAACACTATGACACAAGGGGTCATGACGAAAAAATCTTACACTTTTTGTCGCCTAGCTCCCATCCGCCAAAACCGTACCATCCGATAAAGAACTTCGTTCCAAAAAACAGTTAAATGTATGGTTTATTAAAATAACAAGTGATAGGATGTGCATCGAACCAGTGACAAGGTTATGACTCAGCGTAATGCTGCAGAGTAAACCACAGCACTGATGATCCTGCCATAACCAACCTTTCATAGAATAAGAGTGACAAACAAGCACACAGTCCACATGATGGTAAGAGGATGCTGTGGCCCATGGACATCTTAATCTATCCTCAATTAAGAACCAAAATGTAGATGTGTTGTCAGCCCTGAAGACCAAGATGGAATGCCCCCTTACCAGTAAAAAAGGGTCCCCAGTCCTCTGCAATCACTATGAAAATAAATAAAAAACTTAAAGCACTATTTTGCTATTTCTCGCTGATATTCTGTGAGAGTGTGGCCCCATGCCGGTCAAGCCGAAACATTCGTGATACAAATATACTACTAATATAGCTGCAGCATGGCTCTACCACGTATAAAATGTTTACATAATGACTAATAAAAAAAATAAGTTTATTATCATTACATCGATCCTGATTTATCTATGCGGAACTTTCACATACAGAAGCATTAAGAAAGATATATTGTTATGTTTTTCTCACAAATTATAGTTTTTATGATCTGTGGTTTCTCTAATACGTTGTAAATTGTATAAACAGCTTCTAGTGTCTATGGTGCGACTGCATTGCAAGCGGAAAGCGGATAGAAAACTTAATAAAACTAGTGGTAAAATTAATAATTTTGTACAACCGACTTCAATATAAATAAAACGAGAATATCATCGATTTAGTCGAAGTCAATTAAATACTCGTTATTAAGGATAACTCATAAATTACTGGTCAGATCTTGATCCAATTTATGTGGGACCGCGTGAGAAACACCAGCTTTGAAATAAAAAAGGAATTATCAAAATCGTCAAAATATAAAATAAGTTAATATACGCAGTAAAATCCGTAAAAACCAGTTTCATTTAAAATTCACATTACACAAAAACTTTGTCATTTTTATATGATTTTCTAAAATAACGCTGCCCGCTGCCGTTTCCGCTCGTTACTAAATTAGGTATATATACGAAATTATGTAATATATAGAGACGTCTTTCTGTATATTTCTTATGTATCTGTCAAAGCTACATTTTGCACTTCTCGTCTTATAAAATAGCAAATTCTGAGACGGTCAGCGACGGGTTAACCGTCTCAGAATACGTCTGATCAAATTAAAACTTTCACGGCAATATCGACCGTATGTCAATACTTGTAACATCGAAAAGACAAATGCTATTCGGTACGTGATGTTAACGACCGTAGGCTTTGTTGTGACGTCATCATTGTCTGGTTCCTTAAAGGAACCGGTCGAGTTCGAAAGCAAATACCGCATCAAGGGTTTCGTACAATTTTGAATTTAATTGAATAGTCTTACTTTTGCTGCTTGTAATGATGACGTGAAACCTATCTATTGACAAGTTATAAAATTAAAAATGTTGTACAATCGACAAATTTATACGGAAGCACCAGCTTTGAAATTAAAAAAAGAATCATCAAAATCGGTTCACCTAGAAAAAAGTTATAAGATAACACAGATAAAAAAGAAAAAAGCACTCGTTTTGAGTACCTCCGCCTTTTTGAAGTCGGTTAAAAAGGAATGTAAAATAGCATAAAATGCTACTGTATTTCTTGTTTTTTTTTTATAGGATGAGAGTGGTTGCTGTGGCCCATAGACATCTACATCGATCTTCGATTACGAATCAAAATGCAGATGCGTTGTCACCCGTGAGGACTAAGATGGAATGCCTCGTTTCCAGTAAAAAGGGTCTCCGGTTCTCTACACTCACCATACGAAATACAGCAGCGTTAAGCTGCTATTTTACGCTGGTATTCTGTGAGAGCTTGGTCCTTCCCGGTTGAGCCGACCCATTGGTGCTACAACCATAATATAGCTGCAGCGTGGCTCTACCACGTATAGAAGTTAACACGTTGTATTAAGTAACAAGAGACTAAGATACATCTAATAGAAACGATGCATTTTATGGAATTTAATTATTAGTAAATAGTCTACCTGCAGCTAATATGCTTGTAATGAGAACGTCAAATCACTCTGTTGAAAAAGAAAATAAAATAGCAACAAAATGCTACTGCATTTCTTGTGATAAATAACAAGCTACTAAGATCCATCTAATAACAACGTTGCATTTTATTTATCTTAATTCTTAAGGCTATATATTCACTAACTATTGAAGCAATATGTACTATGTACTGGAAGTGACTCCAAGACTTTGTTTAGAACAGGCTCATACTTACTTAATCTGTGCCATAAAAAGGTAGTCTAGTGTCTCTTGCCACGCGCCACCACAGATTTTGTTCGCGTTGTCTGTTGTAGTACGTAGTACTTACTTCAATGTCATAAACCAACAGTTGAAGCACAACATGTAGCTCAACATGAACGAACATGTGATACTTTCTTTAACGACATTGTTTGCCTTATGTTTTAACGTTATGTTGCGCATCATCTGGCAACGTCGCGCACTGGGGTAACAAATTGAGAGTGAAGTGTTGAGCGTCAATTCTTGCGCCTAATGAATACAAGGCCTAAGGGTAACAACACTGTTACGTCACAGCCTAAGAATAGTTAGACTGTGGTTACATCGTCGGTTTCTCAAAAATCAAATACGCACTGTGACCACTTACTACCAAGTTGTCATTTTGGTTTTGCTCGTATGTCGCATCAGTTTCGCTTTTTGTACCTACCAAGTTTTTATTAACTCGCTTTCGTATGTCTATTCCGGTCGAATTTAGTAATTGATTTTAAACTAACTTCCCGATGACTCAGAGACTTAAAATTTTAAACATAGCCCATAATCAAATGAAAATGTAAAAATAAGAGAGATTTTATATTTTTAGTCCGTTTTAAAAGAACGTTTAAAAATGTCGTAATTATGATATTAAAAAAAATATACACAAACTTGTTAAAAATAATAAGTTTATGTATATTTTTTTAGTTTTAGCTTTTATTAATGATTCTATACAGTTCTTTGTTTTGCGTTTCCAAAGCAAAGAAGATATCGAAATTATAGATTTTGTGACACAAGGAACATACAACAAAAAATCTTTTATTATATTTTTTTTATAGGAGAGGGGGCAAACGAACATGCGGCTCACCTGATGGTAAGTGACTACCGCCGCCCATGAACAACTGCAACACCAGGGGAACCAGGGGAATTGCAGATGCGTTGCCGGCCTTTTAAAAAGGAGTAGGCTCTTTTCTTGAATGTCCCTAAGTCGTATCGGTTCGGAAAAATCGCTGATGGTAATCGATTCCACAAAGAAGATGTGCGAGGAAGGAAACATCTAAATCGCACAGTGGTGGACCGCCAATCATCCAGATGGTGTGGATGGTATCGGGAGTTCTGCCACGATGTGCGCTCGTGAACTTTGGCGGCTGGGATTAATCCGAACAATTCCTCAGAGCACTCCCCGTGGTAAATGCAAAGGGATGCAACATCTCTTCGCAGCGCCAATGAATCGAGCCGATCGGAAAGGACTCGGTCGTCGACGACTCGAGCCGCTCTGCGCTGGATGCGGTCAAGTGGAAGGAGCTGGGGCTGGAGTGCCCCGGCCCAGAGATGGGAACAGGATTCCATGTGAGGCTGAACCTGCGCCTTATAAAGTTGCAGGCGTTTTGCCGGCTTGAAATACTGTACCGCTCTGCTGAGCACGCCAACCTTTTTAGAGGCCAATTTGGTCTTCTCTTCCAAGTGACCACGAAACTGCACGTCACTCGATATGTCGACGCCGAGGATTCCGATACTGGCTGAGGCAACAAGGAGAGTGCCTTGAAACTGAGGAGATACGACAAAGGGGTTCTTTTAGATATAGAGAACCGGAGACCCTTTTTACTGGAAAAGAGGCATTCTATCTCAGTCCTCACGGCTGACAACGCATCTACATTTTAATTCGCAAACGAAGATAGATGTAGATGTCTATGGGCCACAGCAACCACTTACCATCAATTGGACTGTGTGCTCGTTCGTCATCCTTATTCTAGAAAAAAAAACTTAAATTGTAAGATATTTTAAAAGCATCTACATAATTACAAAAACAGGTCATATTGTGCTTGCGGAAAACAATTTACCGCCCCATTTCATCTTGTGGGTGTATTGATTGACTTCACGTCATCTGCCGATACTACGGGAGGGCTTGAGAATGGGTATCACTCTACGGAAAGCTTCCGGTAGGAAGCTTCACTATCAGATGTCTCACGCATATTATATTGTCCTTATGTTGTCTACTTGACAACTTCCGATTGTTTAACCGGAAGTTGCTAGCTCGGTAGTCGGTTCGTATTAAGTCGCATATATTTCCAAGACATCATTTCACATAACGTTTACACTTAATTACTTATTAGGGATAATTTGACTTATCGCTTTTAAAAAAATCATTTTAGTCCTTAAATTTTCATGTACAATTAAACATAACTATTGCTTAAATATGAATATATTGTAATACGTGATAGAGACATGCTGCAGCTAAATTATAGTTGTAGCACGAATGGGTCGGCTCGACCGGGGAAGGACCACGCTCTAACAGCCAGCGTGTTATAGCAGCCTAATGCTACTATAATGCTATATTTCGTATGGTGAGTGTAGACAACCGGAGAACCTTTTTACTGAAAACGGGGCATTCCATCTTATTCCTTAGGGATGGCAATGCATTTTGCATTTTGGTTCTTAATCGAAAACAGATGTTGATGTCAATGGACCACAGCATCCACTTACCATCAGGTGAACTGTGTACACGTTTGTCATCATAATCCTATAAAAAAAGAAATTAAAATATTTTTTTTCTGATTTATCGAAATCATTGTTAATTTATTTAGAATTCCCTGTCATTCTTTATGGAGTGATTTTCAGCACCCATGGTAACGGAAGAACCCTCTTGAAAAGCTTTTCGTGGGAATGGATCCGGAAAACAAAAAGTTATCGTTTTCTAGCAAAATAAGGAACATACATCTATACGTGGTAGAGCCATGTTGCAGCTATATAAGTAGTATATTTGTAGCACGAATGGGTCGGCTCGACCGAGGAAGGACCACGCTCTCACAGAATACCAGCGTTAAATAACAGCTTAACACTGCTGTGTTTCGTATGGTGAGTGTAGAGAACCGGAGATCCTTTTTACTGGAAAAGAGGCATTCCATCTTAGTCCTCACGGGTGACAACGCATCTGCATTTAGATTCGCAAACGAGGATAGATGTAGATATCTATGAGTCACAGCAAACACTTACCATCAGGTGGACTGTGTGCTCGTTTGTCACCCATTCCTATAAAAAAAATCAGATTTCTACAGACATGTACCCTGAAGTTTGAGGACCTGACATCTATTCCCGACGTATGCCTTCACACTCTCTAATTTGACTTTTTAAATAGCAGGACTTTTATCCTATTTGACTGGTTATAATATGGATAATATGGATATGGATAAAAAGCTTTTCTTTAGCGAGCTATATGATAATATAAATTCAAGACGCGTTGCCTGCAGTAAGCCTAGCGTAAGGCAAAGCAACGGTGAACACGATGTGTGCGGCTTCACTACGTCTAATCTATACAAATAAATAAAATTGAAGTGTCCGTTTTTAATGTCAAAATTACAGCGTTTTACTAAATGCATATGAAAGTATAAACGGTACTTATAACAAAAATACACTTTTTTAAATTTTTGGCTGTCTGTCTGTCTGTTTGTTCCAGCTAATCTCCGAAACGGCTGGACCGATTTTGACAGGACTTACACTGGCAGATAGCTGATGTCATAAGGAGTAACTTAAGCTACTCTTATTATAGAAAAATAATTAGGGTTCCTTGCAATAAAATTAAATCCCTAAATTTCACGCGGGCGCAGTCGCGGGGAACAGCTAGTTTTATGATAAAAGATATTTATTAGAAAACTAGCTGTCCCTCGCGACTTCGCCCGAGTGGAATTTACTACGATTTCATGGGTTTTAATTTTTTGCGCAGAAACCTAATTCTTTTTCTAAAATAAAAGTATCGTAACTTAGTCCTTACAACATCAACTATCTGCCAGTGAAAGTCCCGTCAAAATCGGTCTAGCTGTTTCGGAGATTAGCCGGAACAAACAGACAGACAGACCGACAACAATTTTAAAATTTGTTTTTTTTTTGTTATTAGTACCGTTTATACTTTCATGTGTATTTAACAAAAAGCTGTCATTTTAAAATTACAAACAGACACTTCAATTTTATTTATTTGTGTAGATTAAATTAGAAGTCACAATATTCAAGTTAGTAAAAAGTTCTGAGGATACATAATGCAAAAATTCCATTAAGAAAAGGAAAGAGATTTGTGACATACATAGAACTTAAAAGTGTATGCATATAACTTAGTATTTCTTATAATCTTTTTTTAATTAATTTTGTGTATTAGTTAAAACTTTTAATTAAAAAAATTATTACCTAACATTTTAATGTCTTCGTGAAATTTTATATTATTGTGTGATGTTTTTACGGCGATTCCCTTGTTAAATCCTTAACAAACTCCCTATTTTCATCATCATCATCATCATTATTACAGCCCTTTACAAGTCCACTGCACAGGCCTCCTCGAAGGAATGCCACAAAGCACGGTCCAGAGCCACCTGCACCCATCAACTTCCTGCAGGTCTTACCAGGTCATCACTCCATCTAGTCGCCCTACACTTTGCCTACCGGTACGAGGCTGCCATTAGAGAACCTTTTTCCCCATCGGTTATCGTTTCTCCGAGCTATATAGCCGGCCCATTGCCACTCAACTTACTAATCTGTTGGGCTATGTCGGTCACTCTGGCTCTACTGCGGATATCCTCATTTGTAAATTTATCACACAGAGAAACCCCGAGCATAGTCCTCTCCATAGCTCGCTGAGAGATCTTGAGCTTCCTTATATGGCCGGCAGTGAAGTACCACGTCTCAGATCCACAAGTCATCACTGGCACCACGCACTGATTGTACACTCTCGTTCTCAAGTTTTGAGGTATACCTGACGTGAATATGTGTTGTGATTTTCCGAACGCTGCCCAGGCGAGTTGAATCCGTCGATCTGTCCTTATTTTAAACGACTTCAAAAAAGGAGGAGGTTCTCAATTCATCGGAATCTTTTTTTTTATGTATGTTTACCGATTACTCGAAGACGCCTGAACCGATTTGAAAAAATCTGTTTTTGTTTCCCATGTGGTTATATTTAAATTTTATCGAAATCGGTCGGGAGGGTTTTATAAATTTACGGTTGTACAATTTTTTTTAATTTTACCACTTGTGTCCTGTGAAATCGAAATACAGAGCTAGATGTTTTTGCTAGGATCAAGGAATACGAATAGTGTAGAACTATTGGCAACGCTTTTTAAGCTTTCGTTAAGTTGCAGAGGTCTCGTTTAATGAAGTCAACGCTCCGTCCCCCTCGTGCTCTGTTCCAAAATCCCGAAATCTTTCAGCTCGAGTTACAAAACCGCTTTCAGTGCCTAGAAGACTGCAATGAAGTGGACGATTTGAATGACAAGCTTGTGGAAACTGTCCATGCGGTCGGAGCTAAGTTCTGCAAGACCCGCCGCAGAAGAACACAAAAGCTCTCCGATTACACTCTTAATCTCATGGTTGTTAGACGGGAGATGAAGCTGCATTCTTCAACAGATTTGACAACATACAGACAACTAAACAGACGGATCTCCAAATGCATGCGGCGGGACTTGCGCAACTTCAATACAGCTTGTATTGAAGAAGCGATCGATCGGAACCAAGGCTCCAAAGTCTTTGCCAGAGATCTGTCTGCCAGAAAGAGCCAATACTGTCAAGGCTGAAGACCGAGTGTGGCAGCATCGTTTCCGGGACACCCGAGATTTTGAGTGAGATTGAGAGGTTCTATGGACAGCTGTACACGTCATCGTCGGAGCCACACGCAAGTTTGAGTAACGATCCAAGAGCGAGTCTTATCTGACACTATTCCGAAGATATCCCGGACGTCAGTCTGAGCGAGATTAGAATGGCTCTCCAGCACCTTAAAAACGGCAAGGCGCCAGGCGAGGATGGAATTACAGCGGAGCTTTTGAAATCGGGTGGAAAACCGGTACTTGAAGTCCTTCAGAAGCTCTTTAATTCCGTCCTCCATGGTGGCACTACTCCGGAGGCGTGGAGCAGAAGTACGGTGGTCTTGTTCTTCAAGAAAGGCGACAACGCTCTCTTGAAGAACTACAGACCGATTTACCTTCTGAGCCGCGTCTACGTGCTGTTTTCGAGAGTCATTACGAATCGTCTCGCACGCAGACTTGACGACTTCCAGCCTCCCGAACAAGCCGGTTTCCGAAAAGGCTTTAGTACCATGGACCACATACATACCCTGCGGCAGATTGTACAGAAGACAGAGGAGTATAATCTGCCACTTTGCCTTGCGTTTGTGGACTATGAGAAAGCCTTTGATTCCGTCGAAATTTGGGCGGTGCTGCAGTCCCTTCAGCGGTGCCAAGTTGACTGTCGGTATATCGAAGTGCTGAAGTGTATGTACAGTAGAGCTACGATGGCTATCCAAGTACAGAATCAGAGTACCAAACCTATCCAACTGCGGAGAGGTGTAAGACAGGGTGACGTTATATCCCCGAAACTCTTCACCGCTGCATTGGAAAACGTTTTCAAGCTACGGGACTGGAAAGGATACGGTATTAACATCAATGGCGAGTACATCACGCAACTTCGATTTGCTGACGATATAGTCCTTATGGGAGAATCGCTGGAGGAACTAAGCACTATGCTCAATGACCTCAATAGTGTCTCCCAACGGATAGGTCTTAAGATGAACGTGGACAATACAAAAATTATGTTTAACGTACATGTCACACTTAGGCCGGTAGTTGTTGGGAGCACTAAGCTCGAAGTTGTTGACGAGTATGTTTACCTGGGACAAATAGTCCGACTACGTAAGTCTAACTTCGACCGAGAGGTCAATCGACGGATTCAACTCGGCTGGGCAGCGTTCGGGAAACTACCACACATCTTCTCGTTAGACATACCTCAAAACCTGAAAACGAAATTGTACAACCAGTGCGTGTTGCCAGTGATGACTTACGGATCTGAGACGTGGTTCTTCACTACTGGCCGTATAAGGAAGCTTAAGGTCGCTCAGCGAGCTATGGAGAGGGCAATGCTCGGGGTGTCTCTGCGTGATAAACTCAGAAATGAGGTTATCCGCAGTAGAACCAGAGTATCCGACATAGCCCAATGGGTTGGTAAGTTGAAGTGGCAATGAGCCGGCCATATAGCTCGAAGAACCGACAACCGATGGGGAAAAAAGGTTCTCTAATGGCAGCCTCATACCGGTAGGCAAAGTGTAGGGCGACTCCCCACTAGATGGAGTGACGACCTGGTGAGATATGCAGCAAGTCGATGGATACAGGTGGCTCAGGACCGTGCTTTGTGGCATTCCTTGGGGGAGGCCTATGTTCAGCAGTGGACTTGTGAAGGGCTGTAATGATGATGATGATTAGCAACGCATTTAACATTACTCGTATACCCATTAACTATTCCACTTTACTTGAAAACACTTATTTTGAAGCGGTTTCCAAACCTGTTGAAGGGTTGATTTGAACCGGCAGGTGTTTCGTTACCTTTGGTCAACATTTATTAATGTTATGATTGTGCAAAATTATGTATTTATTATGGTAATAATTTATCAATTGCTACACACTTTATGTCAAGGTTTAAAACCCTCTCTAACAACTCATTTGGTTATTACAATCGATCCTCCCCAGCTTCGCACGGGAGATTTTTGGATCTCGTACAAATACACACAAAATTGATCGATCCTTTTTGGAATTTCAGCGAGACGAACGGACAGCAATTGATTTATATATATATATATAGATAAATTTAAATACAAAATTACATTAATTATGTTTTAAAATAAATTACAAATAAATGCCCCGCAATTTAGTATGTACATCTAAACCTAAAGTTTATGGATATTAAAATTCTAATTCCATTTACACGATAACAAGGTACGTACGTGATTATATATAAGTGTGTAGGTATATCAAGGTAACGGATGTAGTTTGCGCAAATTTATCGTTTTGTTTGTTACACAACCGAACCCGACGGTTAAACGGATCTGATGTAATTTAACACGCAAGTAATTTTCGTCATGGGTCAATAGTTGCGTTAGTTCATTAATTACTGTAACGTTTTATTTTAAATATATGTCTGAAGTGGGACTATTTCTGCATACATTTTGTATTTTCTGTATTTCTTTGTGAGAAGATTGGATTACTTATATTATTACTACCTGCGTAAAGACTATTAAATTATGTGGAAATTATTTGCTTCTGTTTAGTTTTTTTGAAGTCAGGTTTATCTTTTATTAGTTTAATTATTTTATATTTCTTTTTGCCATCAATAGCTATCCGCCCCGGCTTCGCACGAAATGCGCTACTCTATGTCTTTGCGCATGCGCGGGAGATAGTAGAGTCGCGTATGCGCGAAAACTTTAATATAAAAATTTTATATAAAATACTCTTATTTCAATGTAAACAAATATATTTCTAAATAAAATGTAATAATAATTATCTTATGGAATTCACAAATATTCAATTTGGATTGCAGTACAGTTCAGTTGAACATAATCAATGTTCGGAATGCGAAATCTAGTGCGTAGTACATATATATCGATGTTTATCACCCTTATTCCATATAAAAAAAAGAATTGAGTTTCTAGTAGTTTCTTAATTTTTTGAAGTCAGTTAATAAAGCAATTACTATAATTTAAAAGATTATTTTTAGTGTAGGTACAATTATCTACAGTGTACAATGTGCCCGTTTCCACTGTTTCCGTTCGAATTCGACTTCAAATTCGCCGTAATGGCGTCGCACGCTAGGCGCTAGCCGACCAGGCGCTCGCACATCGCCGGTCGCCGCCGTACACATGCGTGCGCGCATCCGGTCTTCACATTGTGTTGTGGTGCAGTGCCTCGAAACTACTTCACAATAGTTCCTGGAACTTGAGGCATTATAACAACTTTTAATTAATTTTTTGACTGTGTTTAATTAATTAATTACGCAATTTGGATGTTTTTAATTGTGAATAATAATTTTCTTTTCATGTGGTATGATAAAGTAACGTGATACAAAACTACTTAACAACAGTTTGAACTTTTACGTAAATTTGTGACTGTGTTTAATCAACTATTTGTGCAATTTGTAAAGGAACTATATTATAGCTACATGTGTTGTGATGTATATATAAATGAATTGATGCAGTGAAATTATTAATTTTTAATAAAATGGTGGAATTTGGTCTGGAAAATGTTAGTAAATGGACTTTAATTAATTTAAATCATAATTTAATTTATACTTGCGATTGTTACTATATGGTGAAACTCCAGCCATTTGGAAACATAGTAAGGAATTTTTCAGAACATTTGGTAAAACACCTTACTACTCGTAGTTTCACAATATTTAAAATTTTTAATAACTAGAACTACATTTCTAAATAATGTGAAAACAGTGCAAGTGTAATCCAAATGCCAAAAATTAAGCTGGAGTTTCACCAAATAACAAAAATCGCAAGTATAAATTAAATTATACACATTTTTTTTTTAAATTTCAATGTTGTGTTAAAAATAATATATTTATTTTAAATTTCGGTACGTCATAAAACGAGTAATAAGTAATCAAGGAACAGTAAATCACCATTTTAAAATTTAAAAGTAAAAATCATTTTTAAAAGGAGGCAAAAGAAGTAAAAAAAACGTAGGCAAAAGTCCGTACAATCCACCTGATGTCATATAGATTTTTTTTATAGGATAAGGGTGACAAACGAGCACACAGTCCACCTGATGGTAAATGGTTGCTGCGGCCCATAGACATCCACATCTATCCTCTATTACAAATCAAAATGTAGATGCGTTGTCATCCGTGAGGACTAAGATGGAATGCCTCATTTCCAGTAAAAAGGGCCTCCGGCCACCTGCACTCACGAAGCGAAACGCAGAGGTAAACCTCTACTTCACGCTGGTTTTCTGTGAGGTCGTAAAACCACCCCGGTTCGAGCCAGCCCATCCGTGCGACAGCAAAAGCTGCCGCATGGCTCTACCACTGTTAAGTTGGTTAAGATGTTTTGGCCCATTGACATCTACATCTATTCTCGATAAACATTCAAAATGCAGATGCGGTGTTATCCCCAAGGACTAAGATTCATATCTCACCACCAGTAAAAAGGGCCACTGGTTCTCTTCACTCGCCATACGAGACCCAGCAGTGTTTTGCTGCTATTTTAGACTCATACTCGTCAGTAGCCAAGCTCTATTTATTATATCTAAGTGATTTTTATTAACTAAAAGTAAATAATAATATAACGTAGCGGCCCGAACTATAGACTATGGAGTGATGACCCGGTAAAACATACAGGAAGTCGATGGCAGGTGGCTCAGGACTGTGTTTTAGGGAATTCCTAGGAGATTTTATATTCAGCTGTGGACCTGTGAAGGGCTGCAATAATGATGTCGATGATTATGATGATAATGAACGGTAATAATATATTTACAATCGAACACAAGTATTCTCATTTCCTGATTATGGAACCAGAAAAATTAGCGACGCTGCTACAGTCCTTATTAATAGATTAATCGTTATCTCGCAGCAATTAAGTGCCTAAATTTGCGATATTTAATTCAGGGACACTGACGAGATCGAACACGTATTGAAAAAGTTAAAGTCATTCAATAAATAAAAAGTTGAGCCTAAATGGAGTAGAAGAGTATAATTATCGGCATTTTTTAAATTCATTGAACTTTTTTAAGATTGTGTTGAAACTCTACTGGTAATATATATATATATATATATATATATATATATATATATATATATATATATATATATATATATATATATATATATATATATTAATTTGACACTTAAATATATTTTATTTCATCTAATGAATGTTTTTTTGTTTGTTCCGTATTCGGAGGGACGACAGATAAATGAGTTGATGTGCGCGCCCGCGCTGGTTTTTGACAAAAAAGGCATTCCTACACATGCCGGGCACAGCAATTAATTAATATAAACGTTAACAAATTAAGTTTGTATTTATTCCAATTGAATTTCGGATTATTTACAGAAAAAGGGGTATTGTTTACATAATTATTGACGTTGTTTTCTTTTTTTTTTATAACTTTTACAGCTTTGTCCATTCCCGCCAGCAATTCTTCGCAATAGGCCATTGTGTCTACGGTTCCCACAAAACGCTGGCGTAACAGTACTTTTGTATTTCAACGCTTCTTTCACGTCCTCGTTTGCTCTCCAGCACAGCGATAGATTTGAATTTAGAATGTCTCAGTTTCTATTCTCATGCCATAAATGGGGTTTTCCTTAGAATTATCATTTTCTAAGATTTTCAACGAATCGAAAAGACGATACAAATTGATTTGACGAAACAAATGTATTAACAGCGTGTAGTGGGTGTAAAAATATTCACTACCGTGTTATAAGAGGTGACACAGGGAACCTGAACCAAGCAATGGCTACAGTAGCAATTTCCTTGAAACAGCTAAAAAAAAAAAACTGCGGTTGCCAACCCGCTTGCAACTTTGGCAAATATTAACCCTAAGAGGCAATCTATGGGAGAAGTCTTTGTAAGCAATGGACTTTTGATAGGCTGTAGTAGTAATGGGTATTAGTATAAAAACAGCAGTGCACACATTGAGCGACCAAGCTGCACTATGTTGATCGACGCACAGTGCACACCTTTCAATTAATTTTCCTAACCTTATTATATTTTTCTCAACTTATACGGATTCTTACAGTTTCTAACAATAAAGATGATGCTTATTATATTACCATGAAAATAATACGGTTGTGTTGAAAAATAAAGAGATAAAATAGTCATCTATAAAAACGTTGTCGAAACAATTTATTTCAAAGCCGTATTGTTTATTTATGGAGCCGTGGTAGCTCAGGTGGTTAGCGCTCGCTGTAAGCTTCACAGTACGCGAGCAACCCGGGTTCGATCCCCGCCGGCACCAATGAAATTGTTAATTGCAATTTTAAATGCTGATTTACCACTTGCTCGGCGGTGAAGGAAAACATCGTGAAGAAACCTGCATGTTTGAGAAATCTGCATGTGCCCAGCTGTGGGACGTAAATAGGCTGCAACTTTACTTTACTTTTGTTTATTTATAACAATGAAAAGTTCAGAAGGTATAATTGCTAGTTATTAAAATATTTCCTTTTTTTTCGCAGAACCAGCAAGCTGGCACATCAGGCGACTTCCGACAGTATCACGATCAAAACTACGGTTACACGATGCACCAAAATCAAAACCAAGGTGCTATAGCGAGGAACATTCAAAATTATGACTCGCCCAAACCGCCTATACCAGCCAAAAATTATGGCGCCAAAACTGACGTGCAAAACAATTCACATCATATAACAGTGACCGTTGAAACTGGCAAAGATAACACAAGAGATGCTCCTAAAAGTACTAAATCTGTAAGTAAAACCTATCACACACTGAAAGATATGATATCTAGTAGATTTAAAAGCAAAGATAGTAATGATAACGAAAAGACTGAAGAACCTAGCCTAAATAATATTGAAGAAAGGAAAAGGCCTGAGCAAGAGCAAGTGACGCCGAGGGAAACACCAACAAGGAAAGTGGAGCAAGGTATTTACGGAAGGCCTATGCCGCCGGCAAGGCCGGATATGCAGTACTCGCATGGTATGGCCAATAATATGGCTTTTCCTAGTCCGTCGCCACACAGGTAAGAATTTAATAATCCTTAAAATGTTGCAAAAATTTATTACAAAATATAAAAAATCCTAAATTTTCTAATTTATTCATAATGGAATGGACTGTTATTTTCACGCTAAGAAAATTATGCCCTGCTATTAAACTTGAATTCATTAACGTGATATATTTTATTAAAGCAGCATTCTTTTTTGATTTATAAAATCCAATGACAAAAAAGTCTAAGAAATATTAATAATGTTTTTGTTTAGATTTAAGGTACATTGATTTTAAAATTCACTACCGCCGCTCTACTTCCAAATATCTTCTCATTACAGACAGTTGATGCAGCAGCAAATAGTTCAACAACAGATGATGTTAAATCAACAAGCAAGATCACAGGAGATGCTTGCGTCTACACCTCACTCACGTCCACAAGCACTAGGTGCTGATGCCTTGTACCAACAATATGGTCCTCCGGGTAGACGAAGTGCAGTCTATCAGCGAGATATGGATGTGAGATCTATGACTAACTTCACTTCGCTCAAAACTGGACCACAAAATCAGGTAGGATAACCGCTTGCTCATTACATTTTTAAAATAATTCAAAGGTCTAAGACAATGTCATGGTGGTAAATTTTATTCAAATATAATGTTTCAGTAAAATATTGTATGTTTTTATCTTCTTAATATTCATTACTAGCTTTTGTCCGTGGCTTCGTTCGCGTGAAGGTTGGAAAACGACAGCATTTACAATAATCACAGATATTGTGTAATTTTAAGATCCAAGAGACAGAACAAACTCATTTTTACATTTATAATATTATTAGCGATTAATAATTGATGCCTGAATCTTACTAAGTAACGTTCTTGGTAAAAATATTGTAGACTAATAAAAAAAGCAATAAATATTTTCAGTTCTATTTACAAGTCGTCATCAGAAAAACTAGTTGAAATTTACAGCAATAAGTTCAATTGCAACCTTTCTTACTCGACCCCGTCCTATTCTCACTGCAATCACCGCCTGCAACACAAAGAACAATGACTCCCAACAATTAAACTACTCTTCCCACGGAATGTGCCGCAATTATATCAACAAGTACTTGATTTTACAAGACGAAAACATCAATATTCTTATTAAGATTATTTAATTTATTTTTTTTAATTAATAATTTATTTATTTTAATTAATTTATTAGATCTTTGATAACACTAGGGAAAGCTACAAGTATCAAATCTAGTAAGAAATATTTGCATTTGAACTATTATTAATCATAATCTAGCTACACCATATCCATTATCTTAGTTTCTTTTCCGCTAATACGAATAATTATACTCTTTTATGCATCAATTATTCGATTATGGTTACAACAAAACAATTATGTAAGTCCATTATGATTTTAAATAACATTGTCATGGCATCTAGTACTTAATTTGTTTTAAATTTTTGGATATTAACGTAACATTATTGCTTATTTATTTTGAATATGTAAAATTCTATATAAGTTCTTCTCATTTTTCTATGGATAATATATATTTACATATTTATAAAATAAATAATAATATATAATTTCTTTCAATTTTACTATATTTCAGTTCGACAACTCACATTCAAGACCTGACCTTAGAAGTCCGCAACAATTAGAGAGAGAGGTTATAAGACAAAGAGGTTTAGCAGAAGGAAGGCGGGCTACTTCCCATCCGCACCTACTTGATGAGCCGCCACAGCGACCAGAAGTAAATACTTCTCTAATCCATGAAAGGTCTAGAAGAAACTCACATGGAAACCTGTTAGAAGGATTACCAATTGAAAGTAGTCCACAAAGAAATAATATTGAAGAAAGAGAATCAGATGATGGTGGATTTAGATTACGTTTAGCAGCACAAGGAAGATCAAGCTTCGAAGAACGAATTCGGACAAGCGGAAGATCCATAGAGTCAAATAGACAAGAAAGATTGCAGGACAATATTTACAGGCGGACACCTGAAAGCAATAGAGAATCCCGAAGAACGCCAGATTCTGTTGCAAACAGATATAAAGAAGAAACGACAAACTTTCAGAGCCAAGATAGAAATGATGAAAGTGCAAGTCAAAAGTCCGCTGATAGTGTTTACAATTCCAGTGGAAAACCTGAAAATTATCACCCACAGCCATCTTCTTCCAGACAAACACCAAATCGAATAGAAGATTTGAAAGCTCACGGAAAGAAGGCAGCAAATGGCTCTGGAGCTGGTTCTGGTTAGTAAATTCAAAATTATTTTTTAACATTTTATCGAACTGAATTGTTATTTTTTTTTTTTTCATAAATACAGGGATGTGCTTTGGATTCATAATTTACTCAGAAAGTCCTAAATTTTATTTTATTTAGTGTATGTGGTTATGATGTGTATGTTAATAATCATTAGCCAATCAAATTAATCGTTTTGCCACAGGGGTGTAGTAGAATGACTTGTACATTTCTGGATTATATGGTGCTTCTACAAGAACTGCCATAAAACCATTTTATATTTATAAGTAAATAGGATATATCATTATTTTAGATTGCGACAAGAACGGAGGCCAGTCATCAAACGTAGACTCCGGTAGGGGCAGCGTAGCCTATTCAAGTGGCCGAAGACCAGAAGCCAGTCCTCATGATACATCAGCAGACTCAGATCCTGTGGCTCATTCGAGAAATCAACCTCAACCTGGCACAAGTCAGCAGCCAGCAGGGCCAAGTATGTCGTTAATTCTCAAGAAGTCTAAAACTACTAAAAACTACACCTAAAGATAAGAAAAACTGTCTTAAAATTTCCGGTTCACGTTTTGATAGTACAATCTCTTCATATGCTAACATTTTAATAATAAAACGTTTTTTTTCTACATTTTATCTCATTTATTATTCAGGTGGCGAAAATGAATGGGCAGATCTTGTGGAATGCGAACTACGTCAGATTTTAGAACCGAAGTTGTCTGCACTTCGCTTGGATTCTTCAGTCAGTTCAGATGGTTCTGTGACACCTCCTTTGCCGCCCCTCTCTCCTTCATCTGATCTACATAAACGAAATAGGTATTAATGTCTTTATATACTACTAAGATAGCATTCCTTTTATTTACTATCGTTTTTATTTTTTCTACTAATATATAAAACCCCTCATTGATGTTTAATGTAATCGCACTCAGCTTGCTTACGTACTTAAATTTGAAAAAAAGATCTTGTTCACTGAACTATCATGACTTAGATAGGGAATAATTATAAATGTTACTAAAATCAACAATTCTGTGGACATAAGTAAAGGGAAAGATTCAATTGATAACAAAACTATGTGCCAGTATTGTTTAGCTCTATACTTGATTGTGATTTCAGCCTACCAGGCAGGTCATCAGAGTACCCTGAAGAGAGAAGACGGAGTCGTGAGTCTCCGCGATGGCATTCACACAAGAAGCACTCCTCAAAACGAGAACACCATTACAAGAAACATTGTAAGTTGCATAAATTAATTTTATAAACATGAAACGCTCCAAATTTATTGTTTACTAGCTGGCCAGGCAAACGTTGTACTGCCCTTAGCAGCGAACCTCTATACTATAAAAATACTTAAATTCGCAATAAAAAATACTGAGGGTCACTTATCGGGATAAAAACTATCCTATTTCTCAAGTTGGACCAAACTACACACAGCGTGCACAAATTTCATTGAAATAATTTCAGTGATTTAGGAATTTATCGCGGACAAACAATGTGACACGTAATTTATATATATAAAGATAATGCATATTTCAAGTCTAGCCGTTTGTATGTATTCTAACGATTTAAATTTACAAAGTCGCGTTGTTTAAGGAGACTTTACATTGGAGGTACGAATACACTACCCACATGATGGTAAAGGATGCTGTGATCCATTGTTACATACATCTATCCTCGATTAAGAATCGAAATGCGATGCTTTGTCACCCTAGAGGACTATGAATTACCTCGGTACATATACCAGAGGTCACCGATTCTCGTCACACACCATACGAAAAACCTGGTGTGTAACGCAACCTATCGCTTTCTGGTACGAGACTGCCACTCAAGAACCTCCCATCGGTTATCAGTTTCTTCGAGCTAGATGGCCGGTCCATCGAGCGACATGGACGTTTCACATGACTTTTGTCTTTTCCGTGTGCATTTTATGACCCATGGGTTTGGCAAGTTAAATATATTGTAATTTCGAAAGGTTTTCAATGAATAGTGGACGTGTTATTGGTACTAGAAATTTAATTATACCACTTAAGCTTATTCTGTCTCTATCTATTTCCTCTTCTTTCGGAATTTCTATTTTATTTAATTCGTACGTCTCATCAACACGCTTTCAAAGAATTCCTTCGATCTCCTTAAACTCAAAACTTCATTCAGAATACAGCCATTCTGGTCTCGTATAGCATTCATTCTAGGCTGTTTTGAATGTCCCCTGGCAGTTCTTACGAGTTTCCAGAACAGTTTAATATTTTTCTGGAAATTATTCGATATTCTTCTATCACTCTTATTCGTTCTTTCTTGCTTTTCCCTTTCAACTACTTCTTTTATTCTCTTATTTAGATGTCTAAAGACTGTCTTTTTTCTTTCAATATCATCATTCATACCGCTAGAATTACTAGCCTTGGTTGCTAGTAAATCTAGCCATGCTTTTTTCTTTTATTCAACTTCCATCCATACCTCATCATCCCACCATAACGTGTTATTTTTTCTTTCATTCGTTCTCTTACTTACACCACACACTTCGGTAGCTGCATCCACCAAACCTTTCTTGACATTATACCACACAGTCTCCAAGTCTAGATTATTCATACACAATTCATCCATACCACTTATATTTTCTCTCAGTCTACATACATATGAACTTCTCTTTCACACCTTCATCTTGTGACCTCTCTGTTCTTATATTATGTAACGCAGTGGTAGACACAGGTGTCCGATGCCACCAACGTCATAATAGAGCAATCATTCGGCATAAGACCAAGTAGTGATCCGTCCCTACGTTGGACCCCCGGTAAGCCCTTGTATCTACCACCGCGCTCCTCATTCTTTCATCCACAATTATGAAATCTATCATACTTCTATCATCACCTCTTTCCCATGTATACATGTACAATACATGCACAATATATCATCTTCTTATGACGAAAGGAAGTGTTCGTCACAAAAAGATCCTTTTCCACACATACGGTGAGGAGGCTTTCACAATTCTAATTTAAACTTTCATCACCAAACGTTCCCAATATCCTTTCATAACCAAGCCTCTTCACCCCAACCCTTCCATTAAAATCTCCTATTATAACAATATTTTCATTACCCTTACATTTCATTAGCACCATCCTTACTAAATCCCAAATCTTAGACTGGACTTAGACATGTCTGGGGCTTAGACCCCTAGAACAAACAACTTTTTTAAGCCTAATTTTATTCGTATCCATAGCAATCTCGGGCTTACACATTCATACTCTTTCACACAATGACCCATTCTTTCTGAAATGATGATACCGACTCCCTGGCATGCCCGCTCAGTCTCGTCTACACCAGACCAGTACGCGGTATACATGCCATGTGTAGTGGCATCCTTTCCCTTCCGTTTCATCTCATTTACACATAACACGTCTATTCCTCTATCATACATCATATCGCCTACTTCATCCATCTTATCATTCATTGCTCCAAATACATTCAACGTAACCAGACGGGCGTCCGCAATCCACTTTTCGCCCCTCCGGGGGACAGAACGTGACGGGTGGCGAACCTCGTCACCGGTTTTCCTCCCGGAGATTCTTCGCACGCCTGCCTCATGAATGGGGCGCCGGGAACTCGGGGTCATTTCTTCATTCTTGTTTAACAATTATTTATTTTCGATTTTACTTCACAGCATTTTAGCTACATAGTAATTCAATATTTGTGTCATTTCTTTCACGTACACGATTCGCGTACATACATGATCAAGACAATGACAAATATCACTTCATTCAGCTTTTACATATATAGCATTTCAACTTATATAGTTTGTTATTTATATGTACCATAACTTTCACGCACACGGCTCGCGTATATACATGATCAAGATTATGGACAATATTCCTACAGAATTCTAGATAAATTCTCATTTTACTCAATAACAATAGTTAGAACTCAATCAGAGTTTTATAGAATCCGAACTGATTTTAAAGATTAATTGTTTTTTTTTTATAAAATTAGGGTGACAAACGAGCACACAGTCCACCTGATGGTAAGTGGTTGCTGCGGCCCATACACATCTACATCTATCGTCGATTACGAATCAAAATGCAGATGCGTTGTCACCCGTGAAGTAGTCTTCAGATGGAATGCCTCGTTTCCAGTAAAAAAGGGTCTCCGGTTCTCTACACCCACCATACGAAACACAGTAGAGTTATGCTGCTATTTTACGCTGGTATTCTGTGAGAGCGTGGTCCTTCCGCGGTCGAGCCGACCCATTCGTGCTACAACTACACTACTAATATAGCTGCAGCATGGCCCTACCATGTAATAAAAAGGTTAGTTAGTAGGTTTTCCAAACTCTCAGCTGATGATACCGATTGTATGTGGATATGCTAACTTCCGATAATTTTTCTTTACATATGCCACACTTTCTACTTATATTTCTATGAATATTTTTCATTCATAACGATACATTATTGTATGTATTGTATATATGTCAAAAATTATGTCATTTTTTGACATCTCAGTGGCCTCTTCTTGTATTCATATTTATTTATTTTCTGCCGACTTCCAAAAAGGAGACGGTACTCAATTCGAGTGTATGTTTTTTTTGTTTTTTTTTTTTATGTGTGTTACCTCATAACTTTGTACTGGGCGAACCGATTTCGATGATTCTTTTTTTATATGAAAGCTGATAGTTCTCGTGTGGTCCCATATGAATTTGATCAAGGTCAGACCAATGGTTATTGAGTTATTCTCAAATAACCTATATTGAAGTCGGCTGTACAAAATTTTTAATTTTAAATTATTCCTCACATCCGATATTGTGTCCATTACGTTTTATTATTATTTTTTGTCAATCGTTTCATTTTATTATTTAATTTAGTAATGTTTATATTTTAATTCCCTCCTTTTAACTAGGCCCGGCAGTGCGCGTGTATTGTAGCAGCGCACCGCTTGGCAGGGTCGCCATGTAATATAGCAAAAGGTGTTATTGAGAAGAGGCGTGTTGTTCGTACTAAAACTTTAATTATACTATTTAAGCTTATTCTACCTTAACACTAATATATACTGTCGTGGGGGCTACATTACAACATTTAAATAATTTTATTAGATCAAACATGGTTCAAAATTATCGAAGCTTAGCACGCGGGTTGACAACCGCAGTTATATTTTCTAGTTGTTATTACGAAGACAGTTTAACAGTGGTAGAGCCACGCGGCAGCTTTTGCTGTCGCACGGATGGGCCGGCTCGAACCGGGGTGGTACCACGACCTCACAGAAAACCAGCGTGAAGTAGAGGTTTACCTCTGCGTTTCGCTTGGTGAGTGCAGGTGGCCGGATGCCCTTTTAACTGGAAATGAGGCATTCCATCTTAGTCCTCACGGGTGACAACGCATCTACATTTTGATTTGTAATAGAGGATAGATGTAGATGTCTATGGGCCGCAGAAACCACTTACCATCAGGTGGACTGTGTGCTCGTTTGTCACCCTTATCCTATAAAAAAAAGAAAATTTCTGCGTGTAAGAGGAATGCTGCACTTATACATGGTTGCAGCACGAATAGGTCGACTAGATCTGGGTAGGACCGACTACACTCGCATAAAATACCAGTATAAAATAGCAGTTTAATGCTGCTGTGTTTCGTATAGTGAGTGTAGAGATCGGACACCTTTTATACTGGAAACGAGGTATTGCATCTTAGCCCTCAGGGGTGGCAACGCGTCTGCATTTTGATTCTGAAACGAGCGATGTCTATGGGCCACAGTAACTACTTACCATTGGGAGAACTGTGTGCTTGTTTGTCTCTGTTATTTTATTTTAAAAAAATAGACGCTTGTTTGTTGTATCTCCTGGTTTGTTTCACTCCGTCGTCTCTTACGACTCTCACGTAACGATATCACTCACTCTCTCTTATTGCGCAGTGACTCCGAACTAGATCTTGACTTCCGACACGAGAACACTCCACTTCTCCCTGTCCTGCACAAGCTCTCGCCAGTTGTATTCAGCTTGAAGCGCACGCAGGTCAGCTTCCACCAGGTTACGTCAGCGATATTTAATCTGCTCTTTTTGCACTTCAATCTTGATTTGACCCATTGACCGAGCCACCGGAGCCGATAAGTTTTTTTGTAATGGATATTTTTACAGACATTTTAAGGTTAGATTTTCAGTTGTATTGTAATTTAATATACTTCATTTGCAGTATTTGGGCTGGACACAACGGACGTGACGTCAACGACGACGCGCAGCCTGGACCTGTCGTCGCTGCTGGGCGCGCGCTCCGACAGCGACGCGTCGGGCGGCGACGCGCGCGCCATCCGGCGGCAGCTGCGCGGGCTCGAGAACATGTACGCCGAGGTGCTGCAGCTGCTGGGCGTGCGCCGCCCCGCGCCCGCGCACCCGCACCCGCCCCCGCACACGCCCGCCTGGGACGCACGGTGAGTGTGTTAGTGTGTTAGTGTGTTAGTGTGGCGCCACGAGAACATGTACGCCGAGGTGCTGCAGCTGCTGGGCGTGCGCCGCCCCGCGCCCGCGCACCCGCCCCCGCACACGCCCGCCTGGGACGCACGGTGAGTGTGTTAGTGTGTTAGTGTGGCGCCACGAGAACATGTACGCCGAGGTGCTGCAGCTGCTGGGCGTGCGCCGCCCCGCGCCCGCGCACCCGCACCCGCCCCCGCACACGCCCGCCTGGGACGCACGGTGAGTGTGTTAGTGTGTTAGTGTGTTAGTGTGGCGCCACGAGAACATGTACGCCGAGGTGCTGCAGCTGCTGGGCGTGCGCCGCCCCGCGCCCGCGCACCCGCCCCCGCACACGCCCGCCTGGGACGCACGGTGAGTGTGTTAGTGTGTTAGTGTGGCGCCACGAGAACATGTACGCCGAGGTGCTGCAGCTGCTGGGCGTGCGCCGCCCCGCGCCCGCGCACCCGCACCCGCCCCCGCACACGCCCGCCTGGGACGCACGGTGAGTGTGTTAGTGTGTTAGTGTGTTAGTGTGGCGCCACGAGAACATGTACGCCGAGGTGCTGCAGCTGCTGGGCGTGCGCCGCCCCGCGCCCGCGCACCCGCCCCCGCACACGCCCGCCTGGGACGCACGGTGAGTGTGTTAGTGTGTTAGTGTGGCGCCACGAGAACATGTACGCCGAGGTGCTGCAGCTGCTGGGCGTGCGCCGCCCCGCGCCCGCGCACCCGCACCCGCCCCCGCACACGCCCGCCTGGGACGCACGGTGAGTGTGTTAGTGTGTTAGTGTGTTAGTGTGGCGCCACGAGAACATGTACGCCGAGGTGCTGCAGCTGCTGGGCGTGCGCCGCCCCGCGCCCGCGCACCCGCACCCGCCCCCGCACACGCCCGCCTGGGACGCACGGTGAGTGTGTTAGTGTGTTAGTGTGGCGCCACGAGAACATGTACGCCGAGGTGCTGCAGCTGCTGGGCGTGCGCCGCCCCGCGCCCGCGCACCCGCACCCGCCCCCGCACACGCCCGCCTGGGACGCACGGTGAGTGTGTTAGTGTGTTAGTGTGTTAGTGTGGCGCCACGAGAACATGTACGCCGAGGTGCTGCAGCTGCTGGGCGTGCGCCGCCCCGCGCCCGCGCACCCGCACCCGCCCCCGCACACGCCCGCCTGGGACGCACGGTGAGTGTGTTAGTGTGTTAGTGTGTTAGTGTGGCGCCACGAGAACATGTACGCCGAGGTGCTGCAGCTGCTGGGCGTGCGCCGCCCCGCGCCCGCGCACCCGCCCCCGCACACGCCCGCCTGGGACGCACGGTGAGTGTGTTAGTGTGTTAGTGTGTTAGTGTGGCGCCACGAGAACATGTACGCCGAGGTGCTGCAGCTGCTGGGCGTGCGCCGCCCCGCGCCCGCGCACCCGCACCCGCCCCCGCACACGCCCGCCTGGGACGCACGGTGAGTGTGTTAGTGTGTTAGTGTGTTAGTGTGGCGCCACGAGAACATGTACGCCGAGGTGCTGCAGCTGCTGGGCGTGCGCCGCCCCGCGCCCGCGCACCCGCACCCGCCCCCGCACACGCCCGCCTGGGACGCACGGTGAGTGTGTTAGTGTGTTAGTGTGTTAGTGTGGCGCCACGAGAACATGTACGCCGAGGTGCTGCAGCTGCTGGGCGTGCGCCGCCCCGCGCCCGCGCACCCGCCCCCGCACACGCCCGCCTGGGACGCACGGTGAGTGTGTTAGTGTGTTAGTGTGGCGCTACGAGAACATGTACGCCGAGGTGCTGCAGCTGCTGGGCGTGCGCCGCCCCGCGCCCGCGCACCCGCCCCCGCACACGCCCGCCTGGGACGCACGGTGAGTGTGTTAGTGTGTTAGTGTGTTAGTGTGGCGCCACGAGAACATGTACGCCGAGGTGCTGCAGCTGCTGGGCGTGCGCCGCCCCGCGCCCGCGCACCCGCACCCGCCCCCGCACACGCCCGCCTGGGACGCACGGTGAGTGTGTTAGTGTGTTAGTGTGGCGCCACGAGAACATGTACGCCGAGGTGCTGCAGCTGCTGGGCGTGCGCCGCCCCGCGCCCGCGCACCCGCACCCGCCCCCGCACACGCCCGCCTGGGACGCACGGTGAGTGTGTTAGTGTGTTAGTGTGTTAGTGTGGCGCCACGAGAACATGTACGCCGAGGTGCTGCAGCTGCTGGGCGTGCGCCGCCCCGCGCCCGCGCACCCGCCCCCGCACACGCCCGCCTGGGACGCACGGTGAGTGTGTTAGTGTGTTAGTGTGTTAGTGTGGCGCCACGAGAACATGTACGCCGAGGTGCTGCAGCTGCTGGGCGTGCGCCGCCCCGCGCCCGCGCACCCGCACCCGCACACGCCCGCCTGGGACGCACGGTGAGTGTGTTAGTGTGTTAGTGTGGCGCTACGAGAACATGCTTACGGAGATGCTGCGGATATTGAGCTTGAAAACCTTACATTATTAATAGTAGACTATAAATAAAGCACCTACAACAGAATGGTAAATTCTTGTTGGAGGTTATAATACTCTAGCTGTCATGTTTATCAAGCTACGATAGATGGCGAGCTTCACAACTTATTCTGATGGCAAGAATAAAAATTGTTATTTTATGATTTAAATAAAAATAATAAGACAAAAATAGTGTATGAAGTGCATGGCATCGTTTGTGTAATTCATACTCAGCATAATCGTAATAAAAATAATGGAGTCGAATCTGAGCTAGCGGCTGCACAATCACTTAGTTATTCCTTAGTGATGCACATCACCTCTTAGTAATGCTCTTTTAATTTTAGGCTTTCGTCCAAACGGCGTTACGGCAGTATGTCTTCGTTACCATCCAGCTCGGTCAGCAGTAGACCGATAAGGGATAAGAGACGGAGCTCGAATGAACACAGAAAAAAACATGACTTAAAAGTAAGTTCTTTTCTAGACGGCTTTTTCTACTCTTTATTATACACTGAAATATATTAAAGGGAAAAAAACTATATACATAAAAAGGTACAATAAGAGTTTTATCGCTTCGGAAGCGATTTCTTCCAGGCAACCTTTTTGAGGATAGTATCAAAATAAAATTAAAATCGAAAATTTTAGAATTCTATAAATTTGTACTTTATACTAGATAAATAAAATAACATAAAATAAAATATATTACAACACCTAATTTTGGACGCAGAATATGAAATTTGTCTTTGTTTATCTTATTTCGTCAATCTCTTCCAGGGCATCAACAAAAGGTTCCAACGGCTGGAATCGCACGTTGTAACGTTGGCACGTTCAGTGGCGCATCTCTCCAGCGAGATGAGGACGCAGCATTTGGTGATGCAGGAGATGGACAACATACGCGCAGAGATCGCTGCTTTACGGCATATGTACAAGTGAGTATTTCAGACAATAAGTAATCACTGGATTGTATGGACACCTGCAAGTATATAGCTGTTATTGTCTTAATGATAGGATACAAATTAGAGCATCACATCACAAGTTCATCAAAAGCCTTTTTGTAAAGCCCACAACTGGGCATAGTTTTTTTATCTTCAGTACCTTGTCCATCAACCAGCAAGATTCGATGTGTGCAAGTGACTTTGGTACTTAAAGAAAAAATTGGATAAAAAAACTTACAACCTGTTTCCCTCCTTTACTAGAAATTAGATACCACAAAATTACTACAAGATACTTACTACTTTACAGTAGGTAGTATTAAATCCGTATCATTTTTATAATATTATATGGTTAAGGGAGGGAAGGTGGGTGGGGCGTACTCAGCTTAAAAATACACCTTTTAAAAACCTACTGGTACGAAACAGGGAATAGGATTTTGTTTTTTTTTCAGTTTTACTAAGTTTATGTTTATATATAGTTTCAGTCTTCTAACATTACTAATTTTATTACTTTTCAGATCACAGCAGTACATCCGGTCCGGACATCAAAGACATCTAGATCCATATTCCTTCAGCAATCCAGACAGAGTCAAACGCCTCACTAAGTTCTTCGGCGACGAACCTCCACTCATGAGACTCTTCCTCAAGAAGCTGGGATATGAGGTAAACATTATTATTATTATTATATGTATATATATATATATATATATATATACATATATATATATATATATATTACTTACGTAACATAAATATTATTAACTAGTACGCATTGATTAAATGTACTCTTCAGTGTCGTTATTACCGATTTCAATTGAACTTTTTTAATACCAAATGAGGAATGAATAATAACCAAATTTATGAGGAAGCTCAAGGTCGCTCAGCGAGCTATGGAGAGGGCTATGCTCGGAGTTTCCCTGCGTGATAAACTTAGGAATGAAGATATCCGCAGTAGAACCAGAGTAACCGACATAGCCCAACGGATTAGTAAGCTGAAGTGGCAGTGGGCCAGCCATATAGCTCGAAGAACCGACAACCGATGGGGAAGAAAGGTTCTCGAGTGGCAGCTTCGTACCGGCAGGCGAAGTGTAGGGCGTCCCCCCACAAGATGGAGTAACGACCTGGTAAGACATGCAGGAAGTCGATGGATGCAGGTGGCTCAGGACCGTGCTTTGTGGCATTCTTTGGGGAAGGCCTATGTTCAGCAGTAGACTTGTGAAGGGCTGTAATGATGATGATGAATACCAAATATTTTGTTTGGTGATTAAGTAAGCATCTATCTCTCAATTCCTTTTCATCTTTCTCTCTCTCTCTCTCTCTCTCTCACTGTGACTCTCTTTCTGTCAATACTTGTAAAATACAATTATTCTCTGGATGTCATCGTGTTTTAACTCATTTGAAATTTCCGCCGCATTGACGATGTGAATGATGGCTTTGCCTCGTGTTCACATATAGATGAGGTGTCAAGACTTGATGCCATGATTACCTCGTCCGGGTTAATTCTGAGATCGCTTTCAATTTAAATTTATTAATTTTTGATTAGTTAAAAACAAAATGAGCTAACCATATCTTGCAGACTGTATACTTTCTGGAGCGTTGATAATTCATGTCGTTCATTTTAGCTACTTACTCTTTCTTGCAGGTTTTAATAAAATTTTACTTTCTTGACAAATGATATAAATGACAAATTTTGAAACGCCAGAATTCTAATAAGTTTATGTAAATGTTTATATTTTTTTTATTTAATTTTAACAGAAATACGCGGCTTTGCTAGAAAAGGAAAAAGTTGGAGCAGCGGAACTGCCTTACGTGGGAGAAGACAAATTACGAGCACTTGGTGTACCGCTGGGTCCAAGGATGAGGATATTGAAAGAAGCTGGTATCCACCAAGATCTGCACCATGTATCGAGAGATGATCATAATACCACTACCACGTTAGCCATTGTTTAGTGGATGAAAAATCGTAACACGAAATTGTTTATTAAATCAGACTTTGTGCTCATGGTTTTAAAGTGGATTTTTTTTAAGATGAAAATTTTCTTAGCCATTTTATATGAATATTACCCAATACCCAAATAATAGTGACTGGAAAATGGCATAAATGCTTTTTCCTTTAAATAACTTTTTAAAGGAAAAAGTATCTATGCTCATAAAGCCTAGTCTTAAATAACACGTATGTTCATAAAATAATTCACATTAAGTTGATGTATCACATTGTGACGTTTGCAACGATAGCTTAACTCTGCTGGAAAATCAACGATGATGGTAGAGAAATAGGTGGACACTTATTTCATCGTTTCCACTAATAGTTCAAATCTACTTCCATCCATAACGCCATACAACAAATTTGATAATACAGGAGCAGTAATATATACTTATAAATAAAACTGCAGTGTCTGTCTATAAAATAGAAATAACTGGCTTCTATCACAGAATAAATAATAGTACTACGTACCTTGTATTAAACTAGATCAAATGCTATTAAAATATCAATTACCATTTCGAAAATTTTTATCTGTCTATCCGGTCCTGAAGATCAATGCCAGGAGTAATTCGTTCTACATTTAATCCGGAAAACGAAAGGATTTTTGTGAACTAAATAATTAAAAATTAAAAATTTTGTACAACCGACTTCAATATAAGTTATTAGGAATAACTCAAAAACTATTAGTCAGATCTTGATCATATTTATATGGGACTACATGTGAAGTACCAGCTTTGAAACAAAAAAAAATTATCAAAATCGGTTCACCCAGTAAAAATTTATGTGCTAACACCCATAAAAAATATACAATCGAATTCAGTACCGGCTCCATTTTGAAGTCTGTAGAAAAACTGATAAAATAAACGGTTTTAGATGATTATTTCATAAACTGTATGAGATATTAAAAAAAGTTTCAAACAATAGTTTTTTGGTTGGCTATTTTACACAAAAAAGATGCTTATTTTATCTTCCATCTGTAAAAGTTTTATGCCAAATCGATTTTTAACGTTTTTCCCTTTAACAAAACTATTAGTATTAAAGGCCCCAGCTTCGCACGGGTGATTTCTGGATCTCGACAACGGCCCCAACGGGATCAATTGTAAATCGTTTAGATCATCCAGGGAACCAACCTAACAAACACAAAAAAACCATCAAAATCGGTCCAGCTATTTTCGAGTTTTTGCGAGGCTGACGGACTGAAATTGATTTTTATATATAGAGATATTTTCCCATTGTTTGAGAGATTGAGATTATAATTGAGAGAAATAAAACTGGGTTTAAAGAGATTTTATGAACTACTTGATCAAAGACTATTATTCAAGTAAATCTTCATCTAATCTGCAAGGTTTTTTGTTCATGTTCTCTTCGAAGAAAGACGTGGATAAAAACTAGTGATAAATAAAGGCAAGTTTCATCCAAAATCTCTTTTACATTTTGTCTTAAGACCTTATACCTCAAGGGTAAGAGTGTTTTCAATAATTGTCATATACACATATTAAAAAAAATCTACTCAATATTTCTGAATTAAAATAATATATTGTATAATATTTTTATTACCAATGCTTACGTCCTGATATTTGTATCTATATAATCTGTTATTTCAAAGGTATGCCAAAGAGTTTACCCGGCATGTATTAATCAGAAATTGTAAATATCTTGTAAATATATAAATGTAAAAACAAAATGTACTCCGAGCAACGAAATTAGGCAACGTACTTAATTAGTTAATTTTTATATTCCTTTTTATAAGGATTTCTATTGTAAATAATTTGAATAAACATTTTTTTACAGATATGATAACAGTTTTTATTTTTGTTTAAAAATCTCTTTACATCCACACTAAGATTATGAACCATATCACAGAAAGGATAAGTCTAGGATAAGTGTCAAGTGGACCGTGTGCTCCTTTGTCACTGATGCGTTACCGTAACAACCTATTTAAGTCCACTGCTGAACATACGCCTCTCATATGGGGAATATTTGCCATAGTTGCCACGCCTGGCAAGCAGGTTACAACCACAGATTTATTTTTAGTCGTTATTAGGAAGACGGTGCTGTCCATTTACTGATTTGTTTCCCTCTGTCACCTCATACAACACCCACGGCAGATATGGGGTAGCGGGTATTCTTACACCGTCACTACACGGTACTGAGGTACAAAGTAACTGATCGCGTATTGTAAAATTTATAGCGAGCCACAATGACTTTTTATTAAATAACAGATGTCTAAATATTAACCTAGCTAGAACGTGAAGCATCCTGCTGATTAACGAACAAGACTACATCTGATAGATGGAGGAAAATCAACAAAATGTTAAAATGGAAAACAACGTTTCTAATGCGAGCATATCGGATCTCGACTCACTAATTCACCATCTCCAGTCCGTCAGATGGTGAGTGAATCCTGTGAACCATAGACACCTACATCTGTCCTCTATACAGAATCATAATTCAGATGCGTTATCACCGCAGAGGACTAAAATGGAGTGTCTCGTTACTAGTAAAAAGGGACTCCGTTTCCCGTCACTTACCCTACGAACAACAACATTCTGCTATTTCACAACCGGTGATCTGTGAGAGCCTTGCCCTTCTTCGAACGAGCCGACCCATTTCCACTGAAGCTACATACAACTGCAGCCTGCAGCGTGGCTCTATCACGTATTAAAAGTGATGACAGTGACAGGGAAGCGTCCTTCCGTTCTATACAAGGCCACAGGCTACAGAAAACTGCTTAAAAAAATTGGTTCCGGTTGTTTCTGGGTAGAAGTGACTTTTTGCCATAAGAAAAAAAGATATACCTATTATTAGTCCGCTCAATAAACTGTACTATGTAAACGTAACCAGTATAAAGTATTTTATACACACTGGCCGAGCTTTATCTCAATTTGCATTATAAAATTTGTGGTCAATAAACTGATTTAATGGCTGACTTGGGCAATTTCGGCCAAGGCGAGGTTAGCGCACTTAACTTACGATAAATTATCCGCGCTCTTATCGCAAATTTAAAAAAAGAAGGAAAGAAAAGTAAGTAGGTGCTTATTAAACATCTTACCTAGTTTAATAAAATATATATTATTGTATATTTTATCTTTCTTTTATGTTTTATATTATTTATTAATTTACTAATTTATTAAATTACTAATGTGGATGCAGCTACCGAAGTATGTGGTGTAAGTAAGAGAAAGAATGAAAGGAAAAATAACACGTTATGGTGGGATGATGAGGTACGGATGGCAGTTGAAGCAAAGAAGAAAGCATGGCTAGATTTACTAGCAACCAAGGCTAGTAATCCTAGCAGTATGAATGGTGATATTGAAAGGAAAAAGGCAGTCTTTAGACACCTAAATAAGAGAGTAAAAGAAATAGTTGAAAGGAAAAAGCAAGAAAGAACGGATAAGAATGATAGAAGAATATCGGATAACTTCCAGGCAAACATTAAAATGTTCTGGAAACTCGTAAGAACTACCAGGGGACATTCAAAACAGCCTAGAATGAATGTTATACGAGACCAGAATGGCTGTATTCTGAATGACGAAGTTTTGAGTTTAAGGAGATGGAAGGAATACTCCCCCCCCCCGGACCGCTTAGTAGTGCGCACGTATATTACCGTGTCAATTCACTAAATTAAATATATAATTCTACTATTAAATACCTCACGCAAAAATAGGAGTGCATAGAAACACAGGAGTAAAAATATTGTTAACATCAAGTCAACGCATACTACGTTTCAACGCGGCGGATTGCATCTATATTGGCAAACAAGTACGTACAATAAAGTCAGTCTACTCAACTAACACGCATAGTATAAGGAAGAAACGAGAAACACTCTATTATAATTATCATACCCGCTGTAGGATAGCAGTAACGCCAAGAGACTTGCGCTGCGCGGTGACTGAGCGCAATTATTTTTGCCTTCTCAAATTGCTGCTAGCCTAGTATTTTACCGTACCATCTTACCTACGTCACTAAAGAAGCTGCTGTACATCGAAGAATTAAATCCTTATTATTAATACTGCCCTAGTAACTACATAATATATTTTTGTTGACATTGGACGGACATTTGAAAAATTGAGTTACAAAAAGTTCCTTGATATATTTCTGTTTTCCTGGTACAATTCTGTTTTATATGGAATGACATTAAAAACAATAAAAGGTACAGTGAACTAAAGTATCTTAGAGTATCTGTTCTCCTTATGCTTCTTTTGGAATTTTATTGAAAAATACGTCACAGAATCGCAGACTAAAGGAATTCTCTTTTTTCTAAAGTGGCTCATAGGTCATAGCTCACTCCTTGCAAATTCAAAATATTTCCGAGGTTTTTTTTTTCACAAATATACCAACTTAAATATCTGTGCTCCTAGTGCCAGGGTGCGTGGTTTCTTAAAATTTCTCTAAGTTTACCCCTATAAGTGAGGTTTTCTACGCGAGGTACTGTTCTCCGGATACTATTTTGTCAGTTTTCCTAATTTTCCCCAACCAACCTAAAATGCTTAGATCGCCGCCTCGTGATACTTCGCGAACAGCCTCCAATCCTGAATTAGCGTCGTCCAATATCGCACAACGAGAAAATAAACGACGGCGAACCAGCGACGCTGATAACGAAACTGAAATAGTCTCTACGGATGCTATTAACGAGCTCAAAACAATGTTAGAAACCTTCGTTAAAAATCAAAATTCAAGATTAGACAATATAGAAAAAAATTTAGCACTTGTTACAAATCAAAATGTAATCATCCAACAAACCAATTCTGAAATAGAAAAGTCTATAAACTTCGTCTCAGACAGAATAGATAATTTGCAAAAAGATGTCTCCAATATGGAAAATGATCGCAAAGCCCTTGAGTCACAAATAAACATAATAAATACCAAATACGATGTATTGGAGAGGTACATTCGCAAGACAAGTATTGAGATACGTAATGTTCCGAAAATAAGAGGTGAAAATAAGGAGACTTTATTTAAATATATACTCACCCTAATCACGAATTTAAGTGTAACTATAGATCAAAATAATCTTCGTGATGTCTATCGTTTGCCAAGCAAGACTGATGCAACATCCTCTACAATCGTAGCAGAGTTTGGAAATAATCTACTAAAGAGTCAGTGTTATCACATGGGAATTATGAATGTTAAATCACGAATTTACGTAAGTGAACATCTGACAACAAAGTCTAAAAGAATTTACTTCCTTGCAAGAGATATAGCCAAAACTATGGGTTACTCATATTGTTGGACGTCAAACGACAATGTGTACTTGCGCCGCAAAGATGGAGATCCACACATTCTCATAAAAAACGAAGCACAGCTCTCCGAACTTAAAAATGCTAAATGACTAGATGTAAGATTTGTTATAATATTAGTTATACTAGATTGTTGTTATGCTAAATTAGTTAAGTTTAAGAAATTATACTGTAAGCTATCTTTTTTAATAAACACATACACTTTTACATACACACTCCCACACATAATTCATAATTATTTAATACACGCCTCAACTTGTTCACTTAAGATCAAACTTAATCAATTATCACAATTTACTCACTTACCCACAAAACAAAGACCATGCAACACAAATTATATTATGTCTCATAGTTTTTACATTGTCATTAACTATAAAAAAGGAATATGGTATAAAATAACTTATTACAGTTTGATTATTTACATTTTAAGAACGAAAATAACTTATTATGATTTTAATTATACGATGCTGTTCAAAATATTTAGCCATCCTAAGATTAATAGTATGACGCTGTTACATACATTTTGTTACCTTATAATAAATATATATATATATAATTCGCTAATATAAATGAAATATCGAATAACCTAGATGATATAACAAATTCGGAATTTTATATTTGCAATCCTGAAGATGTATGCCCTATAATAAGCCAACCTAATAACTGCACAAACATTCTATGTCAGAATATTCGAAGTATTAAACGAAACTTTGATGGTCTGGCTGTGCTAATGAAAAGGATAAATATAGATTTTGATCTCATTATACTGACTGAATGCTGGCTGTCCTGTTCTGGTCGTATACCTTTGTTAGAATCGTATTCTTCTCATGCCACCAAGCAATCTTACAATCAGAACGACGGTGTGCTTGTTTATATTAAAGATAACTTGAAATGTACCGTTGAAAAGCCCCCTTTTCAAGAAGCTAACTGCTTAGTAATTAAATTAGGAACACATACAGTAGTAATAGGGATTTATCGTCCATACTGCTTTAAAAATGATGCAACCAATTTTTTTTCATCCTTGAACCAACTTCTCATTGAACTAAAAGGCTTCAAAAATATTATTATAATGGGCGATATCAATATAGATATTTCCCCTGACAATATGGACCAGCAAGCCGAACAATATCTTAATTTGATAGCATCACATGGACTTCTTCCAGCGTTTACATCATCCACTCGAATGTTCACATGTATTGATCACTTATTGCTCAAAACACGTCTGCCCGCTAAATCATTTGTTATACAAACCTGTTTAACTGATCACGAAGCTGTAAGCCTTAGTCTAGAAATAAAACAAACTAGATGTTATTTTAACAAAATTATTAGAAAAATTGATCATGTTGGATTTAAACAGTTTTTATTAGACGTTAATTTCGGTCAAATGTATGTAAATAATAATCCTGAAGAAGTAGCAAGTTTCTTAGTAGAAACTTTATCAAAAGCAAACTAAAAATATTAGATTGTCCCATTGTAAAACCACATTAAAACCATGTATAACTCCTGGCATCTTAAGATGCATGAAAAATCGTGATAAGCTACATAAGAAACTTAAATTAACACCTGATAATGAAACACTAAGAATAACATATCGTAGATACCGCAACTACTGTAATGATATTCTAAAAAAACTTAAAATACAGTATCAAAGCAATGAACTTAAAAAAGCTGGCAATAACAGTAAAAAGGTATGGGAAGTAGTAAAAAGTGTAACACATTTGAATAAGCAAAGAATAGAGGCAAACGATTTGCTGGAAAAACTCTCCTCTCGGATAGAATCTGTTAATGAAGTTAATAAATATTATATTAACGTCGGTGCGAAATTAGCTAACAAAATCCTAGTAAGTAATTACAATAAACCTGATATAAATCAAACTACGAACAAATCATTTGTTATGCTAGATACTGATTACGATGAGGTACATAATCTTATTATGTCATTAAAAAATAGTTGTACTACAGGATGGGACGGTATATCAAGTGACTTACTAAAGACCTACAAAGATATACTTGTTACCCCGATAACATACCTGTGCAACATCTGTCTTTCTACTGGCATCTTTCCTCGTGCCTTTAAGAAAAGTATTATTCGCCCAATTTACAAAAATGGTGACAGAGGCATTGTCTCCAATTACCGACCCATATCAATTTTAACATCCCTATCAAAAATTCTGGAACGCGTGATCAACAAAAGACTTGTGAACTACATTGAAACAAACAAGCTCCTTTCGGAGCAACAATATGGTTTTCGTGCAGGTAGGTCCACAGATGATGCGGTTCACGAGCTCACAGATCGTATAATTCGAGGGATGGATGACGGTAAAAAGTGTCTAGCAATATTCTTGGACTTAGCAAAGGCGTTCGACACTGTCTCTGTACCGCTTCTAATAAATAAGCTTGAGGGACTTGGGGTCAGGAATTTGCAGCTAGATCTGTTTAAAAGTTACCTTACAGGTAGAACACAGTGTGTTAAAATTGGAGAGCACACCAGCGAGGAAGAAACAATAACGTACGGAATACCCCAAGGCAGTATATTGGGCCCGACCTTATTTTTGATTTACATCAATGATTTGTGTTCAATGAAGATATCTAGTGGGAGTATTCTGTCCTTTGCGGATGATACAGCATTAGTTTTTAGCGGCGATAATTGGAAAGATACCTTTGCTTATGCACAATCTGGATTAAATAGAGTTCTTAAGTGGTTAAATGGGAATCTACTAACGATTAATATCGACAAAACCAAATTTGTTACATTTGCCATACGTAATGTCTCTCTCCCTTTAGATAAAAACCTTTCACTCATAGCCCATACCTGCGATCTAGTAGATGTAGCTGTATCAGATTAGAAACTGTTACCAAAATTAAATATCTGGGCATAACCATTGACCAGAACTTATCTTTTAGGCCTCATATTGAGCAACTTACGGCTCGTGCACGTAAGCTCATATACGTTTTTAGAACACTTCGTCAAATAGCTGACTTCAAAATTATACGCAGCGTCTATTTTGCTCTTTGTCAATCAATATTCTCATATTGTATTTCTGTATGGGGAGGTGCAGCTAAATCCTATTTAAGGTCTCTGGAGGTGGCCCAAAGAGCCATCCTAAAGGTTGCAAAGTTTCACCATTTCCTTTATCCGACTAGGGACTTATACAAGGAATGGAATGTACTAACAGTTCGTCAGCTTTTTATATTGTACATTGTCTTGAAACAACATTCTAAAACTTCGTACGATCCTTCGACACAACGCTTAAGGAGAAAAGATATTGTCTGTGTCCACCAAAGATTTAGAACAGTATTTGCAAAGAGGTTTTTTGTTTTATTGGACCGTTACTATATAATAAGTTAAACCGTATACTAGCTATATACTCTTTAACAAGAGTAAACTGTAAATATACTTTAAAAACTTGGTTACTGACTAAAGACTATGATGAAAGTAAGTCACTTATCAAAACAATGTGATCCACTTGAACACACTCTTACACCCAGACACATACACTCACACACATACACTCACACACACACACATACACACACACACACACACACACACACACACACACACACACACACACACAACATGTGTGCGTGACGCGCGTACACACACTCAACTCCTTTTTGCTTGTCTCTTTTTTAATATATATTTCCTTTTAAATACATTCTTCATCAAAATATACATTACAAGTGATTTATTGTCCGGTGGTGGAGGCCTGGTGGCTGTAGCACAGGGAATCCTAGTATCGTCACCAGTCTCTACAACTAGCATTTGTAAGTTACTTAATATATAAATGTAATGATATTTTTAAAAATGTTATTTTGTAGAGAGAAATAAACTTTATTATTATTATTATTATTATTATTATTATTATTATTAATACTTTGAAAGCGTGTTTATGAGTGATGAGACGTTTAAATTAAATGAAATAGAAATTCCGAAAGAAGACGAAATAGATAGAGATGTAAGTATAGATGAAATAATGAAAGCAATGAAAAGTATGAAAGCAGGTAAGGCAGCCGGTTATGATAGAGTATCTCTCGAAATGCTAAGGGCTGGAGAAGGAGTGGTAGCAGACCTGCTGTACACCTTGTTTAATTTATGTCGGGAACTTAAGCGGGTACCGGGAGACTGGTGCAAAGCCGTGATAGTCCCAATATATAAAGGAAAAGGATCACAGCAGGACTGTGAAAACTACCGTGGTATCAGCCTTCTTAGCATTGTGGAGAAACTGTATGCTAAGGTACTAATTAAAAGAGTTATGAAAGAAACTGATGGAAAAATTTGGGAGTGCAAGCGGGATTTAGAAAGGGAATGGGATGTACGGATCAGGTCTTTTCCATGCGCATGATCGCGGAGAAGTTTTTGGCCATAAACCAAAAAGTTTTTTGTGCGTTCATAAACTTGGAGAAGGCTTATTGACAGAGTGAATAGGGATGTGTTATGGCAAACACTGAACTCATTTGGGTTGAGCGCTGGCTTGATACAGGCATTGAAGTCTCTATATAGGGACTCTAGTGCCTATGTCAGGATCAACGGGGCCTACTCGGACTGGTTTGGCATCCATAAAGGTGTCAGACAGGGCTGTGTGGCTGTTCAACCTATTTATGGACAGTTGTTTGGAAAATTTGAAAGTAGAAGAATGCGGGTTAAGAATGGGTGAGTTAACCGTCAAATGCCTTTTGTACGCCGATGATCAAGTCATACTTGCGTCGTCGGCAGCCGAGTTGCAAATGATGGTTACATTAATGAACAGGACATTAAAAGAAAAGGGAATGAAAGTGAACGCAAGTAAGACGAAAGTTATGGTTTTTGAAAGAGAAGTAAGTAAAACGATATGTGAAATAAGAATAGAAGGGGAGTTGGTAGAGCAAGTAGATGAGTTTGTGTATTTGGGATGTGTGTTTAGCAAGGATGGTAGATATGATAAGGATATAGAACGACGAGTGAATGCAGGAAATAGAGTGAATGGGGCTCTACACTCTATTGTGAAAAGTCAGAATGTGTCCAAAAAGGCACGTATGGCAATTCACAATGCTGTGTTAGTGCCTACTTTAATGTATGGTAGTGAAAGTTGGGTGTGGCAGAAGAAGCACGAGAGTAGAATAAATACTGTAGAAATGCGGTCATTAAGGAGTATGTTAGGGATGAATCTGAATGACAGAGTGAGAAATTGTTTAATAAGAGAAGAGTGTGGTTTGCAAGATGATGTGTGTCCAGGATTAAGAAAGGAATGCTTCGGTGGTTTGGTCATGTAGAAAGAATGAATGAGGAAAGAGTAACAAAGAAAATTTATGTTGCAGATGTGAACGGCAGAGTCGAGAAGGGTCGCCCTAGGGGAAAGTTTATCGACCAAATTGGCGATATATTGAAAATGGGCCAAATCAAGAGTACCTTTAACCGACGAGCGTGTATGCGTAGGTATATGGATGTGGAGGAAGCGAGAGAGGTCTGTCAGGATCGTGATAAATGGAAGTCCATAGTCTCTGCCTACCCATCTGGGTGACAGGCGTGAGTGTTTATGTATGTATTAATTTATAAGCTTCGTAGAGGCGACAAAGCGATTTGGATTATCATACGCCGTCATTACACGGCATCCATAAACAAGGATAAATGAATAAAATGTGACAGAGACAAGCATATTTATTTGTATTGATTGTAAAAGATTTTTTATAGAGTACGGGTGACAAACGAGCACACAGTCAACCTGATGATAAGTGGTTGCTGTGACCCATAGACATCTACATTTATCCTCGTTTGCGAATCAAAATGCAAATGCGTTGTCACCCGTGAGGACTAAGATGGAATGCCTCTTTTCTTGTAAAAGGGGTCTCCGGTTCTCTACACTCACCATACGAAATACAGCAGTGTCAAGCTGCCATTTTACGCTGGTATCTGAATAATTAATTCTGTGCGAGCGTGGTCCTATCCTGGTCGCGTCATAATATAGCTTCAGGTTGGCTTTACCACGTGCAAAATTATTTGACGAAATTAAATTAAGAATCCTTAAGAATACATTTCATCGACATAAATATCTCGTTTAAATTACTCATTAACGTACATTCTCATATTAATGATCGAATAATGATCGCTTAATTATGCGGACACAATAAACATATTTAATCTTTTAACATTACAATTCTTATCTCGTAACAAACGGACGGGTCAAGATGTCAGTCAAGATATTGACGCATATATGTACTTAAATTAACGCCGTATTACTTCACAGTCGCGTCTTGAACCCGTAAGATAGTTCCATAATGCAGCCTCTCACATTTCTTACCGTAGCATCTTTGCTAGCTGTGGTTCTGGGTGAAGTGGCAGTTTTCAAGAAATGTGAACCAGGTAAGCACTTTTATAGTATTAAAATTACAAACAAGTAACTACTGTCCTTCTTTTTATTAATCAACCCGACGACAAATGCCCCCGCTGCCCCGCCAGATTTGTAGAGGATAGGGGGCATCGCTGTAAACACTCTCCCCCCCCCCCCCCTCCCTGCGATAGACTTGGCTGTAAAGGTTGATAGGACAACCCACCACAGTCCGCCAACACATAATCAGAGTAGTCTCGATAAACCCGTTCAGAGCGGCATCCTCAGGGTAGCCATATTGATTCCTCTTAGTCCATGTTTACGTAGCACGACGACACGGGAATACGCTCGGAGAGGATGTGACTATTGCCTAGGATAAAAACAATCAAACAAAATAGGCCATTGGTGCGTTAATTCTTACTTTAAAATGTAAATATACTATCTCTTTTACCTTTCAAACCGCACATGCTAATTGATGGGAGTAGATCGTACCAGATTCTAAGGCAGAAAAGGTGCCATATCATCGAATAAAAGTTATTATTTATTTAGTGTGATAATATTCTAGACGGGGTTCAGCTAATGATAAACAGAACACAGAATTGATAACTAACCAACAGTTATCTTGCCTGGAAATTAGTTAATTTAAGATTTATTTTGTTTTATACGTGGTAGAGCCATGCTGCAGCTATATTGGTAGTATAGTTGTAGCATGAATGGGTCGGCTCGACCGGGGAAGGACCACGCTCTCACAGATAACCGGGGTAAAATAGCAGCTTAAAACTGCTGTGTTTCGTATGGTGAGTGTAGAGAACCGGAGACCCTTTTTACTGGAAAAGTGGTATTCCATCTTAGTTCTCACGGGTGACAACGCATCTGCATTTTGATCCGCATACGAGGATAGATGTCTATGGGCCACAGCAACTACTTACCATCAGGTGGACTGTGTGCTCGTTTGTCACCGTATCCTATAAAAAAAATCCATCAATTTCATCCGTTACAGTCTATAAAAGTCCACAGAGGAACATATGCCTCCCCCATAGATTGCATCATAGGGATTTTGCATAGTTGCCACGTTTGAAAAGTGGATTGCCAACGGCAGTTTTTTATTATTTTTAAGATGCTGCTGCCCATCTTCTGTTTCAATTTACCTCTGAGCCTCTGACGCTTAGACACCCCACGGGACATTATGGTGTAGTGGATATTCTTACACCGTCACTACTTATTTACTTATCACATAACATCTTTTAAATCCACTGCTACTAAAATACCTTTCTAAGAATTTCTTCTACATAATGTTTTCTCATATTTACGTAAAAACTATACATTGAGTGAAACTAGATTTTTTACGGATTTATCACGTTAAATCGACTTATTTTATACTCCCAACGTTTCAAGTACTTCGCACCATGGGCACGGGGGTATGAAATTAAAAATTATTAATTTTTGGTCCGATATTCCGATGTTGTACGCCGATGATCAAGTCATACTTGCGTCTTCGGCAGCCGAGTTGCAAATTATAGTTACATTAATGAACAGGACATTAAAAGAAAAGGGAATGAAAGTGAACGCAAGTAAGACGAAAGTTATGGTTTTTGAAAGAAAAGAAAGTAAAACGATATGTGAAATAAGAATAGAAATAAGGTAGAGCAAGTAGATGAGTTTGTGTATTTGGGATGTGTGTTTAGCAGGGATGGTAGATATGATAAGGATATAGAACGACGAGTGAATGCAGGAAATAGAGTGAATGGGGCTCTACACTCTATTGTGAAAAGTCAGAATGTGTCCAAAAAGGCACGTATGGCAATTCACAATGCTGTGTTAGTGCCTATTTTAATGTATGGTAGTGAAAGTTGGGTGTGGCAGAAGAAGCACGAGAGTAGAATAAATGCTGTAGAAATGCGATCATTAAGGAGTATGTTAGGGATGAATCTGAATGACAGAGTGAGAAATTGTTTAATAAGAGAAGAGTGTGGTTTGCAAGATGATGTTGTGACCAGGATTAAGAAAGGAATGCTTCGGTGGTTTGGTCATGTAGAAAGAATGAATGAGGAAAGAGTGACAAAGCAAATTTATGTTGCAGAGGTGAACGGCAGAGTCGGGAAGGGTCGCCATAGGCGAAAGTTTATCGACCAAATTGGCGATATATTGAAAATGGGCCAAATCAAGAGTACCTTTAACCGACGAGCGTGTATGCGTAGGTATATGGATGTGGAGGAAGCGAGAGAGGTCTGTCAGGATCGTGCCAAATGGAAGTCCATAGTCTCTGCCTACCCCTCTGGGTGACAGGCGTGAGTGTTTATGTTATGTTATGTTATGTTATGTTATTCCGATGTCCGATAAGCAGATCTGATCATAATGAATTAACCAGTTTATTATCTCGGTATAGCAATTGTTTTGCTAATCGTACTAGGGAGTTGGGATGTACGGATTTAGTACAAATGCGCATTAAATTATCCAATAATGAACCAGTACACCGTAGGCCTTATAGATTACGCACATAACGAACAAGAGATTGTTAGATTCAAAATTAATGAGCTATTAGAAGCAGGCATTATAAAAGAATCCGAATGAGATTATGCTTCTCCCATTGTTTCAGTTAAGGAAAAGAACGGAGATACCAAGATACAACTTATAGTATCTTAAAGACTGGCAGTTGTATGCTTAGGTTGGGATTTAATTTTATTAATTATAGGGTCCCAGGCATATGGTAGCACCCGGGCATCTTCTGCATTGAAATTAGGATGTTTTTTTAAGAGGAAATTCGGTACTAGAGACTTGAAAATTAGGTATTTGAAGAAACTATCGCTGTTGCTCTGCGAGCGCTCGGCGTCCGATAAGGACAACTGCAGATCCGACTGAATAGTCTAAAACGGCATAATTCTAGGTTTGGCTCTCTACCATTTCCTCCTCCAATGTTGGACCAATTTGAAAGATATTTCATAAACTGAATAAGAAGGATATACACTGTGGCCCTATGTTTTTCTTTTTTCAGTATTAGTTATCACATTTGAACACTAGGTCTCTGTTGGCAGCGGTCTAAATAATCAGTTATTATTATTTTACAAGCGTTCTAGTGCTTATATATAATGTATCATCAAAAAGGAAAACATAGGGACATAGAAGAGGTTGATATTTGGTTTACTGTAAAACTCATTGCTATAGGGTCATAAACCAGAAAGAAAACCAGGAGCGTTTGTATGGAGAAGAGACCACCCGTATTTCCTCTTAATTTCAATATCCCCGCGAATCCTTGTTATTAATCAGTATTCTCTTTCGAGGATTTGTGGCTTACCAAATCTGATGTAATGGCAAAGGGCGATTCTGTATATTTACACAACACTACAGGAAAAACGCGCATTCTCAGAAAACGTCCGGAGTATAAAATAAGCTCCTCATGTACAAGTAGTCCTCAGGAATGGCATCGTATTATATACATTTACATTCTTAATCTGTGAGTAGATACGCCAATTTAAACAAATATATGTCTCTAACGCCCAAATACTGAAACGTCTCTGTCACTTTATGTCAAAGTGACTGTGACACCACAAGACTTGACGACATCTTAAAATTGAGTAGCGTTTGATTATTTGGGCATTAGGAACACAATACCTACCTAACATCATATAGACTGAGTGATCTTTTGTATCCCTACTTCACTAACCATCTGTTTACTAGATGGGAGCGGCACGAAAGTCTAGCGGTGACCGTTATTGCGCATAAGTCGCACTGATTGGCTCGTGCGTATCGTTCGCACGCGATGATTAACTCTACAGTCACATTCGTGCTATTCAATTCGTGCGCGTCCCCTCCACGTTTCGTTCAGCGCTAGACTTACGTGCCGCGACCTTTTCTGTCTAGGTATCTGTCTAGGTGAGTGCCTCTTACCTAATTCTGCGGCCAGGGTTTATTCCGTTATGAATGGTATGGTCAGTATAATTACAGTCTATAAGATATTCCACCTTAGTCCTCAAGGGTGACATCGTATCAGTAACCTTACTTGTTTGAATTTGACTGCAGGTGTCCATGGACTGCAGTGGCCACTTACCATCAGGTGGACTGTAAGCTTGTCTGTTCACTTTATACATACTTTTTATATAAAAAAGTTTCAGTTACACAAACAATTGTGTGCGAGGTGGTAAAACACATAAATCAGATTATTTTATGACCATTCTTTACAAGATTTTATAATTCAACTTGGTTTATTCATTGTTAATTGTAATTTCAAGTTCTGATTTACCACGTGCTCGGCGATGAAGGAAAACATCGTGAGAAACCATGTCTGAGAAATAAGAGAAAAAATATTTCGTAGCCATGTAAAGTTCGCTAACACGCATTGGGGCTGCGGATATTTCCTTGCCCTAAAATCCTCTTAGAAGTGAGAGGAGACCTGTGCCCAGCAGTGGGACGTATATAGGCTATAACTTTTACTTTCTTCGTTTTTCTTTCCGTATAAAAATTTGTTATTAATTTTTAAAGTACTTGCTGACAAACGTTTGATCTTAAATTTGGCATAATGATATAACTTCGATGATAATGCATATTTAGCTTCCGCTTCCAAGCAGTTTCAAAAATAAATTTTGTAAATAGTTCGTAATCATTTATATTGTAAAATTTATTTAAAGAAAAAAGTCCCGCTGGGTTTCTTGCTGGTTCTTCCCAGGACAGAGGGTATTTTTTCGAACCAGTGGTAAAGTAAAAAATGACTTTCAATAAGAATTACACATGTAATGTATATTGAATAAAAATTATTCTGTTCTATTCTATTCTAGCATTTAGCCGATTTGATGATCTGATGTCGGAACCAGATGCGGGCCCTAGCAACACCAATAAAAAAATATTGTTTTACATAGATCTTTTTATTTAATAAATTTTATATTTTATTAAATGATCTATTTACCACAGATAATGTAACTTTATCGCTGAATGTACCGAATGTACTCTCGCTACTCGTGCAATGCGCTACAAAGAGTTTAAACGTGTTATCAGTCAATTTCATGTAGTAATACTAATGAAATGTTCTAAACATAAACAATATGTATGTTATATAAATATACTAGCTGTACCCCACGGTTTCACCCGCGTATATCACGCATCTGCGCCTCGCTACATGCGAACTTCGAAAGAGACATCACTACGGACGGTTGCTGAATTAAAAAAAGATTTGGAAAGTGAAAACTGTTGCTTAAATTACATGGTTAACGTAATTGGTGGTTATGCATGGTGCAGCTACTGATATAGCCTTGAATACGAACTGATTTATTTGGATATAAGGACTAATACCTAGGTACGAATAATGTGGCCTAGTTTGTACCGGCATTACTATTGCATACTTTAACATGGAAAAGTAGTTATTGTGACATAACTGTAATAGTTAGACACATGGTATCGCGGACTTTTTTGTAGATATTGATGTCCTGTATAAAATTGTAGCACATCACTTTGCTCTATTGTCAATAGTTTCCGCAGCGTACGCGATATAAGGATTCTTTTTGGTATTTTTTCACACCTTGGGTTACGTTAACGAAGTTTTCATGCGGATCCCTAACTTTTTTGAAAATATTCTGTCGCCTATGTTCATCAGAGATAATGTAGGATTCTAATGGTGAAAGAATTTTTCAAATCGGTCCAATAGTTTCGGAGCCTATTCAATTCAAACAAACAAACAAATAAACAAACAAATCTTTCCTCTTTATATTTTTATTTTATTATATATTATTAGTGTAGAAGTGTAGATAATTGTCACTCCATACCTTTCAATTAATTGCGATTTAGTGCCACTTACTTTTGCACCTCTACTTTTTAGTTCTTTTTTTAATTGTTCAGTTTGGTTTATCCATTTTTAATTTAATTATGATAAAATTTAACAAATATATTATAATCTTGTAGACAAATTTCAAACAATTTAAATTCCCCGCTATGAAATCTGTCAAATGATTTACCTCACTATAAAGTGGCGCCGCCCTGGTGGCAAAAAAGTCGTAGATGCCCTCCTTATCGAGATAAAAACTATCCTATCTCTCAAGTTGGACCAAACTGCACACAATGTGCAAAATTTCATTGAAATCAGTTCAATAGTTTAGGAGTTCATCGCGGACAAACAATGTGACACGTAATTTTTATATATAAAGCTTATATACATGTACATTAGGAACTGAAATTAAGGATTTCAAATATTCTCATTTACATATTCGCCGTGTAGTAGAAACTTTTTTTTTATATAAAAAGGGTGACAAATGAGCACACAGGTCCTGATGGTAAATAAATGCTGTGGCCCATAAACATCTACATCTATCATTGATTAAGAATCAAAATGCGTTGTCACCCTTAACGTGAAAGCGTTAGGGTAACCCGCGAAATTCTTGTCTACATTGATCATAAGAAACACAGGTAGCGTTATTCGCTATTATTGTGTCCAACTGCGGGACATTTATATACGACTAGCTGTCCCCCGCGACTACGCCCGCGTGGAATTTACTACGATTATGGGTTTCAATTTTTTGGGCGGAAAGCTAATTATTTTTCTAAAATAAAATTATCCTAAATTACTCCTTATAATATCAGCTATCCGCCGGTGAATGTCCCGTCAAAATCAGTCAGTCCAGCCGTTTCGGAGATTAACCAGAACAAACACAATTTTTTAAAATTGTTTTTTTTTTGTTATAAGTACCGTATATACTTTTATATGCATTTAGTAAAAAGTTGTTATTTTAACATTACAAACAGACACTTCAATTTTATTTATTTGTATAGTATGTTGTATGTATTGTATAGATGATACTTTATGTGAAATATTTCTTTTATTTATACTGTATATACTCCTTTGGCTCGTTGGTCTGGTGGTCATAAATCATGAGGTCCCGGGTTCGACCCGGGTCGGACCAAAAATCAATTAATGCGTTTATCTGTCAATGAATTCTCGGTAGCAGCCCGGAGTCAGGTAATTTCACCCCCGTTATTTCACCCGTGTGCTTCGGAGAGCACGTAAACATGATGGTCCTGTCCTGCGCCTAATCTCTCCCCGGTCGTGTTAGATTACAGTCCCATCGGACTATGAGAGTTAGTGAATAGAGAGTCCACCTGTTTGCGCATACACTCGCACACTATAATCCTGTCCTGTGCAGGTGGCTTTTGTCGCTTTCTGGCATTTTGTCGCTTAAAGAGCATACAAACGGAAGTTTTCAATAAAGTTTTTTTTTATTATTTCAGCTGCAGACGACATATGTACGGTCTCCGAGGTGAGGATTACACCGTGCAAAAGTGATAAGGTCTGCAAGTTGAAAAAGGGCGAAGAGCACTCGATATCCTTTGACTTCGTGCCAAGTAAGTGACATATCAAGTGTGAATTAATCCTGGGGACTGTAGGACTGGACTGGACTGTGGACTGGGGTCTGGAGACGGGTGTGTATAGATTAAGACCTGGGGAACATTTAGCTATTTTAGTGCGATTTACCATAATCATAATAATCATAATCATTCATTTCGTGGATCATAGGTATTACATAGATGCTAGATACAATATTCTATAATCAAGTTCAACTATGTCCTACCCTGTGGGCATACGAAGTACAATATTTTTGGATAACATTTAAAGTACCTTAAAAAAATATGTACTTAATCATACCTAATGTTTATAAAATTCAATAATTTTGTACACCAGAAATGGTTAATGTGTTGTAATATATTTTTTATAAGAACTGTAAAACACACACATTATGCAAAATAAATAAATAAATTTGTCTGTAAAAACGCGCGCCACCTACTGTAAGTTAAATGTACTATGTCTATAACCTTTGCGCAAGTGCAAGTTATAAGTTCACAATGTTTTACCGCAATCTGATGATGGTAACAAACCAGAAAGGTTTCGATTTGTTTGTTTTAAACTCAATTTTATATTCATTCAATAATAATCATCATCATCATCATCATTACAGCCTTTCATAAGTCCACTACTGAACATAGGCCTCCCCCAAGGAATGCCACAAAGCACGGTCCTGACCCACCTGCATCCATCGACTTCCTGCATGTCTTAGCAGGTCGTCACTCCATCTCATTTATTCCATCTAGTCATATTCAATAATACCAGCGTAAATATCATGTAGTGTTTACCCTTAAACGATCTTACGTACCCTGCGCACGTAATGTAAATACTTTAAGAAATGTATGTAACATTTGTAATGTAAAATCGTTGGTAAACCCAATAAATAAATTAAATTCCAGATTTCACAACACAAAAACTGAAGACGGGAGTGTTCTGGGCGAACGGTGCAGCTGACATCCCATTCGCAGAGCTGCAAGATGCTGACGGCTGTAAATACACTACCTGCCCTACGGAGGCTGGCAAGTCACAGCAGTTGAATTACAGCCTCAGAATCGGGAAGAAGTTGCCAAGTGTAAATATTTTGTTTAATTTCCCGTTTTATTTACTTTCAAACACAAGTGACGATGACATATTACCCTAGTACGATAGATTTTGTATTTATCTGCCGACTTCCAAAAAGCAGACGGTACTCAATTCGACTGTATGTTTTTTTTATGTGTGTTACCTCATAACTTTGTACTGGGTGAACCAATTTCGATGATTCTTTTTTTATATGAAAGCTGATAGTTCTCGTGTGGTCCCATATGAATTTGATCAAGATCAAACCAATGGTTATAGAGTTATTCTTAAATAACTATATTGAAGTCGCTTATATTGAAGTCGGCTGTACAACATTTTTAATTTTTAATTATTTATTATAACTTCTTTGCACAAAACGTTCTCTACCAGTCAACATATATCTACAAGTAAGCAAAGAACACTACTTTGAATGTGCAATATGATTTGTAAGACGAAGAATTAAGAATCAACAAAATACCTATATGAAAATTAACTACAATTAAGTTACACTAAAACAATAGATAAAAAATTATATTTAATATATTTAATATTTATGCCTTATCTGATGTAGAAGTCACCGGATATACAGTTGATGATACACCGCAAAGTAAAAGACAATAGCAATCATACTCTTCCCTGCGCTTCTCAATCGCTTCACTTTTGTAGGCGTTGGTTCATTTTGAAACAGTCAAAGTGAGATTCATCACCAGTAATAATGTCCTCCAGACCGAATTTCGATCACGGCGGCTAGCCTCAAGGTAGACCAGCCATCGACGCAGGACAGGATTATAATGCCCATGTGTATACTCTCTATTCCTTCAATCCATAGTCCGATGGGACGGTAAACCGACACGACTGGAGAAATCTCAGGCGCAGGATCAACGGCTTTGCGTGCTTTAGGCACGGCATTGAGACACCGCCAACTTCCTGACTCCGGGCAGCTACTGAGAATTTCTTGGTGGAAAAACTCAAAAAAAATGTTTGGCCCGACCTGGGATTCGAACGCGGGACCTCATCATGATCAGCAGTCGCGTCTTACAACCCTAGACCAATGAGGCAGTCAACGTCATCACCAGTAATGATGTCTTAACACATCAAGACGAGACTCAAAAATTAAATAATATTTAATAGAATCAGGCGTTACTTTGCGGAAGTCCATTATATTACGTTGTACGACGATATACGATGTACGCGAAGTAATTTTGTTGCCAACTTTAATAAAAAACATTTAAAAAATCCTAATGATAATAATTCATTATCATTCTAAATGCTATAAATTTTCAAATAAATATTAGGATTATATTTTCTCGATTAAAAAAACAAAGTTACGCATGTTTTTCGGGTAAAAACGTATATTCTAGGTTCTAGGACCCCTTTTCTGCTTCTTCTCTCTCTTTCCTAGACTCTCTTCGTCTTTTTACACTCTGTGTTAGTTGTTACGGTCGTAAGGGTACCGAATGCAAAGGCCACTGTAATTACAGACTGTAAGTCATTCCACGTTAGTTCTCAGTGGTGACAACTCATCTGAAGCCTTTTTTATTTGAAGTCGGTTGCAAGTGTCCATGGACCACAATACCCAATTGCCATCGGTGGACTTTTAGTTTTAATGTCACTTAAATTTTATTAAAAAAATGAAGGGGTAGTAATTATCCCTTCAAGAATGCTGTCGAAGAATAATACTAATACTATATATACTCATATAGGCGTTATTATTGGTTATTTAACTGCCTCGTTGGTCTAGTGGTTGTAGCAGTGCGACTGCTGATCATGAGGTCCCGGGTTCGAATCCCGGGTCGGGCCAAAAAATCAGTTATTGAGTTTTTCCATCAAGAAATTCTCAGTAGCTGCCCGGAGTCGGGAAGTTGGCGGTGTTTCACCCCCGTGCCACGGAAAGCACGTAAAGCCGTTGGTCCTGCGCCTGATATCTCTCCGGTCGTGTCGGTTTACCGTCCCATCGGGCTATGAGAGTGAGGGAATAGAGAGTGCACCTGTGATTGCGCATACACTTGGACACTATAATCCTGTCCTGTGCCGATGGCTAGTCTTCGTTGAGACTGGCCGCCGTGGCCGAAATTTGGTCTGGAGGACATTATTATTGGTTACATACTTGTCGTCATTAGGCAGGATATTCCAATATAATTTGTTATGTAATAATATGTTATTGTCGGGGTATTCAAATAGTACTCTCATCTGGTTGGGCTTATATTAATAGTATAGTTGTAGCACGAATGGGTCGGCTCGACCGGGGAAGGACCACGCTCTCATAGAATACCAGCGTAAAATAGCGGCTTAATGCTACTGTATTTCGTATGGTGCGTGCAGAGACCCGGAGACCCTTTTTACTGAAAAATAGGCATTCCATGTTAGTCCTCACGGGTGAAAACGCATCTGCATTTTGATTCGCATACGAGGATAGATGTAGATGTCTATGGGCCACAGCAAACACTTACCATTAGGTGGACTGTGTGCTCGTTTATCACCCTTAAACTATAAAAAAAACTTAATGGATGCTCTCGGCAGGGGTTATTAAACGACCGATGGTTAGGAAGAAAAGGAAAGTAACCTGCGGACGATGTGGGCAGTATCGAGGAGCACCGACTTCTGCATATTATTATTATTATTATATTTTTATTTTATTTTACAGGGTAAATTTCAACTCAAATGGAAAGTGTGGAACGAAGTAAACAGTGATCAGTACTGCTGCTTTTTATCGAACATCCGAATCATGAAGTGATTTGGGTCACATTAATGTATACATTAATAATTATATCTATAACTAAAAAAGTTTATTTGTTTCAATCATCTCCTCTCCCGTCGCAACTGTCTTGACAAGGGCCTTGTGGACCACAAGGGTGACAAACGTAATTTATCTGATCAATAAGAGCATCCACGATTTTTTTGCCACCATATTTAATAACGGTGGAAGTTCTTTTGTTAGAAAAGTGTACAGATTAATGTTTCTTTCTGAAATATTAGATAAAGTTATTGTATATAAATTCGATTAGAAATGGATAAACTAAACTACAGGTGTAAAATAGTAAAAGAATTAAAAATGTGTTAAAAAATTAAAATTAAAAATTAAATAATACAGCACTATAACTATACACTATAACATACACTAGAAACTTAGTCCCAACTAGCGCCATCTGGTGAGCGTAAGATTATTATCCCTATTTGACGATATAGTAGTAAAAAAATAATAGTCTCAAATCATAGCTGAATAGAAATAGGGGTTCCGAGGCAATTAAACAGATTGAAAGCAAGCACATTATTTCATTCTTTTTGGATGGACGACTCGAGAAATGCTAGATCAAGCCGCTGGCATTCACTGTAAAAAGCTCGCGTCAACCGTCAAGCAGAAAATATAAAACCCTTATAGTAATAACATACATATTAAATCGCATCGAGGACGGGATACGCATATATAATTGACCCAAGCATCCAGCAATAATTATATATTTTTTACGTGGTAGAGCAGCTATATTATGGTTGTAGCACGAATGGGTCGACTCGATCGGAGAAGAATCACGTTCTTAGAGAATACCAGCAGCCAGTGGCGAAGCTAGGTTTCCAAACTAGGGCAAGCCCAAGACATGGTTTTGTTGTTTTTAGCAGTTTTATAAAAATATACCAATTTTAATCTGTCTCCACTCTTCAGTGTCATATTCAGTGCTGTCAAGGACGTGTTCAGCAAAGCACACAGAAGGTATACTACTGCTAAATAGATTGTGTGACTATTTCCATACCTTCAGTGGCTTTCAAAAAATCCGTTTGGGTTTGCTTGAGCGAATGAAAAAGATATTTACATACAATACAATACATGAACAAAAGGAAAGTATGAACAAAGTACAAACATTGTACAAACTTAAAAAAACTAATTATTTATATTCTAAATCCAATCGCCTCTCTTTCTTAAAAAGGATTTGATTACGTCCGCGTGAATTGTTGGTGAACGTTATAATTGTACCAATAACTGTTTATGTGGATATGCGCTGCTTTTTCTCAACAAAGCTTAAAGATTTTACCTTTTCCTCGCCGATTAGCACTTTAACACACTTCAATTCATCACAAGGAACACTATTATCCTCCATTTTCACTAAAAATCTTTAATGAAGCATAAATTTCAACTCGCAATATTCATTCGCTCAAATAAACATACAGATTAAAAATTGAAATGTGAAGTGAACTTGTAAACGTATCGCCCACGCGCCCCTAACTTTACACCCAAAGACAGGCTTACGGCTCCATACTAATTGCTATATAAACAATTGTCGTTATATTTCATTATAGAACATTTTGCGACAGGTTAGAAAGGGAGCGATCGTCTTCTCGAAAGCCCGGTAAAAAGCCCACGCGTGCGAGAGAGACGACTAATTGCTCAACTCCACCCCTTTTTATGACAGCAGTATCGCGCAGTAAAGCAATCTGCCAAGTGTTGAAGTTACATAATAAGGCTACGAGGTTATGACGTGAGTAGAAGAGGAGCGCACGGGGAATTTGAAATAGTTTGAAACAGTTTACGAGTTATTTTATTAGTTGATATTATTGACTGAGCAGTTTGGTAGGGTAAGCCCGGCTTCTTGGCTTCTATGGAGGCTTCGCTACCGCCAGCAGCTTTCTGCTACTGTGTTCCGTTATTACAAATTATTATTAAGATTTTAATAAATTTGACCACCTACTAAAAATTTCACTACATGCATAAATGTTACAAATAATTTTGATGAGATTATTCTGCGATCCAAAAACAAAACTTCTAAATCGCGCGATACGGTGACGGATCAACGCATCCAAACCAACGACACGGGCCTCTGCGAACATCTGGGACGCGCTACAGTATCGTGGCTAACGGAACAACACGCGGAACGAATCATTATACTGCACCTTCAGCCTGCGATATTCCTCTTTAGTGTAATTCGTCCACAGCTGAGGAGTGTAAAGTGGCTGACAGTAAGCCGAAAACAACGCCAGTTTTGAGGTATAAGAACACCTTTGAAATCGTCGAGCTATCATGTTGGCACGCACTGACAAGGAACGTCGCTCGCGGTCCATATTGGAACCATCACATAGATCCTGAGTAACAATATGACCCAGGTATTTAAACGTCGTTACCCACTCCAATTGTGAATTACACAAATACACTAAATAAAAATATGAGGTTGAACCCTACCACTCTTAAAAAGCAAACAAACAGACTTGTTGGTATTGTACAATAAGTTATGATCCACCACATATATCTCACATATCTGGAGTAGTGCACGCAGCGCACTAATCGAGGGACTCAGCAGCACCATATCATCAGCATAACTCAAGTTATTAAAGTATTCAGAACCAATGTGGCAACCCAGTCTCGTGCTTCTAAGCTCCTCGATCAGCTGATCAGCATACAGATTAAAAAGCATAGGCGATGTTAGCACTCCCTGCCTCACACCGCATTGTAGGAGAAATTCCTCAGAGTATGTATCACTCCACTTTACTACATTAATTTGCCTACTATACCATGCGATCAATATGTTAATATATAATGACGGCACTGCCGTATCACGTAACTTCCTCCAAAGTATATCATAGCTGACTCTGTCAAAAGCCCTACTTAAGTCCAAGAAACATGCATAAATATTTGTTTTCCGCTTATTATAATAACTAACGGTTTGCTTTAAAGTAAAAATCGCCGCATCCGTAGAACTATCTTTTGTAAATCCAAATTGAGCATCGCTAATATGTATATATTTGGAAATAACGCCTAATAATATGGTGTCAAACAGTTTAGCACAAGTTGTAGCTACGGATATCGGTCTATAATTACCACTGTCGGTCAAACTACTCGATTTACATTTAAGAACAGGACTTATTACCGTTTTTAGCATTTCTACCGGTAAGTAAGCATGCTTTATACAAGCATTGAAAAATACAGAAAGGAACTCAATTACCCATGGTCCGCCAAACCGAAGACGTTCCACGCTTAAATTGTCATATCCTGTCGCCTTTCCTAGTTTCATCTGGCGCAGAGCATTAAAGATCAACTCTTCAGATACATGAATGTCCTTGCCATCTGCTACATGATATTGATTATGATAAGTACAGTGTCCAGCATTTAACGCAAGAAATTAGTCCCTAAACATGTTTGCAATCGCCAGTGTGTCCGTCAGGCCATCCACACACTCCGTAATCTTCGATCCGGTGTTAAGTAAATTTCCCGTATCTTTCCAAAATTGACTAAAGTTTCTACTTAAACATGATGCCGAAGTCTTATCTAAAATTATTTGATCAGCAGAATTATGGCAAAATCTTAACCTACTTTTAAAAATATTTCGCGTTCTTTTCATTTGATCGAACAGCGGACCAGAAGAAGGCTCCCCAGCTGTTAACCACCCAGCTCGTGCTTGCCATGCCTTCATGTGTGCCTCGCGTATATACTCATTCCACCCCGGAACAGGCGGCCTCTGGATGACATGCTGAGACGCGCGACGTGTAGCCGCGTGAATTATACAACTAATAAAAGAGTTATACAAGCTATATAGGTATTTGCGATATTCAGTACACGTACAACTATAACATTTAGCAGATAAATGTCTTAACCTCTCCCAATCCAAGCTACGTATATACTCGGAACAAAGAGAGGAATAAAATTCAATTTCGAGACCATTTCTTTTACCCCATTTTGACAAGTCGTTACATTTCTGTAAAGGAACGTTATTATGCACCGCCTTAAAGGTTTAATTAATGTTGCATTCAACACACAAAGGCTTATGGGCGGACCACATGACGTCTTCCTAAATATAAATGTTGGTTACAGTAGCCCAGGCCTGCCGTGTAGTTACACAATGATTCAACCAACTTTTCGAACCATGAGCATAGCTAATATACGTAAAGACACCACTTTTGGGTCGCAGAAATTCATAATCAGCACACACCAAATCATTATCAGTACAAGAATTAAATAACTCTAAACCAAATAATGTATTCATATCTGCGTTAAAATCACCTAAAATAAAAGCATAATTAATATCCTTATCTAAAATAATTGATTGAATAATATTTAAAATATTCGTAAAATCAGTCAAACTTTCATAATTATTTTGAGGCATATACACAGATACACACAAATATTTATTACCACACATTTCGAAAATAACTGCACATAAACTAAAATTGATACAATCAACAATCTCCACTTTATTAAAAATCAATGATTTCCACAATAACCCAACCCCTCTATAGGGCCTACCCCGTAACATACCTTGTGTGACATCTACAGCTGAAATACCATGACTAGAAAATTTGGTATGTATAGTGTTTAAGTAAGGAATAGCATCGGGTTATAACCAGGTTTTCTGCAATGCTATTATATCAAAGTCATTACATAATTCCCGTACTTATTCAACACTACGCCTGACTGATTGACAATTTAAGGAACAAAGTTTCATAGTTAAACTAAACTAATATTAACTATATTAAAAATGCTACCGAGATAATGAAAATCACTTAAAATTCCTACAATAATTTGTTACTATTATATAATAATTACTTTATATAATATTACAATTACTAATGTCTACTGAATTTCACTAATTTGAGACCCTTCTACGCCTCTTTTTTGTCTCCAGAAATATACAAAACGCCGAAATGCTATTCCCTGCGGCCAAAAGTTCTTATTCAGAAATATATCTAGTTTATTTCTAGGTACAAATATTTTATATGCATCGTAATCCTTTTTAACCTTCATATTCATTTTTTCAATGGTCACTTCAATGTTAGATTTATTCCTAATGTAGCTTGTTATGTCACACACAGATACATCCTTCGATACATTATAAATACATAAAGGAATTTTTATGTCAGCCGCTTTGAAATGGGCGTTATCGTCCACCGTAGCATTTCCTCTATTCCCAATAAAACGATTCCTTCTTCTTCTTTTCTGTACTTCAATCCATTCTTCCCTACGAGTCTCCGGCTTCCATTGTCTATTACGCACAACATCTGCAAAACATCTTTCTTTGGGAGTTGTGTCTAATGCGGCGGCCGTGTGTCCCTCCATCGACACGAGATCGGATCGCTTCGGCCTATGAATCATAGGTTCGAGTTGCTCCGCAGCTGATTTGTTGTTAGGTATCTCAGCTGGAATGTTTTTACCACTACCATCTATATTGATAGTTGAACATACATCGTTGCAATATTTCTCAGATTGAATTATTGATTCACAAATATTCGTATGGCACTTTTCGTCACTCACTTGCCCTTTGTTTAACGAACTTGAGATTATATCATTTAATTCTTTTGACTTCTTTTAACAGTGGTAGAGCCACGCGGCAGCTTTTGCTGTCGCACGGATGGGCCGGCTCGAACCGGGGTGGTACCACGATCTCACAGAATACCAGCGTGAAGTAGAGGTTTACCTCTGCGTTTCGCTTGGTGAGTGCAGGTGGCCGGAGGCCCTTTTTACTGGAAATGAGGCATTCCATCTTAGTCCTCACAGGTGACAACGCATCTACATTTTGAATTGTAATAGAGGATAGATGTAGATGTCTATGGGCCGCAGCAACCACTTACCATCAGGTGGACTGTGTGCTCGTTTGTCACCCTTATCCTATAAAAAAAAACTTTACATATGAACATTGAATCGTATGCACGTCTTTTTTTAGTCTCAAAATATCTTTCAGCAACGAGGATACATCCACATGATCGAATCTAACAGGGGGCAGACGATTCAAATCCTTCGCAACAAAACGTGGGAGCTTGAGAGTCCGTACTATACTTTTACTATACTTTAATTTAATATAATAAAGCGGAAGAGTTTTTTTGTTTTTTTGTTTGTTTAAACGCGCTAATCTCTGGAACTACCAGTCCGATTTGAAAAATTCTTTTTGTATATTATAGCCAGATTCATGTGGAATAGTATAGGCTATCTAGCATTAAGCTATATTACTCAGTTAGCCTTAAATATGGATATTTGTTAAGCAAGTCAGAAGAAAAAGCACTCCCGAAATGGTTTATCCGCGTACGCTGGTGTTATCGTTAGGGATACGTAAATACAATGTTCTAGAAAAATATAGAACTTTACTCCGTCTAAAAAATAGTCCGCGATACCATATGTCTATTTCTTATACATAAGCCATAATTTGGTATTTTGTGACAAAAAAATATTGAAAATTTAGAAGTGATTTATGAGCATTATTATTAGGCATGGCCTATTTATCCTTAGGAACGAAAGTTACTTCATCATCAAGACAATTTTATGAAGATAAACTTTGTTCTTTATACCATGTTATTTGGACGCATAGTTTAAGAGATAATGTAAAATTAAAATAATTCAATACTTGGCTGGGCGCGCGAACGACGCTTAAACCCTAGCCGTTATAAAATGCTTGAACTAGGTCATGTCGCGCACCTCAGACACGTGCTGACGCGGATGAAACCGCGGGGCACAGCTAGTATTTTTATAATATCATGCAGAAATCGCCTGCTCCTTCCATCTCCTCTTCTTGTAGAAGCACTAAGATTAACAGTTCCAGACGATATATCCTTTGCCGATTCAATATCTCCGTCCGTAAAATTACTCTCACATATTTGTATTAGGCTTACTTCATCTATAACATAAAATTTACATTGAATGAAACATAGCACTCCATTAATTACTAAATTTCAACACTGATTCGACAAGATGCACGTGCGTTTACGACGGCGTACGCAACCGAGCTCAATTTTAATTTAGCCTTTTACTTTGTATATTAATGTAAATAATATAAAAGATTTATTATTATTTTTAGTTATTATTTTTTTTGTTGTTATCAGTAAGATACTGCTGCCAATCTCCTGTGGCAACAAAGGGAAATGAGCCCTCTGTTGCCAATACTTGGCTTGTTGTAGTACTACTGTAGCGCTTACAACTAGTAATCGCGGCTTTATACTATTAATTAGTTGTTATCAGTAACATACTGCTGCCAATCTCCTGTGGCAACAGAGGGAAATGAGCCCTCTGTTGCCAATACTTGGCTTGTTGTAGTACTACTGTAGCGCTTACAACTAGTAATCGCGGCTTTATACTATTAATTAGTTGTTATCAGTAACATACTGCTGCCAATCTCCTGTGGCAACAGAGGGAAATGAGCCCTCTGTTGCCAATACTTGGCTTGTTGTAATACTAATGTAACGCTTACAACGCGGGCTAGTAACCGCAGTTATTTACTATTAATTAGTTGTTATCAGTGCGATACTGCTGCCAATCTCCTGTGGCAACAGAGGGAAATGAGCCCTCTGATGCCTCTACTCGGCTTCTTATAGTACTAATGTAGCGCTTACAACTAGTAACTGCGGTATTTTACTATTAATTAGTTGTTATCAGTAAGATACTGCTGCCAATCTCCTGTGGCAACAGAGGGAAATGAGCCCTCTGTTGCCAAAACTTGGCTTGTTATAGTACTAATGTAGCGCTTACAACTAGAAATCGCGGTTTTATACTATTAATTAGTTGTTATCAGTAAGATACTGCTGCCAATCTCCTATGGCAACAGAGGAAAATGAGCCTTCTGTTGCCAATACTTGGCTTGTTGTAGTACTAATGTGTAGCGTTTACAACGTGGGCTAGTAACCGCAGTTATTTACTATTAACTAGTTGTTATCAGTAAGATACTGCTGCCAATCTCCTGTGGCAACAGAGGGAAATAAGCCCTCTGATGCCACTACTCGGCTTGTTATAGTACTAATGTAGCACTTACAACTAATAACCGCGGTTTTTTACTATTAATTAGTTGTTATCAGTAAGATACTGCTGCCAATCTCCTGTGGCAACAGAGGGAAATGAGCCCTCTGTTGCCAATACTTGGCTTGTTATAGTACTAATGTAGCGCTTACAACTAGTAACCGCGGTTTTTTACTATTAATTAGTTGTTATCAGTAAGATACTGCTGCCAATCTCCTGTGGCAACAGAGGGAAATGAGCCCTCTGTTGCCAATACTTGGCTTGTTATAGTACTAATGTAGCGCTTACAACTAGTAACCGCGGTTTTTACTATTAATTAGTTGTTATCAGTAAGATACTACTGCCAATCTCCTGTGGCATCAGAGGGATATGAGCCCTCTGATGCCACTACTCGGCTTGTTATAGTACTAATGTAGCGCTTACAAAGCGAGCTAGTAACCGCAATTATTTACAATTAATTAGTTGTTATGAGTGAAATACTGCTGCCAATCTCCTATGGCAACAGAGGGAAATGAGCCCTCTGATGCCACTACTCGGCTTGTTATAGTACTAATGTAGCGCTTACAAAGCGAGCTAGTAACCGCAATTATTTACAATTAACTAGTTGTTATTAGTAAGATACTGCTGCCAATCTCCTGTGGCAACAGAGGGAACTGAGCCCTCTGATGCCACTACTCGGCTTGTTATAGCACTAATGTAGCACTTACAAAGCGAGCTAGTAACCGCAATTATTAACAATTAATTAGTTGTTATGAGTGAGATACTGCTGTCAATCTCCTGTGGCAACAAAGGAAAATGAACCCTCTGTTGCCAATACTCGGCTTGTTGTAGTACTAATGTAGCGCTTACAACTAGTAACCGCGGTTTTTTACTATTAATTAGTTGTTATCAGTAAGATACTCCTGCCAATCTCCCGTGGCAACAGAGAAATAAGCCCTCTGTTGCCACTACACGGCTTGTTGTAACTGTTGTGTTGTACTTATTATTAGTACTCGTATTATCTAAATACACTGCCATAAAGTAAACCGGTCAATAAGAGAGAGATTGAGAACTTATGTCTGTATGTCATCATCCTTAGATCACTATTGTACTTTTAGAAATCATCAGCTACGAGCGCAGATAGACAGAGATATGTATTATTGTGAAGCGTGAGCCAAAAATCACACTGGAATAGGAAATATTTTCCTATTCTAGGTTCAATGGAGAAGTAAACTGCGATTATCAATCCCGTGTCAAGTATAGCAAATATAGTAAATGATATGAGTATCGATATCTCGGTAACTAAGCGAGATATCGAAAAAAAATATTCTTGATTTTCGACGTATCTCGTCGAGATCTATGCGATACCGCCTTCAAATCGTGGCGCCGTAAGAACCGTAGTACGTGCCGTGAATTTCCTTATTATAATCGAGAAAATCAATAGCTATACTTTCAAATCGATGCTGACAAAATGTGATTTGACATTTACAGTTAGATGCTGTTACAAACTATCGAAGTCCACTACTAAACATAGACCTCTCACATAGATAGCCTCATATTTTTGGGAGGGTAAGTGACTACCGCCGCCCATGAATAACTGCAACACCAGGGGAGTTGCGGGTGCATTACCGGCCTTTTAGAAAGGAATGAGCTCTTTTCTTGAAGACCCCTAAGTCGTATCGGACCGGAAAAATCGCCGGTGGTAAACTATTCCACAGACAGGTCGTACGCGGAAGAAAACTCCTAGTGAAACGTACAGCGGTGGACCGCCAAGCAACCAGATGGTATGGATGGTATCGGGAGTTTCACTTCATATGGGGGATTATTGCCATAGTATGTCACACAGGCAGTTCATTATTTTTTAGTTAGTACCAGGAAGCTGCTACTGCCTATCTCCTGGTAGGTTTCCCTGGCGCCTTTTACGCAGATCTATTTTCGCTATATTATCGCTATCTGACACAAGAGATAAAAATATTCAAAAAACAGGATAAACAATCTTAAGCTGGAATTATTTGGATTGAACCGTTAAGCGAAATGAAAGGCCAACCGCATTAGATGGAGTGACGACCTGGTAAGACATGCAGGAAGTCGATATATTCAGATGGCTCACGACCTCGTTATACGGTATTTATTTATTTATTTAACCTCGTTGCACAAAAATGTACGAAGGCGCAGTTAACGCCTTAAGGAGTTCTCTACCAGTCAACCAATTAGTAAGCAGAGAACACTACTTTGGGGTGCAATATGATTTGTAAAGGCGGCTACTCACTTGCCTGCCGCAGGGGCAATCTAGAGTGTAGGAGTGGGGATGACCCTTTATTGCCTCCTTAATTGTGATGTGTGTAGGCAAGCAGGGACAATTTTTTAAGTCGGCCCTGTGGCAGGGCGGCAGGGGCGCAAGACCTTCCGTACTCCCTAGATCGGCCTTGCCGCTGTCGCGTGTGTAGCGCAATTGGGACAATTTCAATCAGTTCGTTGCGAATTTCGCATGGAGCACACGTGTGAATACAAGTAACAGTGGATACAATGAAGAATGTGAAATTTGGACACTGGCGATAGAAGTGTATAAAGAGAGGCTTCTTCATCAGTATGTCCTTTTTGTCTTTTTTGCGGTAGAACCGCAGAAATAACGTCTTGTATGTGGTAGGGCCATGCTTCAGCTATATTAGTAGTATATTTGTAGCACGAATGGGTCGGCTCGACCGGGGAAGGATCACGCTCTCACAGAATACCAGCATAAAATAGCAGCTTAACGCTGCTGTGTTTCGTATGGTGAGTGTAGAGAACCGGAAACCCTTTTTACTGGATAAGAGGCATTCCATCTTAGTCCTCACGGATGACGACGCATCTGCATTTTGATTCGTAATCGAGGATAGATGAAGATGTCTATGGGCCACAGCAACCACTTACCATCAGGTGGACTGTGTGCTCGTTTGTCACCCTTATCCTATAAAAAAAAGGAAGGCCTATGTTCATCAGTGAACTTGTAAAGGGCTGTTGACAAGTGATTGAAATTTAAAACACCTGTAGTTACAAAAACAACTTCTATAATGCTAAATAATGGATGCTGTGACTCATAGTCTCTATATTTATCCCCGAATAAAAACCAAAATGCGTTTGCACGCATGTTTGCTGTACCCTTTAGGAATAATGAAATGTCACGTCACCAGTAAGGAGGGTTCCCCGTGCGCTTCACTCACACTTCACGTGAAATAGCAGCGAAACAGTGTTGCTGCTATTTCACGCTGGTATCATGCACGAGTGTTTTGTTTCATGCTCCTTATTGCTCTCCGGTCGTGTCGGATTGCCGTCCCATTGGACTATGAGAGTGGGAGAATAGAGCTGTACCTGTGCTCGCGCATACACTCGGGCACTATAATACTGTCCTGCGCAGATGACTAGTCTTCTTCGAGACTAGCCGCCATGATCGTAATTCGGTCTGGAGGTCTGGAGTCTGGCGCTCCATCCCGGCTCGAGCTGACTCATTTCTTTCACACACACACACGCACGCACGCACGCACGCACATACGCACGCAAGCGCGCACGCACACACGCACGCACGCACCCACGAACGCACACACACACACAAATACATTTGGTAACATGTGTGGGGGGGGGTTGTTGTGTTTGTGCGTGTGTTTGTGTGTGTGTATGTTATTTGTATGACAGGGGAATGTTACGGAATGAGAAAATAATAAAAACACCATTACCGTTAAGGCTACAGCCTATTAAAAGTCCACTGTTGAACGTAAGCCGTATTTGCCATTGTTGCCAAGCTTGGCAGGCAGAGTGGCAACCACAGTTTTTTACATTTTTTAGTTGTTATCAAGAAGACACTGGCGCCCATCTCCGGTTTTGTTTCCCTCTGACATCTACACTCCACCATACAGTCAATAAAAATACAACACTAACCAAATCCCAAGTTGTTCTTCTGCTGCTTCGTATGGTATCTTGCTGTGTTTCGTATGGTGATTGTAGAGAACCGGAGACCCTTTTTACTGGAAAAGAGGCATTCCATCTTAGTCCTCACGGGTGACAACGCATCTGCATTTTGATTCGCAAACGAGAATAAATGTAGATGTCTATGGGCCACAGCAACCACTTACCATCAGGTGGACTGTGTGCTCGTTTGTCACCCTTATCCTATAAAAAAAAAGTTGTATGTTTATTGTTGACACAATTAACCGAAAGGTTGTGATCTCATATACTCAGTTCAGTTATAGGACAAACGCTCTCTTAAACACGATAACAATGAGTTGTTATCGTGTTATTATTGCCAGATTATTTAAACACACACCGTTCAATACAATTAGTTAGGGATGGCTACTGCGTCCATTTTCTTCTTCTGCATCAGTCCTTTTTTTTTAATGAATAAAGGGTAACTCAAACGGGCACACAGTCCACCTGATGGTAAATGGATACTGAGACTTATAGAGATTTACAAAAATCCTCCATTAAGAATCAAAATACAGATGCATTGTCACCCCTGAGGACTAAGATGTCTCGTATCCAGTAAAAAGGGTCTCCGGTTCTCTACACTCACCATACGAAACACAGCAGTGTTAAGCTGCTATTTCACGCTGGTATTCTGTGAGAGCGTAGTCCTTTTCCGGTCGAGCCTACCCATTCGTGCTACAACCAGAATATAGCTGCAGCATGATTTTGACGTTTATCAGGCCAATGTCCAAATGGCCAGTGGAAAAAAATGGAAACTTACATGTTTATTTTTCGTGGTAATTTTTACCTTTTCGTGCATAATACCTTTTTTTATTTCTCTTCTTTTGCTAGCATGTCAATCTCTTGTTAGATAGAATTCAAGAACCTTCTAAATATATCTTAGTCCTCAAGTATCCATGGACTGCAGTAGTTATTTACCATGGCGGACTGTAAGTTCGTTTGTCACTTCAGTTTTATAAAAAGAATCGTTACAGTCCCTCACAAGTCCACTGCTGAACACAGGCCTCCCCCAAAGAATGCCACATAACACGGTCCTGAGCCACCTGCAGTCATCGACATATAGCATGTCAGAATAAAGTTTCAGTTCCATATTTCATTACTGGCGATACGTATTAATTATACACTTGTGAGGGCGCTGTCGTCGCGCCACAAGCGAAAATATATTAAAGCCTAAATCGCGCTGTCAAAGTTCCGAAGTAAAAGCAGTATATTATATAGAAAAGCCCCGAGCTACCACGTGTCTCATTCCGCTTGCGCCGTCGTTCCCGTGCGGTTGTGCACTAGCGGGGTCCGCTAGCTGACCGAGCACCCGTCCCCGTACGGGAATTCCTCGGTTGGTTCAGTCGAACAAAAGAACGTTAGTCCCTTCCCGTCCCGCTGCAGCTAGCGCCGCCGCTCCCATGCGGTTGTGTGAGCTGTCCACGCTCACCGTCCCCATACGGTGGGTGCCTTCCCGCTTCAGCTAGTGCCGCCGTCCCCATGCGGTTGTGTTAGCTATCCACACTAACCGTCTCCGTACGGTGAGTGCCTTCCCTTTCCCGCTAGTGCCGCCGCCCCCATGCGGTTCCGTTAGCAGACCGTGCTCACCGACCCCATACGGTGAGTGCATTCTCATTTCACTCCTCTGGCACCGCCACACCCGTGTGTTTAGGGCTGTGTTAGTTGACCCGCACTCCCGTTCCCGTACGGTTGTGCCCTGCGCCCCCCTTCCCTAAGGGGGGGGTCGCTTCTAATGCGGCGAAGAGGTCATATAGGCCAGATTCAGTCCCGAAGGTGGTGTTTAGTGGGTAGGCACTTCATTGTGAGTCCCACATAATCACGCAGCCGGTTGCGTGGTATGCTATGAGCATTCACCACCTCCCTCTCCCGCTTCCGGAGGGTAGCCTTGCTTTGGGCGCAAAAAAAAACTACCACTCAGAGCGTTGGCCGCTCCCCGGGTTGAACACCTTGAACGGTGGGAGATCTCTTTTCCTTCCACCGCCACACTTATTTGAATATTTTGAGGAATGCCTTGTGAAGTGAGAATTCAACTTTATATCACATTAAGTGCATGTTTTAATCTAGGTCTAGCGGTGAAACTCCATTTTTGCCCAGGAGTCAGTTTGGAAAGTACCACCACAAACTAATAAGAAATAATGACATGGGTCCATTTTATCCGAACCACCACCCTTTACCTTACTTTTGCCACCAAACACCAATGTAGACACTGCTGTGTTCCGGAGTCTGAAGGTTATAGCGGCAGGATCCAAATCCATTTTCCCGTTTATCGCCTCTTACGAAACCCACGGAACTAGTTAAGGTGATGGAATCCCTTAGTCTAATGTTTATCACAGCGCATATGCTTTGCTTTGGTACACACCTAGTTAAAAAAAGACATTTTGCTGTTTTGTCACACCATTTTATATACGTCATTAAATAAGTTGTCGCAACGCGAACCGATTGAACATGATCGAAGTTACGAATCGGCGGTACATGGAAAAACTTTTGTAAGTTTACTTTATGGAGTGTAGAGAGAAGGAGGACCATCTCTATATATGAAAAGTGTTCCTAAAAACATGTCCAATAAGGGTGGCGCTGCAGTAGCATAGGATAAATTTAAAAAAAAGGCGCCAAAAGTAATTAGAATAAGATGGAGAAATAAACAAGGACCGACCAATCCGCTTGGTTTTGTACTACGTAAATAGTTGAGATTTTATATACTGGCATTTTACTAACTACTCTAATCATGAAATTTTGCAAATATTTGAATTCAGCTGACTTCACTTCGTTCACAACAGCTGTCTTCATATCGTAGTTTTTCAGACGCCAGCGCTATTGTGGTAAGTTTTGGAACCTCTATTTTCAGTAAATAGTAGGACACTTTTTCAACTTTCGCCCCTTATAAGATGGTTCTCCTTGTACTCTACACTCTACACTCCATAGTTTACTTATACTGTCGGATGTCATTAAATAACTTTGTATAAAAAATAAAAAAAATATTCTTCACATATATTTTAATGTCGTCTAGACCGAATTTCAGTCACGGCTTCCAGTCTCAATGGAGACTAGCCATTTGCACAGGATAGGATTATAGTGCACGAGTGTAGGCACAAGCACAAGTGAACTCTATGTCCTCACTCTCATAATCCGATGAGACGGTAATCGGACATGACCGTAGAGGGATGAGGCGCAGGACCATTGGCTTTACATGCTTTCCGATGTACGAGGGGTGAAACACCGCTACCTTCTTTAAATTGATTGAAAATCCCAATGACTGATTTTGGCCAGATCCGGGATTCGAACTTGGGACTTTATGATCAGCCCTCGTGTTTACGAGCACTACACCAATGAGGCAGTCAAAGACAAACGTGGCAGTTTTAACACAATTTGTATAATATCGTATAACTGTACAGTTTACAGCATATGCTTTCACGTGGTTTTTTTTATAGGATAAGGGTGACAAACGAACACACAGTCCACCTGATGGTAAATGGTTGCTGCGGCCCATAGACATCTACATCTATCCTCTATTATAAATCAAAATGTAGATGCGTTATCACCCGTGAGGACTAAGATGGAATGCCTCATTTCCAGTAAATAGGGCCTCCGGCCACCTGCACTCACCAAGGGAAACGCAGAGGTAAACCTCTACTTCACGCTGGTTTTCTGTGAGGTCGTGGTACCACCCCGGTTCGAGCCGGCCCATCCGTGCGACAGCAAAAGCTGCCGCGTGGCTCTACCACTGTTAAACCTAGTGCCTATAACTGTACAGTTTAGTACAGGATATGCTTTCACGTCGCTAGAACCTATTACGATTGTGACACAAATGGGTCGACTCCGACGGGGAAGGACCACGCTCTCACAAAACTTCAGCATTAAATAGAAGCTTAATTCTGCTGTTTCGTATAATGAGTATAGAAAACCAGAGACCCTCTTTACTGGATACGAGTACCATCTTAGTCCTCAGGAGTGACAACGCATCTGCAGTTTGATCGTTAATCGAGGATACATATAGATGTCTATGTGCCACAGCTTCGACTTACAATCAGTTAGACTGTGTGCTCCTTTGTGATCTTATTCTATAAAAAAAATATGCGTCTCTAGTTAATAATTGTTATCAGTATTATATTGCAACTCGCATACGAACAGTTATTCGGTTATTATTAAAATCTCAACCCTATTGAAAGAGCACAACTTGTATTAATAATAAGTGATTGTTGCAATAAAGAAGATAACTGCGCCGCAGTAGCGCGCGGATACGGACCAAAGATGGACGCTCGCATCATTCTTCTTTCGTTGTGTTTTCTTCTCGCTAAATCTGATTTTGTTACCAAAAAGAACTGTAAAGATGGTAAGTAAGCATTTGCACTTATTCAGACTCAGTTTACACTGCCGTAACTAGATATAAAATAATATTTTTATTTCCTTTAACAATTGGATGTATTTATGCAGAAAGGAGCCAACCCAAACTTTAGCCAATTTTTTTACTTTCAAATTTGCTTTTTCTCTCCAAATTTATATAGGGCTCCCATATCAGTATTCTTGAAGTATAATCAACTTAATTAAAAAAAAAAACATACACATACAAAAATATCATAGGTACAGTCGAATTGAAAAACCTCCTACTTTTTAAAATCGCTTAAAAATGAATATTGCTACTAAAGTATCTTTAGTCTTAAAATGCGTTGAATAAATCTACTTTTACGGATTCTATCGCGTCTAATTAACTTGTTTTTTTTTATTAATTCCCGACGTTTCGGGTGCTTTACAGCACCAATGGTCACGGGTGACTGAGTTGATTGACGTGCCGATGTTAGAGTTAACCCGTAGTACCTTCAGCTTTTTTAATTATTAATTTTGTTCCGATCTACGCCGAATGAACTTACTGTGTCTTGTAGTCTTGCAGTGGTATGCTTGTATTTAGTTTTAATTTTATTAATTACAGGATCCCAAGCAGGTGGTAGTACCCAGCCTCCCTATCTATTGAAATTAGGATGTTTTTTAATTTCAATAGCCTCACGTATCATCCTTGGCAGGAATCGATGTTCTTTCGCGAGAACTTGTGGCTTATCAAATCCGTATCAGCTATGTGTTGCGAATTAAATTGTTATTTTGTATAATAATGTTGACCCAGACTGAATTTCGGTCACGGCGGTGAGTATCAACTGTGACTAGCCATCTGCGCACGACAGGATTATTATGGCCGAGTATATGCGCAGCACAGGTGCACTCTCTATTCCATCACACTCATAGTCCGATGGTAGCCAATACGACTAGAGAGAAATAAGGCGCAGGACCAACGGCTTACGTGCTTTCCGAGGCACGGGAGTGGAACACCGCCAAAATCCTAACTCCGATCTGCGACAGAGAATTTCTTGACAGAAAAATCCAAACTAATTTTCGCCCACTGAGATTCGAACCCGAGACCACAGGATGAGCAGTCTCGTTTACAACCACTAAACCAACGAGGCATTCTTGTTTAGTATATTATTATGGCGAATATTTTTTGTCAATAACTCTAAAAAAATATTTAAATAACTTCATTGAAATCGGATCAGCTAGTAATATAAAATGAGGTATATGCCAAACATACCTCTAAGGTCGTAATCTATACAAATAAATAAAATTGAAGTGTCTGTTTGTAATGTCAAAATAAAAGCTTTTATCTATATGCATATGAAAGTATATACGGTACATATTACAAAAACACGATTTTTAAAATTTTTGTATGTCTGTCTTTCTGTCTGTCTGTCTGTTTGTTCCGGCTAATTTCCGGAACGGCTGGACCGATTTTGACCGGACTTTCACTGGCAGATAGCTGATGTTATAAGAAGTAACTTAGGCTACTTTTATTTTAGAAAAATAATTAGGATTCCGCGCAAAAAATTAAAACCCATGAAATCCAATCGTAATAAATTAGACGTGGGTGAAGTCGCTGGGAACAGCTAGTATCTCAAATATTAGTTAAGGCTATTGTTGCTTGGCTCCTTTTTGTGTAACAACGTCCAATCTTCTCTGGCACTGAACGCCCTGTCCCGATTGTAAAGGTTGATTATCTCTTGTCGGTATGTTAAGTCCTCTTTATTCATGCGATCTATTACACTATGAATATGCATTATGAATACTACCTATACACTATGAATATTTGATATTCATTCATTCATTACCGCCTATCAAATATCCACAGATAAATATAGGCCTCTACCAAAATGTAGAAGTTCATTCTTTCGTTTCTTTTTTAAATATATAACCTATGTGGTAACGTTTAATTACATTAATATATAAAATATTTCACGGTCATTTCCTGATCAAGCCGACTCTTCGTGGTGCAGCCAAATACGATACACTGACGTGACACTACCACCTGCTAGTTAGTCTGTTAAAGCCTATACGTCCCACTGATGGGTACAGTGATCCTCAAATTACTGAAAGGGCATGTTTGCCGATAGTAAAGATATTTCACGTGAAAGAGCCATGCTTCAGATATTACTGGTATAGCTGTAGCACTACTGGGTCGCCTCGACCGGGGAACGACCACGCTTTCACAGAATTCCAGCGTAAAATTACAGCTGAACGCTGCTGTGTTTTGTATAGTGAGTTTAGAGAAACGGAGACCCGTTTTACTGGAAACGAGGCATTCTATCTTAGTCCTCACAGGTGACAACGCATCTGCATTTTGAATCGTCATCGAGATTAGATGTAGATGTCTATGGACAACAGCAAACACTTACCACCAGGTGGACTGTGTGCTCGTTTGTCATCCTTATCCTATAAAAAAATCACTATTATCACAAAATATTTATTATATATTTTGAGATATTATTGAATAAAACTAATTTATCACGTTCTAATACGGTTTTTATCACGTTTAATTTAAATATTTTTTTATTTAAATACCCAAAGTTCGAGAGCTTAACGCACCCATGGTCACGGGCGTGAAATGTTTGACGTTCCGATGTCATAGTTAGCCTAGGCTACCTTCAGCTTTTTAATTTTTGGTCCGATCAACGCGGAATAACCTTGAAATTCTTGAACGTGATAAAATCCGTAAGATTTGAATTAGTTATATTGACGGTGTAAGAATATCCACTACCCCATATCGTCCCGTGGGCGTCGTAAGACGTGACAGAGAAACAAACTGCGGTTTGCCAACTCGCTTTCCAAGCATGCCAACTATGGCAAAATCCCCCCTAAGACGTAATCCTTAGGGAAGGTCTATGTTCAACAATGGACTTGTATAGGCTGTAATGGATGGATGGATAGTGAAATGGGTAGTATTCGTGTAAATATAAGATATTACTTTATTTACTGATTTAGAAAACAAAGTTCTAAGTGAAGAAAGGAACAAAAGATAAAATTAGATTATCAAAATTTAGTGATTTTCTTTTCGGCCTCAGATGCATTCAATGTTCACTAAACAGTTTGACACAATAGCAAGAATGAAACGTAGACAAAACATAAGGTTTTATTCTATTATTTTAGGCTTTTGATAATATAACGAGTTTTTGAATTTACAAATGCATTATACTAGCTTTTTTTATTTACAGTGGACACATCACAATGCAGCGTCCATAACGTGGTGGTGGACCCTTGCCCGCGAAGTCCACGTATGTGTATCATCAAGGTAGAGAAGTCATACTCCATCAATGTGGACTTCACACCGCGTAAGATTTGATCACAAATTTTATTTTTATTTATTACTATCCTGTATTCTTACAGAATAGGGTGAGACAAAAACAAAAGAGCACGCAGTCCACCTGATGGTAAGTGGATGCTGTGACCCATATACATCTACTCCTACACTCGATTAATAATCAAAATGCAGATGCGTTGTCACCCTGGAAGACTAAGACAGAAAGTCTCGTTTCCAGTAAAAAAGGGCCTCCCGATCTCTACACTCTCAAAACAGAAAACAGCAGTATTAAGCTGCTATTTTACGCTGGTGTTCTGTGAAAGCGTGGTCCTTCCCCGGTTGAGCTGACCGATTCGTGCTACAACCATTATATATTTACAGCATGGCTCTATCACGCAAGGTATACACCATATATAAGTAATATGTACTATGTTCTTGAAAAGGCGCCAAAACTTGGTTGTTTGTAACACGTGCACGGTCCCAAACTTAGTCCTTGCCATAAAAATGAACGAGTAGAGCCACACTGCAGCTATATTATGGTTGTGGCATTAATGGGTCAGGTCGACCGGGGTAGGACCACGCCTCACAGAATACCAGCGTAAATTAGCAGCTCAATGCTTCTGTTTTTCCTATATTGAGTGTAGAGAACCGGAGATCCTTTTTACTAGAAACGAGGTATTCCATCTTGGTCCTCAGGGCTGACAACGCAACATTTTTTTTTATAGGATAACGTTGACAAGCGGGCACACAGTCCAAGTGATGATAAGTGGCCCATAGGGGCCACAGCAACCACTTACCACTTACCATCATGTCTATACATCTACATCTGTCCTCCGTGAGGACTAAGATAGAATGCCTCTTTTCCAGTAAAAAGGATCTTCGGTTCTCTACACTCACCATACGAAACACAGCATTTTTAAGCTGCTATTTTACGCTGGTACTCTGTGAGAGCGTAGTCCTTCCCCGGTCGAGCCGACCCATTCGTGCTACAACTTTACAATTAATATAGCTGCAGCATGGCTCTACCACGTAATTTTTTTAAATTAAATCAGTGCTTACTAACCTACTATGATGGTAAGTGGTGATTTTGATTCTTGATTGAGTATAGATGCATCTGCATATGTGCAGCACATGTTTATGGGCAACAGCATGCACTTGCCATCAGGTGAACTGTTTGCTCGTTTGTCACCCTTAAAGTATTTCTTGAAAAAAAAAGAATGTACTTTTAGATCATTGGCAATTAATTACGACTTTTTAAGAGGTCAAGAGTCAACAACCTATCATACACTATAACACAAACAGTTATTATCGTACTAAAAATAGTAAAGATTACGTTTGTTATTATTATGAATATCACTAACACAGAATGACAGCATGTTTTAGCGGTTAAAATTAGGGTTGCCAACTCTATTGTATTACATAATGTTCTTTACTAGAGGTCCGACAAATAATGAACACGGGTTTTTTATCAAACTGAAGGGAGAAGCGAATTTAAATTCCACTTGTTAGTAAGTGGTTACCGCAGTCCATGGACACCTGTGGACAACTTTCTGAAAGACTACAGATTCGATTTCACCCCTGAGGTCTAAGACAAATGAAAACTCTGCTATGTGGCGGCAGATATGTGTAAGTATATGCCATTTAAGCCAGAGATTCCTAAAGCGGGTTCCGTGGTAAAGTCACCAGGGTTCCGCGAAATTATTGCATGTTACATAATTTCAAAAGATTGTGATAATAATATAATTCTGAATTAACGCAAAATATATGCCATAAAATAAAAGGCATTTGATGACTGTTCCATGAACTCCTGATCTAGGCCACTCTCGCTTACTGTGAAATTTACGAAGCGCTTGGCTGCTGCAGCTGCAGAGCTACCATGGCTCTTACGATTGTCTATTTATTTATTTATTCTTTATTGCAACACCTTACAATTTTAATGCCTTAAATTCTCTGCCAGTCATTGCCTGTACCGTAACCTACATAGGTAGTAACAAAGTAGTCTCAACCGCGACTTTATTTTGAAAAATGAGAGGCAGCTTGAGCCCAGCAGTGGTATGTATACCCACATGCTATACAAGTTCTTAGGGAAAGTTATCCCTAAGAACTTACTTTACATATTAACAAAAAAAAATTAAATATATGTATTAGGTGATTGGAAATGAGGGCTAATAATCTTACTCTCAAAAGATGTCGCTAATTGGGACTGAGGTGAACTTATTTATTACACAGATGGTCACACAGTGTCATTGTAAAGTTGAGTTCTTGTAAAGTTTTTTGGTTTATAATGTATGCACACAAAACACAACACAACCCCTCAGTGCTTTAGTCAGCAATTTTTAACACTTTTTAATTTTTTTTTTTTACTAGTTTGGTATCATTTCTAATATTAGATTAATTTTGCAAAAATGCAAGAATAACTAATATGTAAGAAAGAAAGAAAAGAAGAAGCAAAACAGTGGAATAACTTGCCAGCATCTGTCTTTCCATCCGATTAGTGTGTGTGTCTTCAAGACAAGAGTGAATGCCATGAAAACATAACTTGTAAAAAAAGCCAAGTCTCGCAACTCAGTTTTTCTACCGTAAAAAGTTGTGAGATCCATGTAATACCAAGTCGGTTAATTTATTCAGTCCATAGATTGATACATAGATTGACTTGGCAATCGCATAAAAACACAATATATCTCACATATAATACATATTATATTAAATTAGATTGTTTAGTGCGATTGCCAAGTCAATCTATGTATCAATCTATGGACTGAATAAATTAACCGACTTGGTATTACATGGATCTCACAACTTTTTACGGTAGAAAAACTGAGTTGCGAGACTTGGCTTTTTTTACAAGTTATGTTTTCATGGCATCTCATTTCCTTTTGTAGATACTTAAATCTAGGTAGTTATTTACACATATTATTCCATTATAGATATATAGGTACACTGATTCATTCACTGCAAATGTAACTTTGTAATACTATATGTTTATATGGGATTACAAAGTTATTTATGCAGTTGGTGTATCTCAAAAACTGGACCGAAATTGTAAAATATTTTAATTTTTCCTTGATTTATATATTAAACAATAATTTTATTCCAAATTTGAAGTTTCTATGTCTGCTAGAAGTGCCTCAGAGTTTTGATGATCGGTCAGTCAGTGAGTGACAAAATTAAGAAATTTTGACTAGTTATAATTCTTAAACTACTCGTTCAAATTTAATGAAATTTGAAATATACCGAGTCTATACAATGCCTACTTGGTAAATAAAAATTCAGGCTCCTAGTTTTATCCATAACGAAGTTATAGGGTTTCGGAAATGGCCTGAACTGCTTCGAGAAAAGGATGGTACGGCCGTGCCGCTTTTTTGCTCGACTTGGCGGGGGCACTACCGTGCCCCCAGATAGGCTCTTGTTAAGTCAGTACGCATCACACTTCAGGGTAGATCGTAGATAAGCGCTGGCTTAGTAGAATACAAAAAAAAGAAACATTAACCTCTACACTTTTCTAATAAATTTACTTCTCCCTCTATGAAATCTATTAAATATTTTATCCATCATCATTCCTGAGTGGCCGCCCTGGTGACAGAAAAAGTCGTGGATGCCCACTGACTGACTCATTGACTGGAACTCAAAAATTCTTTCACGCCTTTCTATCACCATTTTACTGCATTCAAGCTTAAAATAAATATTAAATAAATTTTCCCAGATTTCACGGCGAAGACTCTCAAGCTAGCTATGTACAGTGACGAAAAGAAAACGGGCGCTTTTGAAAGTTTAATAAAGACTCCACAAGATAGCTGCAGTCTGGTCACGTGTCCCTTGCAGGCGGAGGAGAGGAGGAACTTTGATATCAACTTCTCACTGGCTAAAATGTCGCCGGTAAGTTTTTTAAAACTACCCCCACAAAAGAGTTTTCTTCTGTATCGTTTTATATACATAAATTCAAGTTACCGTGTAACGGTAGCTTCTTCGGTCTAAAGGTCCATTGCTGAACATAGGCTACGCCCATAGATTGCGTCATAGCGAAGATATTTGCCATAGCTGCCACGCTTGGCAGGTTCGTTAACAACCGCGGTTTTATATTTTTATTGTTTATGTTGTTGTTAAGAAGAAGCAGTAGCCTCTTTCTAATAACCTACGTTTTTATAGAATAAGGGTGACAAACGAGCACACAGTCCACCTGACGGTAAGTGGTTGCTGTGGCCCATAGACATCTACATCTATCTTCGTTTGCGAATTGAAATGCGTTGTCAGCCGTGAGGACTAAGATAGAACGCCTCTTATCCAGTAAAATGTGTCTCCGGTCAGTCACACACTCACCATACAAAATACAGCAGCATTAAGCAGCTATTTTACGCTGGTATTCTGTGAGAGTGTGGTCCATCCCCGGTCGAGCCGACCCATTCGTGCTACAACTATACTATTAATATAGCTGTAGCATGGCTCTACCACGTAAAAAACTACTTTTGATTGATTTTTTTCTTTGCTTTGTTTCACTCTGTCACCTTTTACCACACCCACGGGACGACATGGGGTAGGGGATATTCTTACACGGGCACTACTCAGTATAATAAATAAAAATATATATGTACTAACATCATCATCGTCATCATCATTACAGCCCTTCACAAGTCCACTGCTGAACATAGGCCTCCCCCAAGGAATGCCACAAAGCACGGTCCTGAGCCACCTGCATCCATCGACTTCCTGCATATCTTACCAGGTCGTCACTCCATCTAGTGGGGGGACACCCAACACTTCGCCTGCTGGTACGAGTCTGCCACTCGAGAACCTTTTTTCCCCATCGGTTGTCGGTTCTTCGAGCTATATTGCCGGCCATTGCCACTTCAGCTTACTAATCCGTTGGGCTATGTCGGTCACTCTGGTTCTACTGCGGATATCCTCATTTCTGAGTTTATCACGCAGAGAAACTCCGAGCATAGCCCTCTCCATAGCTCGCTGAGCGACCTTGAGCTTCCTCATCCGGCCAGCAGTAAAGGACCACGTTTCAGTTCCGTATGTCATCACTGGCAACACGCACTGGTTGTACAGTCTCGTTTTCAAGTTTTGAGGTATACCTGACGAGAAGATGTGCCGTAATTTTCCGAACGCTGCCCAACCAAGTTGAATCCGTCGATTAACCTCTCGGTCGAAGTTGGACTTACCTAGTCGGACTATTTGTCCCAGGTAAACATACTCGTCAACAACTTCAAGCTTAGTGCTCCCAACAACTACTGGCATAGGTGTGACATGGACATTAAACATGATCTTTGTTTTGTCCATGTTCATCTTAAGACCTATCTGTTGGGAAGCACTATTGAGGTCATTGAGCATAGTGCTTAGGTCCTCGAGCGATTCTGCCATATGGACTATATCGTCGGCAAATCGAGGGTGAGTGATGTACTCTCCATTTATGTTGATACCGTATCCTTTCCAGTCCATAAGCTTGAAAACATCTTCCAATGCAGCGGTGAAGAGTTTCGGGGATATAACGTCACCCTGTCTTACACCTCTCTGCAATTAGATAGGTTTCGTACTCTGGTTCTGTACTCGGATAGCCATCGTAGCTCTACTGTACAAGCACTTCGGCACTTCGATATACCGAGAGTCAACTTGGCACCGCTGTAGGGACTGCAGCACCGCCCATATTTCGACGGAATCAAAGGCTTTCTCATAGTCCACATACGCCAGACATAGTGGCAAATTGTACTCCTCTGACTTCTGTACAATTTGCCGAAGGGTATGTATGTGGTTCATGGTACTAAAGCCTTTTCGGAAACCGGCTTGTTCGGGAGGCTGGAAGTCGTCAAGTCTGCGCGCGAGACGATTCGTAATGACTCTCGAAAACAGCACGTAGACGCGGCTCAGAAGGGAAATCGGTCTGTAGTTCTTCAAGAGAGCGTTGTCGCCTTTCTTGAAGAACAAGACCACCGCACTTCTGCTCTACGCCCCCGGTGTAATGCCACACTGGAGGACGGAATTAAAGAGCTTCTAAAGGACTTCAAGTACCGGTATTCCACCCGCTTTCAGAAGCTCCACTGTAATTTTATCCTCGCCTGGGACCTTGCCGTTTTTAAGGTGCTGGAGAGCCATTCTAATCTCGTTCAGACTGACGTCCGGGATATCATCGGAATAATGTCGGATAAGACTCGCTCTTGGATCGTTACTCACACTTGCGTGTGGCTCCAACGATGACCTGTACAGCTGCCCATAGAACCTCTCAATCTCACTCAAAATCTCAGGTGCCCCGGAAACGATGCTCCCACACTCGGTCTTCAGCTTTGACAGTTGGCTCTTTCTGGCAGACAGATCTCTGGCAAAGACTTTGGAGCCTTGGTTCCGCTCGATCGCTTCTTCATTACGAACTGTATTGAAGTTGCGTAAGTCCCGCCGCATGCATTTGGAGATATCTCTGTTCAGTTGCGTGTATGCTGTCTAATCTGTTGAAGAATGTAGCTTCATCTCCCGTCTAACAGCCATGAGATTAAGAGTGTGATCGGAGAGTTTTTGTGTTCTTCTGCGGCGGGTCTTGCAGAACTTAGCTCCGACCGCATGGACAGTTTCCACGAGCTTGTCATTCATATCGTATATGTACTATACCGTGCATAAATTGCACAAGGACAAACATCGAAACCCGAAACAATTACGAATAATTGTAGGCCATACAAACACTTGTTTCGTGCGGGATTCGAACTCCTGCAGCGCCGCAACAGTGTTTAGCCAACTGCGATTTCGCGCTGTCAAATTTTACATAAGTAACGTTTTGGGCGGTGTGAGAGAGTTCATCACTCCAATCTGTTCCGTGATTGTTGAAATCCACTGCTGTACTTCGGTTTAAAGGATCAGAGAGCAAGTCTAATTTTAGGCTATGGAGCATTTAATGTCAGTACTCAGGTGTGACAAAGTATTTGTGACGATTCTTATTTGAATGGTTTTTAGTAGTTACCTTGAAGTGGACAGTAGGCTCGTTTGTCGACTAAAAAAGCCAACACACATAATAAGTCAAAATTAAAAGTTTTTTTACAGCGGTGGGTGCTACGGTGCTCGTTGGCGGACTTTATACAATTATTAAATTGTAATTATTATAATATAAAATAAATATTTAAAGGTAGTTTTTTTTCAGGGTAAATTCCCAATCAAAATGAAGCTGTGGAACGAAGAGGATGAATCTCAGGCGTGCTGTTTCACGTTTAACGTAAAAATAAGGAAATAAGTTATAAGTTCAAACTTGCTTTATAAGAAAATAAATAATTTCAAATAACGTATTCATCGTTCATTCATTAATTTCAGCATATCAAAAATCCATACGCATCATTTGCCATAGTTGACATGCATGGCAGACGGGTTGACAACAATAGTTTTATATTATTTTGAGCTGTCATCAGGAAAATGCTCATCTCCTGTTTCAGTTTCCAGCCGTCGCCTCTTACGACACCTCTTACACAGTATGACATGGCTTAGTGGATGCTCTTACACCGGTACTGCACTTAGTATACAGTTTTTGAATTATATTCCATTTACAAAATGTTTTTTCAAACAAATTCTTATGGTAATTCGCAATTCGTATAAACTTCCATTATTGGTCACATCTAATAGGAATCTATCCTCCAAAAACATTGTATATTTCTATGATCCTATGATTTAAGCAACTGCTATGGAGCTTGGCGCCCGTAGAGATCTCAATTATTTTATCGGCGAAGATGTCAACCCTGGACGTCTTTATTACCACAGTCTAAAGACAGATTACTAAACTTAGCCTTCTTTTGACCGCTTTTGACATTTTTTTTAGGTGGAATATTAAACTCATCAACACAGTGTAGGAATATTTTAACAACACGTGAATTCCAGATTATATCAATATTTTCTTTCGACATGTATAAATCTAAGAAATAATTTTTTAATAATTATTTTTACGCAATAGAAAAAACATTTTAAATTAAAAAATAAAGTAAAGTGAAAACCTCAAAACCTAAGGGCGATTTTCAATTAAGATTTAATAATCAGTAAAAGCACCCATGATATTCATAACGCATCTGTATCGGTGCATACTCAGAATAAGGTTGTCAATATTCTGTTGAGGAATATAGTCCCAGGTCCTATTGAGATACATAAAAAGTAGTTCTTCTGTAACAAGATTTTTAAGGATATATACGTGGTAGAGCCATGCTGCAGCTATATTAGTAGTATAGTTGTAGCACGAATGGATCGGTTCGACCGGGGAAGGACCACGCTCTCACAAAATACCAGCGTACTGCTGTGTTTCGTATGGTGCGTGTAGAGAACCGGAGACCCTTTTACTGGAAAATAGGCATTCCATCCTAGTCATCACGGGTGACAACGCATCTGCATTTTGATTCGCAAACGAGGATAAACGTAGATGTCTATGGGCCACAGCAACGACTTACCATCAGGTGAACTGTGTGCTCGTTTGTACCCTATAAAAAAAAGGAAATCCTTCAGAGCTCTTCTTTGGAGCAAATCCCAAGCATGTTTAATGAGATTGAAATCTGAGGACTGCGCTGGCCATTCTAGGGCCGTGACATCATGCTCGTACAACCAGGCTGTTACCGCCCTGGCCGTATGTGACCAGGAAATTTTGATCCATTTGTGTTCAACGTAGAAAGACAATTGGTTCTAGCACCTCATTACGGTATTTATCGGCCGTCTTAGTGTCATTCTTCCACCAAAACGAATTCCTACTTACACCATAATTGTACCACCTATGTATGGATGAACTTCTCGGAGGCGTTGAACCGGTTTTACGACCTGGAACTCTCCAAATACGTACTCTCTTCGAGTCAGAATGAATACCAAATCGCGATTCATCGGTGAAAAGCACCAACGACCATTGATGAGGTTCCCAGTTCACATGTTCTCTAGCCCATTACAGTCTTCATCGTTTTCGTTTGAACTTTGAATAGCGGTTTTCAACAAAAAAAAACAATTATTCTGAGTACAAAATTCACTCTCCGTATTTCAAATCAATTTTTACCACCAACGCTTTTTTTTTATTTAAATTTAGAATCAATGTAGAATAAATGACAATAATTTCTTATTAAAAGCATTTTAAAGTGGCCAGTACTATTTTAGTTGATAATTGTTATTAAAAATATCCCTATGCCGCGTTGAAGTGCATATTAATACGTGAAGAGAAAACTTTGTAGCCCTTTGTAGTTGTTAGAAATTAATTTGCTCATTTCCGCGTATTGAAATAAAATTATGTGTTCTGCCCAGTCTAAAGAGCATCTCTCACCCTCCCTCAATTGCATGCACTATCGCCGTCACCATCAATCCCAGCACCATGGCTCCCAACACCACTAGGAAAGACACACCACCCTCGATAATACGACACGTGTTTCTACTTTACACGAGGCATCCTCAGGTGAAGTAGACTCTGCGGAGGCTGACCGCTAAGTAATAATCTGTGAGCAAACAGTAGCACAGAGTAGACATTGTCAATTATAAAATGTTGATTTTATTGTCATTGTCAATTAATTTTGTGTAATTTCAATAGTGTGTAGAGTGGAGTGTATGTCATCACAAAAAACGTTTATTTTATGCGTATATTTTGTATATGAGATAATATGTGTGTTTTAATGTGCAGTAAATAAAATTAATTACAGTGGAATCTCGGCGTAGGACTAGTAACTTTAACAACATACTTATCAATTTCCTAGATTTTTAATCTGCTGAACATAGGAGGTATCAGGAAAGCGACTTAAAACATTATTCTTTAAAGAAAGAATAATGTTTTCTTTTTCATGCTCAGCAGAGTGCGACAGTATTTCATGCCGGCACACCGCCTGCAACTTTATAAGGCACAGGTTCGGCCTCACATGGAATACTGTTCCCATCTCTGTGCAGAGGCTCCCCAGTGCCAGTTCCTTCCACTTGACCGTATCCAGCGCAGAACGGTTCGAATCGTCGACCACCGAATTCTTTCCGATCGGCTTGACTCACTGGCACTGCGTAGAGATGTTGAATCTCTGAAATTTTATCGCGTCTATGACGGGGAGTGCTCTGAGAAATTGTTCGGACTAATTCCAGTCGCTCAATTTCACCATCGCACATCGCGACAAAACTCGCGATACCATCCATACCATCTGCATGATTGGCGGTCCCCCACTGTGCGATTTAGAAGAAGTTTTCTTCCTCGCACAACTTCCTTGTGGAATCGATTACCACCAGCGATTTTTCAGGACCGATACGACTTAGGGACCTTCAAGAAAAGAGCCTACTCCTTTTTAAATGACCGGCAACGCATCTGCAATTACCCTGGTTCCCCTAGTGTTGCAGTTGTTCATGGGCGGCGGCAGTCACTTACCATCAGGTGAGCCGTATATGCGTTTGCCCCCTCTCCTATAAAAAAAAGGAAAAGCCCGAATACAATTACAAAGGAATTTACAACAAAGTCGATTTACCCAAACAAGCCCGTTAGTGAAATATTATCATTACAACGCCATCTCTTCTGAGTACAGCTAACAAAATACAAAAATTATACGTATTTATGGTAGGTACCATGAAGCAAATACAAAGAGGAGACCATGAAGCAAATACAAAGAGGAGACGTTGTAATTAAATTTTACTATGTAACAACGCGTGACAATTTGCGGGGTGAGGGGATGCAAAGCCCCGCCCCCTTTACATTATCTACATCTACCGATAAATAGTAAAACTATTCGAATCTTTCCATATCGATGTTGCTATGTAGCTTAGCTACCTTGACGGCAGATGGCGGTATGTCCACAAGATGTTATAAACTATAAAAATAATCTTTTGGCGATTAAAATTTCTTTATGTCTGAATGCAAAACAAATTTCATCACCTTCGTATGATTATTTTATCATTACTGAGCTCTACGTACCTTTATATTTTTAGTTCACAAGACATAAAGTGTCGCCATCTAGTGTGAAAAAATTACTTACAAATGAAATGTGATGCCATCCATAGCATCGGAGCGTCTATCTCTTGAAGCAAGTACATTCAGACAAAGAAATTTTAATCGCCAAAGTAATATTTTATAGTTTTCATAATAATTTTGGGAACAAGCCGCCATCTATCGTCAAGTAAACCTCATAAAAATAACAAAAAGACAGGGCCCTAATTAGAATTCAATTATTTTTCCCAGTAATCCAACTTTTAATATTAAAATACAGGAAATTATACTTAGGCTGATTTTTACGAAATGTTTAAGTTATATTTAAGTGACATTCTATATGCAAAGAATCACTTAAATACAATTTAATGTTCTTAGATTGGCATTCAAAAAGTGCATTCGGATGCCTAATTTGGAATACCTTCAAGAAATATTTATTTTATCCATAAAATAAAGTCTCTTTGAAACTAAATATTCTATGTTCAATATTAAGTAGGATTTTTAATTTTGAACTAAATATCCTACTTATCTCACTAATATTATAAAGGCGAAATTTTGTGTGTTATTTCTGTCTCCTTGAGCTTATTCCACACTAAGTATGTACTGTGTATGTGTAATTTTTTCACGTAGTAACGGCTGGACTATTATATATGTGTGGGCTCTAAGGGAGAACAAATAATAGACAAATTATTATAATTAATATAATCTTATTTACAAATCAATTAAAATATAATTAGCGTGAAGTAGAGGTTTACTTCTGCGTTGCGCTTGGTGAGTGCAGGTGGCCGGAGGCCCAATTCCCCCCCCCCCCATCAACATGGTAGTGGAATTAAATAAAAGACTACCCCAGGAGGGTACCAGCACCCCTGGAGAATCCCTCGCTGAGCATCCACGACCAAACTACTCCACTCCTGGGCGTGGGTGCTCAGGCTGCCCCGCGTATTCTGGGGGGGGCGAAATTCCGCTCAAGACGAAACCTGCTCGGGGCAAGCGGAGCAAGAAGACAAAGGCAACCCCTGCCACGCTTACCGTGGATTTCTGCAATATCAGGGGACTTCATTCAAACCTTAACGCCGTCCACTACCATCTGGAGATAGCTAAGCCGGCCTTGCTCTTTCTTACCGAGACACAGGTGTCCTCTCCGGCTGATACTTCGTATCTCTCCTACCCGGGGTACAAATTAGAACACTCGTTTGTGCCCCGGGCTGGAGTTTGCGTGTATGTCAGAGAGGACATCTGTTTTCGACGCCTCGGCAGCCTTGAAGGTACGGACCTGTCCATCCTATGGCTGCGCGTAGACAGCGACGACCATCCCCGCGTCTACGGGTACCTCTATAGGTCCCATAGCGGTAATGCCGACACAGACCGACTCATAGACCACGTCCAAATGGCTGCAGACTCCGTGCTACAACAGGTCCCATCCGCAGAGATCGTGATACTCGGTGATTTCAACGCCCACCACGCTGAATGGCTTGGTTCTCGTTTAACCGATCATGCGGGTAGATCTGTCTATGACTTTGCTTTGGCATATGGTCTAACACAACTGGTTACTTCGCCTACGCGGATCCCAGATGTGGAAGACCATGTACCTTCCCTGTTGGACCTTCTGCTGACCTCTCATCCGGACGGATATCAGGTCTCCGTCGATGCCCCTCTGGGCTCTTCGGACCATTGTCTGATCCGGAGTACGGTGCCACTCACGCTCCAATCGCAGTTGCGATCTACAGCTTGCCGCCGTGTTTGGCACTATAGGTCAGCTGATTGGGAAGGGATGCGGTCTTTTTTTGCATCCTACCCTTGGGGGCGGGTTTGCTTCTCGCCGGAAGATCCCAGCGTTGTTGCCGATTCTGTTGCTGATGTGGTACTTCAGGGTATGGAACTTTTTATTCCATTTTCTGTGGTGCCCATCGGAGGCAGATCCCAGCCATGGTTTGGTCGCTCCTGTAAAATAGCATCACGCTATAAGCAGGAGTGCTACCAGGCCTGGGCTGACGCATCAACGTCTCGGGATGTAAACACCAGCGCATTAAAAAAAAAGTATAATTCCGCCTCCAGGTCCTTCAAAAGCGTCATTGCCAAGGCAAGGTCTGAGCACATCGGCAGAATTGGCGAGAAGCTAGTTCGCCTTCCTTCGGGAACCCGTGCATTCTGGTCTCTCGCCAAGGCTGTCCAAGGGAACTTCTGTCAGCCATCTCTTCCATCTCTGCACAGAGAGGACGACTCACTGGCCCATGCCGCAAAGGAGAAAGCCGATCTGTTGAGCTCTCTTTTTGCGTCCAACTCGACTCTAGATGACGGGGGAACACACCGCCGACCATCCCGCGATGTGAGTGCTCCATGCCGGATGTGCGATTTACACAGCGCTCGGTCCGCAAAGCACTCTTCTCTCTGGACGTCAACAAGTCGAGTGGGCCCGATGGAGTCCCTCCCATTGTGCTGAAGACGTGTGCTCCGGAGTTGGCACCGGTTTTAACGCGTCTTTTCCGGTACTCCTACTCCCAAGGCGTAGTCCCGAACTCATGGAAGACAGCTTTGGTGCACCCGATCCCTAAAAAAGGCGACCGCTCAGACCCGTCCAACTACAGGCCTATCGCCATCACCTCCTTGTTCTCCAAAATAATGGAAGCCATTATAAACTGCCAGCTCATGAGGTACCTTGAGGATCACCAGCTGATTAGTGACCGCCAGTACGGTTTTCGTCGGGGTCGATCAGCTGGTGATCTTCTAGTCTACTTAACTCATAGATGGGCGGAGGCAGTAGAGTCCAAGGGGGAGGCATTAGCCGTTAGTTTGGACGTAGCGAAGGCCTTTGATCGGGTCTGGCACAAAGCGCTTCTTTCGAAGCTTCCTTCCTATGGGCTTCCCGAGAAATTGTGCAAATGGATCACCAGTTTCCTTGCTGATCGGAGCATCAAGGTCGTAGTAGACGGTGAATGCTCTGATTTCAAGCCTATCAACGCTGGTGTTACACAAGGCTGCGTGCTATCACCAACGCTGTTTCTCCTGCATATCAATGATATGTTGCTAACTGGCAGCATTCATTGCTATGCGGACGACAGCACTGGTGATGCCTTATATACCGGCCGTGCCAATATTTCTCGGGAAAACGTCGCCGAGTACCGGGACAAACTTGTGTCTGAAGTCGAGTCTTTGCTTAACAAAGTCTCGGATTGGGGGCGACTAAATCTAGTCCAGTTCAATCCCCAGAAGACACAAGTTTGCGCGTTTACCGCTAAAAAGAACCCCTTTGTCGTATCTCCTCAGTTTCAAGGCACTCCCCTTACTGCCTCAGCCAGTATCGGAATCCTTGGCGTCGACATATCGAATAGTGTGCAGTTTCGTGGTCACTTGGAAGTGAAGGCCAAATTGGCCTCTAAAAAGCTTGGCGTGCTCAGCAGAGCGAGACAGTATTTCATGCCGGCACATCGCTTGCAACTTTACAAAGCGCAAGTTCGGCCCCACATGGAATACTGTTCTCATCTCTGGGCCGGGGCACCCCAGTGCCAGCTCCTTCCACTTGACCGCATCCAGCGCAGAGCGGTTCGAATCGTCGACGACCGAGTTATTTCTGATCGGCTCGATACACTGGCACTGCGTAGAGATCATTTATCACGGGGAGTGCTCTGAGGAATTGTTCGGACTAATTCCAGACGCTCAATTTCACCATCGCACATCGCGACAAAACTCGCGTTACCATCCATACCATCTGGATGATTGGCGGTCCACGACTGTGCGATTTAGACGAAGTTTTCTCCCTCGCACGACTTCCTTGTGGAATCAATTACCACCAGCGAATTTTCCGGACCGATACGACTTAGGAACCTTCAAGAAAAGAGCTTACACCTTTCTAAAAGGTCGGCAACGCATCTGCAATTCCCCTGGTGTTGCGGTTGTTCATGGGCGGCGGTAGTCACTTACCATCAGGTGAGCCGCATGCTCGTTTGCCCCCTATACTATAAAAAAAAAATATATTATTCCAAATTAGGCATCCGATTGCACTTTTTGAATGCCAATTTAAGAACATTAAATTGTTGTGTCAAGACAGAGGAACATCGTTATTTTTGGCTTAGCGGAAACTGATACATCATATGCAAATTTAGAAAAAACCGTATTAAGTTTCATAAATCAATACTTCTCTGTAGGACTAGAACATAGAGATATACAAGAAACTAGGAGAATAGGGAAGAAAGGAGAAAAACCACGGCCGATTACCGTAACGTTTACTTCATCGGGCACGAAATTAGAAATCTTTAAACACAGGAGAGTATTGAAAGATACCACTTATTACAAAAAAGAAGACTTTCCACAACATATTTTAGAAAAAAGAAGGGAACTGCAAGAGCAAGCAAAAATTGAAAAAGAGAAAGGAAACTCCGCCACTATCAAGTACGATAAACTGATAATACACTACAAAAATGCAAATACATCAGGCAACTAGAAAAGAACTCTACCAACATCACCAAACTACAATGATTTTACGCAACCAGAACCAAAGACACAAGCTAATAAAAAGAACAAAACTCAAACAGGACTACGAAGATCGTCGAGTTTATCAGAGGGAGTTATGAAACCAGGAATACTTAGTTTCCTAACAACTAAAAACCAAACCACCAACAACCAAAATAACCTACCATACGACCAAACAAACAAAAATAACGAACAATAACAATTACAGCCCTCTCTCACGGAAAACACACCACAAATAATAACAAACACTAAACCACATCTTCCAAGCCGGCTGGTCCCCGTGGAAGATTACGACCGAAACCCTCCAGAGGAAACATTAGCAGGTTCGTCAAAGACTACTAAAAACAAGTATCATAACCACCTATATATATCGACCTACAACGTTAAAACCCTATCGACTTATTCACGACTACTGGAACTAACAGAATCATTAAAAAACGTAAAGTACGATATTATTGGTCTCTCAGAAGTCAGAAAACTCGGTAACAAAATAGAAGAACATGATGAGTTTATTTTCTACCACATTGGAGAAACGCCGGGATTATATGGAGTAGGCTTTATTGTCAAAAAACAGCTGAAAAAATACATAAAAAGTTTCAATGGACTGTCAGAAAGAGTGGCCCTGCTAAGAATGCATACCAACAATTTAGACTTAAGCATCATTCAAGTTTACGCCCCAACAGAGGCCTCGAAGGAAGAAGAACTAGAGCTATTCTACAGTACTGTCGACAAAGCCATACAACTTTCAGGAAATAATATAATAGTCATGGGTGACTTTAACGCCAAAATTGGTCAACCCAAACCAAACGAAACCATTACGGGAAGTTACGGCTATGGTAATAGAAACTGAGGAGACAGACTCATCGAGTTTGCGTACGAGAACAATCTAACTATTATGAATACTTTTTTTCAAAAAGAACAACAAACAGAGATGGACTTGGAAATCACCCGATGACTCTGGAGGAGGCCTTTACCCTCCGTTGAGAGGGGTTCTTGCAATTGTACAAAAACAAAAAAAAACTTTCATTATGCATTGTTATAATTGTCTAAGACAACTACTAGAAGTAAGAAGATAAATTATCTTGTTCTATATTATTCTATTACATATCTATCTATCAAAATTAAGTATATTCCTTACTAAATAAACGTTATATTCCTAACTATTAAAAGTAATATATACCAAAATACTAAGTTTTTTTGTAACACTAGATTAATTTTTTTTTTTTTGCATGCACACTGTTTTTTAAAATTGTAAATTTCTACTTTGAAGCAAGAAATAAAAGGCTTTTTTATTTTTTTTTTATTTTTTTTTTTTATTTAAATTGTATTTAAGTGATTCTTTGCATATAGAATGTCACTTAAATATAACTTAAACATTTCGTAAAAATCAGCTTAAGTACAATTTCCTGTATTTTAATATTAAAAGTTGGATTACTGGAAAAAATAATTGAATTCTAATTAGGGCCCTGTCTTTTTGTTATTTTTATGAGGATTACTTGACGAGAATACGGCCTGTTCTCAAAATGATTATAAACTATAAAAATAATATTTTGTGATTAAAATTTCTTTATGTCTGAATGCAAAACAAATTTCAGCACCTTCGTATGATTATTTTACCAATACTGAGCTCTACGGACCTTTATATTTTTAGTTCACATGACACAAAGTGTCGCCATCTAGTGTCGATTATATTTAATTATATTTGAAAGCCGACGCAAAGGATTTTTCTAGAACTATTTTAATAAATTAGGTGTAAAGTTATTTACAAATGAAATGTGAAGCCATCCATAAGATCAGAGCGTCTATCTGAGTAGTTTTTACACAATAAAACAACACTTCATCCTTTTCTTCTTAATACTACGAAAATACACCGATTTGCGATTTTTTCAACACATAAGCGCACAGGACGAATGCTAACAGTATACTAACTAAAGCCACGCCCACTATGATGACGTCAGGACCTACTTAGAATCACAGTGCACAGTTAATTATGCCGTCTCCCCTTTGTATTAGCTTCATGGAGGAGACGTTGTAATTAAATTTCACTATGTAACAACGCGTGACAATTTGCGGGGTGAGGGGATGCAAAGCCCCGCCCACTTTACATTATCTACATCTACCGATAAATAGTAAAACTACTCGAATCATTCCATATCGATGTTGCAATGTAGCTTAGCTTCCTTGACGGTAGATAGCGGCATGTCCACAAAATGTTATAAAGTATAAAATAATATTTTGGCGATTAAAATTTCTTTATGTCTGAATGCAAAACAAATTTCAGCACCTTCGTATGATTATTTTATCAATACTGAGCTCTACGTACCTTTATATTTTTAGTTCACAGGACACAAAGTGTCGCCATCTAGTGTGGAATATATTTAATTATATTTGAAAGCCGACGCAAAGAGATTTTTCTAGAACTATTTTAATAAATTACGTGTAAAATTACTTACAAATGAAATGTGATGCTATCCATAGCATCGGAGTGTCTATCTCATGAAGCAAATACATTCAGACAAAGGAATTTTAATCGCCAAAGTAATTTTTTTATAGTTTTCATAATAATTTTGGGAACAAGCCGCCATCTATCGTCAAGTAAACCTCATAAAAATAATAAAAAGACAGGGTCGCAATTAGAATTCAATTATTTTACCCAGAAACCCAGCATACAATATTAAAATGAAGGAAATTGTACTTGGCTGATTTTTACGAAATGTTTAAGTTATATTTAAGTGACATTCTATATGCAAAGAATCACTTAAATACAATTTAAATATGTTTATCATTTCGTGAAAGTCAACCTTCAAGAAATATTTATTTTATCCATAAAATAGTCTCTTTGAAACTAAATATTCTATGTTCAATATTAAGTAGGATATTTAATTTGGAACTAAATATCCTACTTATCTCACTAATATTATAAAGGCGACGTTTTGTGTGTTCTTTCTGTCTCCTTGAGCTTATTCCACACTAAGTATGTACTGTGTATGTGTAATTTTTTCATGCAGTAACGGCTGGACTATTATTTATGTGTGGGCTCTGAGGGAGAACAAATAATAGACAAATTATTATAATTCATATAATTTTATTTACAAATCAATTAAAATATAAATATTTTATTCCAAATTAGGCATCCGAATGCACTTTTTGAATGCCAATCTAAGAACATTAAATTGTATTTAAGTGATTCTTTGTATTTAGAATGTCACTTAAATATAACTTAAACATTTCGTAAAAATCAGCCTAAGTACAATTTCCTGCATTTTAATATTAAAAGTTGTGGATTACTGGGAAAAATAATTGAATTCTAATTAGGGCCCTGTCTTTTTGTTATTTTTATGAGGTTTACTAGACGAGAATACGACCTGTTCTCAAAATGATTATAAACTATAAAAATAATATTTTGTGATTAAAATTTCTTTATGTCTGAATGCAAAACACATTTCAGCACCTTCGTATGATTATTTTACCAATACTGAGCTCTACGGACCTTTATATTTGTAGTTCACATGCCACAAAGTGTCGCCATCTAGTGTCGAATATATTTAATTATATTTGAAAGCCGACGCAGAGATTTTTCTAGAACTATTTTAATAAATTAGGTGTAAAATTATTTACAAATGAAATGTGATGCCATCCATAACATCAGAGCGTCTATCTGAGTAGTTTTTACACAATAAAACACAATACTTCATCCTTTTCTTCTTAATACTACGAAAATACACCGATTTGCGATTTTTTCAACACATAAGCGCACAGGACGAATGCTGACAGTATACTAATTAAAGCCACGCCCACTATGATGACGTCAGGACCTACTTAGAATCACAGTGCACAGTTGATTATGCCGTCTCCCCTTTGTATTAGCTTCATGGTAGGTACTTAGGATTAGGACACAGTTTACACTTTCTACTGAAAAAGTTCTTCAACTGTTTGATAGATGGCGGTGTACATATTAAAACCATAAAACAAACGTACCAAAGAAATCAGGTACAACATTAGTTTACGTTGACGTGGCAGAGCCAAGCCAAGCTGCAGCTCTGTTATTATGATTGTAGCAAGAATGGGTCGGCTCGACCGGGGTAGTACCACTCTCTCACAGAATACCCGTGTCCAGACCGAACGATAGCACCGACCGCAAATAAACTATAGTGCGTCATATAGAGTAGTTTCTTATTCCGCATTTTGCGGTTTCGTTCAGTAGGAATCTTCTATAGATTAAAAAATTTAATAAAAAAAATAAGAAATAAATAAATTTCAGTGGAAAATTTTGAACTTTGGTTTCTTTTTCTGATCTCAAGTAAATGAAACCTTACCTTATATAAGTCTAACAAAAAATATGTGTAATGAACGAAGTATGTCCAGTTCTACCTAAATGTGAATGAAGGGCATTTAAAATCATGTATCTTTGTCGCATTACGAAGGTGACACTGAAAGTTCTTAGAAAATCAAAAACTGAACAAACTATCAAGTTATTAGTTTTATTATATCTTTTCAAAATAGTGTCCATTTACATCAATACATCGCTGCATCCGATGGAACCACTGAGAAAATCACTTTGCCCACTCGTCCTTAGGAGTCTCTTCGACGACATTTTGAAACGCTTCCTCGGCGTCCATAAAACGTTTTCCTCGAAGTTTTTCTTTTATTTTTGGAAATAAATAAAAATCGTAAGGGCTATAGGGCGGGGCTGGGTGACCCAGTAATTCCACGTCTGACGTCGCCAAGTAGTCGATTGTTTACTTGGCAGTGTGCGACGAGGCGTTGTCGTGGTGAAGAAGGATCCTAGTGCGAGATCGTTTCTCCCGAACTTTTTCCAAGACAAGTGACAAACAATTGTTAGTGTACCACTCTGCAGTAACTGTTTTTCGATCCTCTAAAACATATGTTGCAATAACCTGTCGTTGTAATATCCTGTTGTATTAACCTGTCCTTCCGAAGAACGAGGCCACCATCCTTTTTCCCACGGTTCGACCTCTCTTCACTTTAGTTGGCAACTCCTTGGAAGGAAACACCCAGACAGCAGATTGTCTCTTAGTTTCAGGATCATGACAATAAATCCAGCTTTCGTCACCCATAAGTATGTCGAAAACAGCATTTGAGTAACCTCCGCTTCGATCAACAATTGGTATTGTTGATCGAAGCACCTACGTTAAATCTTTGAACCATTTCACGATTCCAATCAACACGATGGAGTTTTTGGGCCTCTGTCAAATTATGAGGTATCCGGGTAACCGGGCACAAACCTTCCTGACCGCTAAATGTTCATGGAGGATTTTGTGCACTTGACTCATACTGACGACGCCTAAGCTTGTCCGAATCTGCTGATAAGGCACTCTTTTGTCAGTCTCTATCATACGCCGCACTACACTGATGTGATCGCCAGTCGTCCCTCGCGCAGATCATCGGTGAGATTAGTGCGACCACATTTAAACTCATTAAACCAGTTGTAAACAGTGGCACGAGATGGGGCTTCATCGTGAAAGTCCAATCGAAATCTATCATAACTTTTTGTTGCTTAAATGACATTGTAAGTCATAAAAATAATATTGGCAAAGAGTTCCATTTTCAAAATTTGAACATATTTTTTTATTATATGGTTTACAAGTGGCCAGTTCTAAAAACTCAGTGTCGCCCTCGTATTGGGACGAAGTTAAAAACAACAAAAGATATAGGTAAGTCTTATTAACTAAGAGCTATAATATAAGAGCTATAATATAATATAAGAGATTATAATTAAGAGCTAGAAGAAGAGATAGACAAGTTGCGCTGGCATATTATAGGATTATCCGAAGTCCGAAGAGAGGGGGAGGACACGGTAATCCTCGAATCCGGCAACTTACTCTATCACCGGGAGGGCGACCATCTGTCCCAAGGAGGTGTCGGATTTATCGTCCACAAGTCTCTCGTTAACAACGTTGTAAAGATCGGGAGTGTGTCGACGAGGGTTGCGTACCTTATACTCAGAATCACCAAACGGTATTCGCTGAAGGTCATACAGGTTTACGCACCAACCTCGGCACACCCCGATGAGGAGGTGGAGGAAATGTATGAGGATATCTCTAGAGCCATGCATTCCTCCAAAACGCAATATACGGTGTTAATGGGAGACTTCAATGCAAAACTAGGCACAAGAGAGAACGGTGAGCTGAAAGTAGGGAAATTTGGAATAGGGCAACGGAACCCAAGGGGCCAGCAGCTGGCCGACTTCATGGAGAAAGAGGGACTCTTTATGATGAACTCTTTCTTCAAGAAGCGGCCCCACAGGAAGTGGACCTGGTCGAGCCCCGACGGTTCGACAAAAAATGAGATTGACTTCATTATGACGACCAGACGACAACTGTTCAGTGATGTCTCAGTGATCGCGAGGGTGAAAACCGGCAGCGATCGCCGAATGGTTAGAGGCACACTGAACCTAAATGTTAAGTTGGAGAGGTCTCGTCTGATGAAGTCAACGCTCCGTCCCCCTCGTGCTCTAATCCAAAGTCCCGAAACCTTTCAGCTCGAGTTACAAAACCGTTTTCAGTGCCTAGAAGACTGCAATGAAGTGGACGATATGAATGACAAGCTCGTGGAAACTGTCCATGCGGTCGGAGCTAAGTTCTGCAAGACCCGCCGCAGAAGAACACAAAAACTCTCCGATCACACTCTTAATCTCATGGCTGTTAGACGGGAGATGAGGCTACATTCTTCAACAGATTTGACAGCATACAGGCAACTGAACAGACAGATCTCTAAATGCATGCGGCAAGACTTACGCAACTTGAATACAGATCGTATTGAAGAAGCGATCGAGCGGAACCAAGGCTCCAAAGTCTTTGCCAGAGATCTGTCTGCCAGAAAGAGCCAACTGTCAAAGCTGAAGACCGAATGTGGCAGCATCGTTTCCGGGGCACCTGAGATTTTGAGTGAGATTGAGAGGTTCTATGGGCAGCTGTACACGTCATCGTTGGAGCCACACGCAAGTGTGAGTAACGATCCAAGAGCGAGTCTTATCCGACACTATTCCGAAGATATCCCGGACGTCAGTCTGAGCGAGATTAGAATGGCTCTCCAGGACCTTAAAAACGGCAAGGCCCCAGGCGAGGATGGAATTACAGCGGAGCTTCTGAAAGCGGGTGGAAGACCGGTACTTGAAGTCCTTCAGAAGCTCTTTAATTCCGTCCTCCATGGTGGCATTACACCGGAGGCGTGGAGCAGAAGTGCGGTGGTCTTGTTCTTCAAGAAAGGTGACAACGCTCTCTTGAAGAACTACAGACCGATTTCCCTTCTGAGCCGCATCTACGTGCTGTTTTCGAGAGTCAATACGAATCGTCTCGCGCGCAGACTTGACGACTTCCAGCCTCCCGAACAAGCCGGTTTCCGAAAGGGCTTTAGCACCATAGAACACATACATACCCTACGGCAAATTGTACAGAAGTCCGAAGAGTACAATTTGCCACTATGTCTAGCGTATGTGGACTATGAGAAAGCCTTTGATTCCGTCGAAATTTGGGCGGTGCTGCAGTCCCTTCAGCGGTGCCAAGTTGACTGTCGGTATATCGAAGTGCTGATGTGTTTGTACAGTAGAGCTACGATGGCTATCCGAGTACAGAACCAGAGTACGAAACCTATCCAATTGCAGAGAGGTGTAAGACAGGGTGACGTTATATCCCCGAAACTCTTCACCGCTGCATTGGAAGACGTTTTCAAGCTTCTGGACTGGAAAGGATACGGAATTAACATCAATGGCGAGTACATCACTCACCTTCGATTTGCCGACGATATAGTCCTCATGGCAGAATCGCTGGAGGAACTAAGCACTATGCTCAATGACCTCAATAGTGTCTCCCAACGGATAGGTCTTAAGATGAACATGGACAAAACAAAGATTATGTTTAATGTCCATGTCACACCTATGCCGGTAGTTGTTGGGAGCACTAAGCTCGAAGTTGTTGACGAGTATGTTTACCTGGGACAAATAGTCCGACTAGGTAAGTCCAACTTCGACCGAGAGGTCAATCGACGGATTCAACTCGGCTGGGCAGCGTTCGGGAAGCTACGACACATCTTCTCGTCAGAAATACCTCAAAACCTTAAAACAAAATTGTACAACCAGTGCGTGTTGCCAGTGATGACTTACGGAACTGAGACGTGGTCCTTCACTGCTGGCCGTATGAGGAAGCTCAAGGTCGCTCAGCGAGCTATGGAGAGGGCTATGCTCGGAGTTTCACTGCGTGATAAACTTAGGAATGAGGATATCCGCAGTAGAACCAGAGTAACCGACATAGCCCAACGGATTAGTAAGCTGAAGTGGCAGTGGGCCGGTCATATAGCTCGAAGAACCGACAACCGATGGGGAAGAAAGGTTCTCGAGTGGCAGCCTCGTACCGGTAGGCGAAGTGTAGGGCGTCCCCCCACAAGATGGAGTGACGACCTGGTAATACATGCAGGAAGGCGATGGATGCAGGTGGCTCAGGACCGTGCTTTGTGGCATTCTTTGGGGGAGGCCTATGTTCAGCAGTGGACTTGTGAAGGGCTGTAATGATGATGATGAAGTCTAATTAACAATATAAATGACACATACCTTATGTAACAGCCAAGGTTGATATAGCGAGTGTATGTTATGTTATTTGGTCATAGCTATTCGAAGCAAGCCAGTATGAGATATTTTTTTTCCAATTTAGGAATAAGTTTGTCAAATGTACCTGTTGACTAACTGCTTGGTAGACTGTAAATTCCCGTGTATAATAAAGAACTCTGTGACTATAAAAGGCTACCTCGCTTTCGCCGGCCGAGGGCGACTGAAACTAGCCTAAAAATCAAAAACGGATTTATTAAATATATTAAAAAGTATGTATAGCTTTAAATTTTATACTCAAACTCTAAATGTAAGTAGCCACGGCAGCAGGGGCGTTTTAGCCGTATTACCCGTATCAAATACGGGCTACAGGGGCCCCGAAAGTGTATAAGCAAAAATTCTAAGGTGACATGAAAGGCTATCAGGCTTGTCACTATTGTCTATAGAGGCACAAAATTTAGAAAAGCTAAAGTCGTCTTCAGCTATGAATGATATGATATAATAAATAAGTTCGCCGAACAAAAGGCAAGAAAAGTGTATATTCGATTTGAATTGTTTGACTAGTTTACTTCCTAGAAGTATCTATCTAGGAGAAAAGAGGTTACACCTTTCTAAAAGGCCGGCAACGCATCTGTAATTCCCCTGGTGTTTCGCTTGTTCATGGGCGGCGGTAGTCACTTACCATCAGGTGAGCCGCATGCTCGTTTACTCCCTCTTCTATAAAAAAATCTATGTATTGTAGGCTTATATAATCAATATACAATTATTTAATTCGATGCGAGCGTTTTTGTTCCTTTTGTGAAAAATCTTTACTCTTCATTTGTGACCACCAATAAATTTTGATACAGGGCCCGTCTAAAGCACGCTACACCACTGCACGGCAGCCACGAACTTCCGGTCAGAAGCCATTTTATGTATTCATACACAAGTAATAGTAACAATAGACAACAATAGTGAAAACATCGATAGCTTTAATATTATTGCTTTGTCAGTGTCGCCATGATAAACATTTGCCATAAACAACTGGACAAATTAACTCTTAAAAATATCCCACTCTTGCATGTGGTGTTCAAATGTGAGTTTGTTGCCGAATAACATATTTCCTTTATTTGACATTATTTATTTGTAACTATAGTACGTGAGGGTAATATGGTCATCCGGTTAATATGGTCACTTTATTATAACTCCAAAACTACAACCTTGTTTGCATAGATGGTTCTGTGATACGATAGCTCTTCATCAGTCAATCAAATAATAAAAGTTCAAACGGGCGCTGCTTCAACGACACCAGTATGCAGCACATCAGCGAGGCCCCCTTTCTTTCGTTCTCAAGATCTACCCAATAGATCTATCCTACCAAATATGATTTGGCACGACATACCGACTTATAGCTATTAATTTCTGACAAGTCTCGTATTCCGTCAATATAACGATCCCGGTCTTTGAAAGTCATTGTACCTATACAATAGGATTTTCTCCTGTATCCACGATACAGGAGACATACAGGAGGGCAGTTTTTATACATAGATTTCACAGGTACAAACATCCAGACCCGGAATAATTATTTTGTTGGCCATACAAATACTTGTTCCGTGCGGGAATAGAACCCGTGACCATTAATACCGCAACACTTTGCTAAGCCACTGCGTCACGGAGCCGTCAATTAATTGTCACCTGGATCTTAAAATAATGTTTAGTTATATTTGTTTTGTTACGCTAAAGAAGTATAATTATTTGCTACGTGTGTACATTAGTACACACACACGTTTTTTTATAGATTAAACTGTGAGATATGTTCTAGATACTAAGGAGTTGCTTAAATAACAGTTAAATCTATCTTAGTGCGAAAGTAAAAGGTATTTCCCATTTGAAATCGATTAATAGAGAACTGGACCAATGACCGATAATAAAGCGAAGCTAAGATGTTCAATGATGCTTGGCATTGCCACGCACTTTTATCTTGAAGTAGGTTTGTTAATTTTCTATTAAACAATGGGATAGCTTTATTATTATTGAAATGTTCAAGTAAATTTTTCAAGTGTTTTACGTGGTAGAGCCACGCCCCCGAATAGGTCGGTTCGACTAGGGTAGGAACCCACTTTACAGAATACTAGGCACTTTTATCTTGAAGTAGGTTTTTGAATTTTCAACAAAACAATGGGATAGCCATATTATAATTTAAAAATCCAAGCTTGCAAGTGATTTTACGTGGTAGAGCCATGCTGCAGTTATATTATGGTTGTAGCCCAAATAGATCGGTTCGACCGTGATGGGACCACACTCTCGCAGATAACAGCGTAAAATAGCAGCCAAATGCTGTGTTTCGTATGCTGAGTGAAGAAAACCGGAGACCCTTATTACTGAAAACGATGCATTCCATTTTAGTCCTCAGGAGTGACGACACATCTGCATTTTAATTCTTAATCTAGATTAAATGTAGATGTTTATGGGCTACAGCATCCACATACCATCAGGTGAACTGTGTGCTCAAATATGTATGTATGCATCAAGAATAGAATAGAACAGAATAGAATTGTTATGTGTATATAATTATTATTCGTTATTATTTATATATTACAAGAATACTCGTCCGAAAAAAACCTATGCCCTGAGAAGACCCAGCAAGAAACCCAGCGGGACTTTTTTATTTTTTGACATTAATTTACAATATAATATTTTATACAATAAACTATGAAAACATTTCGAAACAGCATGGTAGCGAACACCTCATTCCCTGTGTATGTACAAATATGTCCTCTTTAGTAATAACCATTATTATAACATTATTATACATAATATTTGAAAAAATTATTCTTGATCAAATGTTAATTTTTTTTAATATAAATAATTTACTTCATAAAAATCAATTTGGTTTTACAAGGGGTCGCTCGACAACTGATGCCGGTGTTGAGCTGATTAAATATATATTTAATGCATGGGAGAATTCACAGGATGCTTTGGGTATATTTTGTGACCTATCCAAAGCCTTCGATTGTGTTCACCATGAAACATTAATCAGGAAACTTCAACACTACGGTGTAAGAAGTGATGCTCTAAAATTAATTATCTCATATTTAAGTAAGAGAACGCAAAAAGTTGTCATCAACAGTACGAGTTCTTCCGGGTCGATGGTACAGATGGGCGTGCCTCAAGGCTCAATTCTCGGCCCCTTTCTGTTTCTTGTATATATTAATGACTTACCTTACATAGTAGGAGATAACCATGATATAGTATTATTTGCAGATGACACTTCTTTAATTTTCAAATTAAGTCGACATTTGCTAAAATATGACGAAGTAAATAATGCTATATCTAAATTAGTGAATTGGTTCAATGTCAATAATTTGCATTTAAATGGCACTAAAACGAAATGTATGAAATTTATGACTCCAAATATCAAACAATTAAATACTAATGTAATTTTAAATGGGGAGAAACTGAGTCTTGTAGATACCACCATTTTTCTTGGAATCACACTAGACGCGAAGCTTCAATGGAGCCCCCATATATCAAAGCTAGCAAGCAGACTTAGTTCTGCAGCATATGCTGTAAAAAAGATTAGAAGTCTAACTAGTGTCGAAACAGCTAGACTAGTTTACTTTAGTTATTTCCATAGCATAATGTCGTATGGTATTTTGCTATGGGGACACGCAGCTGACACTGAAATTATATTTGTTTTGCAGAAGAGGGCCATAAGAGCAATTTATGATTTAAAGCCTAAAGAGTCGCTGCGACAAAAATTTAAGGAAATTAATATATTAACTTTGGCCTCTCAATACATTTATGAAAATGTAATGTACGTACACAAAAATAAAAGTAGTTTTACAAAAATAAGTGATATTCATTCTGTAAATACTAGGAACAGACACAAGCTAGTAGTACCAGTTACTCGACTCCATCGAGTCAGTAATTCATTCTTGGGGCGATGTATACGCTTTTACAACAAAATTCCAGAAAATATACAAAATTTGACCTGCTCAAAGTTCAAAAACTTTATTAAACTAAGTTTGTATAAAAAGGGTTATTATAATATTAAAGAATTTATAGATGATAATAACCCCTGGAAGTGAGGTGATCGCTCCCAAGCTATTTCTAATTTGTTGTGTTGTTAATTTGTGTAACATACATGATTGTAAGCTGTTATTTAAAAAAAAAGTCCCGCTGGGTTTCTTGCTGGTTCTTCCCAGGACAGAGGTTTTTTTCGAACCAGTGGTAATTATACAAAAGAGTGACTTTCAATAAGTATTATTTATAATCTATATTGAATAAAAAAGTTTCTGTTTCTGTTTCTGTTTCAAATAAACCATTATTATAACATAATAAAGTAGTATTGTAATTCAGTTTACACCCATTTGCGGACGCCTGAGAAATTTTAAATTTTGCAAACGTATTAAGATAGCGATGTTAAATATATATTATTATTTGATACTAGCTGTTCCCCGCGAATTTGCTCGCGCGTAATTTATTGCGGTTGGATTTCATGGATTTTAATTTTTTGCTCGGAACCCTAATTCTTTTTCTAAAATAAAAGTAGCCTAAGTTACTTCTTATAACATCAGCTATCTGCCAGTGAAAGTCCGGTCAAAATCAATCCAGCCGTTTCGGAGATTAGCCGGTACAAACAGACAGACAGACAAAAATTTAAAAAATCGTGTTTTTGTTATAGGTACTGGTATTTCATATAAAATAGTAAAAAGCTGTCATTTCGACATTACAAAGAGAAATTTCAATTTTATTTATTTGTATAGATAAGGAAACTCTTTCTTACCAACAATCATTAAGCTAATCAGCGCTTTCGCTCCCACGCAAAGGTCAGAGTCAGAGATCGGCGGCGTTTGCAAACAACGAGTTGAACGAACGTACACAATGCACTTTACCTCACATAAACAATGATCTAGGTGATGACTGTAGTCTAGGAGTTTCTATTTTTTTCCGTGTAAGCGCTGCGTACGAGATGAGAATACTGTATTTCTTATTTTAGAGAATAAGTATGATAAAGGAGCACACAGTCCATCTGATTGAAAGTGGATGCTGTGGCCAATAGATATCTGAATCCATCTTCAATTAAGAATCAAAATAATTGGTTAAACTATGAAGTTTTTTACTTAGCTTTTTATAGCCCCGCACGTAGAACAAAAACTGTAAACAAAACAAATTACCTGTGACAAAAAACTTGACAACTGAAAGTCTAGAAAAAATTGCTCCAACTGAACGGTATAGGCGAGGCGGACGTCACTCTCGAGATCAATAAAAGTGAAAACTACAACATGATAATACCAATGTGAACGTGAAAACATGCACCTATTTACGTTCTGTCAGATCGATCTAGAAAAAATACATGTTGCATAGAATAGAAAAGAATTTTTTTCCGTACAGGTTACAAGAATATTTACTACTGGAAACGAGGCAATCCATCTTAGTCCTCAGGGGGTGACAACATATTATGCGTTTTGATTCGTAATCGAGGATATACGTATACAATTAAAAATGTTTACAATCAGTTCAGTAAAAATCTTTTTTGTTAGGGTAGACTATATTATAATTTCTTCTACTTTTTAGATTCTTTACTTAAAAATTTAGTATTAGAATATAAAACACTAAAACAAATTCAATTGTTTTTCCATATTAAAAGAAATACAATCCAAGCTCATTCGGAAATTTGATTTAGTCAATTTTAACGGATTTAAAATATTTTTTCGAGAAAAGTTGTGATTGAAAAATGTTAATAAGATTATCAGAAGTTTTACGCGCAAGATTTGTAACTTTGAGGAAATAGAGAGAATATACATAATAGAGAGAATGAGGGAAGAAGAGAAATAGCACGTAGAGTTGCTGTATCCCAATCTTGTGTCGTGGCCACGTTGCAGAGGTACCACGGCGTTGATAATTTAGCTGACCGACCCCGCAGTGGTCGCCAACTGTTCTCACTGCTGCTCAGAAGAGCCTATATCAGATTGCTAGCAGCCTGTGACTCATCAATCAAAGCCACTACAATAATTTAAAATTAAAAATTTTGTGCATCCGACTTCCAATATAAGCGACTTCAATATAGGTTATTTAAGAATAACTCAATAACCATTGGTCTGACCTTGATCAAATTCATATGGGACCACACGAGAACTATCAGCTTTCATATAAAAAAAGAATCATCGAAATCGGTTTGCCCAGTACAAAGTTATGATGTAACACACATAAAAAAAACATACACTCGAATTGAGTACCGTCTCCTTTTTGGAAGATAAAAGCAGAAGTCGGGCCGCCTCTGGACTTGAAGTTAGCACTCAGACCATTCGGAAATGCTTACACATTCATTTACATTGCTTATTATAATGATTCGACTTTGCGATTTTTTAAACCAACACCAACTATACAGCTATTGTATTGATGTAGCATTGACCGTCTCTAATCACATCGTAGCTTTTTCTTTCTATAACCTTAACGTCGGTATCGACTCATCTGCAATTATTTGTTGTATGGTACTTGTTGATTGTACTTTCACACTCTTGTTAGGTTTTGAGGTCACTTTATTTAGTTCTAAACATTACAAGTGTGTTGTTTTGACATGGTACTGAAAGCATCCGGATCAATTTTTGATTATTGGATTCGATTTAATATAATACGTTTAACAATTTCTGAGTAAGTCTGTTTGTGTTAACTTTAAGTTCATAATTAATTTACTTACTGCTACAGCCTAGTAAAAGTCCACTGCAAAACATAGGTCTCCCCCATAGATTAAATCAGAGATATTTTCCATAACAATCACGCTCGTGATGAACTATTTTTTTGGTTGTTATGAGAAAGACGTTGCTGACCATCTTCTAGTTTGTATCCCTCTGTTGTCTCTTACGATACCTTCGAGACGATATGGGGTAGTGGATATTCTTACACCGCCAAATTTAAAGTTGAATGAAACTAATTTAATATACCGATTTAATCACGGTTAAACTAATTTCAAATTTTCGGAGTTTGGTAGAGGCTTCTAATTTATAAAGGTTAGGTTAATTAGTAATTTTGGTCAGATCTAATCAAACAGTGGTAGAGGCACGCGGCAGCTTTTGCTGTCGTACGGATGGGCCGGCTCGAACCGGTGTGGTACCACGACCTCACAGAAAATCAGCGGGAAGTAGAGGTTTACCTCTGCATTTCGCTTGGTGAGTGCAGGTGGTCGGAGGCCCTTTTTACTGGAAATGAGGCATTCCATCTTAGTCCTCACGGGTGACAACGCATCTACATTTTGATTTGTAATAGAGGATAGATGTATATATCTATGGACCGCAGCAACCACTTACCATCAGGTGGACTGTGTGCGCGTTTGTCACCCTATTCCTATAAAAAAAATTAAAACATGAGCCGTAATTGCTCAGGGGCTAAACGCTCGTTCAATCCTGACATATTTCTTCTACGCATACATACTCGCCGGTTAAGGGTACTTTTAGCTTTTCCCATCTTCAATATATCGCGAATTTGGTTATTAAACTTATAAAGAATGAATGCGGATGGAGTGCAAACCGTTAATTTATGCTCCATAAATGGGTGACAGAGTCGGCAAGGGACGTCCTAGGCGGAGTTTAACGTAATTTTATTCACATATAATAGTTGGTTATCCGACCATAATAATGCAGTGTCCTGAGGATTATCATCCCTAAATATATGCGCGTGAGTGCTTTAACCCGTTTCCTGTTTGTCCGGTGCGGTCGCCTACTTATGTACACATTCCTCGTCGGTTAGGTGCAAGTCCGTACTGCTGGCGAGTTTAGTGACATAGGACTTTTTAACTATAAATATTTACTATTCACAGAATACCAGCGTAAAATAGCAGCCCAATGTTGCTGTATTTCTTATGGTGAGTGTAGACAACCAGACCATTTTTACTGGAAACAAAGCATTAGTCCTCATGGGTGAAAACGCATCTGCATTTTGATTCTTAATCAAGGATAGACGTAGCTGTCTACGGGCTACAGCATCTACTTACCACCAGATGGGTTGTGTGCTCGTTTGTCAACCTTATCATTCTCTATCATCATCAATCATTCCTAAGACACAGACACACCCTATAAACATTAACCGACATGCTTATGGATACTCTAAGGCTTTACCAGTTTCCTATTGTCCGGTGCGTTGCCTACTAATTATTGACATACTGTAATTTTATCTCGCTGGTACTTTTCACGACAACGACTTTTTTCAGAATCAGTAATAAGAACATAAATTACTTTCAAACATTTATCAGCTCAATAAGTTTTTTCGCTAAGTGACGCGGTGAATTACCGATATCACTCTGGACTTTTATTATGTAAATATAAAGCTACAAACTACAAACAATTCCTATCATATTGTGTGATTTTCTTATTTGACACTAAACTAAGATAATATTATATTGTGAAGTGAAATGTGAGTGTCACTTATCGAAGCATAGCTATGATCCAACTTTTCGATAAAACAAATACATTGTGTAAATGTGTGATTCGACTGCCACTTTGGTCTAGTGAAGTCTCGAGTTATGAGTTATTGAGTTTTTCTGGATCAGGAAGATGGCGATGTTTCACATCTGTGCCCGTGCTTCGGGTTGCCATCCCATCAGACTATGAGAATGAGGGAATAGAGAGTGCACCTGTGCTTGCGCATACAGTCGGGCACTGTAATCCTGTCCTGCGCAGAAGGCTAATCACCGTTGGGACTGGCCGCCGTGACCGAATTTTTTTTATTATTATATTTACCCGCTTAGACTGTGACCACACCTCAAGTCTAAGCTATTAAGGCCGGGATACAGGTATAAAATACCGGATCCAACTATTTGCAGTGGACGCGAGTGAACGACCTGCGATGCCCTGCGCCCAGTGCACCTTAGGCTTTCTCTGTTAAGCAAGCACTAGGTACATTAACTATTACCTAGCTACGTCCGACCTACGTTACGATCATTGCGTTAAGTTTATGGCGTAATGACTATTACCCTCTAGACTTTGATTTTATTACCTAAGGGTGAACATTTTTTTTCATCAAAGTGTAGTGAAAAACGTACTTTTTTTATAGGATAGGGTGACAAACGAGCACACAGGCCAACTGATGGAAAGTGGTTACTGTGACTCATGGACTCGAAATGCAGATGCGTCGTAACCCGTGAGGACTAAGATGGAATGCCTCTTTTCCAGTAAAAAAGGGTCTCCGGTTCTCTACTCACCATACGAAACACAGCAGTGTTAAGCTGCTATTTTACGCTGGTATTCTGTGAGAGCGTGGTCTTTCCCCGGTCGAGCCGACCCATTCGTGCTACAACTATACTACTACTAATATAGCTGCAGCGTGGCTCTACCACGTGGAAAATGTCTATGTTATTGTAAGTGGCTGCTGTAGTCCATGGACATCTAAAAAGGTTACTGATGTGTTGTCAATGCAGTGCACCTCTGTGGCTGCAATTTTACGCTAGTATTCTGTTCAAGCGTGGTCCTTCCTCGGTCTGACGTAACCGTATGTGCTGCATCTAATCTTTCTTACTCTTCCTAACGGAACACAGCAGTGGGTGTAGATAAGATAATATATTCCAGTCCGCAGACAGTCCACCTGATGGTGTGTGGCTACAGTCCAAGATGTCCAATGCAGGTGGCATTCAAACTTATACAAAGAAGGCTTGTTTGGTTGTCAACAACGCATCGGTAGCCTTCTTTGTATGGTTGATCCTAAGGACTAAGATGGAATACCCCACAGCCTATAAATATATCGACCATATATATGTAATGTATACACACACACACATACACGCACGCACGTACGCACGCACACTCATAATATTAAAGAACTGTCATACGTGTATATGTAATGTATACCTTTACATCGAAGCACGGCAATGCACACCTGATATCTGGCGACAGAAATAGGCAAGAAGTTGATACCTACCAATACGTACTTCTAGGCAGAAGGGAGGAGAGTGATATAGATGTTTTTTACCTCATCCTCTGCGGTTAGGAAAAACGTGGTGAGAAAATTTGCATCTCTGAGAAATCTAAACACATTTGGAGGACATATGAAGTCCCTTAATGAATTGGAGCAGGAAGGAGGATTTCCGTTCCGAAACAGTGAGACTTACATATGTAAATACTTTAATATCTATACATACAAATAAAATTGAAGTGTCTGCCTGTAATATTGAAATAGCTGGCTTCTATTAAGCTTAGGGATTTTGTGCATGCTATCAAGGCATAATCAATCATTTTTGAATTTTTTGTCATTCTATATGTTTGTCTGTCTCTCTGTCTGTCATCCGATAATAATGTAAACCTATCTTGATGAAATTTTACGAACAAATAGAGAGCAACACCAGGAGGAACTTAGGTTATATTTGGACGTGCTTTTTTTATAGGATAAGAGTGAAAAACGAGCACACAGTCCACCTGATGGTAAGTGGTTGCTGCGGCCCATAGACATCTACATCTAACCTCTGTTACAAATCAAAATGCAGATGCGTTTTCACCCATGAGGACTAGGATGGAATGCCTCATTTCCAGTAAAAAGGGCCTCCGGCCACCTGCACTCACCAAGCGAAACGCAGAGGTAAACCTCTACTTCACGCTGGTATTCTGTGAGGTCGTGGTACCACCCCGGTTCGAGCCGGCCCATCCATGCGACAGCAAAAGCTGCCGCCTGGCTCTACAACTGTTAAAAATATGTGCTTATGCAAAAAGATCCAACCCGAGTTTGCGTCAAAAATGTTGACTTGAAAAATAATGTTTGTGGTCTATACTATTATGTGATGTAACAATTTTAGCAAACGTAACACAAATAAGAAGAAAAATTACAAACAGACAGAAACCATACCGATAATTTGAGTTTATGATATTTGAAGTATGGATACTTCAAATATCATAAACTCAAATTAACTTATTGCGGGTTAGATCCTTTTTGTATAACGTCCATTTTATCCCAAAAATTATAACAAATCAATTACGCGACATAAAAATCCTATCAGCGCGAAGTCGCACAAGTGGCTACTTTTAAATAACATGCCTCTTTCTTGAACAAGATAGATGATGAACAAGTAATCAAGTTTGATCAATTGTTCATTACTGATCATTACTTCTTCTTTAACATACCCCAGTAAAAACCCTCGACGGTAACAGCATCAAAGGTGCGAGGTGCTTGATACTGGTACTGTATATTGTTTTTTAACCCAACCATCGATGTCTATAAGCAGAGTAAGGTCCTCACAGTACGTCAGCTTTATTTTCTACACACTGTTACTATGCAACATTCCTTACTGATGTATCATCATCATCATCATTACAGCCCTTCACATGTCCACTGCTGCACATAGGCCTCCCCCAAGGAATGCCACAAAGCACGGTCCTGAGCAACCTGCATTTATTTTATAGGATAGAGTGACAAACGACCACACAGTCCACCTGATGGTAAGCGGTTGCTGTGGCCCATAGACATCTACATCTATCCTCGTTTGCGAATCAAAATGCAGATGCGTTTTCACCCGTGAGGACTAAGATGAAATGCCTCTTTTCCAGTAAAAAGGGTCTCCGGTTCTCTACACTCACCATTCGAAACACAGCAGTGTTAAGCTGCTATTTAACGCTGGTATTCTGTGAGAGCGTGGTCCTTCCCCGGTCGAGCCGACCCATTCATGCTACAACTATACTACTAATATAGCTGCAGCATGGCTCTACCACGTATAAAATCCATAGACTTCCTGCATATCTTACCAGGTCGTCACTCCATACTACTGACATATGAAAGAAAAGACAAAGACACACACGCACACGCACATACGCACACACGCACACACGCGCAAACGCACACACGCACACACGCACGCACACTCATAATATTAAAGAACTGACATACGTGTTTCTATGTTTAATATGTTATACCTATTGCCGCGGGGTAAAGATCCTGGTGATGTATAATGCAGGTACAATACCTATAATAGACACCAGCTCCGCTCCTCAAGTACACTTGACTGTGAACACTTCCGTAAAGTTTGTAAAATTATTTGTTGTATTATGTAGTCATATTTTGTGAGGAGAAACAAATACATTATTATTATTATTATTTGTCAGTTCACCTGCCAAGGTTGACGAGTATGATATGATGATGTTTTATTTATTTATAACAGAACCTTTTACATGAACTCATTGATGATGTGGGGTAGTGTATTGACTTACGTCGTCACTACACGTCAATGATTAAAGCCGATGTTGGATAACACTTTCACACTCGTCTGCTCGGTCATCTAATTCCCTTAGACTCTCACCGATTCGGATTACTTCTTAAATTACACTCTTACTTACAGTTAGTGCTCTAGAAATATTATATATAATCTAAATTATTGAATAAGAGTGTAAAGGAGTACGTAAGTAGATTATATGTAAATTTATGTAAGTTTGAAAATTTGTTGCACAAAAATTGTCAAGTACAATAGTATAAAAGTAAATGGTATTCTTTACCAGTTAACTAATAATCTATTCTGAATTTAACTGTCTCCTTTGTCTATTGGTCATAACCGCGATTGCTGATCAAGAGGTCCCGGGTTCCAAACCCGGATCAAGCGAAAATCAGTTTTTTTTGTAGGATATGGGTGACAAAGGAGCACACAGTTCACCTGATGGTAAGTGGTTACTACGGCCTACAGACATCTACATATATCCTCTATGACAAATCAAAATGCAGAAGCGTTGTCACCCGTGAGGACTCAGAATGCCTCATTTCCAGTAAAAGGGGTCTCCGGTTGTCTACATTCACTATACGAAACACAGCAGCGTTAAGCTGCAATTTTACGCTGGTATTCTGTGAGAGCGTGGTCCTTCCACGGTCGAGCCGACCCATTCGTGCTACAACTATACTACTAATATAGCTGCAGCATGGCTCTGCCACGTATGATTTATATTAGATAAGATTAGATTAGATTAAAATAAGAGTATTTTATATTAAATTCTTATATAAATTTTATATTAACATCTTATTTTATATTAAACTAGCTGACCAGGCAGACGTTGTTCTGCTCTTTCCGACGACCCTTTGTCTAATAAAAAAAACCCTTAATTTCGCGATAAAAAATATTAATGGTCACTTAACGGAATAAAAACTATCCTACTCGTATCTAATGACCCATTCGTGCTACAACTATACTACTAATATAGCTGCAGCATAGCTCTACCACGTATAAATATAGTTCGATATTTCTGTTTCAGCCAAGTAAATCAAAAACCCAATAATTTCTCAATAGCACCCCGGAGTCCAGGAGTTTGCGGTGTTTCACAACCGTGCCTCGGAAAGCACGTAAAGCCGTTTGTCCTGATCTCTCTCCGGTCGTGTCGCATTACCGTCCCATCGGACTATGAGAGAGGGAATAGTGAGTACTCCTGTGTTCGCACATTCACTCGTGCACTATAATCCTGCCCTGCGAAGATGCCTAGTCTACGTTAACACTAGTCATATGCCTGTGCGTTCTTTACAAATAGAAACAAAAAACTTGTTGGGTCGATTGTGATGAAAACTTAAAAAACCTAATAAAGGCTTTAAAATAGACCTAGGCAGCAACACCTCCTGATAACAGTTCAAAATAATAAAAACATGCGGTTTTCCAACAGCCTGACGAGCGTGGCAACTATGGCAAATATCCTCCCTATGTGGCAATTGTTTTTATTAGAATAAGGGTGACAAACGAGCACACAGTCTACCTGATGGCAAATAGCTGCTAAAATGCAGATGCGTTGTCACCCGTACGGACTAAGATGGAATGCCTCTTTTTCAGTAAAAAGGGTCTCCGGTTCTCTACACTCACCATACGATACACAGCAGTGTTAAGCTGCTATTTTATGCTGGTATTCTGTGAGCGTGGTCCTCCCCCGGTCGAGCTGACCCATTCGTGCTACAACTATATTACTAATATAGCTGCAGCATGGCTCTTCCACGTAAATATATGTAAGGACCTAACATAATTAACACAAGCATCCAGCAATAATTGTATATTTTTTACGTGGTAGAGCAGCTATATTATGGTTGTAGCACGAATGGTTCGGCTCGACCGGAGAAGAATCACGCTCTTAGAATACGCAGAGTTAATAGCAGCTTTCTGCTGCTGTGTTCCGTATGGTAAGTGTAAAGAATCGGAGACCACTTTTACTGGAAAGGAGGTATTCGATTTTAGTCCTCGCGGGTGTCAACCAATCTGCATTTTGATTCATAGTCAAGGATAGGTGTAGGTATCTATGGGCAAAAGCAACCATTTACCATCAGGTGGGCACTGTGCTCGATTGTTTCTCTTATCTTATTAAAAAAAATTAAAGTTGTTCTTCCATGACTGAGCCTAGTTGAGCATATTGGTCATATAAAGTTATTTTATATAAACTTAATTTTTTTAATCAAATACAAAGATACTAAGTTGATATTGTTATGTATATTACGTTAGTTTAAACAAGTTGAATCATTTCTCTCTGAACATCTCGCTAAGAATAAAAAACAAACAACACTAAATTCTTAAGCGCATAATTCAGCTTCTTAAGCAGTAAGCTCCAGACGCAAGTGAGAAAAGAATAGAGTGATAAAGCAAATTTATGTTGCAGCAGTGAACGGCAGAGTCGGGAAGGGACGCCCGAGGCCTAGGTGACGATATATTGGCAAAAAGTACCCTTAACCGACGAGCATGTATGCGTAGGTATATGGATGTGGAGGAGGCGGGAGAGGTGTGTCAGGATCGTGTCATATGGAAGTCCGTAGTCTCTGCCTACCCCTCCGGGGGACAGGCGTGAGTGTTTATGTAAATGGAGTTTACACGCAGGTTTTTTTTATAAAAATTGAAATGACTAACGAACCAACAGTCCACTTAATGTTAAATAGCTACTGCATTCCATGTCTAACTGCAGCCACCTTAAAACAATGAAGGTTAAAGACGCGGGGTCTGAGGATTAAGATGGAATGCCTCACAGCCATTGAGTTACTACATACTATAGAAGCTATTTCAAACAAAAATTGTGCGCTACTCTATGTATTAGCGCATGCGCGGGAGATAGTAGATAGTCGCGCATGCGCGAAGACCTTAATCTTTACATATAAAAATTACGTGTCACCATTGAGTTATATGTACTACGTACTAGAGAAGCTATTCCAAACAAAAATTGTGCGGTACTCTGTCTTCGCGCATGCGCGGGAGGTAGTAGAGTCGCGTATGCGCGAAAATTTTAATTTAATATAAAATAAGATATTAATATAAAATAAATATAAGAATTTAATATAACATACTCTTATTTTAATCTAAATAAATATATTTCTAAACAAAATGTAATAATAATTATCTTATGGAATTCACAAATCTTCAATTTACGCAATATTTAGTTTAGTGTATGTACGGATTGCAGTACAGTTCAGTTGAACATAGTCAATGTTCGGAATGCGAAATCTAGTGCATAGTACATATTATATTGATACGTGTGACATTGTTTGTCCGCGGTGAACTCCTAAACTACTGAACTAATTTCAATGAAATTTGCACACTCTATGCAGTTTGGTCCAACTTGAGAGATATGGTAGTTCTTATCCCGTTAAATGACCATCAATATTTTTTATTGCGAAATTAAGGTGTTTTTTTTTATGACCAGGCAACACAACGTCTGCCTGGTCAGCTTGTTTAATATAAAATAAGATATTAATATAAAATTTATATGAGAATTTAATATAAAATACTCTTATTTTAATCTAAACAAGCATATTTATAAATAAAATGTAATAGTAATTATCTTATGGAATTCACAAATCTTCAATTTACGCAAGTCTACGGATTGCAGCACAGTTCAGTTGAGCGTAGATGTTCGAAATGCGAAATCTAGTGCGTAGTTAGATATCGATGCTGACAGCCCGAAATTATACGGACTCTATAATACCCTTCACAGCGGAACGCAGCAGAGCAAGCTTTGCCATTTAGCGGCAGTGACAAGTAAGAGGGTAGACCTACCCAGACAGAAGCCTAGGCAACTAAATGTGTAGGACATTTAGTACCTTTAGTAAATTCCTAGTAAAATCTTTTATGTAAATAAATACATGACTTCAATTACGACACAAATACGAAAGGTTTTATTGTAGAAATTTGAGGCCACAACTTGCACTGCCTACTCATCAGCAACCACAATGACTCAGAGACTGCATTCCTCTTTGGGCCACTGGGTACATTAAGCCCCCGCAAAAGGACGACAAAGGCCGCCTAGCCTAGGCGCGTGGCGGCCGTGCCATATTCGTGGACCGGTTCATTATGAACTAGTTCTAAAATGCATAATATCCTTGGCATTAATTGCGATTGTCTCCTAACAAAATCATGGATACGTTGTGTAACAGCTGGCGCGGCGTAGCCATAGTTTTCTAACCTTTTGCATGTCTTAAACGCGAAGCGCGTAGGTATGTTCTACTAGTGCCTAAAAATCAAGATTCCAACGTTTTTGTCGCTTGAGTTCTTTTTTTAAATATCACGGATATGAAATGCCGGCTACATGGTCTTTTACTATTGCTTACAAATTGAAGAGAATATATCTATTTCACCTCCCCCCCCCCAGTCCTTCCTGTATCTCTTAAAACTTTTTTCCCCTAGACAGTTATTATCTTTGTATGCATATCATAAACATATTTAAGTTCCAATTTCGATTTCAAAAAAGGAAAAGGTTCATCAAAAAGTTGATTGCTGAACCTAGGCCGTGGTGGCTTGTACGTAGTAGAGCCATGCTGCAGCTATATTAGAAAGTATAGTTGTAATGTGTATAGTGTGTAATGGGTCGGCTGTGTTTCTTAGGGTAAGTGTAGAGAACCGGAGACCCTTTTTACTGGAAATGAGGCATTCCATCTTAGTCCTCACGGGTGGCAACGCATCTGCATTTTGATTCGCAAACGAGGATAAATGTAGATGTCTCTGGGCCACAGCAGCCACTTACCATCAGGTGGACTGTGTAGTCGTTTATCACCCTATACTATAAAAAAAACAAAGGCTTTGCCACATACGGGGAAATTTGAGTGACTTTGTACTTATTCAATCATCGTATCAATAATCAGACAATCATTTAGAATACCTACCATCGGGCAAAGGAAATATTCATTATTTACATTAATAATACATAATTGTTTCGTATTATTACTTTGTTTCGTATTATTACTATTACTTTGATGTCCTTTCAATTATGGTTTAAATGGATTTTGATAAGTGTAATGGTTTTTGTGAACGCTACATGCGTTTACAACAGTTTACTGGAAACAGCGGACACAAGTGCATCGAAATCGTTAGCTGTTTGATTGCTAATCTAAATGCAAACACCAAAACTATAAGCTATTATTTTAAATTAAACTTTATTGTAACACTATAAAGTCTAAAGTTTATTAAAACTTCACTTTTTATTGTGCATTTTGCGTAATTATAAGCGCGTGCTGATTTCTTAAAATTTGTTTTGTTTTGTACATTCAAACTTTAGTCGATCGCTGGATAACTAGATAAACTGTAATAAAATTATGCTTCATATCGATATGAAAACGTAATATCGGTTATGGAACCGTTATCATAGACAACTGAAAACGCCCATGTCTTTTTTTATTTTTTTTATAGGATAAGGGTGACAAACGAACACACAGTCCACCTGATGGTAAGTGGTTACTGCGGCCCATAGACATCTACATCTATCCTCTATTAGAAATCAAAATGCAGATGCGTTGTCACCCGTGAGGACTAAGATAGAATGCCTAATTTCCAGCAAAAAGGGCCTCCGGCCACCTGCACTCACCAAGCGAAACGCAGAGGTAAACCTCTACTTCACGCTGGTTTTCTGTGAGGTCGTGGTACCACCCCGGTTCGAGCCAACACAACGCAAGTGATTGTAATAACCTTCATTCTTTTGTAGTCCTGAAAAATCTTCTGAAAATCATTAAAGCTTGTATATTTTCATGAAATATGATAATTTTTGAAAAATCTTGATTACCAATGGGTTAAGAATCGTTTGTAGATGATTGTACTACCAAAAAAAATTTTATTACCTGAATTTTGAAAGATATTATTATTAAAAAAATCTATCACCCGAATGAACTACAAACGGCACAGATGATTGTAATACCGTTTATTTGTTTCTAGTCCAAAAAATCTTCCTATAATTACTAAAAGTTGTAATTTTTCATGAAATATGATAATTGTTGAAAAATCTTGATTACCAATGCGTTAAGAATCGTTTTCGACGTTTTCAAGCTTCTGGACTGGAAAGGATACGGTATTAACATTAATGGCGAGTACATCACTCACCTTCGATTTGCCGACGATATAGTCCTTATGGCAGAATCGCTGGAGGACCTAAGCACTATGCTCAATGACCTCAATAGTGTCTCCCAACGGATATGTCTTAAGATGAACATAAACAAAACAAAGATTATGTTTAATGTCCATGTCACACCTATGCCGGTAGTTGTTGGAAGCACTAAGCTTGAAGTTGTTGACGAGTATGTTTACCTGGGACAAATGGTCCGACTAGGTAAGTCCAACTTCGACCGAGAGGTCAATCGACGGATTCAACTCGGTTGGGCAGCGTTCGGGAAGCTACGACACATCTTCTCCTCAGACATACCTCAAAACCTTAAAACGAAATTGTACAACCAGTGCGTGTTGCCAGTGATGACTTACGGAACTGAGACGTGGTTCTTCACTGCTGGCCGTATGAGGAAGCTCAAGGTCGCTCAGCGAGCTATGGTTAGGGCTATGCTCGGAGTTTCTCTGCGTGATAAACTTAGGAATGAGGATATCCGCAGTAGAACCAGAGTAACCGACATAGCCCAACGGATTAGTAAGCTGAAATGGCAGTGGGCCGGCCATATAGCTCGAAGAACCGACAACCGATGGGGAAGAAAGGTTCTCGAGTGGCAGCCTCGTACTGGCCGGCGAAGTGTAGGGCGTCCCCCCACGAGATGGAGTGACGACCTGGTAAGACATGCAGGAAGTCGATGGATGCAGGTGGCTCAGGACCGTGCTTTGTGGCATTCTTTGGGGGAGGCCTATGTTCAGCAGTGGACTGGACTGGAAGAGCTGTAATGATGATGATGATGATGAAGAATCGTTTGTAGATGATTATAACACTAAAATATTTTTATTACCGGACCTGAATTTTGAAAAATATTATTATTAAAAAAATCTATCACCCGAATGAACTCCAAATGATGCAGGTGATTGTAATATCGTTTATTCGTTTGTAGTCTTAAAAAATCTTCTTGTATTTACTAAAAGTTTAAAAGACTACATCGGCACGCGAATTTATAGTTAATAACTTAGCACTTCCCCATTGGTAAATTGTTAACTTTCTTACCGGAAACTATTGCGACAAACAGTAATTGAAGATAAAACAAAATATGGAGCCATAGTTGAAACTAGCCGAATAGGCTTCATTGATTGCAAATCTAGTGGTTTAATGAACTAATTCCAAGTAAGAATGCTTCTTCACACTTAAAGACTTATGATAGAATAATTGTGTTATTACAATCATCTACAAACGATTCTTAATGCATTGGTAAGCAAGATTTTTCAAAAATTATCATATTTCATGAAAAATTACAACCTTTAGTGATTTTCAGAAGATTTTTCAGGACTACAAACGAATGAAGGTTATTACAATCACCTGCGTTGTATGTAGAATATGTATCAATTTTTATTATCTTTACAATTTTTTTCAAATTTAACTCTTTTTAGAATAAAAAAACTACAATAAAAATCGTTTAATATTACAATCATCTTTTTTTTTATAGGATAAGGGTGACAAACGAGCACACAGTCCACCTGATGGTAAGTGGTTACTGCGGCCCATAGACATCTACATCTATCCTCGTTTGCGAATCAAAATGCAGATGCGTTGTCACCCGTGAGGACTAAGATGGAATGCCTCATTTCCAGTAAAAAGGGCCTCCGGCCACCTGCACTCACCAAGCGAAACGCAGAGGTAAACCTCTACTTCACGCTGGTATTCTGTGAGGTCGTGGTACCACCCCGGTTCGAGCCGGCCCATCCGTGCGACAGCAAAAGCTGCCGCGTGGCTCTACCACTGTTAAATCTATAATCTCTACAAACGATTCTCGAAAATTATTATATTTCATGAAAAATTACAACTTTTAGTAATTATCAGAAGATTTTTCAGGACTACAAACGAATAAACGGTATTACAATCACATGCGTTATTTGTAGAATATGTATCAATTATTATTTATTTTACTTTTTTTAGTTCAAATTCAAATTCAAATTCAAATTCTTTATTTGCTAGTAAATAGGTATAAAAATATTTTGTTCTTGGTGTTATAAAACAATGTGTTGAGAAAACCTATTTAGCTGTTTTCAACAGCATGCAAATGTCCAAAAGTTTTTATATGATAATTAGTCTCTAAACTTAATCTAAAACACATAACTAAAAACATCCTTTTACAAAATTTATAAATAAATAAATTAATATAAATTAATTAATTCATGCATCGACAACTTAATCACTACAATTTAAAAACTCATTTATTGTGTAAAATGTTTTTTCTACCAGCCATCGTCGTAGTGAAATTTTAAACTTGTGGTATGGTAATTGCTTAATATGTGAGGGTATTTTATTATAAATAGTGTTGCACATTGCATAGCTATTTTTTTGAAAGCGCTTACTTTTTGGAATTGTGTCAAGTACTAGTTTATCTGGGTTCCGTAAGTTAATTTTTGTAACATCTTTAGCTTGTAAAAACATGTGCTTGTTTTGCTTTACAAATTTGCCAACCTCAAATATATAGAGGCAGGGAAAAGGAAGTATGTTTAAACTCTTAAAATAAGGCTTGCATGATGTGTCCGATGGGATGTTAGTTATAGCTCTAATACAGCGCTTTTGAGCTAAAAATACTTTTTGACAGTCTGTGCCATTACCCCACATTAAAAGTCCGTATCTGATAACAGATTCTACATATGCAAAATATGCTGTGATCGCAGTGTTTTTGTTTGCTATTTTTGTCAATTTATGTAACGCGTATACAAATCTGTTAATTTTGTTACTCACTTTATGGATATGTTCTTTCCAATTTAGATTTGAGTCTATAATTAAACCTAGAAATGTCGTACTAATAGCGTTCCGCAGAAGTTGTCCATTATATTCTATATTTATGTCAGAATTTAAGTTATTAAAATTAATAATATTTGTTTTACTTAAATTAACATGTAGGTTATTTTTATTGAGCCATTTATTTACTGAATTAATTGTTTTAACTATGTCCCTTTTGTGTTGATCAAATGTACTTTTTTTACTAGTCGTAATCGTCACCGAGATGTCATCTGCAAATAAAGTAATTTTGTAGTTGGAGATATTAGGTAAATCATTTATGTATAATATAAACAACAATGGTCCGAGTATACTACCTTGGGGAACACCGAAATTGTTGTTTTTGAATTCTGATCTATATACCTGAGCTATGTTCTTAGAATTTAATTGTGTTATTTCTACACACTGTGACCTATTTTTTAAATAACTTTCTAGCCAACTTAATGCAGGTCCCCTTATGCCGTTAGCCTCTAGTTTGATAAGTAACTGATCATGTGAGACGCGATCGAAGGCTTTCGACATGTCAAGAAATACTACAGTAGTATAGTTTCTTTGATTTAAATTTTGCAAGACGTCCTTCACTAATGTAAACGCAGCATGTGATGTGGATTTATTTTTTTGGAAACCATGCTGATTTTGTTTTATCACCTTAAATTTACTGAAAAAGGAAGTAAGTTGGTAATGCATCACCTTTTCAAATACTTTTGAGAGGACTGGGACTAGTGCAATTGGTCGATAATTGGTTATATCACTTTTATCTCCCTTTTTGTATAAAGGTTTTACTATTGAAAGTTTTAATTTATCAGGAAAAGTTCGGGTTCCAAGTTCACTGAGCTGCGATAGAGTATATAGGTAAAGCAGATATTACGATTACTTTACACCGAAAAGGTGATACGCTTACGTCTAATATTATTAATATTAATCCTTATTAGTAGTTTAATAAGATTTATTACAGAACACATCATTTTTATTATCCAGTCTAAGTAGTATTTTAATATTTTGTTATGTTGCACAGTTTTCAAAATAAACAATTTTAGATCTTATTGTGTATTTAATATAGTGTTATTTTTGGTATGTAAATTAAAACTAAGAAAAGTATGAAGGAAAGTTTTTTTCACCGATTTTTAGAAACTATACCCGCTTTATAGGTATGGAATAATTTCCTTTGGCGTAGGGGTATAACAACTAACCATAACCAGTATTGCCTTTATTGAAACCTTGAAAGTTGAAGCAACGAACACAAAATACACCCTGACCTTCAGTCTTAAAACGCGATTATTTTCAACCTTAAGTGTGGCATAAAATATAAAAGTTTCATTTTATAGAAAATAAATGTTACAATCCTTATTTTTAGACATGTAGAACCTAAAATAGTTAAGTGTAATAAATGAAAAAATTATATTCTTTGGAGTACATATGTAGACGAGTAAAAAAATACTTTGTAAGAGCGCCATACTATAACGTAGTGATTTTATCGAACAAAAATTGATGCCATCAAAAACATAACTTGTAAAAAAAGCCAAGTCTCGCAACTCAGTTCTTCTACCGTAAAAAGTTGTGAGCTCCATGTAATACCAAGTCGGTTAATTTATTCAGTCCATAAATTGATACATAGATTGACTTGGCAATCGCATGAAAACACAATATATCTCACAAGTAATACATATTATATTCAATTAGATTGTTTAGTGCGATGGCCAAGTCAATCTATGTATCAATTTATGGACTGAATAAATTAACCTACTTGGTATTACATGGATCTCACAACTTTTTACGGTAGAAGAACTGAGTTGCGAGACTTGGCTTTTTTTACAAGTTATGTTTTTGATGGCATCTCATTTCTTTTTGTAGATAGTTATATCTAGGTAGCTATTTACACCTATTATTCCATTATACATACACTGATTCATTCACTGCAAATGTAACTTTGTAATACTATATGTTTATATGGGATTACAAAGTTATTTATGCAGTTGGTGTATCTCGAAAACTAGACCGAAATTGTAAAATATTTTAATTTTTTCTTGATTTATATATTAAACAATAATTGTATTCCAAATTTGAAGTTTCTATGTCTGCTAGAAGTGCCTCAGAGTTTTGATGATCGGTCAGTCAGTGAGTGACAAAATTAAGAAACTTTGACTAGTTATAATTCTTAAAGTACTGGTTCAAATTTAATGAAATTTGAAATATACTGAGTTTATACAATGCCTACTTGGTTAGTAAAAACTCAGGTTTCTAGTTTTATTCATAACGAAGTTATAAGGTTTCGGAAATGGCCTGAACTGCTTCGAGAAAAGGATGGTACGGCCGTGCCGCTTCTTTGCTCGACTTGGCGGGGGCACTGCCGTGCCCCCAGATTAACTCTCAAGGTGGCACGTAGAATAGACACTAGATGGCATAACATAAACAAGACAATTTAATATTCTGTTTCATTATCTCATAGGCTAAATCAAAGTCTAACTGATATAATATATTATGTCACTTTTTATAATATGAGATTATGAGATACTTTAAGAATACTTAGATAACATAAATAATACATTATATCAGGATCTTCATATCCTGTAAAAGTGATTTTTACCTGCTTATGCTGTGTTAAATTTTCTAGCAAATTTTACGTTTGGTATTCGTGTAACTGGAATAAACATTTTCGATTAGACGATTAGTATGTGGAAGGAGAAGTCCTTTAGCAAGGACTTGTCAAAAATATAGTTACTGTTAATTATTGTTATATTCTTATTGTTGGTGCGAAGATACTGCTCATTCGTGTTTATGTCTGTTTCTCCTGACACAACCACACCGCGATGTAATAACAAAGTAGCGCCATCTAATTGAGTTGGATAATTTCAAACATAAGTTGAAACCTTATTTACTCGTATTTTCAAAAACTTAAGTTTATAATTTGGCTACTCTTTGAAACATAACCCTGTATATACACAACATATAACAAAAACTCTGTGTTTACCGTTAAGTGCGTTAGAATCAGTAATCAAACGTACAGAAATAACTTTACTTAAAAAACTATTTGTAAATTACAATCTAATATATAAAAACTAATTTTTGTTTGTTAGTATTTCATCAGATATGAAACTTATTCAACTTATTGCTTGCACTTGTGAGGATGTTACATGAAGCAAATACAAAGGGATGTTATAGGCATAGTATTAACTTGCAATTTGAAATTTATACATCATTGAACTTCAATAAATGTATTATCAATCATAATGAAACAATATGACTCTTCCAAATTTAAAACTATATTTTGGCAATTTTTTTTTGTGGCAGCAACCCCTGCGCGTACCAGCTAGTTTGCAAATATATTTTTTTTATATATTTGTCGAGTTTTTTGAATATATTATATAGTACCTACTCCATCTTCGGTCGGATAATAAATATAGCATAAATAGTTGTAACATTCGTCACACAATAAAAATTAAGACCTGAGAAAAACATCGTGAGTGCATGTGACGACAGATAAGTAAGTCGTTTAAAACACATCAGGAAGATCACCGCTTCTTCAGCTTCCCCTTGTGATCAATCCAATACTGAAAAAAAGCTATTATGAATATTCATATAAATAATACGCATTTTCAACTTCAAGAGTTGTGCTGTTTATTTTAGTAACTCTGCACGAACGACAAAAACTTGCAGTAAATAAAGACATACTGATCAATTAAATATTATCGTTAAACAACAGCTGCTAGTTGAAAATAAATACTTATTATTATTGGCGTCCAAAAAGCGGGTTCTGCATGTTTTAAAAGTCTATAAATTAGTTAAAAGTTTTGTACTGCGATGATGGTGCATGTTCACTCATCATGGATCATCGTGACCGTGTAGTGGTGGTTTAGAAAATCCACTACCTCATATCGTCCCATGGGTGTCGTAAGAGGCGACAAAGGGGAACTGAGACAGAAGATGGGCAGCAGAATCTCTCTGATAACAGCAATTGCCATAGTTGACATGACAAAAGTTACAAAAAGACGGTCCCCAGTCTCCGGCGGCCCCGCTATTTCTGGCTACAGTGGCAACCATGGTAACGGCGGGGCAGGGGTGCTAAGGATCTCCCCGGTGGAGGTTCGGTTGATGGGCAGCGGCTGCTTCCTAATAACAACCAAAAAATAGAAACTGGCCGACAAAGGCAAATATCTCCTATGAAGCACTCTATGGAGGACTTATATGCTTATTACCTGAATTTCGGTAAGCTGTAACGATAACAGTTATTATTATCAGAAATCACGTGCAAAAGAAATTGGTATTTGGGTAGAAGCCCGTACATCCTCCTTACAAATAAAAAATGTTGACACACGTCAAAAAAGAAACTATTGTTGTAAGTAAAACCCGACTTCAAAAATCTAAAAGCTATGGAATATTTTCCTTAGAACAGCTTCTGAAGTCAGAAATTCAATTCTTCCCTAAACCATCTCTCAGCACTGACTACAGTAACTGTTATGCTAAAATTATTTTATACTTTTTGGTGGTTTGAAACCGACTTTTACTGTTTATTAAAAGATTATTTTTGACTATTTTGAAAATTAACACCTCCATTCTATTATATAAAATATCACGTATCACATATTTTATACGGTGGTATAGCCACGCAGCAGTTTTTGCTGTTGCACGTATGGGCCGGCTCGAGCCGGGTTGGTACCACGACCTCACAGAATACCGGCGTGAAGTAGAAGCTCTGCTTCTGCGTTTCGTCTGGTGAGTGCAGGTGGCCGGAGGCCCAATCCCCCCCCCCCCCCCATCAACATGGTTTAAAGGCCGACAACGCATCTGCAATTCCCTCCCTGGTGTTGCAGTTGTTCATGTGCGGCGGTAGTCACTTACCATCAGGTGAGCCGCATGCTCGTTTGCCCCCTCTCCTATAAAAAAAAATATCACATACAGTCAAATTAAAAACCTTCTTCGTATTTGAAATCGGCTAAAATTATAGACAAAAACATTTAAGTTAGTAGGTACCATATTTAAATCTCTATGATTATAGAGATAGAGCGCCGTCTATGGCTAAAATGCAAACCAACAAAACCACAGAGTATAAAAAACAACACTCTACTTGAAATGAAAGAATCCCAAATCCAATCCCCCCCCCCCCCCATCAACATGGTAGTGGAATTAAATAAAAGACTACCCCAGGAGGGTACCAGCACCCCTGGAGAATCCCTCGCTGAGCATCCACGACCAAACTACTCCACTCCTGGGCGTGGGTGCTCAGGCTGCCCCGCGTATTCTGGGGGGGGGCGAAATTCCGCTCAAGACGAAACCTGCTCGGGGCAAGCGGAGCAAGAAGACAAAGGCAACCCCTGCCACGCTTACCGTGCATTTCTGCAATATCAGGGGACTTCATTCAAACCTTAACGCCGTCCACTACCATCTGGAGATAGCTAAGCCGGCCTTGCTCTTTCTTACCGAGACACAGGTGTCCTCTCCGGCTGATACTTCGTATCTCTCCTACCCGGGGTACAAATTAGAACACTCGTTTGTGCCCCGGGCTGGAGTTTGCGTGTATGTCAGAGAGGATATCTGTTTTCGACGCCTCGGCAGCCTTGAAGGTACGGACCTGTCCATCCTATGGCTGCGCGTAGACAGCGACGACCATCCCCGCGTCTACGGGTGCCTCTATAGGTCCCATAGCGGTAATGCCGACACAGACCGACTCATAGACCACGTCCAAATGGCTGCAGACTCCGTGCTACAACAGGTCCCATCCGCAGAGATCGTGATACTCGGTGATTTCAACGCCCACCACGCTGAATGGCTTGGTTCTCGTTTAACCGATCATGCGGGTAGATCTGTCTATGACTTTGCTTTGGCATATGGTCTAACACAACTGGTTACTTCGCCTACGCGGATCCCAGATGTGGAAGACCATGTACCTTCCCTGTTGGACCTTCTGCTGACCTCTCATCCGGACGGATATCAGGTCTCCGTCGATGCCCCTCTGGGCTCTTCGGACCATTGTCTGATCCGGAGTACGGTGCCACTCACGCTCCAATCGCAGTTGCGATCTACAGCTTGCCGCCGTGTTTGGCACTATAGGTCAGCTGATTGGGACGGGATGCGGTCTTTTTTTGCATCCTACCCTTGGGGGCGGGTTTGCTTCTCGCCGGAAGATCCCAGCGTTGTTGCCGATTCTGTTGCTGATGTGGTACTTCAGGGTATGGAACTTTTTATTCCATCCTCTGTGGTGCCTATCGGAGGCAGATCCCAGCCATGGTTTGGTCGCTCCTGTAAAATAGCATCACGCTATAAGCAGGAGTGCTACCAGGCCTGGGCTGACGCATCAACGTCTCGGGATGTAAACACCAGCGTACTTAAAAAGAAGTATAATTCCGCCTCCAGGTCCTTCAAAAGCGTCATTGCCAAGGCAAGGTCTGAGCACATCGGCAGAATTGGCGAGAAGCTAGTTCGCCTTCCTTCGGGAACCCGTGCATTCTGGTCTCTCGCCAAGGCTGTCCAAGGGAACTTCTGTCAGCCATCTCTTCCATCTCTGCACAAAGAGGACGACTCACTGGCCCATGCCGCAAAGGAGAAAGCCGATCTGTTGAGCTCTCTTTTTGCGTCCAACTCGACTCTAGATGACGGGGGGAACACACCGCCGACCATCCCGCGATGTGAGTGCTCCATGCCGGATGTGCGATTTACACAGCGCTCGGTCCGCAAAGCACTCTTCTCCCTGGACGTCAACAAGTCGAGTGGGCCCGATGGAGTCCCTCCCATTGTGCTGAAGACGTGTGCTCCGGAGTTGGCACCGGTTTTAACGCGTCTTTTCCTGTACTCCTACTCCCAAGGCGTAGTCCCGAACTCATGGAAGACAGCTTTGGTGCACCCGATCCCTAAAAAAGGCGACCGCTCAGACCCGTCCAACTACAGGCCTATCGCCATCACCTCCTTGTTCTCCAAAATAATGGAAGCCATTATAAACTGCCAGCTCATGAGGTACCTTGAGGATCACCAGCTGATTAGTGACCGCCAGTACGGTTTTCGTCGGGGTCGATCAGCTGGTGATCTTCTAGTCTACTTAACTCATAGATGGGCGGAGGCAGTACAGTCCAAGGGGGAGGCATTAGCCGTTAGTTTGGACGTAGCGAAGGCCTTTGATCGGGTCTGGCACAAAGCGCTTCTTTCGAAGCTTCCTTCCTATGGGCTTCCCGAGAAATTGTGCAAATGGATCACCAGTTTCCTTGCTGATCGGAGCATCAAGGTCGTAGTAGACGGTGAATGCTCTGATTTCAAGCCTATCAACGCTGGTGTTCCACAAGGCTGCGTGCTATCACCAACGCTGTTTCTCCTGCATATCAATGATATGTTGCTAACTGGTAGCATTCATTGCTATGCGGACGACAGCACTGGTGATGCCTTATATACCGGCCGTGCCAATATTTCTCGGGAAAACGTCGCCGAGTACCGGGACAAACTTGTGTCTGAAGTCGAGTCTTTGCTTAACAAAGTCTCGGATTGGGGGCGACTAAATCTAGTCCAGTTCAATCCCCAGAAGACACAAGTTTGCGCGTTTACCGCTAAAAAGAACCCCTTTGTCGTATCTCCTCAGTTTCAAGGCACTCCCCTTACTGCCTCAGCCAGTATCGGAATCCTTGGCGTCGACATATCGAATAGTGTGCAGTTTCGTGGTCACTTGGAAGGGAAGGCCAAATTGGCCTCTAAAAACCTTGGCGTGCTCAGCAGAGCGAGACAGTATTTCATGCCGGCACATCGCTTGCAACTTTACAAAGCGCAAGTTCGGCCCCACATGGAATACTGTTCTCATCTCTGGGCCGGGGCACCCCAGTGCCAGCTCCTTCCACTTGACCGCATCCAGCGCAGAGCGGTTCGAATCGTCGACGACCGAGTTCTTTCTGATCGGCTCGATACACTGGCACTGCGTAGAGATGTTGCATCTCTTTGCGTATTTTATCGCATTTATCACGGGGAGTGCTCTGAGGAATTGTTCGGACTAATTCCAGCCGCTCAATTTCACCATCGCACATCGCGACAAAACTCGCGTTACCATCCATACCATCTGGATGATTGGCGGTCCACGACTGTGCGATTTAGAAGAAGTTTTCTCCCTCGCACGACTTCCTTGTGGAATCAATTACCACCAGCGAATTTTCCGGACCGATACGACTTAGGAACCTTCAAGAAAAGAGCTTACACCTTTCTAAAAGGTCGGCAACGCATCTGCAATTCCCCTGGTGTTGCGGTTGTTCATGGGCGGCGGTAGTCACTTACCATCAGGTGAGCCGCATGCTCGTTTGCCCCCTATTCTATAAAAAAAAAAAAATTTGTATTTTTTTAGTTATTTGCTAAAATACAAAGGAACCCTAATAAGATGTTTTATTGAAGCGCGTGTCGAACAACATTCGGTTTTTCGGTTATTGGATCCTTTTTACGCAGGGTCGCCGCTCGATGCGTCCGGACAGATGGCCAACTATATAAGGACTTGCACCTTCTGCTGTTACGATAATTTTACTAATATGGGTTCATTACATTGAGCCGCTTAGTATTTCCTACTATATATTTACTGTGGTATGGCCTTCGGTCAGAAAGTTAAAGTAAAAAAAAATGGCATACATTGGAGACTGCCAGCAAAAGTGAAAACTATGAAATAACAGTGTTTTGTTTTCGGATTTTCAAGTTGATTAGGCGACTCGACTACTACGTGGCGCAATGACTTAGCAATGAGTTGAAGCATTAAGGGCTTGGTTTCGAATCCCGAATGGAAAAAGTGTTTATAATTTATATGGCCTACAAATAATTGTTTCTGGTGTGGATGTTTGTCCTTGCGAAATTTAAGTATAATAAACTGCCTCCACTATACAGGAGAAATTCCTTGTGTAACACTTATTTAAATAAAATAAAATAAAATAAAAAATTCTAGTATCAAATATTAAAAGCGCAAAACGTCACACTTATAGCTACAAATATACTGCTATAAGCTATTACAGCATGTTTGTGCCGCGAACTGAAGATTTTACCCACACAAACAACAAATATGTCATTCATTCCTTTAGCTACAGAATCACCCAATATGTCTAAAGTTTATACTACAAAATTAAGCTACAGTCTATAAATTTCTCCTATGGAAGACGCATGCTTTGTCATATTTCTGAGAGGGGTTCTGGAGAAGAGAGTCCATTCTATATATGTATATATTTTTTTATAGAATAAAGGTGACAAACAAGCACACAGTCTATATCTACATACTAAAATAAACTTAAACGACTTAATTTAAAAAAAAACGGGTGTTGATTTAAATTATGAATGGTTTTAGCAGGACAGAGGTTTTTGCCGTAGTTCTTGCAGTTTTGAATATAGGTAAAAACATGTTTTCTTTAAAAAAAATGTATTAAATACTTTCAATAATTATTATTTATACTCTATTTTGAATAAAAATACATTCTATTCTACTAATATGATTGTCGTGCAACCAAATGCCCAGGCGCGTTACTGCACGTCACTCCGTTTCTATACCTAAAAAAACTTAATTGAATTAATACTTCCTGTCATTACTTAGCTTTCGTTCCGAATGTGTTTGAATGTTGTTCGAATACTTAATGACTATTTTATTAGTCGATACCTAATACCTACGTGATATATTTTAATAAAATGTTGATTGCGAAAGTTCGACTGCTCTGGCTAGGAACTATAAAAAAGTGAAGTTACAGCCTATATATCACAAGTTTTGAGACAACTATATAAGACTAATTCCAGTTATTTTTATAACCATAGAATTATTACGCAAATTCTATGTTTATAACATTATGTCATGTGATGTTTTGCTTTGGGCGTAGACAGAGAATTCATTGGATTCTCTGCCTACGGCTGTGGGAAATGCGTTATAAATCAGTGCACACCTCGGACGCGAAGCCACAGAATAAATAATTAGCCAAGCGAAAGAGGTTGGTTGGGCTTTACTGCCGACTTAACAAGGTCGCCCCCCCCCCCCCCACGTTAAATTCGGTATATTATTATTTTTAAACCGCACAAATATGTGAAGAATAACACAATAATATTCAAAGGAAACACAAAATAATAAAACTGCTGCCTTCATATAAATTATGCAATAAGTATTATTTTGTGTGTATAGAAGATGTCCACAAGCATAAGAGCAATTTATAAGTTAAGGCTGAAAGAGTCTCAGTATATTTACGATAATTTAATATATGTTCACATAAACAAAATATTTAATTAAAACTGGTCAAGTGCGTGTCGGGCCACGCTGCCACGCACAATGTAAAGGTAGGGTTCCGTAGTTGCCCGTCACAATACGTGGGCTCTCTTGATAATAACCATAATAAGTGAGTTCGCGGTTTACCCGCTGTAATGACTAAACTGGGCCCAGATAGAAAGATGGTATCTGAAGGACTAATTTTAAAATCAAATTTATAAGGAGTGGTATTCAAAAAGATTTAAAAAAAACTTTTCGATTTTGAAAATACTACAACATCAAATCATTGACATGTCACGGCAGTGCAACCCTATACATATATGAACTTAACGAACCTTCACGTAAACCACTACCCTAAATTATCCTGAGGTCACCCGCGTAAACCGAATGAAGAGTGTAATAAAAAAGTGTGACGAATGAAACTGTATGATCGCATTAATACTTCCAATGAGACCTACAATAACTACCAACTAAAAAATAAGTGAAAGTGGTAAGACCGTAAGAAAAATTCTCCCTTCCTATACCTCAAATAAAAAGCTATAGTAGTAATGCATATAAGTCGCTTTCTTCAATAAATGTTTATTTTTAACAGTTTACAATACCATTACAAAGTTATAATGCATTTAGTTTTAGGTAATTTTCTATGGAGTTGTAACGAAATTTTTACTACTCCAAGTGCATTTTATAAGTTGGTCGACTATTAGTCGTTAAGAGGATTGTGAAGCTGTAAATTTTCATACAAAAAGCGATAACGTTTTCCTCCCCGTAAATATAGTCCAATTTCAATAATTTTTGGAAATGTTGTAGATATGACAAAAAACTAGGCCCGTACGTTTTTATTTTAAAGAAATATTGTATACAATATAAGTTATTAGCATCTAAATATCTATATTTTTGACTTAAAAACTTCCTCCAGCGTTTTTATTTTTTTTTAATTAAACTAAACTGATTACTAAAAAAGTAAAACGTACAGGCCTAGATTAAAGTGCACTGAATCGAATAAGACCAAAATTGTCTTATTTTGTAAAGTTTTAGGGCGGTAAAAACGTTATCGCCGGAAACAATATTTCAAAAAGAAAATGTAGGCAATTGCCTTCAAGACTTGCAACTCTCTCTATCGCACGATACGGGTCGGGGGGCAGGGGCATATTGTAGTGATGTTAGGGGTGGTGGGGTGTGAATACCAGTATTTTACGATTATGTTGTAAAAATAAAAGTTATATTTGTAAAATGAGCCGTGGTAGCTCAGATGGGTAGCGCTCGCTATAAGTTTCACAGTAGGTACACAAGAAACTCGGGATCGATCCCCGTCGGCACCAATGAAATTTGCAATTTTAAGAGCTGATTTACCACGTGCTCGGCGGTGAAGGAAAACATCGAGAGGAAACCTGCATGTCTGACAAATTAAAAAAATATATATTTCGAAGACATGTGAAGTTCGCCAACACGCATTGGGGCAGCGCGACGGACCTTTCCTTGCCCTAAAACCCTCTCAGAAATGAGAGGAGGCCTGTGCCCAGCTGTGGGACATGTATATAGGCTGTAACTTTTAGAGGTGTTATCGATATTATTATCGCCTAGGGAAGAGAAAATAATATCGATAACCTAGAAAGATGAAAAAGTTAATGTCTGTGATTATTCAGTGTTTATCGATTATTTAGTTATTAATTTAGTCTTTATTGAATAAGGACATTAAATTAAAAATATTTCGAGTTTACAATAAAGTGGGTAGGCAAATAAATAAAAAGTAACAACTTGAAGAAATTATTATTGTTTATTATTACATATTACTTAATTACACTCTTTCTCGAACTGCCATTTCTCTAGGAACTCGAGGGTCAATCATTTCTGGTAATAAACATTAAAAATGAAATGAGTAAAGTCTTGGCTGCATTTTTGTTGCCCAAAAATGATCATGGTTTCTTAAATTAAGTACGAAAACATGAAAAAGTTGTGTCCATACTACAAAAAAACAAAATTGCCTACCAGTGATATGTAATTATCCCTGGACCTGATAATAGTAATCATGGTTTCTTTTTTCTTTTTGTCCTTCTCGTATCAAACGAAATTTGATCTGTTTTTAGTTATGGCCTCCAAATGTAGCATATTAGAATCAGAAATAAGACATTTTCATTTAGAGAATCATGTCCAATAAACCCATCAGGAGTTGTCGACAGTCGAAGACGTGTGATGTATTATATATATATATATATATATATTTACATGACTTATTATTATTGTATTCTTTTTGATTCTCTTTGTCAGATTCGATTCCTTCGCCAATTGAAGTACATCGTCGTTGCACATTACTGTCTGGTAATTATTTGTCTATCTCGGAGTCACTGAAAAATAAATAGAAGCATAATAGTTTAAATTATATTTTACGGCTAACTAACGCGGGCGAAGTCGTGGGTGAAAAGCTAGTTTACCTATATAATTCGGTTCATCGTTTAAATTTCTGTGAGAGCGTAGTCGTTCCCCGGTCGAGCCTACCCACTCGTGCTACAACTATACTACTAATATAGCTGCAGCATGGCTATACCACGTATAGAAATTTTACTAATCAAATCTTTGTATCTCGAAAATTTTAGCATTTTCCTTGGAATCATCGGAATTCCACAGTAACAGTGATATGAACAACTTCTTCTAACGGACTAATATTATTACTGGACAAGTGGTAAAATTAAAAATTTTGTACAACCGATTTCAATAAAACTCAATTACAACATAATATATATGTAATGGATGAAATGATTTCCATAAAATTTGTATGAGACCAACTGTGAACAAGAAAAGAATAGGTAAGTATTCAAAATCGGTCCGGAGAAATCGGTGAACATATAACAACATATAAAAATAAAACAAATATACATACAGCCGAATATAGAACCCCCTCCGTTTTTGTAGTCAAATCAACATCAGCTATCCCATACTTTTATATTTTGTGGAATAAATTTCGGTCTATCTCCTACCAGTCAACCAATGTACATACAATAGTATGTAAGGTGGTAAGATACGCGATCAAAGTAAGTATAATTTATTATAAGTAAGTAAGTAAGTAAGTACGCCTACTTACCTGTTGCCCGTCCTTTCGATTTACGAAGCAAATTGCATATTTTTAGTTTTGTCTCTAATCTTTCTCTTCTATTCTAAAATATATAAAATTATTTTAGTTGATTGAATGTAATACACTTCTTATAATCACTCACATAGTATATAGGTAGATACTTACATAAAAAAATAACAGCCCACTTCTATAAGTTATATGTAGTAAGTCCCCACGTCTACATAGACTATGCAATATAATAAAATTGCAAAGTAACACAAACAAATGCATTATGTAACTCGTCGTAAATGTACGCAAATATAGGCTATGAATGAACGAACGCTCCTCCTGCTGGTATCGTAGTGTGCGTAAGAATTAGTGTAATATGTTTTATTTGTGTTCTTCACGCCCGGAGCCCTTCGGGAGGCAGACCGTGCGTTATGAAACAGATAGCATTTTTGAAAATACCTACTCGCGTCGCGTATCGGCACTTCACAATCCTCTTAACCTCATAATTTTACTTAGCTGTTTTACTTTTAACTTCATTATAATATACTACTATCGTGTATACTTTTCACGTTTCCAAAAACAGCGGTTTAATTGGTCGAGGGGAGGGACACATAATTCTAACGAAAATTCCGCTTTTAAGCGAAATATTTCGCAAACAGAGCCCTGAATCAAAAATATATTGCCCAAAGTGTTTTCGAAAGACCTATCCAACGATACCCCACATGATAGAATATAAAGGTAAAAAAAACCCATCCATTTACTTGTATGGAAAGTACCCAAACTAAAAATGTTTGTTAAAATTTTATTTTACAGTTTTCTAGGCGTGATTGGTATCTACGAGTATAACTATGCCAAATTACCGTTTTGTAACACCTAGTGTCTCTGAGTAAAACCGCTGACGGACGGACGGACAAGGCGAAACTATAAGGGTTCCTTGTTGTGTAACTACGGAACTTTTGTACGTGGTAGAACCATGCTGCAGCTATATTAGTAGTATAGTTGTAGCACGAAAGGGTCGGCGCGACCGGGGAAGGACTACGCTCTTACAGAATACCAGCGTAAAATAGCAGCTTAACACTGCTGTGTTTCGTATGGTGAGTGTAGAGAACCGGAGACCCTTTTTACTGGTAAAGAGGCATTCTATCTTAGTCCTCACGAGTGACAACGCATCTGCATTTTGATTCGCAAACGAGGATAGATGTAGATGTCTATGGGCCGCAGCAACCACTTACCGTCAGCTGGACTGTGTGCTCGTTTGTCACCCTACCCTATAAAAAAAAACTAAATAATAGAATCAGGCGTTACTTTGCGGAAGTCCATTATATTAAAGTTGGCAAAAAATTACTTCGCGTACATCTGCTCGATAAAATAAAATGATGTGTCTTACCTAGTTTGAAGAGCACCTCCCTCGATTGGTAAAAAAGAAGAAAAATAAGGTACATGGTGTGTAAACTTTTGGAACAAACAAAAGAAGTGCTAGTTCATTCATGGGGCAAAGTGTACACACTTTTAAACCAAAGTCCCAGTAAATAAAAAAAAATCACTATTATAAAGTTCAATTTTGTTAAACAAAGACTGTATACGGAGTGTTATTATAATATAAATAAATACATGGTTAATCCTAACCCCTGGGAGTGAAGTGAACACAACCGGTTTTTTGTTAATAATTTTATTTTGAAAAATTCCCGCTATGTTTCTTGCAGGTCTTGCCAGGATATTTCCGGGCCAGTGGTAAAAGTAAAAAAAAATACTTTCGATAAGAACTATTTTTAATTCTATATTGAAATAAAATTATTCTATTTTACTCCTCTTCTTGCGTGTTGGCGGACATGCAGGTTTCCTTACGATGTTTTCCTTAACCGTCGAGCACGTGGTAATCAATTATTAGTTGAAATTTAAAGTGTTGATACCTAAAACTGCAATTAACAAATGCAATTAATTGGTGCGGCAAGGATGGAACAGTCGTTGCTACACACTGAAATTTACGAGGAGTTTAGCCTTTGTCATAAACTTCACCCTTTTATATAAAAACATCTCCTATATTTTTCCGCACTAAGGTACGAGTATATAATTTTACTCCAAATTTATACAGGACCAAACTACAAGGCCTATAAGCAATAATTTTAATAAAAAAGGTTATTTATGATTTTAACGTGGTAGAGCCACACAGGCTGCATCTCGAACGGATCGGCTCGATCGTGGTAGGACCACGCTCATACAGAATACCAGGATGAAACAACATAATAATGCTGCTGTGTTTCGTATGATGACGAGATGACGTATAGTGTAGATAAACAGAAACCCTTTTTTAGTCAAGTCCACAGGAGTGACATCCAACCACGTAATTGGATTTTGATTCAAACGTTGGTTAAAAAAGATTATTGTTGACCGTGCTCGAAATTGATCAACTAAAAAATTCTGCAGTTCTCGCAATATCTTCAATTTTTTTACAAAATATATAAAATAAATAATTTTTATAATATATAAATATAAAGTAACAAACTAAAAGTCTACATGATGGTAAGCGAATACTGCATTCGATAGACACCTGAACTTCAAACAAAGGAGAAACGTCGTTACCTCTGAGGACAAAGGTGGAATGCCTTACCTATAAATATTTTAACTTTCTTTACCTTTCAGACTGGAAGACGCATTGCAAGCTATATTTGAACAGCTACAGAAACAGGTAAGAGGACGTGCGACATATGCGACGTCACCTCTGAGAGCTTCAATGGAATGCCTGAGCCTTTAAGGCGTTTTCTTGACCAAATAACCTTGAGCATGCAGTGCCCTACCGCCCGCACTCTGTACGGCCATTTATCATAGAGTTCACACAATTTTTGGAATTAATTTTAATTAAAAAAGAAAATCGAACTTTAAAAATTAAATAAAACGTGAAAAAATACATTTTTAAATTATCTATCCATTTGTGTAATTCTCAAATGATTAGAGCGATTATTATTAGATTTTAAATGTATTTATAACACATAAAAACAAATTAGAATGTGAGTAGAATGTGATGATAGGATATCGAACATTAATAATGTGTTTTTAGATGTAGTTTATTTCTCATAACTGATGAGATAATAGTCTCTGAATAACGAAGAAAAACGCACTATCGCAAGGTTTTGGTCGGGGTATCGCCTTAAAACTACTGACTCTCTTTATTCAGACCGGAACACGTCAGTGCAACAGCATTTGGCTACAAAAATAGGTAAAAGATTGGTTGGCACCTTTTAGATTAACTCTTAAGCACAAAAGACATACCGGTTAACATAACTTTAAAAAAATACCTTTTTGAACATGAACATTTTCCTACACTACTGAAATTATAAAGCAATAGTAGCCCTAATAGTTAGGGATACGGACAACGCAATTTCAACGTAGTTTTGAACTTTTGAATTTTTTTTTATAGGATAAGGGTGACAAATGAGCACACAGTACACCTGACGGTAAGTGGTTGCTGCGGCCCATAGACATCTACATCTATCCTCGTTTGCGAATTAAAATGCAGATGCGTTATCACCCGTGAGGACTAAGATGGAATGCCTCATTTCCAGTAAAAAAGGTCTCCGGCCACCTGCACTCACCAAGCGAAACACAGAGGTAAGCCTCTACTTCACGCTGGTATTCTGTGAGGTCGTGGTACCACCCCGGTTCGAGCCGGCCCATCCGTGCGACAGCAGAAAGTTACCGCGTGGCTCTACCACTATTAAATCTACTTGATCTGCTTTTGTTCGTGTTCAAGTTAAAGACTACCAATCAGCCCCCGAGCTACCACCGCCTATCTCTTTACTTACGTAACAATTGTCTGTAGAACTTCAGTTATGTTATGAGAATATTTTTTTTGATGTGAAGCATCTATAGCGGGGGGTCTGACAGACTGTTGACGTGGCGACCCGTCGCCACGCCTTATAATGTTATGTATATTTAGTATGTATGTAATTTTACTATATATATTTAATGTTTGTATTTAATGAAAATAAATGTTTATTAAATAAACGGTCACCTTTTTTTTTGAAAAATTCTTAATATTTTATTCTTTATTATGCCATATTTATTTTCAGTAGTAAACTATCCTTTTATGCATATTACCTGTACAGAATAATGCGGCTCACAATTTCTTTACTACATCTAACATCGAAACACTAACAGTCTTAATCTTAACTAACGGTTATGAGTTTTTAACTGTGACATAAAACGGTACTACGGCCCGCCGGTCACTCGCTCGCCTTGGCCCTTCCCGGCCCTTTCAAGGTGACAACTCGTTGTGACTCTAATACCCGCTGCGATCCAACAGTTTTCTATGTGGTATTGATTGAACGGATCCAACGGAAGTATATGAAAGAAAGAATGTGTGAGGGAAGGACAAAACATAAATAACATATGGATTTACCAACTTGTCTTTGTGAACAGTTATTTTTTTATTTTTTTATTGCCTTTTTCTTTTTATTCACCTTAATCGTCACACTTGACATACAAATTGACACATTCATTTATCTTTCTAACAATGTGTTTCGTATATCATTTATATGTATAATATGATTGCTAGATACGATTTTATTCGATAAAATGTTGGAATCTTAATTTTTAGGCGATAGCAGAACATTACCTTGCGCTTTCGCTTAAGGTATGCAAAATACTAACGATAGTTAGATAGAAAATTATTTAAATTTAAATTTTGAAATTTTACTTTTATAACTTAATAGCTCCTGGTAGCTTCAGAAGCTGTTAAATAATATAGAAGTGATTTATCTCTTATGGGTGGACTAAGCAATTACAACTAAACTGTTGTCTAAATGGTTACAATAAAAACTATCCTCATTTATTCATCCTGAGGTGTGGATTTTTCTTCAATTAAAAATGCGACCACACAATACGTAGAGCCTATTTATATAAAGAAAGAATCATAACCAATTTTCTGGGGAAGGTTACATGGTAGTATACATCATATATTTTTTTTAGTTTTATCATTCTCTTATTTTAGAAGTTACAGTGGACGGGGGAGGGGGGGGGGGAGGTTCACCATTTTGGAAGTGTCTCTCGCGCAAACTATTCAGTTTAGAAGAAAATGATATAAGAAACCTCGATATCATTTTTGAAGACCTATCCATAAGTACCCGACATGTATGGCTTGGATGGAAAAAGAGTTTGAGTTTCAGTTCTAAGTATGGGGAACCCCCAAAATTTATTGTTTTTTTTCTTCTATTTTTGTGTGAAAATCTTAATGCGGTTCACAGAATACATCTACTTTTCTCCAAGTTTCAACAGCATAGTTCTTATAGTTTCGGAAAAAAACAGACATGGCGAATCCATAAGGGTTCCGTTTTTTGCCATTTGGCTACGGAACCCTAAAAATGACACAGTCGAATCTAGAACCGCCTGTTTTTTGTAAACGGCTAAAACGCGATATAATCAGTATTAGGGTTTCGGGCACAGAACAGGTCAAGTCGACATACAGTATAATAAGAAAGTGAACGTGTGAACTAGTCACTGAGCTTTTTGAAGAGTAAATTGGAGTGAGACGTTTAAGAGGTCGAAATTATTGTTACTTGACACTGTAACAACATTAAGAAAGTGATTGAATAGATAACCTTAGTTTTGACATCGGTCAATAAAACCGGCAAAGTAATACTCTGTACGGTTGATACTGGCATTCCTCGCCCGCGGCAACTGAACACCCTGCGCTTAGGGCTAGTGTACAAGGCAGTTGATTTTTGTTTCGAAAAGATTTCAGTACATATATTAAATGCAAGCTGTAGCTATAAAATTACAGTTGTAGCACGAATGGGTCGGCTCGATCGGGGAAGAACCACGCTCTCACAGAATACCAGCGTACTATAGCAGCTCAATGCTGCTGTGTTTCTTATGGTGAGTGTAGAGAACCGGAGACCCTTTTTAATGGAAACGATCATATCATCCATCTTAGTCCTGAGAGGTGAAAATTAATCGAGGATAAATACAGATGTCTATGGGCCACAGCATCCACTTACCATCAGGAGGACTGTGTGCTCGTTTGTCACCCTATTCTATATAAAAAAAAACTTGTTGTGCATTATAAACTTACTACAAACACGCAGTGTTGAATTCGTGTTTTGTGCATTTTAAAATCAATTGTGTTTCAAATCAGTCCCTTCTCTAGATGTATGAAACATCTGTCTTACACTTCCACTACACAGTTATCTAATACTCCATATCGTCCCTTGGGTGTCGTAAGAGGTGACAAAGGGACACCAGGACATGGATAGCAGTGTCTTTCTAATGACAAGTACAAAATAAAAAATTGCAGTACCAACTCGCAACTATGGAAACTATGTGGCAATTTATGGAGAGGCCGACGACAATCAGCAGTGGACTTTGACAGGCTGAAATAAATGAAATCTCTTTTATTCTAAGTAAGAAATTAAAAATTATGTGACAAATGTTTTTCGATCATCTACCTGCTGTTTCAAATTGGTAATACACTAATCGGGAAGGAAACAGCGAAAAATCTTCGAAATTAAAACTTATTACATAATTCTAAATCAATGTGAACCATGCCTTACAATCTTTTGAAGTACTAACGCGGATAAGAAAGTTCAAAAAGTATAATGGAACGGTTAGCTCATTGATTGATCGAGTTGTTATTGGTTAAGGCTAGCGTTCACTGCAAGCGAGTAAATCGAAGGAGCAAATTCTTATGTTGCAGACACTTTCTTTGTGGCTGATAACTTCCAGATACTGTCAAAGCTATATCGATTTAAGTTTCTTTTTCTTCTTTTTCATCATGAGCCTGTAAAAGTCCACGGCTGGACGCTGGATTTGAGCCTCCACTTGTAGGGAAGACTTGCCTCAATCGTTTGACGATCATAGCACCAGACTTTGTGTACCTTTGACGCGGCTTCCAGTCGCTGGTATTTACCGAACTACTGCGAAGCAAAAAGGAGGGTTATGATTTTGACTGGTATGTATGTATGAGGGTATTTATGTTCATCTGTTCGCTCATAACTTCTAAAGTACTTATCATAATTTGATTAATGAGGCTATGTGATGTCACATTAAATTACAGTACTATGGTATCAAGAACACACAACACACAACACACACGCTTAAACATATTATTTCATATTTAAGCAATAGAACACAGAGAGTTATTATCAACGGTAAAAGTTCTTCCGGGTCACTTGTACTAATGGGTGTCCCTCAAGGCTCAATTCTCGGCCCGTTCCTATTTCTAGTGTATGTTATTGACTTACCTTGTAGGGGATTATTATGGTATAGTATTATTTTCTGATGATACTTCCCTGATTTTAAAACTTAAACGTCGATCATTTAAATGTGACGAAGTGAATAATGCTATATCAAAATTACTGCATTGGTTTAGCGTTAATAATCTACATTTAATCCGAAATAAAATTAAATGTATTAGATTTACAACACCTAACTTTAAAAATATGAATACCAATGTGTTTTTAAATGGGGAAGAACTGAGCCCTGTGGACTGTTTTTCTTGGTATCAATCTCGACACAAAGCTTCAGTGGGGCCCCATACATATATCCAAACTAGCAAAAAGACTTATTTCTGCAGCCTATGCCGTAAAAAAGATTAGAGGTCTTACTAGTGTCAAAACAGCTAGATTAGTTTATTTCAGCTATTTCCATAGCATCATATCTAATGGGACTTTGCTGTGGGGAAATGTGGCTGATTTTGAAACCATTTTTGTTTTGCAGAAGAGGGCCATTAGAGCCGTTTACAACCTAAAACCGAGAAAGTCTCTTAGAGAAAATGAATTTTGACCTCTTTGATATTTACGAAAATTTAAAAATGTATAACAAAAACAAAGGTAGTTTTAGTAAAAAAAAGTGTTATACACTCTTTAAACACTACGAATAAACACAAACTAGTGATTCCAGTTTCTCAACTCCATAGATTCAGTAATTCATTCTTGGTGAAAAGTCTCAGAAAATATACAAGCTCTCTCTATTATCAAGTTTAAATATTTTTTTGAACAAAAACTGTATAAGAAGAGAAATCGAAATTCAAAATTTCAAAATTTGAATTTGAATTTTGAATGTTTGAGATTTTAATTAATCATTTGCCTATATTTCTTAATTTGAAACTTCTCTGCAAATATGGCCGGTTATTGCAAAATAACCCTGTTTATTGCAAATTTGGTATATTCACAGAGTAAGCTGAAGGGGCAATGGAACGGCCACATAGTTCGAAGAACCGACAATCGATGGGAAGGAAAGGTTCTCGAGTGCTAGCTACGTACCGGTAAGTGAATTCTACCCCACTAGATGGAGTGACGACCTGGTATGAGATATAGGAAATATATGAATAAAAGAACTCAAAGTAAAGTAAGAAGTGTAGGGTGTCCCCCCAATAGATGGAGTGACGACCTGGTAAGATATAAAGGAAGGCGATGGATGCAGGTGGCTCAGGACTGTGCTTTATGGCATTCATTAGGGGAGGCCTATGTTCAGCAGTGGACTTGTGAAGGGCTGTAATGAACTCAGAAACGTGCTTTGTGACATTCCTTGGGGGGAGGCCTATGTTCAGCAGTGGACTTTTAATGGGATGTGAAAGGTAAAAAATAACTTTCATGATCACTGCAGTTTCCTCATTTGTTTGATTAATAACATAATTAATATTTTCAAAGCAACTTGCACTTGAGTTAGGGTGCTTTTCCACCAGAGATATGCTGTGTAGCTATGAAACTATGTGACCGTTTCCACTGATGCTAAGCTATGTAGCGGGTCGAGTAAGATGTGCTGTGACGATGCACCGCCGCGTTGTAGCTGTGCGAGGAAGATGCGCAGCTCGAGTTATGCGATGTTTCGAAAGTAGGGAAGGCACGGGGAGCTCTGCTCTGCACATAGCTACACCACTCGCAACCATCCATAGCACGCATCAATCCATATAAAAACATAGTTTAGGTGAACCTGTTTCCACCAGTGCTAAGATATATGGACCAATAAATATGATTGGTGGATATCAAACGCATCCATAGCAACGTAACACAGCACATCTCCAGTGGAAAAGTACCCGTAGCAATTTGTAAGTTTTTATCTAGATTTCTAAGTTTAGCACACGAACATGGCTTCATCGGTTCAATATTGTGTTTGCGTAATGTTGTGCACGGCACATGACCGCGCCTATGTCGATATATGTAAGTAAAAGTTACTCAATAAAAACTATGCAACATATCGCCGCAAACCGTGCCGCCTTATCGATAAAGCCCGTTTAATTCTGATATAATTTGTTGCTGGATATCGTAAGTAAAATTAAAAACGATAAAACGCTAAAATTGTTTTTTTTTTAATAATAAATCTTACAAATCAATCAATAAAACCCCACGTAAAAGAACATAGCACACAAAGCTACTATGAGTCATCGAAGTTCTGGGAAGTCTGGAGTCTGTGAACATGTACATGATCAGCCCTGCCACTATATCAGATTTGATAACATACAACTGCAAGACTTCAAGATACTATAAGCTAATTCGGCGTTGATCGGATCAAATATTAATAATTTCAAACTAAGGAAAGCCGTGATCGCTCCCCCCCCAACCCCCGTGACTTTTGAGCTGGTTTCCATAAAAATTAGTTTTATTTAAATCCTACCATTTAAAAAATAATAATTCAATGAAAATCTATTCAAAGCAAATATTTAATTAACACAACAAATATAATACATATTTTCAATTCTGATGAGTAACCGACAGAGAGAACCCAAGTTACCGACGTAATATAGCGGATTAGTAAGCTGATGTGACAATATGCCTGGTGAACGGCTCGATGAACCGACACCAAATGGAGAAGAAAGATCTTCTAAAAAGCAGCCGTTAAGTTGACTGTTTACTAGATTTAGATTAGTTATATCTACGGAAAACACGGAAATGCTAGTAGTGCTATACCGTGCTTCGTGGCAGTCTTACTTTCTACTTATTATATGTAAGTGGTGATGAAATCCTAGACGTTAAATTACATTGTTATAGCATAACAAAAGCCTATTATACCCAGATTGTAATCGGACGGAAAAACAGACTCCGGCAAATTATTCAACCAATCAACTGTGCAGTTTACGAAAGATGAAGCAAGCCGTTTGGTTCAAAAGCGTGGGACAATAATGGGGTGGAGAGTGGAGACGTGAGGAGGTGAGGGAGAAATTCAAAATCATGTAATTTCTGCACACACTCTCCAGTATACACTGTGGGGGAGGCCTATGAATAATAGGGGAATTGTGACGGAATTTTTAAATTAGAGCCACGCTGTAGCTAAATTAATGGTATAGTTGTGGCACGAATGGTTCGGCTCGACCGGGGTAGTACCACGCTCTCACAGACAACCAGCGTAAAATAGCAGCTTAACGGTGTTGTTTCGTATGGTGAGTGTACGGAGACCCTTTTTACTGGAAACGTGGTATTCTATTTTAGTGACAAAGCATCTGTATTTTGATTCTTAATCGAAGATAGATGCAGATATCTATGGGCCACAGCAACAATTTACCATCAGGTGGACTGTGTGCTCGTTTGTCACCCTTATCCTATTAAAAAAATGATGATGATATTTTTAGATACAGGTCCTATCATCTCGTAACTAATAATTTTATGAATAATTTTTGCGGAAAACGATAAAACACATCAAAACACGTCACCCAAATACCAACGACATGCTACAATGTAGCTGCACGCATTTTGACCGTGGATGACTGACGTTTTACTTTTTACTGCCGCGTAAGGAAGCGGTCTCCTTCCTTGTAAAATAATGAAAGGTTGCGAGGGATGAATAATTTTATTTTGTAATTGGCAACACGTAACTATCGTTTCATTATGTATTGCCTGATAGTTTCAATTAGTAACGTTGTTGATGTTCTCGGGACAACTTCCGATTATTTTTAAATACTTTCAATCACCCGACTCCAAAATGTCGAGGTTCTCAATTCGACTCTTTAATGTTCTTTAATTAATAATCTCGACCATAGTGATCGCTACCAACCTATTACTAATTTGTTTTGTGATGTTAATTGTGTAACATAATAAACATGGTATAATAAACATAGTATATGATTATAAATTATTTTTTAAAAGTCCCGCAGGATTTCTTGCTGGTTTTTAACAGGACAGAAGTTTTTTTTCCAAATCAGTGGTAAATTAAACCTAAGAGTGACTTTCAATAAGTATTATTTATAATTTATAATGAATAAAAAGTTTCCGTTTCTGACTGTATGTTCTCTTTTGTATGTGTGTTTCATGACAGCCTCGTCAATGAGGGCCTTCACGACTATTTCTGCCACCAGGGTGGTGCCACTTGGTATGAGGTGAAATATTTGACAGATTTCATTACGGGGAAAGTAGATTTGTCAGGAAAATATGAGGAAAATTATTAGCCCTCATTGTGAACCGATTTCAATGTTTTTTTTTAATAATGTTACTATTTAAACGACATTCGAGCTTGCAATAAGTATTTCTAAATCCACTCAAAGGGGTCAGAAATAACGCTTTTAATAAAAAGTAAAAGTTGATATAAAAGAAATAATAAAAACAGAGATTATTTATAGGATAAAGGTGACAAACGAGCACACAGTTCACCTGATGGTAAGTAGTTGCTGCGGCCCACGGACATCTACATTTATTTTCGATTACGAATCAAAATGTAGATGCGTTGTCACCCGTGAGGACTAAGATGTAATGCCTCGTTTCCAGTAAAAAGGTCTCCGGTTCTCTACACTCATCATACGAAACACAGCAGCGTTAAGCTGCTATGTTATAATGGTATTCCGTGAGAGCGTGGTCCTTCCCCGGTCGAGCCGACACATTCGTGCTACAACTATACCTACTACTAATATAGCTGCAGCATGTCTCTACCACGTAAGAAATAGTCCATAACTGCCGATATGGACTGCCGAGATGTAGGTACTTGGCTTGCACCAGACTAACGACGCGACATTATGTATAAAGCATAAATATAAAAATAACAACTTAAAAAGTTTACGTACTACCAGTTTTCTTTAAATAAAAATAAGTATAATTAATAATTTAATAAATAATTAAATATGATAATTAATATAATTAATTAATAATTTAATATATATAAAATAAACGCGTAGTAGACATGTTTGTGAAGTATTGCGCGTACGAACAATACGTCACGTCATGTCGAGGTCATCGGTGACGCGAACTCATAAGTTTTTCCCCTACCAAAAATCGCTCAACGCGGTTAAAGAAGTTTCACTTCAATTATTTCCACATAATATTAATGATTTCTTATACTGACGCGAATACTATACATTAAATGAAACTAATTTTACGGTTTTTATTTTGTTTTATTTTATTATATCGCGTTTCATTTTAACATTTTAATTCTCAACGATGCTTTACAGTATCTATGGATCCATGGTGCTGGTAAAATAGTAAAAAGGTAAAATTAGTTCCACACTAGCTTCTGAAGTCGCGGCTTTAACACTTCTGTAAATAACAAGTCTAGATTTAAGACATTATTAATGTTGAATGTCCCTTAAGACGATCTATGTAGTTATTTAAGTTTTAGTCACGTAAGCTTACAATTGTACGTAAGCTTATTAATGCTTTGTTTACCTATAAAGAGTTATTGTATATCTTTATAGTGATTGTCACCTATGTATTTGTAGTAGTTATTGCCAAATAAAGATCTATTGTATATCTTTATAGTGTTTGTCAAATACATAATTAATGTTTGTATGCCTATGTAAAGTGTTGTGTGTTTTATAATGTTTGTTAAATACTTACAAGTAGTTGTTTATAAAGATTTGCTGTTTGTCTTATATTGTGTTTGCAAAGATTTGTTGTACGAAAATGTAATATTGTGAAATAAATTATAAGTCATACTAAACAACACCCCGCACACCTCCCTCCTGTCCGTTCATTGGTCAAATGGAGCATATGCGCCTCACGGGCGCTTGCACGAGTTGTGCAACTGACCGAACGAAATAAAAGGCGTGCTGTGAGTGACCCAAATTATTACCTGCTCATCACTCGTCACGCGCTCATCGTTCGCTCTGCATCCAGCCCAACTGACATCTCTACACTGCCTCAACAAGCTACACTTCACAAGCTGCTCTTGTTTTTTATACAAACAGTTGTTTCATTTAACTTCAACATTCTATGGTCAAGAAGAAGTCTACTCTTAAACGATACGGAGCCCTGCAGTAAGCTCCCACTTCGTTTAATGGTCGAACGAGTTGCGGATCCCATTCCGTTTAATGGTCCTTCGAGTTCCGGATACCATTCCGTTTAATGGTCCTTCGAGTTCCGGATCCCTGCGACAAGCCTGAAGCAAAAAGTTAACATCTCTCCGCGTCAAGAAAGCAAGAAGTTTCCATTTCTCCACGTCGGAAAGCAAGAAAGAAACAAGAACGCGCGAGTGTTAGTTGTTGGTCATACATAACCACTGCTAATTACTTGGAAGCAAACATCACAAGTACGTGGCAACCTTGCGGTGTTAACTGCCATCAAGACCGTACTCTCAGGTAGTATAGACCCCGCCGGCAAGGTGCGGTTACGTTCTGGGGCCACAGGTTGGTACGCAACGATAAGTGTGGAATATTCCCACCGCACTTTGATGCACCCGTGAACGCCCGCGCCCTCTACCGGGAGGTATCCACCTTCCTTTCCTCATTAGTTTCCATCCCTGGTCCGGCATCACCGCGGTAGGAGTCCGGCCAGACCCGTTAGGTAGGTAGGGTAGAAACTCTAAGTGAAAGTTAAAGTGTTAAAATTAAGTAATTAGTAGGATTAGGGACCCTCGCGCGCAATGGATAACTCACGTATATTACGTTCAGGCAAATCCACGCCTACCACAGACGTCACGCCGACGTCGGGGCAGACGAGTTCAACAGAAACAAGTACGTGGAGTAAGTCGCAGCTGCCTTAAGTCGTTTGGAAATAGCCAGAATAGAGCTAGTAAACTCCAACGACGCTGAACCGCCGTCCAGAGTAGAAGAGTCGCGTGTTGAAGGTTGGATTTCGGAGCAGTATGTAAACGATAGACCGGCAATATTAGATAAAGCACGACCCTCGGGGCCAAACGCACGGCCACCTAACACGAACAACCACGAATCGCGCATTGGTAAAGACGTGACGTTTACTAACAACAATAGTAGCGACATGGCGATGCTGGCCAACGTGATTGTTCAAGCGGTAAATTTAGGTAAATCGGACTCTACGGCACCGAAATACATCCACGAGCTACCTCATTTCGACGGGGCAATTTCAGAGTGGATGGCTTTCAAATCCGTATTTAACGACACAGTAAGCATGTTTACTGACGTACAAAACGTAGCCAGGTTACGCAAAGCGTTAAGAGGCGCGGCTCGCGAAACGGTTAGAGCATTACTATTTACAGTGTCAGACCCATATGAAGTCATGGACACGTTAGAAAGGCGTTACGGAAAGCCGGAATTATTAATACTTTCCGAATTAGAAAATATAAAACGCATGTCTCGCATGACTGAAGACGGGCACAATATAGGTAGTTTCGCGAGAAAAATATCTAACACAGTAGCAGCAATAAAATCACTCAATCAGCCGCAATATCTCTACTCGCCTGAGATAGTAAGTAGGGTTGTAGAAAAGCTAAGTATTATTTTAAAATATAAATGGTACGAATTTAAATCGAAGCGCACCGAAGCACCGGAGTTAGTACTGCTATCTAGGTTTTTAAACGATATGGCAGACCAGTGCGGCGCGATGTTTGCATACGAAATAGCACGGGATGACCGCAAGGTTAATAAAATAAAGACACGCGCGGTGATCACGGTCCACGATCGGAATCGTCGCCACATACGGCACCGCGACGATAGCAGCGACAGTTCGTGCGACCGATCGGAAAACATTAACAATTCGCCGCGTAAAACCATATTAGCCATAAATAAACCGTACAAAAAAGGGCAGACATCGAAACCTCACCCATCACGACCGATAGTCGAGTTATCGGCTGAATCAAATGACACATGCACGATGTGTTCCGGTAATCACAATGTCAAAGAATGTGCAGACTTTGCTAAATTAGCCGTGAGCGAAAGATGGGACACGGCCAAGCGCAACAGGCTGTGTTTTCGATGCCTTGGCAAGTCACACAGGCGGCCGGTCAAATGCAAATAAGTACCATGCGGGGTAAACGGGTGTGAAGCGTCACACCATAAAATGTTACACGGTAGCGATAATAAACCGACAGTCAACCACGGTAACGTAAGTTCAATAAATCACGTACATGCGTCTAACACCTACTTAAAGATAGTGCCGGTCGAGATAAACGGTCCAATAGGAACAACTAGCACATACGCCTTGTTAGATGAAGGATCAACTATGACATTGATCGAAAGGGGCATGGCAGATTCGATAGTTCCCAGGGGGCGCGGACGGCTCTTGACGTTAGAAGGAGTAGGGGGTAATCAAATAAACGACACAGAATCATGTCACGTGAAATTGTCCATTCGCGGTTTATATAACAGAAACTTAGAAACTATAAATGCGAGCACAATAGAGAACTTAAATTTATCGCCACAAAAGGTGACCAGAGAGTTAGTGCAACAGTGCAACCACCTAAAGGAGATAGAGGACGAACTATGTTACGAACAGGGGCAACCGACCATATTGATAGGCCAAGACAACTGACACTTAATTACGTCCAGGCAATTGCGCGTCGGTAATAAAAACCAGCCCGTAGCATCTTTAACTAAATTAGGATGGGTGTTGCATGGTCGCAACGAACGGCCCGGTAATACTGTCGCGATAATTAATCACGTACGGCCCACACAAACCAATGACCCCGCATTAGAGCTCATAAGAAATTTTTTCAGCATAGAATCTCTAGGAATAGAGGCACTCCGACCGACATCCGACCCGGATCAGCGAGCCCTAGCTATTCTAGATAAGACTTGTAAAAAAACGGACGATAGCAATAGATACGAAGCGGGCTTACTCTGGAGAACGGACACTGAGGAGATGCCAAACAATAAAAAACAAGCCCTCAGTCGTCTATATAGCTTAGAAAACAAATTAGATAAAAATGAAAACCTAAAAACCGAATATAGTAAGCAGATAAACAATCTTATAGACGCAGGCTACGCTGAAAAAGTAGTCGCACCAGCCACGTCGCCACGCAGCTGGTACTTGCCACATTTCGCTGTCGTACACCCCCAGAAGGGCAAAATAAGGTTAGTGTTCGACGCAGCAGCCAAATGCGGGGGGAAAAGCCTAAACGACGCGTTATTAGCAGGCCCTGACTTACTACAGTCGTTATTCGGCGTATTAATTAGGTTTAGAGAGGGTTGTATTGCTGTCGTAGCCGACATAAAAGAAATGTTTTTACAAGTAAAAATTATACAGGAGGACCGTGATAGCTTACGATTTTTATGGAGGGGCGAGAACAGAGAGGGGCCGCCGCAAGAGTATCGGATGACGTCGTTAATATTCGGGGCGGCATCATCACCATGCACGGCCATCTATGTTAAAAATAAAAACGCAGAAAATCACAGTCATCAACATCCCGAGGTCGCGAAGGCTACAGTACGTAACTTTTATATGGACGACTACTTAGGCGCGTTCAACTCCGAAAGCGAGGCAAAATCAATGGTAAATGACATGTGCAATGTACATAGAAACGCATCCTTCGAGTTACGCGGGTGGGCCTCGAACGAGCCCGAGGCAATTAGCGACGTCACTGATACGCGTAGAAGCGACACAACCACGCTAGGTAAAAGTGATTCGGAGAGAACATTAGGTCTTATTTGGAATCACACACGCGACACGTTAGGTTTCAATGTCAATCTTAGAAACACACCCACGAGTGTAATTAGAGGTGACACACTACCTACCAAGCGTCAGGTAACCAGCGCAGTAATGTCGGTATTCGACCCGCTAGGTTTAGTTTCGCCTATCACGATGATAGGCAAATGTCTTATACAGGAAATATGGCGTAGTGGGATAGATTGGGACGACCCCATCACAACCGAGCATCACGTGACATGGTTATCACTTATAAATAACTTACAGCTGTTAAAAAAGTTAGAAATAGATAGGTACATACCTGCCACGCCATCTGGAGAAGGGGAGCTACACATTTTCTGTGACGCGAGTGAAAAGTTGTATTCCGCTGCTGTATATTTCGTAAGTGCAAAAACGGACGGAACTAAGACGTCGCGATTGGTAACAGGCAAGGCCAAAGTAGCTCCGTTAAAACCAATATCGATTCCCCGGTTAGAACTTCAAGCCGCAGTGTTAGGCAGTCGATTAGCTGAATCGGTCAGACGCGAGTCGGATTATAAAATATTAAAATATCATTATTGGTCAGACTCTAAAACCGTATTAGCTTGGATTAAATCAGACCCGCGCACGTTCAAGTCGTTTGTCGCACACCGATTGACTGAAATCGAAAGCCTAACCTCGCCAACCAATTGGCGATGGGTACCCAGCTCAGATAACGTTGCGGACGACGCAACCAAGGGCATACCTGCCAATTTTAATTCGAAACACAGGTGGTTTACCGGACCCGCGTTTATAAGGAAAGAACCCGCGACGTGGCCGCAGGACAAACTAAATGAAACATCGTTACCCCCTTCAGGGGAAGAAAGAATATTAAAACAAGTTCACGTAATCATTAAGCGTAACGTTAGCGATTACTTACCCGAATTAGAACGATTTTCAAAATACAGTCGATTAGTTCGCGTCGCTGCCACCGTTTTGCTCGCCGCTGAGATATTTAAAGCCAAGCTACTCAAAAGAGGCACAAATAATGAACTCGCAGCGAGCCATATAAAATTAGCGGAGTTATTGCTCATAAGAAGGAGTCAATATAACTCATTCGCCGAAGACATCGCGACCATAGAGGCTGGGCGGCGACTACCCAAAAAGTCACCATTCTACAAACTATCCGTGAAGATCGACCGCAACGGAATTATGTGTTTAGATAGTAGAATACAAAACGAACACAATCTGCCAGTCCTACACGCCAAAGATGGCTTCACGCGACTGTTGGTGCATCACACGCACGCAACCTGCAATCATGGCAACCACCAGACCGTCATGAACGAATTGAGACAGCGATATCACATAATAGGACTACGTAGCGTTATACGTAATATATGCAACCAATGCCAATGGTGTCGGACCTATAGGGGGATTCCATCAAAAATCCCTTTAGGCGACTTACCAGCAGAAAGGCTGGCCCATAATCAACCGCCCTTCACTGCAACGACGGTAGACTACTTCGGGCCCATGCAGGTCACAGTCGGGCGAAGGATAGAAAAAAGGTGGGGTGCATTATATACATGCCTCACTACACGCGCTGTGCACTTAGAAGTGGCCACAGCCCTCACGGCCTCTTCCATGATCATGAGCCTACGAAGAATGATGGCTCGCCGGGGCACACCGACCGTGATATACAGCGACAACGGAACCAACTTCGTGGGTGCTGAAAGAGAAATCGCTGAAGCTATGCGAAACAACGACCATAGCCTTAACACCTTCGCATCTGAAAAGCTGATCACCTGGAAAAAGATACCACCCGGAGCCCCAAACATGGGCGGTGCCTGGGAGCGATTGATCAGATCAGTAAAAACAGCATTAAAAGTCACACTAAAGGAGAGGTCGCCCCCTGACGAAGTGCTGCACACGTTACTGCTGGAAGCCGAGCATGTGATTAATTCGAGGCCACTGACTCCGGTGAACCCCAACTTGGATGAAGAAGCGCTGACACCCAATCACTTTCTTATTGGGCGCTCTAGCGGGATGTCTCCGTTTGGTTCATTTAAAGACACACAGGTGAACCCACGCTCCTGGAGAGCCACTCAAGCACTAGCCGACAAGTTTTGGGCACGCTGGTCAGCGGAATACAGACCTCTTTTAATGCCCCGGTCCAGCTCCAACTCTCAACACAAAAATCTAAAAGTTGGGGACATCGTGATAATTTGTGATGGCACAATGCCTAGAGGAGTATGGCCTAGAGGCAAAGTGACGGAAGTCCACCCAGGACCAGATGGGCGCGTCCGAATAACTGAAATAAGAACAGCAACGGGTTTGGTGCGCCGTCCGGCCTCTCGCCTCATTGCAATTACGACAACGGACTAAAACAGTTTTTAGTGCTTGCGCACGAGGGGGAGATTGTAAATAACAAGTCTAGATTTAAGACATTATTAATGTTGAATGTCCCTTAAGACGATCTATGTAGTTATTTAAGTTTTAGTCACGTAAGCTTACAATTGTACGTAAGCTTATTAATGCTTTGTTTACCTATAAAGAGTTATTGTATATCTTTATAGTGATTGTCACCTATGTATTTGTAGTAGTTATTGCCAAATAAAGATCTATTGTATATCTTTATAGTGTTTGTCAAATACATAATTAATGTTTGTATGCCTATGTAAAGTGTTGTGTGTTTTATAATGTTTGTTAAATACTTACAAGTAGTTGTTTATAAAGATTTGCTGTTTGTCTTATATTGTGTTTGCAAAGATTTGTTGTACGAAAATGTAATATTGTGAAATAAATTATAAGTCATACTAAACAACACCCCGCACACCTCCCTCCTGTCCGTTCATTGGTCAAATGGAGCATATGCGCCTCACGGGCGCTTGCACGAGTTGTGCAACTGACCGAACGAAATAAAAGGCGTGCTGTGAGTGACCCAAATTATTACCTGCTCATCACTCGTCACGCGCTCATCGTTCGCTCTGCATCCAGCCCAACTGACATCTCTACACTGCCTCAACAAGCTACACTTCACAAGCTGCTCTTGTTTTTTATACAAACAGTTGTTTCATTTAACTTCAACATCCTATGGTCAAGAAGAAGTCTACTCTTAAACGATACGGAGCCCTGCAGTAAGCTCCCACTTCGTTTAATGGTCGAACGAGTTGCGGATCCCATTCCGTTTAACTTCTATACAATGTCTTGCCAGTTACCGCCGACTTCTGAAGGTATTATGTGAAGATTAATTTATTCTTTTTAGTTCTATGAAATCAACTTTTCTGCCGACTTCCAAAAAGGAGACGGTACTCAATTCGAGTGTATGTTTTTTTTTTTCGTTTTTTTTATGTGTGTTACCTCATAACTTTGTACTGGGCGAACCGATTTCGATGATTCTTTTTTTATATGAAAGCTGATAGTTCTCGTGTGGTCCCATATGAATTTGATCAAGGTCAGACCAATGGTTATTGAGTTATTCTCAAATAACCTATATTGAAGTCGGCTGTACAAAATTTTTAATTTTAAATTATACTTTTTAATAAAGGTCTAATTAAGCGTCTTCAAAAAGGAGGAGATTCTCAATTCGAGTGTATGTTTTTTTTTGTATATATATTACGCGATATCTTTACGTAGTGGAGACATACTGCAGCTACACTTAGCGGCACGGAATGTGGCCCAAACGCACTATGATGGTTATTATCAAAATGAGCCGCGATACTGTTATTTTTTTTTCTTTGAAAACCTTTATTGTTTATTCAAATCTTAAATGCAAATGATTAATAAACAAAAAATGTGGTAACTTTCTAATTTTTTTTATTAAATAACAAAAAAGACATTTTTCCACCTCTGGCCCTGATAACCGCCTGCATACAATCAGGCATGCTGTGACTGATGTTTTTGATATCCCTTTGGGGTATTTCTTCCCAGGCGGCCATCAGAGCGGTTTTCAGTGCACTGAAATTCTCTGGAGGGTTGAGATTGGATCGGATGCGACGTTTAAGCATGTCTCAGACATGTTCTATGGGATTCATGGTTGGCTTCGTGCTGACCACTCCAATTTAAAAATTCTCACCTCCGAAAGATAATCATCGTGCGGTGTGTGGTCGGGCATTATCTTGCATTATCTTAAATTCTTTGCCCCCAATGAATTCCACATAGGGTAGAACATGATCTTGGAGGATCTCTTCAATGTAATGCACAGCCGTTAAACGACCTTCAACTACCACTAACCCTGTACGTGCATCTGCACTGATCCCTCCCTAAACCATTACGGATCCATCATGAAAACTTACGGTTTGCTTGGTGGTGATTGGCAGAAACCTTTCTCCAAACTTTCTCCACACACGTTCACGGCTAACTGGAGCTCTTAAGGCTACTCTGCATTCATTGGTCCACAGAACTTTACTCCACTACTCATGAGTCCAATTTGTATGTTCGGTAGCGAACCGAAGTCGAACTACGCGATGATGCCGGAGCAGTTGTGGACCTCGTGCTAGTCTTCGAGTACGCATGTCTAGTTCCACTATTCTCCTTCTTATCATCCGCTTACTAACGTTGGCTTCTCTTGCCGTTTGCAGACGCTGCTTTATTTCAACCGCAGTAAGGAACCGATTTCTCAAAATTGCGAGGGTGATAAATCGGTCATCCTGCGCTGATGTTCACCTGATTTTGCCACTTCTTGGTCTCTTCGTGTACAGACTGGTCTGATCGTACCATTTTAAGGCGTATTTAAGAGTTGTACCCGGTACATTTAAAAATTTCGCAATCTCTCGCTTTGTTCGCCCTTGACTCCAAAGCAACACAGCTTGAGCAACTTGAGATGGAGTTACAGTCATTGTGTTCCGATTCTGAGAGCAAGAAAAGACTACACATTAACTGAAAACCGCAACCAAAAGAAGATTCACCCACAATCAAATGGGCCATCATTTAAATATTAAATTTTAACTTACCTGTGTTTCTTGCGTTCTAGCGACAAACTAACGCTGAAAGTCACAGAAATTAAAGAAATTAACTATTTTTCGTGCTTGCCCTCTTAAATCAACAAAAACAAACGTCTTGACAATCTGCCACTTGAAATTCTTATTCACTGCAACAAAATCGCCAGTTATCGCTTTGTTTATGTTTGGGCCACATTCCGTGCCGCTAAGTGTATATTAGTAGTATAGTTGTAGCACGAATGGGTCGGCTCGACCGGGGAAGGACCACGCTCTCACAGAATACCAGCGTAAAATAGCAGCTTAACGCTGCTGTGTTTCGTATGGTGAGTGTAGAATACCGGAGACCCATTTTACTGGAAAAGAGGCATTCTATCTTAGTCCTCACGGGTGACGACGCATCTGCATTTTGATTATATATTGAGGATAAATGTAGATGTCTATGGGTCACAGCAGCCACTTACCATCAGGTGGACTGTGTGCTCGTTTGTCAACTTATCCTATAAAAAAATATTGTGAACTGATTTTAATGATCTTTTTTTTAATTTAATAGGTTATACTTCAAGGGTGGTCCCATATAAATTTCTAGAAAAAATTCCATCCGAAGGTTTGCGAATAATCAACTTCTTGTTTAGCAATTTGAAATCGGTTTTTACTTTTTGTTACAAGTTGTAATTATTTTCTAACTCTTTCTAACTTTATTTCATCACATGGTCATAACCCTTTCGCCTTATTTGTAGTGTTATGGTATAATGACAGGAAAACAGTTTGCACGGGCCGCTTATTGTCAGACAGTTGCATTATCCAAACGATGTAATTAGACATTGTTTCAAGCATGCAGTTGACACAAATAAAGATGGCGTTCACCAGGTCGATTACAACCATAGCGAAAACGTCCTGATAGCCTATCAAAATGTACAAAACCGATTTCTTATGTTTATGGGAACACTACATATTGAAATGAAATTATTTTTTACGGATTTTATCGGGTATATTAACTTATTTTATACTTTACAGCCATTTATAACACCCATGGTCCCCCCGTCACTATGGGTGCTGTAAAGTACTCGAAACGTCGGGAATATACAATAAGTTAATTTACGCAAAATCCATAAAAACTAGTTTCATTTTAATGTACCTACAGAATTAAACAAAAGGCAAGGACATTTATATCGGACCCGCACCGACTTCCACGGTGATCGCCGATCGGCTGGACCACGAAAAAGCTTTCGCACACATCCGCGCGCATCTCCTTGACAGCCCCTTTTCCTCCTCCGAACTGTTTGTAGATGCACACACATCTGCTTGTAAATTAAACTCACTCTAAACTCACTTGTAAACTCAATTTTAAGGGTATTTTACTTTATAGTCAGATTAATCAGCATAAAAGTCAAAACTGAACGTTGGAGGGAACCATTTGCCATAATTGCCATTCTTGGCGGGCTGGTTGGCAATCGCAGTCTTAACCTCTAATACTGTCCCCGCGGCCATTATGGATATATTATATCTGTCTTAAACGGGAGACTATACTCTTGTCCATCGGAAGATAAAAAAATCTAACATATTCCATAGTCGCTCTTATATGTTACGCATAAACGAGCATGATGTATTGGAACGCAGTTCCTTATCGGTCGGTACGAATTTGGCGGAAAAAGTGTAAGATTTTTCCGTCACGACCCCTTCTGACGTAGTGTACACGGCCTTGGCGGCTATAAGGAAGTGAGATGGAATAATATCCATCTCTCTCGCACTTTTTCTTATCTTGCCATGAAAGGAATATTTTTTTAATTTAAATGACACTTCATTTTAATAGACGCTAGTAATTCATTTATTTGTATTTGTTAATCTATAATTTAATACGTTTATCAATAAAAATAGACTACGAAAGGAACTTCGTTCCAACCGAGTGTTCCACGATACTCACGCATGTTTTATTTTTATCTTATAGAGGTAACGTATTACTAAACGTCGCAACTACACGGCAAACAGAATTTTGTTAAAGAATCATTAATAATAATCTATACTATTACTGTAATATAATATTAATATAACAAAGCGGATGAGTTTTTTTCGTTTCTTTTGTTATCTCTGGAGCTACCGGTCCGATTTGAAAAATTATTTTTGTATATTATAGTCATATTAATGAGTGAGACACCTCCTTGCCTATACAGCCGCCAAATAGCAATGCCCCCCCCCCCCCCCTACTGTTGTGTTCTCCTCTGAAGGGTATAGAGGACCAGTATAAGTATTGGCTGTGAGGCATCCATTTTAGTCTTTAGATGTGACAACGCAACTGTAGTCTTTTAATTTTAACAGGAGCCACTTTATTACATAGAATAAGGGTGACAAACGTGCATACAGTGCACTTGACGGCAAGTGGATGCTGTGCCCATAGACTATCTATCTACATCTACCCCCAATTAAAAATTATAATGCAAATGCGTTATCTCCCCTGAGTAATAAGATGGAATGCCTCTTTTCAGTAAAAAGGATCTCCGGATCTCTAAACTCACGAGTATTTTACGTTAGTGTTCTGTGAGAGCGTGGTCCTTCTCCAGTCGAGTAGACCCATTCCTGATACAACCATAACATAGCTGCAGCATAACTCTACAGCGTATAAACTTATCATTAAGTGCATTGCAAGTTCGTTTGTCACATCTAAACAAAAGATAATTTGGACAGTAATGTTACAATGAAAAACAACTTCGAAACAACGGAAACGTCGGCTTGTGCTAATATCCTCCTGTTATGGTGCTTATCGCGTTAAACGTTTTAACCATGGGCTCTATTTCGACATGAATATCCCCTTTAGTGCAGCACAAGCCCTTTATTTCGTAAAATTCAATAGATCTGAAGTGACTCCGCCGCATTGTTCTATTTGACTTATACTGGCCGATAGGTGTTACAGACAATTACCGTGTAATAGTAGTGTGAGAATACCCACTACCCCATATCGTCTCGGGTGTTGTATGAGACGAGGCGACAGAGGGAAATCCCCAGTAACCTTGAGGGCTTACTGATTTTTTTCTTATATTATTCCTACCGACACACAAAATACCTGCTTTAGACGTGAAGGTTGCGGAAAACTGTCCATAGACAAGTGGTAAAATTAGAAATTTTATACAACCGGCTTCAATATAATTTAAAATTAAAAATTGTGTACAGCCGACTTCAATATAAGTTATTTAAGAATCACTCAAAAACTATTATTATAACTATTATTTACTAGGTTACACACATAAAAAAAACATACAGTCGAATTGAGTACCGTCTCCATTTTGGAAATCGGCAGATATAATTTAAAATTAAAAATTTTGTACAGCCGATTTCAATATAAGTTATTTAAGAATAACTAAAAAACTGTTTATCTGACCTTGATCAAAGTCATATGGGACCACACGAGAACTATCAGCTTTCATATAAAAAAAAGAATCATCGAAATCGCTTCACCCAGTACAAAGTTATGAGGTAACACATAAAAAAAAACATACAGTCGAATTGAGTACAGTCTCCATTTTAGAAGTCGGCAAAATAAGTTATTTAAGAATAACTCAAAAACTTTTGGTCTGACCTTGATCAAAGTCATATGGGACCACACGAGAACTATCAGCTTTCATATAAAAAAAGAATCATCGAAATCGGTTCACCCAGTACAGTTATGAGGTAAGAGACATAAAAAAAACATACAGTCGAATTGAGTACCGTCTCCTTTTTGGAAGTCGGCAGAAAATTAGAACATAATCAATGTAGTCGCAGTCAATTGAATACGCATTATTAAGGATAACTCAAAAGTTACTGATCAGATCTTGATCAAATTTGTATGGTACCACACGAGAAGCACTAGCTTGCAAAAATAAAAAAAATCATCAAAATCGGTTTACAAAGAAAAAAGTTCTGAGGTACCACACATAAAAAATACAGTAGAGTTGAGAACCTCCTCCTTTTTTTGAAGTCGGTCGAAAACTAAACTAACTAAAGCTGATTAAGAAATGTTTTTTTTATGTAACCTGGGTGTTTCAAACTTAATGTGTTTTTATTATGTACGAGCAGTTGTGCAGGTCTAGAGAGACCAGTATCACTGCGACCTAACAGATCTATTGTGATCGTTGATATGTCGTCTACAGTTCACTGCTGAGCCCTACGTCCTCAATGAATAGAAGGAGTTGCTTAGCTGTAAGTAATTTCACTTCTTCTGGGCGAAGTACATAGTTTCCCAGATGAGTGCTGCGTTTGCGCATTAAGGGTCCGCAATTAGTCAGGATGTGTAAAAGCGTTTCCTCCTCTAGGGAGCAAAACCGGCACATCCTTGAGTTGCTTAGTTCCAAGACGGACATGTGCTTTTAAGACAACAGTGTCCAGTCAGGGCTCTTACCATAACAACTTAATGTTGATTGGAAGATTGTACACGAGAGGCATAAGAAGAGATGCGGACGATACACGTGTGTCGTTTCTACTGCTTGTGGTTAAAGTGCTTAGGTCGTCGCTACCAAGCTATTTACTAACTTGTTTTGTGTTGTTAATTGTAAAAAAAGCCCCGCTGGGTTTCTTGCTTGTTCTTCCCAGGAAAGAGGGTTTTTTTTTTGGAACCAGTGATAATTAAACTGAAGTGTCATTCAATAAGTACTATTTATAATCTATATTGAATAAAAAAGTTTCTGTTTTTGTATCAGCTCTTGGTTGGGGTAAACGCATGTAACTAAACTAAATGGGGATTCCATGTTAGTAATTATTATTCCATAAAGAATGTGATAGTTCTTACATGATAAAAATAAGAAGCGTACAAGCCTGCTGATTTCTGCGGCTTCAAATTCGATTTCGAATACCATTCACCTGCCTTGGTCCTTCCAAGCATTTGGTTATATTATACAGACCGAAACTTGGGCAGTATTGAATCCAAGTTATCAAATTTATAACAATATTTGTGTTAAGTTTCAGTGATCTCCGCCGCCACAGCACAATGTACGATGTTGCTGCATAGTCTTTTACAAAGTAGAGTTACTTTTAGAAAGGAGACTCTTCTTTAAGCCCCCTAAATCATAAAGGAAAAACTGCTGGCAATAGTAAACCCCATATTGTAATTCTGCGCGGCAGAAATGTTGTGGATTACACGTTGTATTACACGTAGATTTTGGGTTGGTAAACGTTCAAATAATGGCTACGGAATTCGTTATTGTGTTGCTGCAGCCTGCAGTGTCCGATGGTGATAACTTGGCGGGTGGAAATATCTTTGGTCTTTGACGAGAATCCCACCTGCTGATTAGTAGTGATGAAGTTCTGGATAGTAAATCGTATAATAAAAAAGTAATCTTAAAAATTCCTTGGATCATTCTCTTCGTAAAAATGTTACATATAATTTGCTGGAGCTGGGCCTTGTTGAATCCACTGTTTTTCTTTGCATTACAGTTAACGCGGAGCTTCCATGGGGCCCTTATACATAGAAATTAGCTAGCAAACTTAGTTCTGCAGCATATGCTGTAAAAAAGATTAGATGGCTTACATGTGTTGAAACAGCTAGATTAGTTTATTTTAGTTATCTCCATAGCATCTCAGAAAGATCCATAAGTTATCAATGGCGACACGCCAGTGATGACTTATGGATCTGAGACTGCACTGGTGGTCATATGAGGAAGCTCAAGGTTGCACAGCGACCTATAGAGCGCTATCATCGGGGTTTCTCTGTGTGATAAACTTAGAAATGAGAATATCCGCAGTAGAACCAGAGTGGCCGACATAGCACAATAGATTAGTATGCTGGTGGCAATGGGCCGGCCATATAACTCGAAGAACCGACAACCAGGGGGAAAAAAAGGTTCTCGAGTGTCAGTCTCGTACCGGCTGGCGAAGTGTAGGGCGTCCCCCACTAGACGGAGTGACAACCTGGATCTCTGGACTCAGGATCGTGCTTTGTGGCACTCCTTGGGGGAGGTCTATATTCAGCAGTGGACTTGTGAAGAGCTGCAATGATGATAATGATGATGATTTGAGTGGGGCCCTGGATGGTTTAAATGCATAGTTGGAACTGTAAGATGGAGCTGTTGTCGAGATCCAGAAAACATCCGTGTGAAGCCGGGGCGGATCACTAGTATTACTTAAAAATATAATGGATGAACGCTTACCACTAGATAGAATTGTGGACGTTTGTCACTTTTAGATGCATAAAAAAATTTAATTGTGTAATACCATTGATTTATATGTTACACTCAATGTGTAAAGCCGCGTCTCCACCAAAGTTTTGTTGCCACCACAACAGTTGCCGACACGTGTTGCCAACAAATGTTTCTGTCAACAAGCGTCTCCACCGAGCGAGCAACTGTTGGCAACAAGCGTATTCCTTTGATGTTGCCGCCGAAAATGGAAACAAGTTTTGTTAGCAAATGTTGTGTTGACAACAAAACTTTGGTGGAGACGCGGCTTAATACACAAAATTTAAATAGTTCCGTAAGTTTCTCCCTATACGCAAAACGATTGGTCACCCTCGCAAAATGCAACGAACAACACAACATTGTGCAATTAAAAGAAAATAAAAACGCTTCAGTACCCCATACATTGCACCATGTCCAATGTACAAAGCTAGGTAGAAAATATTCGAATTCGATGTATATTAACTGATCGTCTAAATCAATCTTTTGTATTTCCATTAAACAATAATAAAACACCTGTCGCCGCACACACCAGTTTTACCTGCTTTTTGGAATAAAAAGTCCGCATTCCCTTCTCCAAATACATTTTATCCAACTTTGGGATACAGTCTGCAAAAACATTAAAAATTAAAATGATAATTGATTCATAGTGGCTTAGTCTCAATCTCAACGTCTCAAAGCTAGCTTTAAATTGTATTTAAACAGAGTTTAATTCTACACTACATAATTCTTTCTGCACCTGAACCGACTAAGAAATAAGGAGGCACTTGGTCAGCTGTGGAATGGGTAATAGGTTGTTATTTACTTCCTTTTAAAGGATTTTAATTACGCTATTCTTGGACATTTTAATTGATATCTAATTATAATTCTTGAACATTTTAAATTGATATAATATTTGTGTTATAAGCGCCCATAATATCTATGTTAGCAATTAACATTACCTGAGCGCGAAGGTAGATTTCCGTTAGTACATTGATTTGATTGATTGATTCTTGAACCATCCATCCATTACAACCTATAAAAGTCTACTGCTCAACATAAGTCTCCCTCATAGGGAGGATTTTGCCATAGTTGCCACACTTGGCAGACGGATTGGCAAACGCAGTTTTTTTTAAATTTTGAGTTGTTACCAGGAGGGTGCTCCAACCCATCTACTGTTTTAAATTCCCTCTGTCGCTTGTTACGCTACTTACGGGACGATATGGGGTAGTAAATATTCTTACATCGCCACTACACTGTGGTTCTTAATACTAATTTAATTTTATATAAATATGTTAAAATTTTAAAATAGATGTTAAAAAAAAGAATTATTCTGTAACGTAACGCCTGATTGTATTAATTATCTTAATTTTATATTATAATTACGTTAAAATTTTGTACATTTAATATAATTCTTAATATATCACCCTATCTAATTTCATTATGATTTCCATCATCAAAATTTAATCAAGTCGGGCGACAATTTCTAATGCAAATTTTTATGCTGTCATTACCGACAGGGCCGACAGGTTAGAATAGTTCCACCTGTAGCCGTGTATCGCGCGCCCACTCAGCGCTAGTATCGCAACTGGCGCCGCAATAAGCGGACGGATTGATTGCTTATCGTCGTTATTTTGCTCCACTCAAAACTTTTCACGCCAACCCATTCGATACGACTGTTTTGGAGACTGTGAAGTGATAAATCTGTGTGTGAGTGATTTTAAATTTGTGATAAAGCATAGTGCACCCATCCGTAAGTTTTCTCGTGATTTTAGTGGACGAAATCACAAGCAATACTTTTAACGGAACTTTTTTCGTGTTGGATTTTTCTGTTATTCGGTAAGTAGACAATTTTCTATGGTGATTCTCGTTTTATGGTGACCTTTAACGGTAAGCGGTTAGTGGGTCCGCTAATTTAAATACATAGAATGTTTAAATAATATGAGTGTCGTTTGGTGACGCCGCAACGTAGGCACCGTGAGCCTGTGACATTTTAGATAATCTGACATAATTTATTATATAAAAATGTTTGAGAAGTCCTTTCTAGCAATAAGGTAATGAATATAATGTAATATGACCCCAACACTGATACAGTCTTACGTATTTCATACCTAGGTAATTTAAAAAAAAATACTCAAAAATTGGTCCTGTGTTGACCATCTTTGGGTACAATTAAAAGTCTTATCATCAATAATATATCTAGACGTAGGTTACTTACCGTATTATATAACAAAATGATAACATAACATACATAACTGAATAGATAAAAAAATATTATTTAGGTATTAAGCCTTCGGGTGGAGAGATAAGCAATTGTCAAAAACATTATTTTTGTAGGTAATACGTACATGATAAAAAATAATTTAACACTTTCACTGTCCGGTTCACAGACACAATAGTAAGACAATAGAGATGACCTCTATGTAGTGCACGGAACAGCGAAAGGGTTAATAGGTAACTATTCGCTCATTCTCATTATAATACAGCCTTTCAAAGTCTTCTGAAGACCAACTCCCCACAGATTGCTTCAAAAGGTAGATATTTATATATATCTCCCTTATGAAGTTAATAGTTTAAACGTTTGGCAACCGCAGTTTTTATTTTTATGTTCTAGTTGCTATTATGAATTCCTGGCTTGTTTCCCTCTGTCGGCTTTTGCAACATCCTCGGGAAGATATGGGGTAAAAGATTACTATAGACACCGTCACTACACGGTAACCTATTATGTTGTCAATGTCATGCAGTTAATTTCAGATTTGTTAACTGTAAGGGTAAGGAGAATATTCACAAGTCCAAATTAGGGATGGGCAAAGGGAAAAATATATCGATATATATCGAATCTATATTTTTAAACAGTGTCGATATATATCGCGTGATAAATATCGATATATCGATATATCGTCATCATTTGAATGATGTAAAGATAAGGTCCAAAATTTTCTCTACTGACGGTTGGACAACGATAAAAACGATACAACATTTTAAAATATATCGAAATTGATACGAATTTGATACTCTAAAATAAATATCGATATGTTGATATATCGCGATTTAAAAATCGACGATATATATCGATATATTTTTTTAAAAATATCGATATATGGATATTTTTTGCCCATGCCTAGTCCAAATGCCACCCTCACTTGCGCCATGCACTTTTCCAACGAAGGAGGTTCTGTGCGACAAAAATTACAAATGGGGAATTCGGAAATGCTTCCTTTCGACGAATGGATGTCCAAAGGAAGCAGTATTATCAATGTAAGGGTATGGACTCTGCACTCAGTACTAAGTAGGTAATAAATAAATCTTTGAAACTGGCAGTGCATTCTTAAGAGGACTACAAGACCCAAATGACCTCGAATGATGCACGCACACATTTACAGAAAAATGTGAGCGCCATCTAACGACAGTGAGGTTTAACACTAACGGATTAGCGAGGTTACGCCCGAATGTTATAATAGACGAAACGCAAGTAAGATAAAGATCTGACAAAAAATAGATGGGACAACGAAATTATTTTTAATTTGAATTTAATTTTACTTAATAATTTAAGGATGTGGGTGATTCTGAAATGAAACTGATTCGATGAAACTTAAAACATTTTTATTTATATAGTAATAGTAATAAACTTTATTTATATAAAAGTGATTGTAGTACATATGTAGGACATTACATCGTTTGTAATATCTATAAAATATTATATTCAATCTAGTGGATGTAGCTCTGCTCTCCTAGCTAGGTTACAGAATAATCTGTGTTATGGAGTAACAGTCTCAATGCCCGTAATACCACTAAGTATATATTAAATACATACTTACAGTTGTAAGTGCTACAATGACAACAAAATCTAGTTTTCAAATTATTGAATATAAAATTGAGAAATATATGTATATGTATGTGTCTGTGTGTGTGTGTGCGTGTGTATGTACGTTTGCGTGCGTGCGTGTGTGTTTGTGGGTGCTAGAGTATGTAAGTCAAATAAGCTATTGAACAATCAGTTTAGGTATTTTTCTGTTTCGTCATAAGATTTGTTTTGAAGGTATGCTTCTTGCAGTTATAGAATGATAATCCATATATTGGACATTTTCGCTTATTTTATTTTAAAGAGACCCAGGAAATAAGAGAAATTTTAGTAAATGATAAGCAAACTTGTAGAAAAGAACAAAAATTGTCTTTTTGGCGTTTACCTATTTCCTTGTACAACAATGGTCTTTGGTGCTGTTCACCTATGAGTCCGGATTTGGGTTTCATCCGGATTCACGAAATGAAATCTATGGAAAAAATGAATATTTCAAATTATTTAGATATTATGTCAATTCTAAATATTCTGGTACTATGGTTCACAAGATAGGTAATAAAAATTTGCATTTCGTTTATTTTTTGTATTTGCCTCTGTAAAATTGTTAAGCTACAAGTAAAATACCTAACATTCATATATAATTATAATTCCTAATTATAAACAAAATCAATAAACCTAAACTCTTACATGTGATAAGTAGCATCGCAATTTTCAGATGATTCTATTTTTTCGTCCATGCCTATTTGTTATTTATGAATAAGCCGCCGTCTTTTAACAAAACATTATGTATTTTTAGTTTTTTTTAATGTTATTATAGATTAGAAAAGTTGTAGGTACACAGTGGAAATATTAACTTCCGTGTTAATATTTTCTACTTTCTTTCTCCTGTAAACAATTATTACATTTCATACGGTTTTTTTAGTTATTATTTATAAAAGTAAATAATAAATTTATATAAATATGTAATACTTAAAACAAAAAATTAAAATTGACTTCATATTCCTGGAATCGAACCCGGGCACTCTCGAGTGCAAACTGCAAATATAGGTTTATTAGTATAAAAATAAATATTTTTTTAATTATTATTTATAAAAGCACTTAATAAATTTTCTAAATATATAACACTTTAAATAAAAAAGAAAAATGAAAATATGACTTTATATTCCTGGAATCGAACCCGGGTACTCTCGAGTGCAAAAGCTGCAAATCCATAACTCAACAAAATGCACTACTGTAATACAGTAAGTTTCCTAAATTCATAGCTTTATTGTTATGAAAATAAATATATATTATTAGTTATTATTTATAATAAATATTCAATAAATTTATCTAAATACATAATACTTCAAATAAAAAATATAAAATAAAATTTGACTTAATATTCCTGGAATCGAACCCAGGTACTCAGGTATACACTACCCTTCCTAATCATTAAGTTTATTGTTATAAAAATAAATATTTAGTAATATTAAAATGTTCATAATTTTTAATGTCGTTCATATGTTTTTTATTGTTTAATATCGTTCTTCGTAACGGGTTTAACTTTATTTCCCATATTTTCAATTAAAATTATTAACTTAATTTTAATTAATCTAAACTTAAAATCTTTTATATTTACACGAAAGAATAATATCTATGAATATGAAACAACGAATTTAAAAATAAAATTATACAAAACCATTAAACAATCTTTACGTAAATAATGCGGCAAAAAGAGCGACACGTCTGTATAGCACCGGGCCTCGGCCAGCAGTGTCGGTACACAGGCGTTTACGCACACATCCGTACGTATTATTTCAGAAATAAGAAAATGCGATTTAAAATAAAATCTATTAATTTGATTAAAAAATTAAAACAGTATTACGTTAATGTGTTGCTTGTAGAATAATCTGAGAAATAATCAAAATAACTGCATGTATATTAGTATGGTTTTTACTCGTTAAAAGAAATTTATAGAGGTATCTTTATGATTTTTTTCTATCGTATCAAATTAGTAGTATCATGTTTTCAACACACTATCTAACTAGCATATATACTAAAAAATATCATATATTTTTCTGATTTAGTTTACTGCTTTGTATCACATACTTTAAGTCAATATAAATCTTGCGTTTAGCTCCTGTAGTCCCCTTAAAGCGACCTCTTGTTTAAAATCCACCATTTAGTACACCTTCATGCATGATCCAATTTAAAAAAAGCAGAATATATTTCGTCGAGGAAATCTTGTCTAATAACTTATGTTGTTTAAAAACTTTTTTTATGCATTTCCGTAATTATGTAGTCGGATGTAATTTGTCATTGTGAGAGGAAAGTCTAGACTGTTTCGCTTTAAACATGTATTTTACTTTCACAAATCATATTTAAATATATATATTTTAAACAAACAGTATGAAAATTTCGTATAGACTATCAAATCGAAAGCCTGCAATTGGGCGTCACGATAGAAAACTTTCATCATCATCATTATCATTGCGGCATATCACAAGCTGACCATAAACTGCATACAATTACAATATTTCTAATTACGCAACCTTTTTCATTATCATTATTTTATATGGTAGAGCCACGGTGCCGCTTTAGCTTTGCATAGTTGCAGCACAAATGGATCGGCTTGGCCGGGGTAGGATTACGTTCTCACAGAATACCAGCGTAAAACAGGTGAATAAAGATGTTGTGTTTCGTATGGTGAGTGTAGAGAACCCGAGACCCTTTTTTTTGGTACCATGGCACCTTACACCTCAGGGGTGATAACGAATCTACATTTTGATTCTTAATCGATGATAGATGTAAATGGTAGTGCTGTATTATTTATATTAAATGCAGCACGAACGGATTGGCCCGACCACGGAAGGTCCATGCACACGCACACATCAGCGTAAAACAGTAACTTAATGCTTTAATCTGCTGTGGTATGGTATTATAATATTCATCACCCACAATAGTATAAAAAACATAGCAACCCAACGTTTACCTGCGTCCCTATTTACCTGGTGTATAGTGCAGGGGACTCGGTATGCAATGCCGTTGAGGTCACCGTCCCCATACCACCGGCTTTAAACGCCGCTTCGAGGCGTTAAGGGAATGCATTGTGTTTCCATATTGTTTGATGTGACTAGAGCAATTGTTGGTACACAGTTAAAAATTACACCAAACAGACATTACAGCTAATGAACAAAAAGTAGCTTTAAGTACCTTGTAAAAGGTTACTTAATAATGACATAAAATACATGTAAAATATTTAAAAAATGATCCGGCCTAAAATGACTCATTGCACTTTAAAAATATAACATTCGAAATTTAATTTTTTATTTAAACGTTTATGAGTGGCCAGGAGCGCAAAACTTGCAGTGTGCTCTATGTATTATAATATTCGTCACCTACAATAATATCAAAAAACATAAGGCAACCCAACATTTACCTATAACTTTAAATATAAATTCAATTAAAGATTAAGTATGTAATCTAGATGTTACTACAAAATGGACCAGCTTAATCGCTCCAAGTTTCTACACTTTTGTCACGCTGCCAACGGACGTAACATGGCTCAAAAAATGTTTTTTATTTCTCAATATGCCCGTGGTAAATCAGGAATTTGCCGTATAATGGCCGTGTAAAAGAATCCACTACCCCATATCATCCCGTGGGTGTCGTAAGAGGCGATAAAAAAAATAGGAGATGGGTGGTGGATGCTGCACATCTTCATATGTAAATAATAAATGGTATTCAAAAAAATGAAATGAAAAAAAAAGGGATACCTGCGTAGTTTCTTTCTCCGTTACTTCTCCGGACGGTAGGAACCTCATCTTTAAATTACAGGAAAATCAAAAATTTTTTCTTCGATTTTTTTTTGGAAATAAGACGTTTTTATTTCAATTCATAAAATTACGATTTTAATAAAAAGTAAAAGCCGAATGCAAATAATAATAATAAAGTAAATAAATTACATATTACATTTTGAAGTCGATAAGACAAGACAAAATCGATAAGAAAAGACAAGACTAAGACAGGGTTAAAACATCGTTAAATTTTTTTTCCTCCAATGTGTAAATAGTCACATTAAAAACTTCACCCTTATTTTGCCACCCTTAGGTATGGAATTTTTTCTCTAAATTTGTATCGGACCACCTCTAAAATTAAACCAATGTAATTACTTAAGAAGAAACATACAAAAAAAGAACTTAGACTCAAATTGATATCGTTCGTCTTTATTTGAAGAAGGCTAAATAATGCAGTTGGCAACCCGCTTGCCAATGCTATTGCTATGAGGCAATCTTTTGGAAGGCCTATGTTCAGCGGTGGACTTTGACAGGCTGTAATGAATGAATGAATGAATTGTATTCTATTCGCAATTTTATAAAACAAAATCCCGTGAGAACATTTATAAATCTTAGTACAGATCTCAGAACGTTACTGTTGTTGGTTTCCCACGGTCTCTGCCATCCACATCTATACGTGTGAAACGAACCCGAGACGCCTGACCGTTACTAACTGGAGGTCAATTTATTTAGAGTGAAAGTAGTTAGTCGTATTTCGCTCGTATTGTTTTCCGGCGATTGGAGGCTGTAGTCAGATGAGGCTTAATGCGTTACATGTATCAGTTGGTATGTAGGTTGAGCTTTTTATGAAAGTAAACGAGTCAAATTACTGTATGCTGTTAATAGGAAATTGATTGGCGTTGCTCTAATGGTCTTATCATATTTTATAATGAAGTCTTTTTTGTAGATTAAAGATGACAATCAAGCACATAGTCGACCTGATGTTAAGTAGATACTGTGGCCTATAGACATCTATATCTATCCTCGATTAGGAATAAAGATGCAAATGCGTTGCTAGCCCTGAGGACCAAGATAAAATGCCTCGTTTTCAGTAAAAAGGGTCTCCGGTTCTCTACACTCAATATACGAAACACAGCGGCATTAGGGTGCTTTTCCGCTAGAGATGTGCTGTTACGTTGCTATGGATGCGTTTGATATCCACCAATCATATTCATTGGTCCATATAGCTTAGCACCTGGGGCAAATATGTTCAACTAAGCTATGTTTTTATATGGATCGATGCGTGCTATGGATGGTTGCGAGTGGTGTAGCTATGTGCAGAGAAGAGCTCCCCGTGCCTTCCCTACTGTCAAGACATCGCATTACTCGAGCTGCGCATCGTCCTCGCACAGCTACAACGCGGTGGTGCATGTTCATAGCACATCTCATTCGCCCCGCTACATAGCCTAGCATCAGTGGAAACGGTCACATAGTTTCATAGCTTAGCTTTCACTTTTATAGCATAGCTGCATAGCACATCTCTGGTGGAAAAGCACCCTTAAGCGGCTATTTCACGCTGGTATTCTGTGAGAGAGTGGTCCTACCCCGGTCGAGCCGACCCATTCTTGCTACGACCATAATACAGCTGTAGCGTGGCTCTACCATGTTTAAAATATGTTCATTATGAACCGCTTCTTCTCACCATTTTGTTCCTCCAACTATATTATATCTGCGCAGCCACTCGCGACTACCACCAGCCCAGCCTAGACAGAACGCGCGGGCACTACAACACTACTTTGCAATAGACACCAATCAACTCGATGTTTACTAAAACCTCACAATTACTAAGTAGTAGAACTTCTTCCTGTTTAAGAGTTCATCTGAGTCGGTACCATGCTCTTAGTTATTTCTTCCGCCAAGCAATAGAGCCTGCATTGCTGTGATTCGGCTTTAGGAGTATAGAGTATCAGTACAGACTGTTAGACGTTTCACCTTCGTCCTCAGAAGTCACGCAGCTGCAGCCACTATGTTTAAAATTAGTCGAAGGTGTCCATGAGCTTACCATCAGACACATTAGGAGTTCGTTTCATTAAAAGAGCGATTAGTGACGCTGGGAAGCATAATTATACGTGGTAGAGGCCGGGGACCACGCTCTCACAGTATACCAGCGTAAAATAGCAGCTTAATGCTGCTGCGTTTCGTATGGTGAGTGTAGAGAACCGGAGACCCTTTTTACTGGAAAAGAGGCATTCCATCTTAGTCCTCACGGATGACAACGCATCTGCATTTTGATTTGTAATCGATCACGTGGACTGTGTGCTCGTTTGTCACCCTTATCTTATAAAAAAAGAAAAAAATCTAGCAGCTTAATGCTGCTGCGTTTCGTTTGGTGAGTGTAGAGAACCGGAGAACATTAGTACTAAAAATGAGATATCCATCTTAGTCTTCAGAGGCATCTGAATTTAAATTATTAATCGAAAATAGATTTAGATGTCTGTTGGCCACGACATCCACTTACCTATAGCAAAATTCCCCGTATGATGCAATCTATAGAGGAGGTCCATGTTTAGCAGTGGACTCTATAGGCTGGAATGTATAATGGGTCCAGGAAAGACCAGGTTACAATCGAACAAAAGAACAATGTTTTGTTCTTAAAAAGCAGGTGAGGAGTCAATGACACTGCAACTCTAACCGATAACAACCTACATAATCCGTGTAGTGACAGACAGACTTGGGTGTTTTATGTAGAATCTCCATTTTTGTGTGTTTACATTTTTTATAGACGCTAGAAAAAATAAAGCAATACTGTATTTACCATGTACACACGATTAATAATAGTAAGGTACATGTGAGTAATATGGTCACCTTTTATGTCGCCCTATAAAACCAAAACTACGAGGAGGACAGACAAAAACACAAAGTCGTATACTATAACTAATATATTAAGAAAAAAATAGCAAAAAATCTTTGGCAATAATTATACCCACTTCGAAAAATCAACTTAAAAAACAGTTAATGATCATATTACTGTACTGTCAACTATCAAAATGGCGTCGATAAAGCTGGATAAAGCAGCGCCATTTTGACCTTTTATTATTTGATTGACTGAGGGAGAGCTCATATCACAGAGCAATCTATGCATTGAGTTATAAGAAGTTTACTCCGTGAAAAATACAAAGTAACAAGTCGTAAAATAAAAAAATTGTACAACCGACTTTAATATAAATTATTAAGGATAACTCAAAAACTACTGGTCAGACCTTGGTCAAATTAATATGGGTCCAAATGAGAAGCACCAGCTTTCAAATAAAAAATAATCGTAAAATTCGGTTCACATGGGAAAAAGTTATGAGGTAACACACAAGTAAAAAAAAATTAAAAAGAAACCAGTAGAATTAAGTATCTCTTCTTTTTTGAATCGGTTAAAATCAGGGATGGAAAAAGTCATAATTTTTTTTTAATTTTAATCAAATCATGCTGATTTTTTAAAAAAAATCATGATATTTTGAATTTTTTGATTTTTTTGTACATTTTGAAATTCACGAGTTGGTAACACTTTTTGACATAGTAGGATTAAAAGTTTATGAATACTTATGTATGAGTAAAATAATTAATACTGTATTAATTACAGTTCATATCTTAAGGGTGAATTTCTAAAAAAATATTTTTGGTTGATTTTCCTAAGTTTGTGAGACTGACAGACCTCATCGCTACTTCTTTGTTGATTTTCCAAAGTTTATGAGACTATTGTAGTAGAATAATAAGAATAACAAAACAATAAAAGATTTTACCTTATTTTAAGCCAGTATTATTTCAATTTCTGCCTATTACATTAATTTATATGTGTTGATTTAAATCAATGATTTCTTAAATCAAAATCAAGCGATTTAAATCGTGATTTAAATCATGATTTAAATCAGCCAACCCTAGTTAAAATACGTTTAATTTATGTCATGAAAGTATTTCGTTGTATTTTTTTAAGTTACTATCAGATGGACAATGGAAAAGCAAGTTCTGTATCAAAGATTAATTATTATACATATTCATAGGATTTTGTTGAATTCACATTTCACAACAATAAGGTTTTAACAATCCATTATCCATTACATTCATTACAGTGTATAAAAGTCCACTGCTGAACTGGTCTCACCCATAGATTTTTTTTTTTATAGGATAAGGGTGACAAACGAGCACACAGTCCACCTGATGGTAAGTGGTTGCTGCGGCCCATAGACATCTACATCTATCTTCGTTTGCGAATCAAAATGCAGATGCGTTGTCACCCGTGAGAACTAAGATGGAATGCCTCATTTTCAGTAAAAAGGGCCTCCGGCCACCTGCACTCACCAAGCGAAACGCAGAGGTAAACCTCTACTTCACGCTGGTTTTCTGTGAGGTCGTGGTACCACCCCGGTTCGAGCCGGCCCATCCGTGCGACAGCAAAAGCTGTCGCGTGGCTCTACCACTGTTAGATTACCGCAGGCGGGATTTTGCCATAGTTGTAATGTTACTGTTGATTTAATAATTTCACCTCAAATCAAATCAAATCATTTATTTGCAATCCAAGTGTACATAATTGGTCTTAAATTAAAAATATGCTTACAACTTAGACGCCCTTTTCAGGCACTGCAAATTTGACAAGGGCACTGCTTATATACTATTAAACTTAACTTAACTTATCTTCACGCTCAATCCCTGACGGGGTAGCCAGAGAGAACAGATCGCCAAGTGTCACTATCCTTACATACCTCTTTCGCTTCTTTCTGATTCATTGTCTTCTTCATACATGCACGTCTAGGTATCCGAGTACTCTTGACCCTCCCCTCTTCGAGCAGTTTGCTCACATGGTCTTCGAAAGTTAGTCTCGGTCTACCTCGACACCTTTTAATATTAACTTTCGCGCTATATATTTTCTTCACCATTCGGTCTTCACTCATTCGCTCAACGTGCCCAAACCATCGAAGCACGCCCTTATCAATTTTTGTGATAAGGTCATCTTTCAAACCTGCCATATTGCGAATCTCTTCGTTTCGCTTTCGGTCGGCCATGGTAACGCCGCACATTTTACGAAGACTTCGCATCTCCACTGCATTCAACTTGCTTTTATGCTTCTTCTGGCATACCCAGGTTTCGCTGCCATATAACAAAGTCGGTACCAACACTGCGTTATGTATTGCAAGGCGTGCACTCTTCACTACGCCTTGCCTTTTGACTAACGCAGTCAGGGCACCATTGACTTTGTTCCCAGCAGCGACACGCCTGTCCACATCTAAATCACATCTTCCATCCTGGCTAAAACCACTCCCCAAGTATACAATTTCATTTACCTGTTCTAGACATTCCTGATTTACCCATATTTCGCACTTCGTTCTCTCTTCGATACTATACTATTAACATACATAAAATATAATTAAAAGCTATAAAAAAATATAAAAATATATAATAATGTTATTTTATATCTAAATACTCTTCTACTGAGTAGAAGGGGTTTTGTTTTAAATAAATATTTACGAAATTTTCGATTCGATTTACGATTTTAAATTTTACGAGTCTTGATTTAAATTTGGTTAATTCTGATATAATTTTTATTTCCTGTGGTAATATATTATATATTTTTATTGCCATATAGTAGGGGCTTGTATTTAACATTTTTGTTCGCGACTGTGGTAGGTATAATTTATTTTTGTTACGTGTATTTATGTTATGTGTATCTTTAATCTTCTTAAAAATATTATTATTTTTGTGGACAAACAGGTATAGATCATAAATATACATACAAGGTAAGGTAAGAATATTTAGTTGTTTGAAATACGATCTACAGCTAGCAGTGTTATCTATCCGAGCTAGTATTCTAATGCACTTCTTCTGGGTACTAAAAAGCTGCTGCACATCGACGCTACTTCCCCACAACATAATTCCGTACTTAATCCTCTCAGTGAATCATGTGCTCCTGGTACATTATCTTCTATACATACATCCATTATAGCCTATAAACATCCACTGCTGAACACAGGCCTCCCCCATATATTACATCATAAGGATTTTGCCACGGTTGCCACGCTTGGAAAGTTGTTGTTTTCAGGAAAATGCTGCTGCCCATCTCCTGATTTGTTTTCCTCTGTCGCCTCTTGATATGGGGTAGTGGATATTCTTACACACCGCCACTACACAGTTATTGGTATTGTAACTATAAATAGGTTTTACAAATAATAAGAAAGGTTACTTTTTTTTTATAGGATAAGGGTGACAAACGAGCACACAGTCCACCTGATGGTAAGTGGTTGCTGCGGCCTATAGACATCTACATCTTTCCTCTATTACAAATCAAAATGTAGATGCGTTGTCACCCTTGAGGACTACGATGGAATGCCTCGTTTCCAGTAAAAAGGGCCTCCGGCTACCTGCACTCACCAAGCGAAACGCAGAGGTAAACCTCTACTTCACGCTGGTTTTCTGTGAGGTCGTGGTACCACCCCGGTTCGAACCGGCCCATCCGTGCGACAGCAAAAGCTGCCGCGTGGCTCTACCACTGTTAAAATATTATTTTCATGCAAATCTCAGTAAGTATCTTTATTCTCCTTTAATATGCTCATTCATCAAACTTTTTTGGATTGTATTGCATTTTTTAATCAAACATCGTTTATACCGTCATGACTTAGTATTTTTTTTAATAAGACCGCTTAAGGTGAAAGCTCAAGAGTGGCCCGTGAAATTCAAATTTTCTTACGTTTTTTGGAATTTGCAGGTCAGGGTCAGGTTGCAAGTTTAACAAAATATGATTCGCGACCGTAGCGAGTATGTGTTTACAGAATTATTATCATTAAAATCACCAATACAACCCTCTTATTTCATGAATCCCTTTGAATGAGTTTTTCTGGAAATACCCATACAATGGGATTGTACTAACCTAGAGGGTTGTATTGATGATTATAATGATTATAATTATGTAAATACATACTCGTTACAGCCGCGAATCATATTTGTTAAACATACAACCTGACCCTGACCTGCAAATTCCAAAAAAACGTAATTTGAATTTCGCGGGCTACCCTGGCGCTTTCACCTTAAGTCGACGGCTTAGTAGCGCAGTGCCTTAGCGATGAGTTGCAGCGCTGAGGACCAGGGTTATAATCCCACAGAGAACAAGTATTTGTATGGCCTACAAATAATTGGATTCCGGGTGTGAATGTTCGTTTTTCTGAAATTTATGTATGTAAACTGCCTCCGAGATAGGTAGGTAAGGTATTTTTTTAAAAGTTTATGTTCATTAAACAATATAATGTTTGTTCGCACTGAAACTGGATCACACGTCGACGTACGCAAGCTACGAACTCTGGTCTGCTTTTGGCATTTATAAATTCGTAACGCGTCACATACAATGTAATTTTCACTTAACCGCCTTTGTTATATAAAGGAATTCATTTCATGTCGCTTAAGCGGCATTTTGAAACTCGGAACGCACGAGTGAAGGAGAGTTATCCGATTTTGCATAACATTTCACTCGGATACTTAACTTTTAACAAGCTAAATGGTTAAAACAATTATTAAATCCGACTGCGTTAAATAGTTTACTGGAAAAAAACCTTCACCTTCTTTTTTCTGCCGACTTCCAAAAAGGAGACGGTACTCAATTCGACTGTATGTTTTTTTTATGTGTGTTACCTCATAACTTTTTACTGGGTGAACCGATTTCGATGATTCTTTTTTTATATGAAAGCTGATACTTCAATGGTTTGATCAAGGTCAGACCAATAGTTTTTGAGTTATTCTTAATAACTTATATTGAAGTCGGCTGTACAAAATTTTTAATTTTAAATTATTGTATTTGCAGATGCAATAAAGTCTGTATAATATCTTATTTATATATCACTTCCACAATTTAGACGAATCTACCTACACCTCATATTTTCAAATCCATCAAGTCCTTTAGGCTACAGAGCGTGCCAAAGAAATAGACATACATACATATACATAAATACTCTTGCAAAATTTCCTTCTGGGACAGGCGGGTAAAGAGTAAGATAACAGCTAAATAGGTCCTACTACTGCGTATAGATCACTTGTGTTTCTGAAAGCGTGGTCGATCAGCACGATTTTGTAACTCTTGGGGTGTTTAAGTACATTTTGGAGCGACTCGTGTTCTTTAATAACCAGCGTGATATAGATACACATATACGTGTGGTGAGTGACAAAAACCATAGACTGGTAAGGAGGCGTTTAATTTTTAATGAAGGAAAGATGTAGGTGTCTATGGACAACATCATCCCTTTACCATAAAGTGGTCTGTGTCACATTTAAAAAAATTAGAATACAGTTGCAGTATGAAACCGACAACGATTCCCACTAGAGTGACACAATCACAAAAGGCTGCTGGAACGAACCCACAGTGCTGCTCCAGTGCGAAATAATGAACTTCGCATGCCTTTAAAGCCTTAAGATCATCATCCTATTTCATCACATGGGTACCCGAAAACAACTCATGGCTTCAATGACGATATATCGTAATACCTAAAATATCTAAACCGGTTAGATAAATTCTCTATTTCTGTTTCGCCTAAAGGTTGGGAGAGAATGCCCTAAAGGCATTAAGTCCGCCATATGTAGGTACTACTATGTGCATTAACATATTATGAATAAATAAAAATAACTTAAGAATGCCATTAATTTGACTGTAGTTTTTCTTCTTTTTTATATGTGTTACCTCATAACTCTTTTCTAGGTGAATCGATTTTGATGATACTTTTTTTATTTGAAAGCTGGTGCTTCTTATGTGGTGAGCAGTAGTTTTTGAGTTATCCTTAATAATATAAATGTTGAATATAACATTTTTAATTATACCACTTGTCACACGAGCATAGTTCAACCCACATATAATAATACTGACCGATGTAGTAATAATAATAATAATGTCCTCCAGACCGAATTTCTGTCACGGCGGCCAGCTTCAACGGAGACTAGAGATTGGCGCAGGACAGGATTATAGCGCCCGAGTGTACGTACAAGCACAGGTGCACTTTCTATTCCCTCACTCCATAGTCCGATGGGACGGTAAACCGACACGACCGGAGAGAGATCAGGCGCAGGACCAACGGCGTTACGTGCTTTCCCAGGCACGGGGGTAAGACACCGCCAACTTCCTGACTCCGGGCAGCTACTGAGAATTTCTTGATGGAAAAACTCAATAACTGATTTTTATGTCCCGACCCGGGATACGAACCCGGGATCTCATGATCAGCAGTCTCACTACTACAACCACTAGACCAACGGGGCAGTCAATAACAGATGTAAGTATTATATAACATCAACTCCTAAAGGTCCAGTGCTGGATAATTTGTTGGGAGGATTAGGCAGGAGGTTGCATTGCACGATATCTCGTTACTTCTTACGCGGCTCCACGTCGCCGGCCGGGGTACATCACGTCTGGCTTAAACGACATTGCTACAACGCTATTTATCGCAAACCGTTAGCTCTTTTTGGCATTGCCTCTAGTCGCCAATTATGACACCCTCACGACGACAGTCTAGCACGCACTATACGTGGAGAGCCACACTGAGGTTGTTGCACGAATGGGTCGGCTCGGTCTGGAAAGGACCGCGCTCAATAGCAGCTTAGTGCTGCTTTGTTTCGTATCGTGAGTGTAGAGAACCTGAGATCCTTTTTACTGCGAACGAGGCATTCTACCTTGGTCCTCAGGAGTGACAATGCATCTGCATTTTGATTCTTATTCGAGGATAGATGTAGATGTCTATGGGTCACAGTATTAACTTACCTTCAGATGGATTGTGTGCTAGTTTGTCACCCTTATAGCCAAATATTTAAGATGCCGTTAAGACTCGTGCTGTCTCTATCAATTTAAGTCAAAGTGACTGTGACACCACGAGACAACGACATCTTAAAATTGAGTGGTGAGTATTTGGGTATTATTCTTTAAAAGAAGTTTCCAGTAAGTTTCAAGATACTGTCATATTAAAATAAGGCAAACATGCAGCGAAGTAACTAATACAATAATATACACTATTTTTATATCGAGGAAGTGACGTTATACAGTTTGTAATCGTTTGCGATATTTTATCTGTGGATAAAACAATTTTATCGATAAGCGAAGATACAGCACTTTTGCGGCCATTGTGCGTGTCATGAGATTAAAAAGGCTAAAATCATGATTTGTAGGCGTTTGATACATCGATTTATATGTTGTTATTATTGTTTTGGACGCAGACTTATAATTAATTTTTAACTGAAATGGAAAACACACATACACTCCATCTAATGGTACTATCTTGGTGGTACTTGGATGGTACTTGCAACAAAGTAATTATTATTTTGATGTCAAACTAAGTTAGCAAATAGGCCTGCTGGTCTGAATACATTTTATATGACAAGTGGTAAAATTAAAAATTTTGTACAACCGACTTCAATATAAATTATTAAGGATAACTCAAAACTCCTTGTCCAGACCTAGATCAAATTTGTATGAGAACCAGCTTTCAAATAAAAAAAGAATCTTCGAAATCGGTTCATCTAGAAAAAAGTTATGCACAAAAAATGGTGATACACAAAAAATAACATACAGTCGAATTGAGTATCTCCTCCGTTTTGAAGTCGGTTATTTTTTTTGTAAAAGTAATGATCATGTAATTTACAATGTCCGCGTGCGGCAATTTATCGTGACAATTAATTGCTAATTTATCTTCGATAAGTGCAATGTGCGCTGTATCGGAGGCCTTGACACAATGATCTACTAGTGACAGTATTGCGTTTAGACTATTTATAAGTAAGCTACTTATAGCTTGCTTATTTATGCTCTAAGGTATTGCGTTTTATGAAGGGGCACTCGTTCGATAATTTTTGCTGACTGCTAAAGGATGAGCTACTAGAGAAGGTTTATTAATCATCTGTATCTCTTTTTTCTGCCGACTTCAAAAAGGAGACGGTACTCAATTCGACTGTTTTTTTATCTGTGATACCTCATAACTTTTTACCGGGTGATCCGATTTCGATGATTCTTTCTTTATTTTTAAACTGGTGCTTCACATGAGGTCCCATATAAATTTGATCAAGGTCTGACCAATAATTTTTGGGTTATACTTAATAATTTATATTGAAGTCGGTTGTACAAAATTTCTAATTTTAAATTATTTATTTATTTATTTCTTTTTTCCCTTTTTTTTAAAAAACGTTACCTCACACTAGGATTTTCTCCTGTGTCGTGGAGGCAGTTTACAAACATAAATTGCACAAGGACAAACATCCAGACCCGGAACAATTATTTGTAGGCCATACAAATGCTTGTTCCGTGCGGGATTCGAACCCGCGGCCCCCAGCGCCACAGCTGATTGCTAAGCCACTGCGCCACGGAGCCGTCAATTATAATGATTCTTTTTTATTAAATAGGTCATACTTCAAGGGTGGTCACATATACATTTGGAGAAATAATTCCACACGTAAGGGTAGCAAATAAATAACTTCTTTTTTAGCAATTTGAAGTCGGTTTTTACTTTTTGTTAAAAGTTATAACTATGTTTGTATTCTTTTATATATGTTACGGGACGTCTTTAATAGTTAAGCGATTTTAGTGATTATTTTTATTAAATAGGTTATATATTAAATATGTTTTATACTTAGGGGTGGTTCTATATAAATTTAAAGGAAAAATTCCACCCCTGAGGGTAGGAAACTGTTTACAAGAAATTGAGATTGTTACATTCCTTAGTGAACTCAAAAGTGTGGAAAATTTAACTTTTAATAAAAAGTGAAAAACGAGTTTAAACTAATAAATAGAACAAAAAATACATTCTGAAGTCGGGACTTTAATTATTATGTACAATATGTCTTAGCACCGATTTTAGAATGTGTTTTTAACAGACTTCAAAAAGGAGGAGGTTCTCAATTCGAGTGTGTTTTTTGTATGTATACTACACAATAACTTCGCAGATTGTGAACCGATTTTGATTATTCTTTTTTTCTTACATAGGTTATACCTTAAGGGTGGTCGCATATAAATTTGGAGAAAAAATTCCACCACTAAGGGTTAGCAAATAAATAACTTCTTTGACAATTTGAAATCGCTTATTACTTTTTGTTAAAAGTTATAATGGCTTTTATTTTATATTTAAAGTTTTTATTTAATTCACATCAATACGTAAACGTCATCATCATTATCAGGCTACGAGTATGTTAATACACCGCCGGACAAACGACTTAACTCGTACTTCCTGTGTTTTCTTCCTCACTACCTCGTACCACTTTTAGAGGTCATCAACGCGTTGTTGTACTGGTGTTTTTTTTTAATAATATTAGGGTGACAAAACAACTAACAGTGCACCTGATGGTAAGTGGTTACTGTAGTCCTTAAACACCTTGCAACTACTATAGAGGGGCCCGTACGACTTATATATTAATATGAATTGTAATTATTACAGTAGTCCAATTAAATAGAGTAATAGTCTTGAATAGAGCAACACGTCTATACGCGGTAAAGCCATTCTACAGCTATATCAATAGTACAGTTGTAGCACGAATGGGTGAAGGACCACGCTCTCACAGAATACCAGCGTAAAATATCAGCTTAATGCCACTGTGTTTCGTATGGTGAGTGTAGGGAACCGGAAACCCTTTTTATTGAAAAGAGGCATTCTATCTTAGTCCTCAAAGCTGACAACGCATCTGCATTCTGATTCTCAAACGAGGATAGATGTAGATGTCTATGGACCACAGCAACCAATTACCATCAGGTGGACTGTGTGCCCGCTTGTCATCCTTATCCCATAAAAAAATAACATTGACACCATCCAACATTACACAACTTCATTAGACGAAGGCTACAGGTGCGTTGCTACTCTTATGTCATCACCATCATCATTACAGATTTTCACAAGTCCAGTGATGAACATAGGTCTCCCCCAAGGAATGCCACAAAGCACGGTCCTGAGCCACCTGTATCCATCGACTTCCTGCATGTCTTATCAGGTCGTCACTCCATCTAGTGGATATAGTCCATATAGCTCGAAGAACCGACAACCGATGGGGAAAAAAGGTTCTTGATTGGCAGCCTCGTACCGGTAGGCGAAAGGTAGAGCGGCCCCCACTAGATGGAGTGACGACCTAATAAGACTCTTATGTATTTTGATGGAATTTTCCACGACCTGTAGTTATACTGGGTCTTTTTATCTTCAAATTGAAACAAAACAGTGAACGCCTTGCTTGACGGACGAGTTGGGTAAGAGGGTAGTACCTACACTTACTCAAAGTAATTAAAGTTGGTAAAAATTAACTCGCGTACATCCGCTCGATAAAATAAAATGATGTGTCTTACCTAGTTTGAGGAGCACTTCCCACCCTCCCTCAATTGCGTGCACTATCCCCGTCACCACTAATCCCAGCACCACTACTCCCAACACCACTACACCAGGAAAGACTCACCACTGACGACAATACGACACGTGTTTCGCCTCTACATGAGACATCCTCAGGTGATGTAGACTCTGCGATGGCTGCGGTTACCTAGTTTGAAGAGAAGAGGTGCTCTTCAAACTATGTAAGACACATCATTTTATTTTATCGAGCGGATGTACGCGAGGTAATTTTTACCAAATTTAATATAATCGATTTCCAAAATGATTCTATTAATTACTTAAAGTAAGCTAAGAATAGGGTCTTACCACCTATTACCGTAAGTCTTCCCAACTTAATAGAGATTTATGTCCAGCACTGGTTTGTCAAAAGTTATGCTAAAGAGGAAGAGATAATAGAAGAGAGACACTTGAGATGGGACACTTGAGGCGGCTTATTTCTTTAAGTTTCACTGACTGAGGTTTCAATCTCCGGAGACCCTTGAAATTGACCGTAAAGTGGCGACTTATATCAGGTCTATTATATCATTAGTAATAGAATTTCTGCGCCTTGCTATAGTACATTAGCTCTAGTAAGCTAAGCATAAGCGGTTAACTATAAACAATAGTGACAGTTAACGGTTCATCTAAGTAATTACGTAAATTTATCGAATTAAGAGAATCGATTAGTTAGAGCTTGTTAATTATATAAACCGTTAGATCATTGCTCTGAAGAAACTGTCTGTAACTAAGCGATGCTTCAGTGTCCACGATCATTGTAAATCACTAAAATCAAAGAATATCTCAGAGTAATTACTAGCAATATGTATGTAATTACTCTTAATGTCGAAGTATTAAAAAGGATTACCGCATGTACCTAAAGTGTTTTAAAATAAATAAAGAAAAGGCTTAGGTAATTTTTATTTTCTTATTTTATATAATACTAGCTGGCCAGGCAGACGTCGTTCTGCCCTCTCCGACGACCCTTACTATAAAAAAATCTTAAATTCGCAATAAAAAATTTTGTGGGTCATTTAGCGGGATAAAAACTATCCTATCTCTCAAGTTGGACCAAAATGCACAGTGTGCAAAATTTCATTGAAATCAGTTCAGTAGTTTAGGAGTCCATCGCGGACAATCAACGTGACACGTAATTTTTATATATAGAGATAATTTAAAATTAAAAAATTTGTACAACCTACTTTAATATAAATTATTAAGAATAACTCAAAAACTATTGGTCATGTCTTGATCAAATTTATATGGGGGACCACATGTGAAGCGCTAACTTTCAAATAAAAAAAGAATCATTGAAATCGGTTCACCCAGTAAAAAGTTGAGGTAACACACATAAAAAGAAAAAAAATGTGATAATAAATACTATATTGGATTGCAACAACGTAAGGACCACCGCCTTAACATTAACAGCATAGCTACTGTGGCGTTGTTATTCTTCATCAGTAATTAGGCAGACGTTAAATTAAAATAATTAGAACTTTTAACAAAAAGTAAAAAACCTACTCATAGGGGTGAAATTTTTTCTCTGAATTTATATTTATATTTTATACCCTTGAACTATAATCAAAATTCAATCAAAATTGATTCACAATCTGCGAAGACATCGCGTAAAATACGCAAAAAAAACTACTCTCGAATTGACAAACTACTCTTTTATGAAGTCGTACACATTATCGAATTTAATAGTTGGACTTTAACCGTTTTATTACAAAACATGGTTTATTGATAGTATTAGGTTTAAATTTTTTTTTTTTTAGTTTAAGAAGAGTCTTAAATAAAAGTGGCAGCACATTTATATTATGTGTGATATTTACTCTAAGGCTGTATGAATTTTTCCGCGGGACTTCTTTCGTTAATCATATTCTAGTTTAAACCTGAAAATTATATATCCTTTTTGTAATAGGGCGTCAAAATGTATGACAAAAAAATTATATCTTCCAATGACAACTGAACTTGTGAAATATTTTTTTAACCATAAACTAAGAACGAACGAATTGAAGATTGGCCAAGTGAGAGAGGTGTGTCAGGATCGTTCAAAATGGAAGCCCGTGTGCATACTCGTCTGGGCGACAGAATGGAATAGAATAGAATCAATTTTATCAACAAAACAAAAAGGAGCCGGTACTCAATTCGACTGATGTTTTTTTATGTCTGTTACCTCATAACTTTTTCTAGGTGAACCGATTTCGATGATTCTTTTTTTTATTTTAAAGATGGTGCTTCACATGTAGTCCCATATAAATTTAATCTAGGTCTGATCAATAGTTTTTGAGTTATTCTTAATAATTTATATTGAAGTCGGTTGTATGTACAAAATTTTTAATTTTAAATTATTTAAACATAAACTAACAACGAAGGAATTGAAGATTGGCCAAGTGAGAGAGGTGTGTCAGGATCGTTACAAATGGAAACCCGTATACATACCCGTCTGGGCGACAGAATGGTATTCCATTATAGAATAGAAAATAGAATACAAATAGAATCAATTTTATTCAATATAGATTATATGTAATTCTTATTGGAAATCATTTTTAACTTTTACCACTGGTTTGGAAATAACACCCTCTGTCCTGAGAAGAACGCATCAAGAAACCCAGCGGGCCATTTTTTAAAGCACAATTTACAATATAACATTTTATACAATTGTTATGAAAACATTTAGAAACAGCATGGTAGCGATCACATTCCCAGGGGTCATTATCAATCATATACTCCTTAGTAGTATCTCTTACTAAACAATTTTTACTTTCTAAATATTTAAAAAAAATATAATAAACCTTAAAACGAAATTGTGCAACCAGTGCGTGTTGCCAGTGATGACTTACGGATCTGAGACGTGGTCCTTCACTGCTGGCCGTATGAGGAAGCTCAAGGTCGCTCAGCGAGCTATGGAGAGGGCTATGCTCGGAGTTTCTCTGCGTGATAAACTTAGGAATAAGGATATCCGCAGTAGAACCAGAGTAACCGACATAGCCCAACGGATTAGTAAGCTGAAGTGACAGTGGGCCGGCCATATAGCTCGAAGAACCGACAACCGATGGGGAAGAAAGGTTCTCGAGTGGCAGCCTCGTACCGGTAGGCGAAGTGTAGGGCGTCCCCCCACGAGATGGAATGACGACCTGGTAAGACATGCAGGAAGTCGATGGATGCAGGTGGCTCAGGACCGTGCTTTGTGGCATTCTTTGGGGGAGGCCTATGTTCAGCAGTGGACTTGTGAAGGGCTGTAATGATGATGATGATGAAATATTTTAAACCTTTTGATAGATAAGGTTTGCCTATTTTCAGGGACTTCGTTGTAAAAGCGTATACATTGCCTCACGAAGGAATTACTGACTCCTTGGGATTGAGTAACTGGTATAACTAACTTGTGCTTGTTCCCGGTATTTACAGAATGTACAATGAAATTTTCGTAAATATACTGAGAGACCAAAGTTAATAATATTTACTTCTTTAAATTTTTCTCTAAGATTACTTTGGACCTAGGTTATAAATTGTTATTATGGCTCTCTTTTGTTAAAAAAAAAGATAGTTTCAATGTCAGTCGCATTACCCCATAGCAAGATTCCATATGACATTAAGCTATGGAAATAAGTAAATAAACTAATCTAGCTTTTGCAACACATGTGCAGGCCTGAGTGTTTATGTCTGTTATTTAATAGGTTATATTTCAGTGGTATAATATTAGTATAAATATACAATTTCGCAATATATATTGCGATATTGTATATTTACTATTATTATACCTGATGAAATGATCTATTATACCTATATATATATATATATATATATATATATATATATACAATAGATCATTTACGAATATCTGCCGTTCTTCATAAGTTCATGTATTTAGTATCGAAGATTAAGTTGTTGCTTCTCAAGTGAAATGTATTCTTTTTGAAGAATAAATGTCTTAAACCACACATATGTATATATGTACGTATACGTGTATACTTAACACATTTTTTGTGAAGGTGCCAACCCTAAGTGGTTATGCAAACAGTTTAATTAAAGAGCACGTCAGGCTGGTTTCGCTTCTGTCGTAACTTACTGTAAGTTTGTATACTTTGTTACTGTATGTTTGTATAAGTGAAGTGATCGATTGATTTTGTTTTATCTGTGCTCAATCTAAGGTAATAATATAATTTGACTAGCGGTCGTCTAGTGGTCGAAATTAGAACGTAATTCATTGTATTTTTAGGTTTGTATATTAAGCTAGTAGTATTACACTTTCGACAGCATATTAATATATAAATCTTAATTAATCGTATCTATAACATATAAAAAACGCTTTATAGCCTTGACGTACACACTATTGAAAAAGGAACAATAGTAAGTACACAAAATTCACAGCATAATAAGTCCGTTATTATTTGTCAGTAAGTAATTATTTATTTTTAAAGTTCTTTGGCGACAATGTCTACTCTGTGCATCTGTTTGACTACTTTTAATGTTGTATTTTGGCGTTAGAGTAATAACAAATATTTACCAGAAAGAATATCAACAAAACGACAATATTTGTCCAAGCGTCAATTATGTGTTTGAATTTGACAATATGAACGTAAATAATGTATATTTAATTTAATGTATTTGTAACAAATATGTTATATACATTTTAATTTTGTCAAATCTCACACACCTCCGTGCGCGCAATGTGCTTAAATAGAGGTACAAAGTATTCCCTATGTACGTATTAATAGGATGTTTTCGTTACTTACATATTGGATTAATGGAGTTTCGAGACGTTTAATACCGTATATTGTAGAACTGGGTATTGAGTTATTTTTGTAAGCAAAGAAATTTAGCAGCAATTTACTATCATTTGGCTGGTATTCTGTGGGAATGTGGTCCTTCCCCCGTTCGAGCCGACCCATTCGTGCTGCAACTATAATACCCTGCATCGTTACTCCATCATCAAACAGTTTATTTCATTGCTTTAAGATTGGTAGTCGTTCTCTCTTTTTTTCTGAAAGTGTACGCTGTTAGCCCTGCGGCCTTGACAGCTTCATCTGATTAGGCTCGTAAGCGAGGACCTACGAGCTATTGAGTGCAACGATTCTGCCGGCGGCGAGGCGGCGCAAAGCACCGCTTCATCGACTGCAGTCCCGAGGCACCCCGACCCCTGCTTTCGGAGTGAGGCTCCTCGAGCTGGGGGGGGGGATGCCTGGGTGATCAGTAATCGATTGCTGAAAACAGAATTTGAAAATTCGAAACCGTTCTCGAGATAATCGTAAGACAGACGGACAGACATCGTGAAATCAATAAGTGACTTCGCAAGCTTCGCCACTTAATAATAGACATTGTTACAGGTGGTAACAGTAGATACAGTATTTTTCTATCGTGATAATTGTGGAACGGTTTCTTAGCGGAAAGTATATGATATAATTAAATTATGTAAATAAGCTCGTTACATGACCAAAAGGCTTGCCGGTTCGATTCCCGCGCGTTGAGCTGAGTATCCACTTTCGCCTTCCGCCAAATCTGCACACAAAAGACTAATAATTCTGTGAGAAACACGAACGGTTATAAAAGATCAAATAAAAAGATTTTTGGGTATTGAGATCACATTATTATTCCAATATATTATATTCAAATTTTTATAGCTGGGAATTAATCTAATTACACTCTATACACTTTCTACTGCTGGACACAGGCCTCTTATTTCTGAGAATTTTTTGGAGACAGTTCAATTGGAAACAATGCTATAAATGAAAATGGGATTTTTGGGCCTAAAGTTAACTAATTCGTTTACTTATACTTTAAAAAATTGGCCATATTTTTCTTAAGCAAAATACAAAAAAGTAGCTCTTTTTACAATCTAGATTTTGAAAAAATAACAAAATAGGAAATAAGTTAGAAAATCGATTGTATTGTATTATTTTTTGCAAGAAATCGATTACCATAAAGAATACACTAGTGAAATTCTCGTTTCTGAACGTTATCTTCCTATAGAGGATTTCTCATTTTGAAACTTAACTTGACAGTTCAAACTTCAAACTATTTACTTAAAAGAAAAAGACAGATTTTCGATTCGATTTGGAACGAGGGCAATATAATCGATTCTCGATTAAATTGAGCATTTTAATATCTATGTATTTTCGATTATTTTTCTGTGTTAACTAGGGAGATAAAAGAAATTGCGTACATACCTACAAAATAATAATATTTTTTTTTATAGTATAAGGGTGAAAAACGAGCACACAGTCCACCTGATGGTAAGTGGTTGCTGTGGGCCATAGACATCTACATCCATTCTCGTTTGCGAATCAAAATGCAGATGCGTTGTCACCCGTGAGGACTAAAATCGAATACCTCGTTTCCACTAAAAAGGGTCTCCGGTTCTCTACACTCACCATACGAAACACAGCAGCTTTAAGTTGCTCTTTTACGCTGGTATTCTGTGAGAGCGTGGTCGTTCCCCGGTCGGGCCGACCCTTTCGTGCTACAACTATACTATTTATATAGCTGCAGCATGCCTCTACCATGTAGAAAAAAATAAAAATACAAAATATCAAAATTTCAACAAGTAACAGTTAAAACACAATTCAAGTAATCGATCTCAGATCGATATCCCTAATATTCACTTCACTTAGTTGTTGTTGTTTTAACTTTCGTTAATCGTTTCACCATTTAGTTTCATTATTAACCACAGCTTTTTTGGTGATTTTATACTGATTCTTCTTTTATATCTTTAAGTAATTATATTGAAATATAACCTGTTATAGTGTAATAACAGTGAAAAATCACCTGTTACAGTGTAGGTAATAGATAATCTCACTTTTTTTTATAGGATAAGGGTGAAAAACGAGCACACAGTCCACCTGATGGTAAGTGGTTGCTGCGGCCCATAGACATCTACATCTATCCTCTGTTACAGATCAAAATGCAGATACGTTTTCACCCGTGAGGACTAGGATGGAATGCCTCATTTCCAGTAAAAAGGGCTTCCGACCACCTGCACTCACCAAGCGAAACGCAGAGGTAAACCTCTACTTCACGCTGGTATTCTGTGAGGTCGTGGTACCACCCCGGTTCGAGCCGGCCCATCCATGCGACAGCAAAAGCTGCCGCCTGGCTCTACCACTGTTAAAACTACTTATTCTATTAACACTTCTACTTATTCTACAATAACTCAGCTCCTAGATTGACAAATCTTCCCAGATTTTCAGCTATGAATTGTTTATATACACGCTTTCAAATGGTCCTTCTTTCATCTTGTTAACACTTGGGCCCAAGAATGTATAGAGACGTCTCCTTCTCCTTTCCCAAAAATATTTTGATGTGCGTGTGACGTTTATGAACCTTGAATCTAATACAATGCACAATTCAAGTGTTTAGTGTAGAAATTTGATGTTTAGGTGTTAGTTGTATTTGATATATAATTTTATTTATTGTTGCCGGTAAAAATAAAAAAAAAAACTACTGATTCTGACCACTGACAAGAGCGATAAATTGGATTTACTAATTATTCGGTCTAACTTTCTGTTGAAAATGCTTGAATTAGTATGCTAAATATAATATTAATAACTTTTATGTATATAGTAATAAATATTATATAATATTATATTGTAAATTGTGCTTTTAAAAAAAAAGTGCCGCTGGGTTTCGTGATGTTTTTTTTGCGAACCAGTGGTAAAAGTAAAAAAATGACTTTCAATAAGAATTATTTACTGTAATCTATATTGAATAAAATTATTTTGTTCTATTCTATTCTATTTGCTTTATTAACTGGTAGGTAGTACTGGGAGTAACGCATCTGCAATTCCCCTGGTATTACAGTTGTTCATAGGCGGCGGTAGTCACTTATCATCAGGTGAGCCGCATTCTCGTTTGCCCCCTTTTCTACAAAAAAAGAGTTAAAAAAATTAAACGCGATAAAATCCGTAAAATTTGTCTTATTCCATGTGTTTTGATACATCTCATTAAAAATATCATATCGTCTATCGCACTCATATTTTTCCCGGGCACACACCCAACCACTGAATACCCCAGCGCACCAGCGGATGTCACAAAGACATCTGTCAGCAGGTTGCTAGTGTGACGTGACGCGAGGCCGCCCGCTCATTGGACCACTTGTGAGGCAATCACATCCACTCAATTGATGATCTTATTGCAATGCGTGTTTTTTTTTGTAAAGCGCTTGTTGCCCTTTGAGCTTTGTAAATGGAGCATTGTGTTATTTAAATCAGAGCGATGTTTCATTGACAGTTAACAGGGGACTATGTTGCTAAATAACCGACAATGTACGTGTTTAGATCATCTATCTGGCTCGAAAGACCAACAGTGTAACTTATGTACATTAAATTATGGTAGGTATGAAAATTATAGCACATTTAAAAGAGGTTAAGTTTCTGATTCTGTGTACTAGTAATTTAAGTTTGTTAAGAGCCTCTGCGTGATGAACTTAGAATTGACATAATTCTATTTTGTATTATGAAATAATGTCGTAATCTAGGACGACAAGGTTAAATTGAACCAAATGTTATGCAATAAAACCACGAGTAAATGTTAAGTAACTCAAAAATGTAATGAAGGATACAGTTTTATCAAAAATTCTGATGTAATTGATTGCTATTACAGCAAAGCTCGCGCCGGCGCCATCTTTTTTTATTTATCCAACCAACGCTCATCCTACGCGCATTGTCATGCTCGTTATGCAAATTTATCTCTTGTGTACAATGATTTTTTATTTGTATTTTTATGTTAGCAACAATTGACTTAATCCTAGGCACCAGCGACAGAATCATTTCCGCGGTTCGAGGAGTATTTATTGCTTACTCGGAAATCACTCTTATTTGGGTCATCAACCTTGGGTTGGGATTTAATTTCCAGCCATCTTCTCTATTGAAACTGAGATGTTTTTTGATTTCAATATCCTCGCGAATTATCCTTGGTTAATCTCCGATTTATTTGCGTTATGCTATGTCGTATATAATATGATGTGATCGTCAGAATTCCCAATATGGTAAATTCATCGTACAATAGAAGAACTGAAGAAGCTGTTTAGCATCAGATTTTAAGCTAATAAAAGAAGAAAAAGTCAGCCGAGTGCGAGTCGGACTCGCGCATGAAGAGTTCCGTACCATCGTAAAACACGTCTAGTAGAGCCCCCTTTAGTTTTTACTTTATTTTTATTTGTGTTAGTTTTATTGTTATTTGTTTAACAACAAACAAAAATCCACAAGCAGCAACAAAAATCCACATTATATAATAGACAGTCGAAATTTTCACATTCTGTGAAAATTTTTACGGTTCATGACATACAACCTGCTCACCAGACATACGGACAGACAGCGGAGGCTAAGTAACAGGGTCCCGTTGGTTATCCTTTAGGTAAGGAATCCTAAAAAAGAATATCACAAAACTTGTAAAAACCAAGCACCTACTACATAAAAATTGTTATATCGAACTATCAGAGATAAACTTATCTTAATGTTGTGTAAATGTTAGATATTTTTCAATATTATGAATAGAAAATTGCTTTGAATCAAACAGTTTTTATCGCGTTTAATTATAACTTTATTTTAAATCTCGATATATCAAGTGTCAGCAATGTAAACGCGATAATATCCGTAAAATTTGTTTTATTCCACGTGGAGTACCTATTGGTGTAAATGTATAAGAAATCATTATGTAGAAATTGTTTCTTTGTTATTGTCTTGCTGTCTCTCCTAAATAAATTTAAAAAAATTACGTGGTAGAGCCACGCTGCAGCTATATTATGGTTGTAGCACGAATGGGTCGGCTCGACCGGAGAAGGACACCGCTCTCACAGAATACCAGCGTAAAATAGCAGCTTAACGCTGCTGTGTTTCGTATGGTGAGTGTAGAGAACCGGAGACCCTTTTTTACTGGAAACGAAGCATTCCATCTTAGTCCTCACGGGTGACAACGCATCTGCATTTTGATTAGTAATCGAAGATAAATGTAGATGTCTATGGGCCACAGCAACCACTTACCATCAGGTGGACTGTGTGCTCGTCTGTCACCCTTATCCTATAAAAAAATAAGGATAGATCCTTCATGTATTTAGCATCCTACACGTATTTTTTTTGTAAATTAGCATATCTCTACTGATTTGGATACACTTATATTTAAACATTAGGAAAGAGTCGCGGAAGATGTCAATAACACTGATTGATTGAAAATTATTGTTGGATGATATTACTCGATTTGAAGGAGACCGTTTACTTAGCCTAGGTCATGACCCGCTAAATAATTTGCATATTCGGTTCTAGATATTACAGTAAAAGGTGCGGTGCTATGATAACGCCATGTATTAATTAATCCAAAAATAATAAGTCAAAACATTTTTTGATACAAGGTTGTTTCAAGGTTGTTTATTTTATTTGAGTTGGGTTTTAAAGTATCGTAAACGTTGAATGTATTCAGTTCTGTATAGATAGACACTTGTAAACCTGTCATTCATTCATTTCTAGTGACCTGATCATTCAAGTATTTATTTGTCTTACAATTCGGGTCATTCGGGTCCATCATTCAAATGGATCATTTCGAGCTTCAGTACTCTGTGATCTGTGAGACCAGCTCAATAACGTCAGTCCTCGAACATTACTACTCTGGTCGTAGATCGTAAATCGTTTTATCCGATTTTATTCAAAAAATGTAATTGCAATCTACAATACTTTGATGCGACCGGGGTTAAATTAACGAATTATTCACGATTGACATGTCTTCACTCTTGATGTTAAAACGCTAACTTTAACTTTTGATGCTATTTATATTGTTGGGTTATATTGCGCAACGGTTATCACTTATCAGTCGACACGCCCGTCATCACAATCACGCGAGTGTTAACGTCGACGAATGACGCAGTTTTTTCATTTTCTTCATTGATGTTGTTGTGTATTTCGTTTAGGAAGTAGGGAGACTAGTAAAACGAGTGCTTTTTTTAAAATCTTTTATTTTATGAGCTTAATCAAAATGTCGCTCTCTCTTGTCGTTATGTCGCTCTATTTGATATCATCTATATTCTATACAAATAAATATAATTGAAGTGTCTATTTGTAATGTCAAAATAAAATAAAGTTTTTTACTAATTGCATATGAAAGTATATACGGTACTTATAACAAAAACACATTTTTTTTAATTTTTGTCTGTTTGTCTGTTTGTTCCGGCTAATCTCCGAAACTGCTGGACCGATTTTGACGGGACTTTCACTGGCAGATAGCTGGTGTTACAAGGAGTTACTTAGGCTTTTTATATTTTCGAACAATAATTAGGGTTTTGCGCAACAAAATTAAAACCGTTAACTACACGCTACATGTCGCGGAGACAAGCTAGTTTAGAACTAAATAACATTCAATTAATTAAGCAAACAAAAATGAAAAAAAGTACTATCTAGTTGACTGATCTGAGGAGAATATTATGTTATATAATTCAACCAATAATTTTGTTTCATCTAGTAAAACGACTGCTTGCTTAGTAGTATAGACTGAGCCCTGTTTTATAGTTTGTTCACGCGTTTATTCTGTCACTATAGTTATATGATATCTACTATTATGTCTACATTATCGCATTAGGTGATAAACCTGTAATGATAATTGTATAGTTGGAAATAAATAAATAAATAAAATGAATAAATATCTCTTTATATAATCAGTCATCTTAATATGACTGCCTCGTTGATCTAGTGGTTGCAAACACGATTGCCGATTATGTAGTAACGGGTTCGCGGGATTTCCGGGTTGGAACAAAAAAAATTGTTATTGAATTTTTCTGTCAAGAAATTCTCAGTAGCTACCCGAAATCAGGAATTTGGCGGTGTTTCACCCCTGTGCCTCGGAAAGCACATCCTGCGCCTGATCTCTCTCCAGTCGTGTTTGTTTAACCGTCCCATCGCACTATGAGAGTAAGGAAATAGAGAGTGCACCTGTGCTTGCGCATACACTACGGCACTATAATCCTGTCCGGTGGCTAGTCTCCGTAGAGGCGGGCCGCCATGACCGAAATTCGATCTGGAGTACATTTCAATATAATTTCTGGGTCTATTATAATAATAAATATTATTATAATTTCTAATTTTCTTATTAGTTCAAGTGGTTTTTGACATCAATGTCTGGTTATTCGTGAGTAAATTAAGGTCCACACTGAAAACTAGTGCTGTGGTACCTCACAGATCACCACTGAAGCGGGATCATTTTTGACAACATAGAAATTCGTAGCACAAATTACAAATTGGTAATTATGTGCAGTTGTGTGTTTCTTAATGTTGTGTGCTGGTCAAATAAATGTACAATGCGATTCAAATAAGAGGAACGTCAATGACCTCGAATGACCGGGATCTGTCAACTGTCACTTGAAAAGTACGGTTTGCAAAGAAAATTAATTTTCTACATTTATATTTGTTTAACTGAGTCTTAGTATTATTACCAAATCTATTGAAGTCATAATTAGTTTTCTTAAAAATTATTTTAAATTATTTTTTTCTATTATATTGTTGAAACATGTCGCTAAAAATTAAATTAATTATTTATAAATTAATTAAATAAATAACAAATATGACTTCCAAAAAATATCTGTTTTGCTTATCCTACCTAATTGGTTTGAATTGACAGCTATGACGTCACGACAGCTATGACGACACGATATGCAGCCAGGACAGTCCTATTGTTATTTGAATCGCATAGTATGTTTGTTTCTTTGTTTCTTTCTTTCACTAGCCACACCTACGTGCGTACCGTGGTAACTTTTGTAGAAAAGATATTAGAGCATAAGACGCAATGTACTATAAAGTGAAGATTATGATGTCAACGAAGTTAGCGTATAGACCTGCCGCTCTACTTGATTCAATTGGTTGAATACAGTAACCTCTGCGTTGGGTAACAACTAAACCGAGCGGCCTGTCAGTTGTAAAATAGATTAATACCTCGATATTGAATTGCGTAAAGCGACCGTGTAACACAATACCCGGTGTGACGAACAGTTCCCGCTAATGTGTAGCGACCACAAACGGACATCATTTGAGACGTCTCCTGTATTCAATCTAGACCCAAAAGTGCATTTATCTTTATATATTATATTATAATATAATATCGATATATTTATAATATCGATTTGTCAACCCCATCAGTGTCCCTGTGGTAGCAGCGTCGACAAGTTTGGGCTCCACGGATTTTCATGTAAGAAAAGCGCTGGTAGGTTTTCACGACACAGTTCTTTGAACGATGTCATCCGAAGGGCTCTTGTCTCTATAAATGTTCCCTCGGTTTTAGAGCCTTGTGGAATATTTAGAGATGATGGCAAGAGACCCGACGATATGACATTGGTCCCTTGGGAGAGAGGTAAAGCCCTAGTGTGGGATGCTACTTGCGTAGACACTCTGGCGGCCTCTCATTTTAGGGGTACCTACCTCGTTTAGAGCCGGGGCGGCATCAGAGGTAGCTGAACTAAGTGGCGCAAATATGAGTCTCTGAGAGATGACTACATATTTGTGCCATTTGCTGTAGAGACTATCGGTCCGTGGGGTCCCTTTCGGTGAAGTTCCTAAAGGAACGCAATCCGCGGCTGGTCGTTGCTGCTGGTGATAAGAGGGCTGGTTCTTTCCTCGCTCAAAGGCTAAGTATAGTAATTCAGCGGGGAAACGCAGTCAGCGTTCTTGGCACAATACCGCGGAGAGTAGGACTATATGATATTTAAGTTTCTAGTTTTAGTTTTTTTTATTATTATTATAGTTTCTAATATTGTAGATAAAAATAAGTATTTTATGTATAAAGTCTTTCATTATAATTCTTCTGTCCGTGTGTATATGACTGAACTCCTCCCAAACGGCTGAACCGATTTTAATGAAACTTTGTGTGTGATTAAGTTGATTTGAGAATGGTTTAGATTCACAATTGGACACGGCAGGTGACGCCGTTGTCGAGATCCAGAAACCACTCGTGTGAAGCCGGAGTATATCGCTAGTATCAGATAAAACATCAAAACCTGCATATTATTGAAGTGTAAAATCTTGTAAATAGTGTACAATGCATGCCCAAGCTTCGAACGCGACTTAGTACGCATAGATACGACTATACTCGCGAAAAAATTTAACCTTTTAAAAATTTTTGAGGATTGACACATGTACTTTTTTTTCCTTACAAAAACGTTACCCACCAAGGATTTTGTTCTGTATCGTGGAGGCAGTTTAAATACATAAATTGCACAAGGACAAACAATTATTTGTAGGCGATACGAATACTTTTCCGTGTGGGATTCGAATTTTCGACTACCTGTGCCGCAACTCAGTTATTGACGCATGTAATATTAATAATGTCACCGCCACCAGTCTTAATGGAACTAGCCATCTGTGCAGGACAAGATTATCGTGCCCGAGTGTTTGTGCAAGCACAGGTGCAGTCTCTATTCCTTCACTCTCATAGTCTAATGGGATAGTCATCCAGTATTCTAGGAGAAAGAGAATTTCCCGACACATGTTTCACTTATGTTTTTATAGTAGAATTAGAAGAGGCAAACGAGTATGCGGCCCACCGGATAGTAAGTGTCAACCGCCTTTAAGAACAACTGCAGCACCAAAGGAATTGCAGGTGCCATGTCGGCCTTTTAAAAAGAAGTAAGCTCGTTTCTTGAAGGTCCCTGAGTCGTATCGGTCCGGAAAAATCACCAAGAATACTCGTAGTAAATCGTACAGAAGTGGACCGCCAAGCTTATTGATGATGTGGATGGTAACGTGAGTTTTGTCGCGATGAGTGTTGGTGAAATTTGATGGTTATTATGTTTACTATATAAGCGAATAGCTTCGCCATATGGTATTCGGTTAGGTTTACGTGCTGATTAACGACTTTCTCGACAGTGTATAATCGTCGTGAGGGAACCTGCGTGTCAATGAAATTGAATACATTTAGAAGCCGTATGAAGTCAGGCAACATTTACCGAAGCAACATGGCGGGCTATTTCCGCTTCATTGCCTTTTCAATGGTTAGACCTTGGCCTAATTATTGGGATATTTTATTAGGCTATTATTTATTTCAATGCTAAATTCTATTACTCCTTGCAGATAATTAAATTGATCAGATCTGTTACCAGCAGCAGCGCTGAAGATACAAGGCTTCTAGTTATGCTTTTGTGATTAAATAATTTTTTTTGTTTTTGTATTACTGCCTAAATTGTATTAATACTATTTATATCAAAAGTCCAATGATAAACGTAGGGCTCTACCATTGAAGGCATCATAGGGTGATGCCATCAATGGGATATTTGCCATAGCTAACACGATTGGCAGGCGAGTTGGCAACCGCAGTTTTTTATTATTTTTAGTTGTTGTCAGAAAAGTTGTTGCCTGTTTTTTTATTATGTACGGGCAGTTATTTAGGACTAGAGAGAGAGCAGTGTCACTGCGACCTAAAAGATCTATTGTGATCGGTGCTATGTCTATAGTTCACTGCAAAGCCCTACGTCCTCAAATAGAAGGAGCTGCTTAGATCTGAGCAATTTCACTTCTTCTGGGCGGAGTAGGTACATAGTTTCTCAGGTGCGTGCTCCGTTTGCGCTTTAAGGATCCGCAATTAGTCAGGATGTGTAAAGGCGTTTCCTCCTCTAGGGAGCAAAACCGGCACATGCTTGAGTTGCTTAGTCCCAGGATGGACATGTGCTTTTTAAGCCAACAGTGTCCAGTCAGGGCTCTTAGTAGAATACGCAATTTATTTTTATCTAATCCCAGGGCTTCCGAAGCGCCGGCAACGCATCTGCATTCCCCTGGTTCCCTCGGTGTTGCAGTTGTTCATGGGCGGCAGTAGTCAATTGCCATCAAGTGAGCCGCATACTCGTTTGCCCCCTCTCTTATATCAAAAAAGCGAATTTACGATCGGAAGCCTGGATTAAAGTTTTAGAATGTTTTAAGCCTGGTTTATCAGACCAGATCTCAAGTGATTTATTGTGGCAAAGAGTTTCCAGGGTCAATCGGGTGAGGCTTTTGAGATTCCACAAAATGTCACAGGGTCCAAATTGTGTACTCCTTAAGCCGCCATCCCGAGCAAGCTTGTCGGCAATTTCATTACCTAGAATACCTGCGTGACCCGGAACCCATCTTAAAACGACCATGTTGTTACCTCCCAGGGCGTTTAGACGGTTCACGCAGTCTCCAACTAGCTTCTGCCTAGAATTTAGGTCGTTCCCCATAAATTCCAATACCTACGTCAAGACCCATTTTGACCCATCGGTACACCATATTAGGCTACCGACTTCACAAATGACCTGTCCGTTCAGCCAGTCTTCTCTGGAGGGTGGTTCCACTATATACTTTTTATTAAAAGTATATAGTGGACGCATTTATATCCGAGATCATGCATAAAGTTGTTGCCTGTTACGATGTTTTATTAATAAATGATTATTTACTTATTTGTTATTATAATAAACAATCCAAAAACTTATTAACAAACCAAACAGAAAATACATGAATTGTTTGATTCCTCAAACGAGGAATTATATCCGAATCTCAAGAATTAGTGCCGTCTCCTTTAAGGTGCAAGCTACAGGATGGCCTGCGAAATTCAAATTTTCTTACGTTTTTTGCAATTTGCAGGTCAGTGTCAGGTTGTATGTTTAACAAAATATGATTCGCGACCGTAACGAGTATGTGTTTACAGAATTATTATCACTAAAATCACCAATACAACCCTCCCAAGTTCATATAATTCCTTTGAATGAGTTTTTTTGGAAATAGCCATACAATAGGATTATACGAACTTAGGGGGTTGTATTGATGATTATAATTCTGTAAAATACATACTCGTCACGGTCGCGACTCATATTTTATTAAACATACAACCTGACACCGACCTACAAATTGCAAAAAACTTAACAAAATTTGAATTTCGCGGGCCACCCTGGAGCTTTCACCTTAATTATATATTCTAATAAATCAATAGTTAAGCCGTAAACAGTAACTAACCTTAATGGCCATGCCTTGCAGGAAGATTGACGATTACAGCACCAGATATCTTCAACTTTGCTGCTGCCGCACTGGTACAAATACTGCTATCATACGAGATAATATACCACCATCTATCGAGAGCAATGTGATCTTTCTGGTGTTATGGTCTTTCTAACTAGCTTTCTTTTACCTTACTGGCTCATGGTCTCTCATACGACTCTCATGGAACGTAACGGGGTTTAAGCACAATTATTATCAACTAACTGTTCCCCGCGACTTCGTCCACGTCGAATTTATTATTGGTTAGAGTTCATGGGTTTTTTTTTTGCGCGGAACCGTAATTCTTTTTTTAAAATAAAGTAGCCTAAGCCTTATAACATCAGCTATCGGCTAATGAAAGTCCCATCAAAATCAGTCCAGCCATTTCGGAGATTAGCCGGAACAAACAACAAAAAACAACGGACGGAAAAAACAAAACGGACAGACAGACACACAGACGGACAGACAGAGACAAAAATTTTAAAAATTGATTTTTTTGTTATAAGTACCGTATATCACAAACAAACACTTAAATATTATTTGTCTGTATAGATTAAAGATGTTAAAATATATATATGTATAGCTAAGATTTGCGTAAAAAAAACTTAACTTGTAACGTGTGTTTTAACTAGTTTAAAGGTATGATTCCGAACTCCGTTCCACGCAGTAGTGCTGCTGCAACAGTGCTGCCGCAGCACTACTGGTCCACATATATTCTCTATAGATTTATATGAGATAACATTCCGAGCTCCGCAGCAGTGTCGCGGCAGCAATGTTGCGGCAGCATTGTTGCGCGGCAGTGTCGCTCGCCGCCGCGACAGACCATAGTGAGTAGTGACGCGTCCGCCGCAGCGATAGTACCTACGTAAATGTTGGCAAGTAAAGCAACAAAAATATGAATTTCACTCATTCGGAAAAGGAACAATTAGTTAACTTGGTTGGACTTTATTTCCAGCCCTTTACGACAGCAGTCATACTAATCATCGTAATAATTTTATTAAAGACAATATATGGAAAGATATTATATCGAAGAAGATCAATTAAACAAGTTATTCCTCTTTCAACAATATAAATAAAAGTTGGTGATCAATCGACATCTTGTCAACTCAAAGCAACTGAATGAATACACAATAGCGCAAAACCACGAACAGGGCAACATTGCTGCGTTGCTCGGAATCAGCGCGGCAGGTACCCTTTTACTGGAAACGAGGCATTCAATCTTAGTCCTCACGAGTTACAACGCATCTGCATTTTGATGCGTAATCGAGAATAGATGTAGATGTCTATGGGCCGCAGCAACCACTTACCATCAGGTGGACTGTGTGCTCGTTTGTCACCCTATAAAATAAGGCAGCACTGCTGCGCAGCACCACAGTGGCAGTATTGCTGCGTGCTGTTAAGATGGGAATCATACCTTTAAGGTTACTTCCCGTCGAGGCACGAAAAATAAATAGACTGCAATGGATGACCGCTAAGTGGTGTAACTCTACCTCGTTTAGAGGCGAATCACGGGTTGCATTATCGACGGTGGTAGTGTCTTTCCTAGCATAGTGTTGTAGAGATAAGTTTACTTATGTGGTAGAGCCATGCTGCATCTATTTTTTTTAACTTATTATAAGCCAGTGCTTGACCACAATCCCACCTGGTGGTAAGTGGTGATGCAGCCTTAGATGGTAAATCGCACTGTCTTATCGTAACAAAAGCCTATTCACTCCAATCTATATTAGTAGTATAGTTGTAGCACGAATGGATCGGCTCGATCGGGGAAGGACCACGCTCTCACAGAATACCAGCGTAAAATAGCAGCCTAACCCTGGTGAATGTAGAGAACGCTTTTTACTGGAAACGAGGCATTTCATCTTAGTCCTCAAGGACAACGCATCTGCAATTTGATACGCCATTCTATGGGCCACAGCAACCACTTACCATCAGATGGACTGTGTACTTGCTTGTCACCCTTCTATTATAAAAATAATAAGATACAGCTCGCTAACAGACGGACGGACGGACGGATGGAGGATAGCGAAGGCTTAGTAATAGGATCCCGTTGGTTACCATGCGGGTACTTAGGGGGGGGGGGGGGGGGTGCTTTTTGCATGCGTTGCGTGTGGCAAGACACGTCATTCTTAGTTTTATAATTTTAACATCTTTAATATAATCTATTTCTGCAAAGTAACGCCCTTATTTTCCATTTGCAGGTAGTCGCGATGCAGTGGTGAGACCGGCGTGATGATGAGGCTCGAGGCATCTGATAAGCAACACCGCTACCACAACCTACTGGACGATGACCACGCCAGTGAGTACCATCACCTACACAAAAGAACTTCAGATCGCGTATAACAAACCACGGTTGATTATTACAAGGTTCGGCGACAAACGAGCACACGGCCCACCTGGTGGTAAGTTGATCCTGTTGACCATACTGGACATCAACGTCTATCTTCGATTAAGAATACAAATGCTATTGTGTTTTAATCCGCGAGGACTAACGTGAAAACTCCAGTAAAAGGTTCTCGTAATCCATCAAAAGTTAGTTTTCTAATTGTATCTCTCGACGGTTTTTATACGATGTTACTCTCAGGATAGCGTTCTTTAATTAATCATTTTAATAATAAAAACAATAATTTTCTCTATATTAACAAAGTAGTAGAGCCACGCGGCAGCTTTTGCTGTCGCACGGATGGGCCGGCTCGAACCGGGGTGGTACCACGACCTCACAGAAAACCAGCGTGAAGTAGAGGTTTACCTCTGCGTTTCGCTTGGTGAGTGCAGGTGGCCGGAGGCCCTTTTTTACTGGAAATGAGGCATTCCATCTTAGTCCTCACGGGTGGCAACGCATCTGCATTTTGATTCGCAAATGAGGATAGATGTAGATGTCTATGGGCCGCAGAACCACTTACCATCAGGTGGACTGTGTGCTCGTTTGTCACCCTTATCCTATAAAAAAAAAGTATTAAGTCTGTAAACGAGATAATTTTTAACTTATTATAAGCCTTGAACACAACCCCACCTGGTTTTAAGTGGTGATGAAGTCTTAGATCGTAATTCACACTGTCTTAGCGTAACAAAAGCTACTTCACTCTTGCCTTAAATCAGCCCAGATTGTATTCAGATGAAAGAACAGACGCCGGCAGATTATTCCACTCCTTCGCTACATACATTAGGAAAGACGAAGCAAACCGCCTGGTTGTCCGATGGTGGAAAAAGGAGGGAGGAATTAAAGCATGTAATTCATTCATTGCATTAATCTAGCAGTAAATGAAACTATATTTTTCGTTATCTTTTTTTAAACAGTTTTGAATTGGTCATCAGTCTCATCAGCATAGTACTAAGCGATTCCACAATAATTGTAAAGTGATATTGATAGCAAGAAAGGAGTAAACTGGTCCATGATGGATTTTTTTATAGGATAAGGGTGACAAACGAGCACACAGTCCACCTGATGGTAAGTGGATGCTGTAGCCCATAGACATCTACATTTATCCTCGATTAAGAATCAAAATGCAGATGTGTTGTCGCCCCTGAAGACTACGAAGATGAATTCCCCGTTTCCAGTAAAAAAGGTCTCTAGTTCTTTACACGCATCATTCGAAACACAGCAGCATTAAGCTGTTTTTTACCCTGGTATTCTGTGTGAACTTGGTCTTTCCCTGGTTGAGTAGACACACACGTATAGCAACCATAATATATCTGCAGCGTGGCATACAATTCGAGCAGTCGCAACCTACGAGTAGGATACTGCAATTCAACAGCTGAATGCTTTCTATTCAGGCCTTTTATTAGAATAAAGGTGAAACGAGCACACATTCCACCTGATGGTTAGTGGATGCTATGGTCCATAGACACCGGCATCTATCCTCGATTAAGAATCAGAATGTAGATGCGTCACCCCTGAGGACTAAGGTAGAATACTTCGTTACCAGTAAAAAGGGTTTCCGGTTCTTTACACTCACCATACAAAACACAGTAGCATTAAACTGCTTTTAACTATTATATAGCTATTTTGTGAGAATGTGGTCCTTTCCTAGCCGAGCCGACCCATTCGTGCTGCAACGTGGCTCTACTACTTTAAAAGCTTGGGCTTATACCAACTGTACAGATGTCACTCCATTTCTACAAAAAAAATCTAAAGATTCAATTTAAAAAAAAATACTAACTTTATGAACTATATTATGACGATCGTGCTGGAGATCGCCATACGCTCATCACTTGGACCTTACCCTAACGCGTAAGTTAAATAGGCGGATGTCACGCAATCGCTTTGAAAATCAACAGTGTTTAATTACAAATGCATCCGCGGACAAAATGGTGTTGTCGCATCGCGTAATAATATTGTCGTTATGTTTGATGTGCCCGGTCGTGTATAGTGGTATGGTCTGCCTTTAGACTAAACTTGCTAACGCATATCAAATACTCATTAGCTAGCATTTTTGAGGCTTTTGGATGATAACACAAGTAGGTAAAACAGTAATTTTTTTTTAAAACGTTACCCGACACTAGGATTTTCTCCTGTGTAGCAGAGGCAGTTTACAAACACAAATTGCACAAGGACAAACATCCACACCCGGAACAATTATTTGTAGGCCATACAAATATTTGTTCCGTGCGGGATTCGAACCCGCGGCCCCCAGCGCAGCAACTCATTGCCAAGCCACTGCGCCACGGAGCCGTCAAATTAAAATACCGGACTGCGTAAAAAAGTTTACTGAAAAGAGTAAAATGTTATTATACCCTTGCGACAAAACTTACGTTACCATCAACATCGTCTGGATGTTTGGCGATCTACTACGGTGCGATTTATTTGACGTTTACATCCTCGCATGAGTACTTTGTGAAGTCGTGCGGCGATTTTTCCGGACCGATACGACTTAGGGAACTTCAAGAAACGAGCTTACTCCTTTTTAAAGGGCCGGCAACGCACCTGCAACTCCCCAGGTGTTGCAGGTTGACACTTATCATCAGGTGAGCCGTATGCTCGTTTACCCTTCTTCTATAAAATAAAACCTGTCACTCCCACAATTAATATCTCAATCAAATCAATATGTTAATTTCAAAGAAATATTTTTGCTTCTTTGAGTCATTATTTTATTTTATATTTTCACTGTTTATTTGCTCGTTTGTTCGTCATTATTTTTTATTTTATATTCCCATGAATCATTATATAATCATTTCAATTATTTTACTATTGTCCTATACTATTATTTATTCTGTGCTATTGTATCTATTTCACGGACAGGGAAAGTATTAAAATGTGGTAGGTAGTTTCATTTCATTTATAAAAATATAGGACACAGACTTGAAAAAAAAATCAAGGATGAAAAGACTCCTAACCTTTGTTCCTATGTAGCAATATTTTTAACCTACTACCCAACAATTGCGGGTCGCAGTTGCTTATACACATTACAAAAACTATCTTTTGAACGTAAACGTCAGGCATTGTCGTCTTTTTCTCATGTTTATCTCGGGCTTATGTAGATACCAGCGACGGACACCAATAATGCAGTGTCTATTTGATAACGTCGCCGCTCACGCAACGTCAATTATAGCGAATTCCATGGAGTTACAGTCATGTAACTTATGTAACATTGCCCTGTTTGTATAAAGTTTTAGACTAAAAACATTATGAGTTCGTTTTTCGCACGAATTCACCCAGAAAAGAATTTAAAATCTTTTAGTTAACCCATCACCCCATCGATTGTCCTTTGAGTGTTAGTGAGAGGCGTAAGAGGTCCAGTCACCTATACCTAGTCAGGTCATAAATTCTGTCACATGTTTAATATAAAATAATTGAAACAAGTTTATTCATTATGTAACCATTTATATACCAAAATGAACTTAACAAAACATAGATTCTTATGACACTAAAGTTTATTCAAAATGACCTCCGTGATTTTGAATACAGGCCTTCAATCTGCGCGGCCAGTCGTCTATCGCACCACGAACGAGGTCCAAGTCAATATCGGCGGCTGCCTTAATCAAGGATGTCTTGAGTGACTCCAAATTGGGATGAGGCTTTGAGCACGCCTTTCCCTCCAAGTGTTGCCATATCTTGTAATCTAACGGATTCAAATCTGGACTGGAGGAGGGCCAGTCTTCGTGCCGGATGAAGTCGCTTTCACGCGCCGCCAGCCAGTCTTGTGTGCTCTTCGCTCTATGAGCTGGCGCCGAATCTTGTTGAAATACCCAGTGCCTGTTATTGAACATGGTATAAGAAACAGGTTCCACAAGGTTCGTCAGGACTGTATTTTGATACACAACTGCATTCGTTTTTACACCTTTCTCACAAAAATGTACCTCTGTTAAGCCCCAATAAGAAACTCCCAACCATACCATGAGCGAGGATGGAAAATGACCTCGTTGGACACGCGAAATACGGTTGCTCGCTTCTTCACTACTGTGTGCGTTCACCTTATCATTTTGATTGTTGTAGCTCTCTTCTACGATAAAAACTTTTTCATCCGAAAAAAGAATTTCCCGATATTTTTTTCCCGCGTACCGCTTCAACAAAGCGCGGCATCTCTTCAGTCTCAGGTCCAATAGACGAGCATTCAAACGATGTCCTGTTTTTCTTCGATATGCCCGAAGCCCTAAGTCTTCATTTAACACCCTTTTCACCGTGGTTCTGCTTAAGCCCATCTGAAGGGCCAACAGTTTCTGTTTACGTTTGGGATTTCTTTGAATTCGCGCCTTCACAGCTTTTATCACTGCCGGAGTCCTAACAGACCGAGGGCGACCACTTCTTGACCTGTCATCTACACTAGAGTCTTCATTGTATCGTTTGATGGTACGATAAACGAATCTTTTGGTTGTGTTCAAATATTTCAGTATGTCAAAAATTTGAATTGGCGCGTAACCGCAACGATGCAACGCAATAACTGCAACACGGTCTTCTTTAAGCGTCCACTCCATATTTAAAAATGAGTAAAATTCTAAAAAGTATACAGTTTTATTTTCATGAACAATTCGAAATTCGAATTCAATAAACTTTTTTGTGGCCAGCATTCTAAAAGAAAAGTTTTTACTGTGTGACAATACTTATGATCTGACTGTGTATTATATGCTAAAAAGATTTCATGATTTCTGATCGATGAATATCTTCTTTACTTCTTCTTTAACAATAAATCCATGCCCATATCCAGCAGTAGACTTTTTTTGATCTGATAATTATGAAGGGGATATTCTTTTAATCCATTCCATCAAATTCACATCTGAAAAATTAGATTAAAAAATACAAGTAATAACCTACATGAATACTTCTGCGCATAAGCATATACTCTATGAGAGGGTTCTTGTAGTAAGAAAGAGTTCGTCCCATCGCGTTGGTCGTACTTAAAATGTCGAAATATTGTTTATTTTCAAACACATGCAGGTTTCCTTACGATATTTTTTTCATAGGATAGGGTGACAAGCGAGCACACAGTCCACCTGATGATAAGTGGTTGCTGTGACCCATAGATATTTAGATTTATTCTTAATAAAGAATCAAAATGCAGATGCGTCGTCACCCGTGAGGACTAAGATGCCTCTTTTCCAATAAAATGGGTTTCCGTTTCTCTAGACACACCATACGAAACACATCAGTGTCAAGCTACCATTTTACGCTGGTATTCTGTGAGAGCGTGGTCCTCCCACGGTCGAGCCGACCCATTCGTGCTACAACTATACTACTAATATAGCTGTAGCATGGCTCTACCACATATGAAAATGTAATGTTTTCTATAACCGCTGACAAGGAGTAAATCAGTTCTTAAAATTCCTTTTAACAATGTTATTCGTGCCGGTGGATAAGAAGTCGATTTTCTCAGATACTGTAATTTTTTTAAGCGGTTTTTCTGCCGACTTCGAAAAAGGAGACGGTAGTCAATTCGACTGTATGTTTTTTTTTAATGTGTTTTACCTCATAACTTTGTACTGTGTGTCCGATTTCGATGATTCTTTTTTATATGAAAGCTGATAATTCTGATCAAGGTCAGACCAATAGTTTTTGAGTTATTCTTAATAACTTATATTGAAATCGGCAGTATAAAATTTTAAATTTTAAATTATTATCTCTTGTTACTACGCCTTATTCCGTAAGATACAGCAGAAATCAACTTTGATAAGATTAACTTTTCACTAATTTATTGCCTTTTAATTTTATATTAATTTAATTCTCATTGTCTCGATTGTTTTCTGATGTAAAGTCTGTAATAATGTTCGAAGTGATTCAAAATTAACAATTGATTTCAAAAATAACATTTTGATTGTCCTATCCTAGGACACTAGATGAGTATGCACGTGCATGTGCCTCGTGTCATGGGATGTCGAAAATATTTAAATAACTATTAGTATTGCAAACTTAGTTTAAAAGCCAATGAGGGCTAATCATTTTCTGCTCACCAGATGTCGCTAGTTGACACTGAGGTAAAGATTTTTGTTACACAAAGTAATTTAATTGAGAAGTTGTTTTTTAATAAAATTGTATCAGTTTCTAAACTATTATATTAATACACAAAACAATACCTCGGTGGTTTGCTCTTTAATTTTTTACACATTTTTAACTTTTTTTTAATTTCTCTACTTTTATGAATATCCGTGCTTTGGTTTATTTATTTTTAAATGTTATTAATATAAAGTATAGCTAATAGTACAGTAAGAAACAATAACCTTTACATTTTTCGAACAAATTAACTTCGCCGCTATGAAATCTGTCAAATATTATACTTCACTTTCTAGTGGCGCCGCCCTGGTGGCAGAAAAAGTCGTGGGCGCCCTCATTACTAATATAAGGATTGTATGTGTTTCTAAAATAAATTATTATTATATAATTATATCATTCCGTGGGTGTCGTAAGAGGTAACAGAGGGATATGAAACAGGAGACGCGCAGCAGCATTTTCCTGATAATAACACTAAAATAACAAAAAAACTGGCAATGTATGAGGCAAGGGGAGGCCTATGATGAAAACTTGGTTATTTATTAACATAGAATTATTTTTGTATGCGTCGACCTACATCCAAGCATGACGCAGCTAACAGTCCATCAGACACCGCACCTGCTTCCGGCCGCCAGCATCCGGTGTTTTGTGCGCGGGAAGTGAACCCACGACGTTGCGCATGGCCGACTAGCGTAACTGTTGCAGTATGTCACGCATAGTCAATAAAGTTATAGAAATATAGCCCATAGTGGCGATATCCTTAATATGAGCCAAATTAAGAGTACCCTTAACCGACGAGCATGTGTGTGTACTTACTCTCGCGTTATGTTACTCTTCGACCACACGGTTGATGACGTGAACGTGAAGTAGGCGAGAGAGGAGTGTTCGGATTCTGCTAAATGGAACTATGCGGTATCGGCCTACTCCTCTAGGTGACTGGCCCGAGTGTTTATGGCATGAACACTACTGTTTTTAAATGAGCTTCCTATGATTAGAGAAGAAACGGCGGAAACAACTCCGCTTTATTGTCATTGTATTAAACATTGAGTTATATGTACTACGTACTAGAGAAGCTATTCCAAACAAAAATTGTGCGCTACTCTACGCGCGGGAGATAGAGAGTCGCGCATGCGCGAAGACTTTAATTTAATATAAAATAAGATATTAATATAAAATAAATATAAGAATTTAATATAAAATACTCTTATTTTAATGTAAACAAACATATTTCTAAATAAAATGTAATAATAATTATTTTGTGGAATTCACAAATCTTCAATTTACGCAATATTTAGTTTAGTGTACGGATTGCAGTACAGTTCAGTTGAATATACGAGTAGTCAATATTCGGAATGCGAAATCTAGTGCGTAGTACATACATATCGATGGTATTAAAGTTAATATTACAATAGCATATAAAATAACAGCCTAATTAACCACAGCCTGGGCAACAGAGACATGTTGCCATAATAATTTAGCTCCCGAAGCGAACACGAGCAGTCCAGCCCCACAAGAAGCACCTGTTCACAAGTATGAGGCCTGTGGCGGCCATCGCCCTCCTCGGCCATGTTATAGGATAGTGGATGATCCGACCCGACGATGGATTACATTTACTAGTGCTATAGTACTCACAGAAATTGTCGGGATTAATTCTGAAATTCCAAAATCCACACCATTTGGACGCTTGGCATCCACCACTGTGTGATTTATTAGGAGTTTTCTTCCTCGCATGACTTCTTTGTAGGTACGTTTACCACCGGCGATGTTTCCGGACCGATACGGCTTAGGGGCCTTCAAGAAACGAGCTTATTCCTTTTTAAAAGGCCGGCAACGTTCGTGAGCAGCGATCGACACTTTTCATCAGCTGAGCCGCGTGCTCGACCCCACTGGTAAAAAAAGACCATATACAACGTAGTATCGTTGAGTTATTGAGTATGATGAATATACATCGACTTGGTAATGCTAATTAGTTACAAAAATAGAAAATACAATCCCATGACCGTTCGTGCATGATTGTGTCTGTGCGACGCGTGTAATTGGATATACCATGTATTGTTGTGCATACAACAATTGCGGCGGCCATGTTACTAACGTAGGGCTGTTACACACGAACTTACAAATTATATTTTTGTAAACCTAACATCGCCGGTCTGTCTTTCCATTTGACGTAGACAATAAAACATTTGCCAGTGAATTATCCTTTACTAGAGACCCGCCCCGGCTTCGCAAGGGTGATTTATGCCATCTACCAGGTCCAATTGTGAATCCAAACCATCCAGGGACCCACTCAAACGCACACAAAAATTTTCATCAAAAACGTTCGAGCCGTTTTCAACATTTAACAAGACTAACCGACAGCAATTGATTTTTATATATAGTGATCATAATTTGTAAAAAAAAATCTTAACAATAAGTTAATACATCACATTGCGAAGTTTTTGGGAGAGTTTGACGGCAGCTTGAGCCAGCAGACAGTCGATGACCATAGTAAATCAAGACGACGCCACACCCTAGCAGACACGATAGTTTGAAGCTCACATCACCATCGGAGCACTTTTTCCATCGTTCCCACTAATAGTTCACATGCGCTGAAATATTTTACACAAAATCGCACAACTTTTACGTATCAAAAATTATTTAAACAATTATTCAGGAGAGCTGCAATTCGCCGGCGGTCAAGTTGTCGCCAAAATTCGTGAAATTTTATATTTGTTATTTGGATATTAGCAAATTAATGAAACAACAGTTTTATAGTTTACATTATATTAGTAGTGCAGTGGGTAAGCATTTAGTTATGAAGCTACAGGGCTGCGAGTTCGAATCCCGCACGTACAAAACAATTTTTTTTTATACGATAAGGGTGACAAACGAGCACACAGTCCACCTGATGGTAAGTAGCTGCTGCGGCCCATAGACATCTACATCTATCCTGTATTACAAATCAAAATGTAGATGCGTTGTCACCCGTGAGGACTAAGATTGAATGCCTCATTTCCAGTAAAAAGGGCCTCCGGCCACCTGCACTCACCAAGCGAAATGCAGAGGTAAACCTCTACTTCACGCTGGTTTTCTGTGAGGTCGTGGTACCACCCCGGTTCGAGCCGGCCCATCCGTGCGACAGCAAAAACTGCCGCGTGGCTCTACCACTGTTAGAATGTTCATGATGTTTATCCTGGCGCAGTGTATTTATTTAAAACGCCTCCACGATACAGAAAATTATCTCTCTGGAGGATTTTTTTTTAATTTCCTTAACTATAATCCTTAACTCATGAGTATTCTGTAAGTTAAAGTGAAATCTTGATTTTTTAACTGTATTTAGCAAGGTATACAAGAAGTAACCCTAACGTACTTAATAAAACGTCAGAACGAATCAGAGCTGGCGATCTGCGCAATGCTGTTTACACGTTTTGATTTTACAACTAGATTAAATGTTTATCTCGTCTCATTTTTATTTTTAGAATGGGCAATTACAAGCAATATTTACGGCATAAGTAGTCGCTTAAAGAGGAAACCGGAAAGTTTATGTAAATTATATTACAGCCTATAAACATCCTCTATCGAGACCTCATTATTGAGGTTATAGTGCAAGTCTGCAAATGAAAAATGTTCAACAGTGGACTTTGATAAGCTGTGATGATGATGCTGATTACGAGGATATGGAGCAATAAGTCCGCCACTTTCAAATAAACAATGTTCCCTCGGATTTAGAGCCTTGTGTAATGTTTAGAGAAAATGGCACGAGACCCGACGGTATGACATTGGTGCCTTGGGAGAGAGGTCAGCCCTAGCGTGTGATGCTATTTGCGTAGACCCTTCGGCGACCTCTCATCTCAGGGGTACGTTTAGAGCCGGGAGGCGTTAAAGACAGCTGAACTGAGTAGTAGTTGTGCCACTGTAGAGACTATCGGTCCGTGGGGTCCACGTGCGGTGAAGCTCCTAAAAGAACTCTATCCGCAACTGGCCGTTGCTGCTGGTGATAAGAGGGCTGGTTCTTTTCTCGCTTAAAGGCTGAGTATAGCCATTCAGCGAGAAAACTCGGCCAGCGTTCTTGGCGCGATGCCACGGGGAGTATATGTATGATAATTAAGTTATTAGTTTTAGTATTTTTTTATTATAGTTTTTTTTAATATCCATACCGATATATTATTATTTATATATTTGAATTTAAATAAACAATTTTTATTTGTGCACAAAGAACTCATACTGATTTTAAGATTAATTTGTTCATAAATAACTGAAACAGTTTATGTTCAAATTTTCTTACGTTTACGTATATATGCCTAAGTGCAAATATTTTTATTTTTTTAGTATTGTAAGTGCCTGCAGCAGTGTTTGTACAACCTTTATTTTATAGTAAAATTTAACTATGAATCCCGCTGGGTTTCTTGCTGGTTCTTACAAAGACAGAGGTTTTTCCTGAACCAGTGGTAAAAAACTGTCAATAAGAGTTACTTGTAATCTATCTCTATAATATAAATAAATAGTTAGAAAAACCCAAAAGTGCACGCCTCGTGAGCGTTTCATTCAATTTTGATGAAAAAAATAAAAATAGTGACTATAATATTTTACAAGAAAAAAAATAACAGAATCTGATTGACTTTTATTAATAACTTTTAAACGGTGTCGAGTTTAATAACAAAAATTAATAGGGATCCTCCTTAGAATATATATATATATATATATATATATATATATATATATATATATATATATATATATATATATATATATATATATATATAATATCTCAAATCTTTTCCTTACATTTCTATTAAGCCAGCAGTCTCACGGACCAACGGACGGCAGTCCATATAATTATTCAATTACATCTTTTGTTATGTAATCTAAAGTGAATCAATTAGAAAATAAACTAGTCTTATAATTCAATGTCTGTTATTATTGTAACGTTAATAATAATGTGGATTTGATGTCTAGGTAAAAGTATAAGAAGATTTTATGTAGCCAAATTGAATTATGGCCACATATCGAAAGTAGAGCACACCTCACGTTGTGAGGCGTGCAATAATTGCTGTCCGTTAGTCTCTTGAAAACTCGAGAATGTCTGGACTGATTTTGATGAAATTTTTTGTGTGTGTTTGAATGGGTCCCTGGATGGTTTAGATTTACAATTGGACCCGGTGTTGTCGGGATCCAGAAATCACCGGTGCGTAGCTGGGGCGGATCCCTTGTATTGAATAAAAATTATTCTATTCAGGTCTAATCAGATCCCGCTGCTTACCCAAATAATAGATTTGGTATAATGTTTCTAATGAAATATACTAGGTAATAGGACCGCCTAGGAGTTCGTATGGGGGTACTGTTCTTTTAACTATTTCTGCTGCGAAATATGCTTTGCTGTTGTGCTTGATGTGTGTTCTAGTTCAGGATGTGGGGCATTCCACCTTAGTCCTCAGAGGTGATTACGCATCAGTGGCGTTCTTTGTTTAGAATTGTTTGCAAGTGTCCATGGGTTGCATTAGCCCCTTACCACGGACTTTATAGTCCATGGTAAATGGTTTCGTTTGTCACTGCAGTTTTATACAAAAAATTAAGACATTCATTTTTTGTAACTACCAGGGCGGCATAATCGCATCAGCGACAAAGCCCTTTATATATGAATAAAAAAAAGACATTATTTTCTTACTTACTCTTTGTGTTATATAATTATAGTAATAAACACGTCTATTACATTTAATGATAGAGTCGCGCCATTTTACAAATTAGGTGTAGATAGAGACAACATACTATTAGTTTTAATAGACAACGTTTCAAGTGATTATATACTCATATTTTATAAACCGATTGCGTTCCATTAAACTTTGACGATTTCATTTTAAAAGTATTATGTTTTCTTGTCTCTTTTTATTTTTCTTTAGAGGAGTTAAGAAGAATTATCTTGAACAACTCGAAGTCGTTTAGAATGATTCTAAAAACAAGTTTTTAATTTGCCACTTAACAAAACTGGGTTTTGGTTTATTCTAAAAATAAGTTTTTAATTTGCCACTTAACAAAACTGGGTTTTGGTTTATCGATGTAATGGGGTTGTTATAAACTATTTTTCTTAATTCCGCGAAAAGAAAGAAAATGATGTGTCCTGCTCAGTTTTAAGGGGACCTCCCACCCTCCATCAATCGCGCGAACTATACCCGTTGCTTTCAATCCCAGCACTACCATCCCCAGCACCACCACACTAGGCACGACACACCACTCTCGAAAATACGGCACGGAGAACTTAGCGACCAGACTCCGCAGAGGTGAAGTACACCTGAGGATGCCTCGTATAGAGGCGAAACATGTCCCATGTCCCCTTAAGACTGGGCAGGACATATCATTTTCTATCTTTACGCGGAATTAAGCAAATTAGTTTATAACAACCCCATGTTAATGGATTTCCACCAAGTAACGCCTAATTGTATTAATTATCTATGTAATATTGTATAGCGGTAAGTTAACAAGTGGAAAAGTAAGTATATCTACCGCTTCTCGTAGCGAGTTTTAGCCTAACGGTAAGGGCTTAGTAGAGAACGTTCGGCGGGGCCAAAGGGCATATTCTCCCAGTCAACCACTGTTCAGGGAATTTGCATTAAGAATACTGTCATATGTACTATTTTGTGCATTGAGTATAAATAACTAAAAGTGCGCTGTTAGTTCTTGACAGAAATAGAGAGACAGAGATAGAGATAGAGAGTGATACCAACCCAGACAGACTTCCAATTGGAAATGACTGCCTAATAATTACGCCCTCAGTAATTACCTTTTAGTTCTTTTATTATTTATTCTGTGCTTTTAGTAACAGTTATAATGTGTTGTAACTCTCTCAGAAGTGAGAGGAGACCTATATCCAGCAGTGAGATATATCTATATTTTTAAATGAAACTAGTTTATGGATTTTATCGCGTATATTAACTTATTTTATATTCCCGACGTTTCGAGTACTTCACAGCACCCATTGCCCATGGTCACGGGGGGACTGAGGTGTTTGACGTCCCAAAACCACCAATTTTTGTTCCGATCTACGTAGTATGAACTTACAGTATCTTTAAGTTTTACAGTTGTATGCTTGGGTTGGGATTTAATTTTATTAATTATAGGATCCCAAGGAGATGGTAGCACCCAGCCATCTATTGAAATTAGGATGTTTTTTTTTTGATTTCAATAGCCTCGCGAATCATCATTTGAAGGAATCGTTCTTTAGCGAGGATTTGTGGTCTATCAAATCTAATGTCACTACATCGCTAGGGGGCGATCCTATACGTGTTCACAGACTGCAGACTTCCCGGAGCGTCGATTCTTCACATAAACGTTGGGAATCTATACAAATATATAAAATTGAAGTGTCTGTTTGTAATGTGAAAATTACAGCTTTCTACTAAATACATATGAAAGTATATACGGTACTAATAACAAATATACAATTTTTAAAGTTTTTGTCTGTCTGTCTGTCTGTCCGTCTGTCCGTCTGTTTGTTCCGGCAAATCTCCGAAACGTCTGGACCTATTTTGACGGGATTTTCACTGGCAGATAGCTGATGTCACAAGGAATAACTTAGGCTACTTTTATTTTAGAAAAAGAATTAGGGTTCCGCGCAAAACAATTAAAACCCCAAATATCACGCGGGCTAAGTCGCGGGAACAGCTAATATAAAATAAGTAAATATACGGGATAAAATCCGTAAAACTAGTTTTATTTAAATTGTGTAGTGTTCGCGTAAATATAAAAAATCATTACATACCTATATAGTTATTTATAAGTTAATGTTATTTATAAGTTAATTTTGCTTTTCATTTATAATAATAAAACAATATGAGATGTAATAATACGTACGAGTATGGGAAAACCAGGAAGATCATGATCATGTTCATATAATAATATCTGGGTCCTCTCCCGTTGAAGAGAGGATATGCCGAACACTTAACGCTGATGTCATTCGCCGGACCATCACCATCTTTCGGAAGCCGTAAGATTTCTAGAATTTTCCGTTGTAGTCACTAACCACACACACGCACGGGAAAAATGCGGTGATGGATACTATCCTATATATACTACAATAGTATTTATGTATAATAATAACATATTAGAAAGGAGAGTGTTGTGTTTACGGTCTGCAGGCTGGCGCAAGGTCGCCGCTAGGCTAATCCTAGCTAACTGTTACTGGCAACGACCGGTGATACCTCTGTACATTGACCTAAACGGGAGGTTCATTAAAGTATTTTGCGGCAATGTGCTTGTTAATATTATAATGGATGAAATTTTAGTTAGCAGTAAAGTAAACGCTCATCTTGCAATAAAACACCAGAATGAAAGTAGTATTGAGAGTTTCGTACTCAAATATATTAGAGTTTAAGAAATCTTAAACAACACGCATTGATAATATGATAGCTATGATGGTCCAAGCTGTGATGATCCCAGTGAGAGTACTTACTAGGTCATAGTCATGAAATTGTATAGTCATTTTATACGTGGTAGAACCATGCTGCAGCTACGAGTATATTAGTAGTATAGTTGTAGCACGAATGGGTCGGTTCGACCGGGGAAGGACCACGCTCTCACAGAATACCAGCGTAAAATAGTAGCTTAAAACTGCTGTGTTTCGTATGGTGAGTGTAGAGAACCGGAGACCCATTTTACTGGAAAAGAGGCATTCTATCTTAGTCCTCACGGGTGACAACGCATCTGCATTTTGATTCGCAAGCGATGATAGATGTAGATGTCTATGGGCCACAGCAACCACTTACCATCAGATGGACTGTGTCCTCGTTGGTCACCCTATCCTATATAAAAAAAGTCATTTGTTATTGGTGTTATGTCACGTAGGTGACCGAAATTCAGCGTGGTTATTGTTATATGCTAAGGCTCGACCGAGATCTTGGTCTCGGTGTCGGTCTCGGTAATATGCAGTTACTCAAATACAGAGGATTTTCAAATTAAGATGGTTGGGGTGGGAGGTAAAATGAAAAGTTAAAAATACTTTTAGTTTTTATTATAATTATTTGTTTATTGTACTTTTTAACCGACCTAAAAAAAAGGAGGAGGTTCCCCGAATTGTAATTTTTTTGCTTCTTTTTTTTTGTTTTTGTTTCAATGAGTATACTTCCCTGGTGGTCTGATTTAAATTTTATCGAAATACGTTTTTTAAAACCACTAGGGTGTTAAAAAATCAACAATAAATTGTTTATGTTGAAGTCGTTTGTGCAAATTTTACCACCTGTATTTATTAAATTTAATAATCTTTATTGCACACCATACACAACGTACAGAGATTATATATGTATATATACAAAAAAGCATGCAATGGGCAGTTTTATTGCTGACAAGAATTTCTTCCAGATTTAATTAGTCCTTATAGTGAAGTAGTCTAGACTAGACTGTATTTGGACTAAAAAGTAGATGGATAATTGAAGACTGTGTCAATGGTACTGAGGTCTGACGGTAATCCACCTCGAATGTGATGACTGCAGCAAATCCGTCTAAATAAAAAGAGATCTCTACGCAGCCGTAAAGTTTAAACTATTATAATTAAGAACTCAAAATTAAATTTCAAATGAGGCTTATTCATTAAGGTAAAGCGACTGGTTATCTCAGAATCCGATCTATTTCGACACGGTCCTGTTTCACGTGTGATAGTGTTGAAAGTGATGTTACTTTGCAAATCATTATGTAATCTGTGGGACGAGTTGAGAAACGCCAGCTAAGTGGTCTCGTTTGTGTTTATCTGCAGAGCTCCGTGGTCAGAGCACCTAACTACTGAGTAGCGGGGCTTAGATTCGAATATCAGTAGAATAGAATAGAATAGAATAGAATAGAATAGAATAATTTTTTATTCAATATAGATCACATGTGTAATACTTATTGAAAGTCATTTTTTACTTTACCACTGGTTCGAAAAAAAAAACCTCTGTCCTGGGAAGAACCAGCAAGAAACCCAGCGGGACTTTTTTTTAAAGCAAATTTTACAATAATGGTTGTACTAACTATATAAGTACAAAATTTATTTTAGAAACAGCTTGGAAGCGATCACCTCATTCCCAGGGGTTATTATCAACCATGTATTTATTTATACTATAATAACCCTTTTTATACAGTTTCAACTTAACAAAACATTTAAACTTGCTAATGGAGAGAGCCTGTACACTTTCCGGGACCTTGTTGTAATAGCGTATACATTGCCCCAAGAATGAATTACTGACTCTGTGGAGTCGAGAAACTGGTATCACTAGCTTGTGTTTGTTCCTAGTGTTTACAGAATGCACATCACTTTTTTTACTAAAACTACCTTTGTTTTTGTGAACATACATTAAATTTTCGTAAATATACTGAGAGGCCAAAGTTAATATATTTATTTCTTTAAATTTATCTCTAAGAGACTCTCTCAGTTTTAGGTTGTAAATAGCTCTAATGACCCTCTTCTGTAAAACAAAAATAGTTTCTGAATCAGCCGCATGTCCCCATAGCAAAATCCTATAACACATTATGCTATGGAAATAACTGAAATAAACTAATCTAGCTGTCTCGACACTAGTGAGACCTCTAATCTTTTTTACAGCATAGGCTGCAGAACTTAGTCTGCTTGCTAGTTTGGATATATGGGGGCCCCACTGAAGCTTTGCGTCAAGAGTGATGCCAAGAAAAACAGTGGATTCAACTGGGCTCAGTTCTTCCCCATTTAAAAACACATTGGTACTCAGATTTCTAACATTCGTTGTTGTAAATTTAATACATTTAGTTTTATTTCCGTTTAAATGTAAATTATTAACGTTAAACCAATGCACTAATTTTGATATAGCATTATTCACTTCGTCACATTTAAATGATTTACGTTTAAGTTTAAAAATTAAAGAAGTATCATCAGCAAATAATACTATATCATGATTATCCTCTACAATAGAAGGTAAGTAATTAATATACACTAGAAACAGGAATGGGCCGAGAATTGAGCCCTGAGGGACACCCATTAGTACAGGTGAGCCGGAAGAACTTTTACCATTAATAATAACTTTCTGCATTCTATTACTTAAATATGAAATTATAAGTTTAAGCGCTGTGTTCTTGACACCATAGTACTGTAGCTTCCTGATTAATATCTCATGGTGAACGCAGTCGAAGGCCTTGGAAAGGTCACAAAATATACCCAAAGCATCCTCTGAATTCTCCCATGCACAAAAAATATGTTTAATAAGCTCAACTCCAGCGTCAGTTGTTGAGCGACCCCTTGTAAAACCGAATTGATTTCTATGTAGCAATTTATCAATATTAAAGAAACTTAACATTTGATCTAAAATTATTTTTTCAAAAATTTTACTAAATGTTGGTAGTACAGAAATTGGTCTAAAATTGGCGGGGTCTAATGTACTAGCAGATTTATATAAGGGTATGACTTTACTAAGTTTCATTAAATCAGGAAACACACCAGATTCGACGCTTGTATTAAATATAGTGGCTAGATAAGGTGCTATTATATCTATTATAGATAAAATAACTTTAACGAAAATCCCCCATAAATCTGCCGTTTTCTTAACATCAATAGTTTTAAAATATTTAACGATATCTTTTGGCAGTACTCTATGGAATTTAAAAGTATTTGAACAAGCCTTTACATTTTGTTTAAGCAATGATTCGGCGACAGTAGGAGAAGAGTTTAATGATTTAGTTGTCAAAAAAGGAACATCAGTAAAATGTTTCTCAAAAGCCATAGCAACTTCTTGATCAGATCGGGTTAAATTATTGTTAATATTCAATTGAAAATCCGAGTTGCGCGGTTTGACCTTGCCCGTTTCACTATTTATTATTCTCCAGGTCATTTTAATTTTGTTTAATGCAGTTTTAATTTTGTTACTTAAATGTAAAGCCTTAGCTGTGGCGCACACTTTTTTAAATATTTTAGAATATGTTTTTACATAATCTCTAAATATAACACTACTATTATAAGATCTTTCATCATAAAACTCGTATAACCTTCGCCTACTCTTATAAATTCCTACTGTCGCCCATTCATTAAATGATTTGCGACTGTTAAAAGAGAAAGTTTTAGAAGTAAATATCCTACTAAATTCACAAGTTATAATTTTAAGTAACATACCATACAAATAATTAGCACTGTTTTTAAATGAAAGTGATGGAAGTCTTTTTATTATATTACTTCTAAACCTCTCCAAGCGATGTTCATTTATTGGAACAAACACAACTTTCTTATTTTTCTGTTTCTTGTGTATGTAAGGTAATGATACCAACTGTCCACAGTGATCTGAACTTAAATTTTGAATAATTGATTTATGCAAGGGCTTAACATCTGTAAAAATATTATCTATACAGGTCGCACTAGGCCCAGCAATACGTGTTGGTTCTAAGAATAAATTAACAAGATTATACGATTTAAACAATGAACTAAACTTAATACTAATGGAAGAAGTTTCAAGGAGATTGATGTTAAAGTCTCCACATATTACAACAGACTTGTTCTGTTTACTAAGTTTGAGCAAAACTTCTTCCACAATCCTTTCAAAATAGTCATAAGTAGCACATGGGGGTCTGTAAACACTCACAACAATGAGGTGCTCGAGCTCGACACAAGCCATTTCTACAGTTCGCTCAACAGAGAGGCTCACTATATCCTTACGTTCTTTATATAATAATGATTTATCTGCTAGTATTAAGGAGCCACCACGTAAACTTTTTTCTCTATTGAAGGAACTGACCACCTGGTGATTTCTGAAATTAAACATGAAATTATAATCTTTTAGCCAATGTTCAGTAATACAGAGGATATGTATGTTGTTACTATTTAAAAACAATTCAACTTCTAATTCTTTGCCCATCATGCCTTGTATATTTTGATGCACCAGGTGTAAACAATTTTTATTACTTATTTGTGGGCTACATTCAAAGTTAATTAAACTCTCATTATTGCTAGAGATCGCCTCTATTGTCGCATTTACTAATTTAAATTAGTTGGAACTGATTCCAAATTAATTGTCAAATAATTATCCTGCCCAATAAAAGCAGTCTTGGTAGCCAAAAACTTGGGAGAGTAGAAAGTGATTTAAAAAAATGGTGAACTTTACACTAGAACTTTCTCCTGTAACGTTTTTATAAACATAAATTTCACAAGGACAAACACCCAGACCCGGAACACTTGTTTATAGGCCATACAAATTTTTGTTCTGTGCTGCATTCGAACTCGCGGGCCTTGACGCTGCAACTCATTGCTAAGCCACTGCGCCACGAAGCCGTCGATATTTGCTCGGCATTTTATTATTTTTTTACACTAGGAATATCTCCTGTATTGTAGAAGCGATTTACATAATATATATATATACAAACATAAATTGCATAAGGAGAAACATCCAGACCCGGATCAGTTATTTGTAGGCCATGCAAACATTTGTTTCGTGCGGGAATCGAACCTGCAGCGGCGTCGCACTCAAACGCCTTGCCACTACGCTACCGAATCGTCTTATTATTTTCTAGTTAACTAGCTATAAGAGAGATCCACAGGTGGACACTGATAACCTGCAACCGACATTAACACAAGTGGTAAAATTCAAAATGTTCTACAACCGACTTCAATATAAATGATTAAGGATAACTCAAAAACTACTGGTCAAACATTGATCAAATTTATTTGGGACCACGTGAGAAGCACCAGCTTTCAAAGAATCATCGAAATCGGCTCACCTAGAAAAGTTATGAGGTAATACACATAAAAAAATAAAAAAATATTGTCAAATTGAGTACCTCCTCCTTTTTAAGTCAGTTAGAAATAATAAAAAGACACGCATGCGTTGTCACCTGAGAATTGATAAGGAATGCTTTATAGCGTATAATAATACCGATTCTCTTACCTTAAAAACCAGAATACAGTGGGTACACTATAGCTTGCCCGAAGAAATAGGTAAAAGGCGAAATTTTAGTGTCAAACCGGATTAAATACGTGCGCATTAAAATCAGTTAAAATAACCACGTATTTTAAATTTAAAAGATAAAGGGGACAGAATTTTTGTGATATGTATTTAATAAATTTTTCTTCGCCATTTTCTGCGAATTTGCCCGTTATTGCACTAATAACACCGTGTAATGCCATCTCTTCTCGCGCGCTTCTTTTTTATCAGCCTAGGGAGGTCAATGTTCAGCAGTGGACTTTATAGGCTGCAATGGATGCATGAATGGATGAATATATGGTAGATGTAAATATTCAAATTTGACTACGTACACCAATCCATCTGCTAAGCGTATGTCCATGTCCAAGGCCTATGTACAGCGTACAGCTGTGGACATAAACCAGAACGCCAAATATTGGTTGACAGATCAAATGTCAATTGATTTGAAACTTTCTAAAAATTACTTTGATGTTAAATATCAAATAAACATAAAGACGGATTTAATGATTTGTAATATTTACGCGAATATGTGTACATATGGAATAAAACTAAACATCACCATGGTTATTGTTGGGGTGTTTGACGTTCTGAGTCACGGTTAACGAAGGCTATCTTCAACTTCGTTTTTTATATCTTAGATAGAGATATACTGGCATATTTATAACATCGTTAGAATATGGGTCACCCTTATTCTAACCCCAAATGAGCACACAGTCTAACTTATGGTAGGATGCTGTGGCCCATAGACATCTACATTTATACTTTATTAAGATCCAAAATGCAGATGCTTTGTCACCCAAGGGAACTAAGATGGAATGCGTTGTTTCGAGTGAAAAGGGTCTCCGGTTCTCTATACTTAAACGTTACACAGGTTCCATTAAGCTGCTATTTTGCGCTGGTATTCTGTGCGAGCGTGGTCCTACCCCGGTCGAGACGACCCATTCGTACTACAACCATAATATAGCTGCAGCATGACTCTACCACGTGTAAACAATTTAATTGCTAATATGTTGTTTTAACCAATGATAATTTCTGTAATTTTAATTTATATATACAGTACCTGTGCGGCAACTTTGTGTAAAAGATAAATCTGCTAATGTTTGCTCGTTATATGCGCACGTAAATTCCGATTCAGAAAGACCTATTTCCCAATAAAGATAAACGTTGCTTTGTCCAAACATTAAGGTTGGTACTTTGCGTCCATCACCATTTTTTTCACAATACAATACTCTTTATTGTACACCAATAAAAGATAAAAATATCCAAAAGAAAAAATAAATAACTATTAAGGGAAATACAAAGGGCGGTCTTATTGCTACATAGCAATCTCTTCCAGACAACCCAGAAGAATAAATAAATAAAAATAAGAAAAAAGCAATGGCTAGGGAACAATAAAATAAAGATATTTATTTATTTTATTTATTTATACTCTTTATTGCACACAAAATACACGCAACACAGTAAACTTAAATTTATAAATTAATGTACAATTAGGTGGCCTTATCGCTAAACAGCGATCTCTTCCAGGCAAACCTTGATGAAGGAGATAATTTTCATTTAAAAATATAGAAGTATGCATAAATAGCAGATAAACAAGTATATATTAATAGTACAAGGTATATATAGTATATAAGACAATGCAATAATCATATACATAATATTATATATACATATACACAAACACACAAATACATATATACATACTCACATACATATACACATATACCTACATATACATACATAGAATACATACATATTTATAAATATTTTTGTAATACATTATAACTATATATCATATACATAAACCTTATCAAGAAAAGTAGATATGACAATAAAATATATTAAGTAGAACACGTATTTAAATAATAATCTTTAACCATATTTTTGAAAGACTCAATGCTTTGGGCTTTCTTAATTGGTAAAGGAAGCGAGTTCCATAATTTGATTGCTTTGACACAAAAGGAGGAATGAAAAAATTTTGAGTTGTGAGCAGGCATACGCAATATAAGTTTATCAGCTATTCTGGAATGATCTTTATCTGCGCCCATGAACTCAAATTTTTCTTTAAGATAACTCGGTGTTTTAGGATCAAATCAAAAAAAGATACAAAACTTATGCATTAAAAAGACAACATTCTTCGGGTAGATAAATGACCATAATTAAGCTATACGTGGTAGAGCCATGCTGCAGCTATATTATGGTTGTAGCACGAATGGGTCGGCTCGACCGGGGAAGGACCACGCTCTCACAGAATACCAGCGTAAAATAGCAGCTTAATGCTGCTGCGTTTCGTATGGTGAGTGTAGAGAACCGGAGACCCTTTTTACTGGAAAAGAGGCATTCCATCTTAGTCCTCAAGGCTGACAACGCATCTGCATTTTATTCGCAAACTAGGATGGATGTAGATTGTCTATGGGCCACAGCAACCACTTACCATCAGGTGGACTGTGTGCTCGGTTGTCACCCTATTTCTATAAAAAAAAGCGGAGGAAGTGAGAGGGGTTAGAGAGACAAATAGTATTCCTTAATCTGTTTCTGGAACACATTTAAGGATTGAGCACTTCTAATTGACTGGGGTAAGGAGTTTCAAAGTCTTACTCCAAGAACAGAGAATGATTTATCATAATAAGTCGAGGAGTGCACAGGACATTGAAGGGAAAGATTTTCTTTGGATTGTAAGGAAAAATTATGAGAAACGCGGATTTTAACTTATTAATTAACACAACTTTTATATAATAATTTTATGTAAAATAACGCCTGTTTCTGTGCATTAATTGAATATCAAACATAACATATTTATTAGGTTTAACGTTAGTATTCCATCTTTACGTGGTGCATTATGTTACGGCCAAAAGCCGAAGAGCGGTTACAACTAGGTTTAGCCGATAAAATAGAACTGCTGCTGAATATCTAAATGTCCGCGGCTTTGCGGTGCCCCAAAGGCCACCCAAGCCGCAACTAACCTACTGTAGCTATTGGCCGAAGTGCAGTGACACCTAGGTTAGATGGCTGACTTAGGTGTATTAGATGTATTCACGATTAAATATTGGCGTGGTCGGCAAGTAACATCAGCAGCATATTATTGTCAGTCAGCCAGCTAAACCTAGGTGTCACCGCACTTAGTCCTATAGCCATGACACATGCTCTTCTTCCATGACTTCAAAAAAAAGGAGCAGGTTCTCCATTAAAAAAAAACTGTGTTTTTTTTATGTTACCTCGGAATTTTTTTCTTAGGTGAACCGATTTTGATGATTCTTTTTTTATTTGAAAGCTGGTGCTTCTTATGTGGCCCCATAAATTTGATCAAGATCTGACCAGTAGTTTTTGAGTTATCCTTAATAATGCGTATTTAATTGACTTCGACTACATTGATGATGTTCTCATCTTATTTATATTGAAATTGGTTGTACCTACAAAATTCATTCGTTTCATTCACGTCTACACCTGTTTCACCCTATATAATCAGCTGCAATACGTATTGACCTCTAATAAAGTACAAATCGTGGACTTAATACCATATGGCATTTTCAACCAGCCAACCGGAAATTTAATGAGAGATGTGTACCTATGTACTGCAGTGGACTAGGGTGGAAAACCTAAAATGATAAATACGTAAACACATACATGTAGATCGTACTTATTTACATCTATCTAAGGATATAATAGATTATACTAATAAATAACTTAGATTATATTATACTGCCTCTCTAAACTCTATAATCAGACCACAGCAGTGTGAGCACTGCAATTCGGTGGCAAAAATAAGTAAGAGGGGGTGGCCCCTACCCACACTGACCTATGTAGAAAGGGAGTCTATCGCCTGTTATATAATTATGTTAGTGGCTGTTTATATGCAAAACACTAGTTTATTTATAAAAAAAAAATCGAATCAGAAATAACATCTTCATTATCAGATAAGGTAAATAACAATGGACACGTGACATGTGACACCGAAGGTCGTCTGCTTCGCGAATCCTGATAGATTATTGAATAGTTCTGTCAACATTGCGTCACCGACCTTGTGACAGACGGCCATGTTCCGTACACGTTTTGAACGTATTTACATAAACTATGTATGTGTATTCAATTATCGTTTATATTGATATTATAAGGATTGTATAATGATCGCGCGGTCCGGTGATCTTGGGTGAAAAGTTTTTGTGGTCTCCGTTAGCTGCGGCATTATATTATTCATTGATTACAACCTCTAAAAGGCAGCCGCTGAAACACAGGCCTCGCAGGAGAAATATTTGCCTTAGTTGATAATCGCAGTTTTAATTATTTTGAGTGTTATTAGGAAGATGTAGTACCGTGAAGGTGTAAGATTATCCACTACCCCATATCATCCCGTGGGTGTCGTAAGAAGCGACAGTGAGAAACAAATCTGGAGATGGGCAGCAGCGTCTTTCTAATAACACTTGCCAAGCATGGCAGCTATGGTAAATATACCTTCTATGAGGCAATCTAAGGGGGAGGCCCCTGTTCAGGAGTGGACTTTAATAGGCTGTAACGGTAACGATATTAGGAAGATATTCCTATCTATCTTCTCTTTCATTTCCTTCTGTCTCCTCTGACGTTACTCTTAAAAACTAACGGGATGATAATACGGAATAGTGGGTTCTCTTCCGCTGTCTCTATTGTTCATCATGCGAAGATGATGGCGCGTATACAATAGTCCACGCTGGACATGATCTGTTGCTAGTCTAAAGGCAAGCAACCAATAGTGACCATTAATAGTCATCTTTCCTAGCTATCTAGTGCGAGAGCAGGAGTACTAGTACGATTGAGTGACTCCGGGAATCGTTTGCCGGTGGAAATAACTTCGCATTTTTTTTATAGAATAGGGGGCAAACGAGTGTGCGGCTCACCTGATGGTAAGTGACTACCGCCGCCCGTGAACAACCGCTACACTAGGGGAATTGCAGATGCGTTGCCGACCTTTTAGGAAGGTGTAAGCTCTTTTCTTGAAGGTTCCTAAGTCGTATCGGTTAGGAAAATTCGCTGGTGGTAATTAATTCCACAAGGAACTCGTGCGAGGGAGAAAACTTCTTCTAAATCGCTCAGTGGTGGACCGCCAATCATCCAGATGGTATGGATGGTAACGCGAGTTTTGTCGCGATGTGCGATGGTGAAATTGAGCGGCTGGAATTAGTCTGAACAATTCCTCAGAGCACTCCCCGTGATAGATGCGATAAAATACGCAGAGATGCAACATCTCTACGCAGTGCCAGTGTATCGAGCCGATCAGAAAGAACTCGGTCGTCAACGATTCGAACGCTCTGCGCTGGATGCGGTCAAGTGGAAGGAGCTGGCACTGGGGTGCCCCGGCCCAGAGGTGAGTATTCCATGTGGGGCCGAACTTGCGCTTTGTAAAGTTGCAAGCGATGTGCCGGCATGAAATACTGTCTCGCTCTGCTGAGCACGCCAAGCTTTTTAGAGGCCAATTTGGCCTTCCCTTCCAAGTGACCACGAAACTGCACACTATTCGATATGTCGACGGCAAGGATTCCGATACTGGCTGAGGCAGCAAGGGGAGTGCCTTGAAACTGAGGAGATACGACCAAGGGGTTCTTTTTAGTGGTAAACGCGCAAACTTGTGTTTTCTGGGGATTGAACTGGACTAGATTTAGTCGGCCCCAATCCGAGACTTTGTTAAGCAAAGACTCGACTTCAGACACAAGTTTGTCCCGGTACTCGGCGACGTTTTCCCGAGAAATATTGGCACGGCCGGTATATAAGGCATTACCAGTGCTGTCGTCTGCATAGCAATGAATGCTACCAGTTAGCAACATATCATACAGGAGAAACAGCGTTGGTGATAGCACGCAGCCTTGTGGAACACCAGCGTTGATAGGCTTGAAATCAGAGCATGCACCGTCTACTACGACCTTGATGCTCCGATCAGCAAGGTAACTGGTGATCCATTTGCAAAATATCTCGGGAAGCCGATAGGAAGGAAGCTTCGAAAGAAGCGCTTTGTGCCAGACCCGATCAAAGGCCTTCTCTACGTCCAAACTAACGGCCAATGCCTCCCCCTTGGACTCCGCCTCATCTATGAGTTAAGTAGACTAGAAGATCACCAGCTGATCGACCCCGACGAAAACCGTACTGGCGGTCACTAATCAGCTGGTGATCCTCAAGGTACCTCATGAGCTGGCAGTTTATAATGGCTTCCATTATTTTGGAGAACAAGGAGGTGATGGCGATAGGCCTGTAGTTGGACGGGTCTGAGCGGTCGCCTTTTTTAGGGATCGGGTGCACCAAAGCTGTCTTCCATGAGTTCGGGACTACGCCTTGGGAGTAGGAGTACCGGAAAAGACGCGTTAAAACCGGTGCCAACTCCGAAGCACACGTCTTCAGCACAATGGGAGGGACTCCATCGGGCCCACTCGACTTGCTGACGTCCAGGGAGAAGAGTGCTTTGCGAACCGAGTGCTGTGTAAATCGCACATCCGGCATGGAGCACTCACATCACGGGATGGTCGGCGGTGTGTTCCCCCCGTTATCTAGAGTCGAGTTGGACGCAAAGAGAGAGCTCAACAGATCGGCTTTCTCCTTTGCGGCATGGGCCAGTGAGTCGTCCTCTCTGTGCAGAAATGGAAGAGATGGCTGACAGAAGTTCCCTTAGACAGCCTTGGCGAGAGACCAGAATGCACGGGTTCGCGAAGGAAGGCGAACTAGCTTCTCGCCAATTCTGCCTTTAAGTGCGCTGGTGTTTACATCCCGATACGTTGATGCGTCAGCCAAGGCCTGGTAGCACTCCTGCTTATAGCGTGATGCTATTTTACAGGAGCGACCAAACCATGGCTGGGATCTGCCTCCGATGGTCACCACAGAGGATGGAATAAAAAGTTCCATACCCTGAAGTACCACATCAGCAACAGAATCGGCAACAACGCTGGGATCTTCCGGCCAGAAGCAAACCCGCCCCCAAGGGTAGGATGCAAAATAAGACCGCATCCCGTCCCAATCAGCTGACCTATAGTGCCAAACACGGCGGCAAGCTGTAGATTGCAACTGCGATTGGAGCGTGAGTGGCACCGTCCTCCGGATCAGACAATGGTCCGAAGAGTCCAGAGGGGCATCGACGGAGATCTGATATTCGTCCGGATGAGAGGTCAGCAGAAGGTCCAATAGGGAAGGTACATGGTCTTCCACATCTGGGATCCGCGTAGGCGAAGTAACCAGTTGTGTTAGGCCATATGCCAAAGCAAAGTCATAGACAGATCTACCCGCATGATCGGTTAAACGAGAACCAAGCCATTCAGCGTGGTGGGCGTTGAAATCACCGAGTATCACGATCTTTGCGGATGGGACCTGGGGCCTCCGCAATTGGGCAATTGCTTTTTTTTTGTAAATTTAAATAAGTTATAGTACAAAAAGACATCGGTCAATAAGCCATACATGCGTTTAAACGTGGTAAAGTCACGCTGCAGCACAATCAAGCTTGTACACTCCTGCATCTTGTAAAGGAATATTGCACTTGACGGATGGTAAGAACTGACTAATCTTCTTCAGCGGCTTGAAGAATGTTCTAATAGAAGCGCGCTCTTCAAGATGTAGCCAAGCTTCTATTAGAACATTCTTCAAGCCGCTGAAGAAGATTAGTCAGATCTTACCATCCGTCAAGTGCAATATTCCTCTACAAGATGCAGAAGTGTACAAGCTTGATTGTGAATGTGGTCTCTCATATATAGGGCAAACAAAACGATCAAAAGAAACCCGCGTAAAAGAACACATAGCTGACGGGAAGCACCAACGTTCCGGGAAGTCTGCAGTTTGTGACCATATCCTAGACACACCCGCCATTACATTAGATTCGATAAACCACAAATTCTCGCGAAAGAACATCGTTTCCTGCCAAGGATGATACGAGAGGCTATTGAAATTAAAAAACATCCTAATTTCAATAGAGAAGGAGGCTGGGTACTAACACCTGCTTGGGATCCTGTAATTAATAAAATTAAAACTAAACGCAAACATACCACTGCAAGACATAGTAAGTTCATTCTGCGTAGATCGGATCAAAATTAATAATTAAAACATCTGAAGGTACTCCGGGTTAACTCTGACATCGGGACAGAACGTCGAATAAATAAAAATAAGATAACTAAACGCGAAAAAATCCGTAAAAATCGTTTTATTCAAAATATAAAAAGTCACAATTTCGCGTAAAACACATTGTTTATTTATTTATTCATCATTTTGCAACTTGTAAAAAACAGATTTATAAAGTGCCGACTATTTTATGACGTTAAATAATATAATGACATGAATTTTCCAAAAAATTGCTCAAATTATGCTTAGAGAGTAATGTATGTAACATAAAATGATATCCTGCACGATATCACATAAAAGATAAAAATTATTAATCCAAATATATTATAAAAGATAAAAACGATCAATCCAAATACGTTTTAAATATGGAGATAGATTATTTTATAATTAAATTACTTTAGTCTAGGTATTTTGTCATTGATAATAATTCACTACTCAATTACTACTGGCACTCAAGACTTGTACTTCATAAACGGAAAATTTCACCACTACTGCCTTACTCATAAAAGTCGACATCAAATTATGAAGTTTAACAGTGGTAGAGCCACGCGGCAACTTTTGCTGTCGCACGGATGGGCCGGCTCGAACTGGGGTGGTACCACGACCTCACAGAATACCAGCGTGAAGTAGAGGTTTACCTCTGCGTTTCGCTTGGTGAGTGCAGGTGGCCGGAGGCCCTTTTTACTGGAAACGAGGCATTCCATCTTAGTCCTCACGGGTGACAACACATTTGCATTTTGAATTGTAATAGAGGATAGATGTAGATGTCTATGGGCCGCAGCAACCATTTACCATCAGGTGGACTGTGTGCTCGTTTGTCACCCTTATCCTATAAAAAAAAACTATTAATATGACGAAGTAAATAATGCTATATCTAAATTAGTAAATTGGTTCAATTTTAATAATTTGCATTTAAATGGTACTAAAACGAAATGTATGAAATTCATGACTCCAAATGTCAAACAAATAAATACTAATGTAATTTTAAATGGGGAGAAACTGAGTCTTGTAGATACCACCATTTTCCTTGGAATCACACTAGACGCGAAGCTTCAATGGAGCCCCCATATATCAAAACTCGCAAGCAGACTTAGTTCTGCAGCATATGCTGTAAAAAAGATTAGAAGTCTTACCAGTGTTGAACTAGCTAGACTAGTTTACTTTAGCTATTTTCATAGCATAATGTCGTATGGTATTTTGCTATGGGGACACGCAGCTGACACTGAAATTATATTTGTTTTACAGAAGAGGGCCATAAGAGCCATTTGTGATTTAAAGCCTAAAGAGTCGCTGCGACAAAAATTTAAGGAAATTAATATATTAACCTTGGCCTCTCAATACATTTATGAAAATGTAATGTACGTACACAAAAATATAAGTAGTTTTACAAAAATAAGTGATATTCATTCTGTAAATACTACGAACAGACACAAGCTAGTAGTACCAGTTACTCGACTCCATCTAGTCAGTAATTCATTCTTGGTGCGATGTATACACTTTTACAACAAAATTCCAGAAAATATACAAAATTTGACCTGCTCAAAGTTCAAAAACTTTATTAAACTATGTTTGTATAAGAAGGGTTATTATAATATTAAAGAATTTATAGATGATAATAACCCCTGGAAATGATGTGATCGCTATCAAGCTATTTCTAATTTGTTGTGTTGTTAATTCGTGTAACATACATGATTGTAAGCTGTTATTTTAAAAAAAAGCCCCGCTGTGTTTCTTGCTGTTTCTTCCCAGCAGTGCTAGCATGGGCAGGAGACAATTTTATCCCCGGGAAAAGGAGAAAATGTTTATCCCCTCGCTTAGTTTTATCCACCCTTCGAGCATGGGCACACCGGTGGATATTAATATCCGCAGTAGATAAAACGGGAGATAGATTTAGACGTAGATCGATTTTTTGTGTCAATATAAACATAAACTCACGTCCAATTAACTAGGATAAAATTGTCCCTTTCAAATGTCAAAAAAACATAACTACTTATCTTTTATTTGACTCCATGCTACGGACGGGGGATATATGTCTACTCGTTATGTTAAACGGGGATAAACTTCTCGCCGTTGCTGTGCTTTGGCATAAGGACAAGATAATTTTATCTCTTGTCAGTGGATATAATCGGGGGATAATTTTTTGTCCCGAGCCCATGCTAGCCGTGCAGGACAGAGGTTTTTTTTCGAACCAATGGTAATTAAACAAAAGTTTTACTTTCAATAAGTATTATTTATAATCTATATTGAATAAAAAAGTTTCTGTTTCTGTATCTGTTATTCTTGCTCTCTTCACTAAATGACAATAGAAAGAAACGGGTATAATTCTTAATTTAATTAATGGATATTATATTATTATATATTAAAGTAAAACCGTAAAGTATCAATTACAATGATCGTTGTTTATTCGCGTCCTATGTACTTAAAGGCGTGCTGCCTCTAAGTCTGCTGTGTCAATATAATTCGACGTACCTAATTGTATAAATTCAGGCACATATGAAATCTATTACAAAATTATTTTACGTGCACTCTATAACATCTGAACAAACCTCCATACAGACTGTTTGCTGTTTTGTTTCAAAAATTACGCAACTCTCACGGAGTAAAGTAAACCGTGTCATATTCTAGTGTGCTTAAGTGCTTAGGTGTCAAATATTTTTACTACAAGCTACAACGCATGCATTGAAGCAATACGCAACAATTTATTTTCTAGCGCTATGAAAATAGAGACCTAATTGGAACACCAATTGTAATATTTCCAAACCCCGTAGAAGTACTCCACGCATGCGTAACCCATCCAGCTATTACCACAGTCTTAATATCTGTTCACAGTAACACTGTTTATCTTAAGTCCCTTTGTTTAAGGTCTCTTTCGCAATCTCCTATCTCCTTGGAATTGTGTCGTACTTGTGTTTAATCAGCTGTATCCCCCAATTATATTATAGATAATTCAGTTAGTGCTGCCGACACTGCCGGGTTTACCTGCGTATCACGGTTTCCGTTATTGTTCAAAGTGGAGTAATTAATGAGTGATCTGTCTGTGATAGTGCGTGTTGTTTTTGTCAACTGAATCCGGATTGTACGAGGCAAAGGTTTTAGATCATGCGGTTCTGTTTTTGCTCAGATGATTTAGAAGTCTTATGCATTCCCCGGTCATTGGACTGGCGGATTGCACGCATGCATGTTTGATTTATTGCGTTAATTGCGTAAAATCCAGATCGTTTTTTTGTGTTGTAATTTTTTTTAAATATCTATTGTTTTCGTTTCGTGGTCTATCTTTATTGTATTAAGTCACATCCCCCAATCAATGTAAATATATGTTTGTTTCTACTATAAACAATGCCGGCCACATTATATTTATAACTACTTTATATATTTAATAATTATAACTTTTAACAAAAAGTAAAAACTGACTTCGAATTGCTAAAAACGAAGTTATTTATTTGTTACTCTACTAAGAGTGGAATTTTTTCTCCTAATTTATATGGGACCACTCTTGAAGTATGACCTATTTATTAAAAAAAAAAGAATCATTACAATCTTTTCAATCTGCGAAGATATCATATGAAATTCCTTAAACAATAGTCCAATATGAAATTATTTCCCCTATTTTACACCTTTGTGGGCGGAAATTTTTCTTCAATATTTAATGAGACCACCCTCGAGGTAAAGCCTATTTAATAAAAAATGAATCATTAAAATCGGTTTACAATTTGCGAAGATATCTCGTAACATACATAGAAAAAAAAACAGAACATACAATCGAATTGAGAAACTCTTCCTTTTTGAAGTCTGTTAAAAAGGAGGAAACATTTAATGCACAAACTATTTAAACAAAGGAATAATAGTAACGCTATTAACATCACTAATCACTTCCGTTAACCGCTCCAAGTGAGCTTAAGGAGATGTTTAGTCAAAATGAAAATGATCTAAATTAAAAGTGAAAATGAAGAATGTTAGAAGTGGCTTACCACAGTAATGGAATAGATTCGAATGACGAGTTTGCAGTCCGCACCCCTAACCCGGGGCTGATACTGTCACTACAAAAACTGAACAGTCATACCTGGTAGAGTTACACTGCAGAAACAATGGGTCGGCTCGACTGGAGGAGGACCACGCTCTTGCATAATGTCAGAGTAAATCATCAGCATATTGCTAATGTGTTGTATGGTGAGTTGGTGAGTAACAAGATCTGGAGACCCTTTTACTGGTCAGTCCTCAGGGTTGATAACGCTTCTGCGATTTGTTTATTAATCGAGGATAGATGTAGGTGTCTATGGGCCACAGCATCCACTTATCGGGTGAACTATATGCCCGTTTGTCGCTATTATTTACGTAAAACAAAAACATAAACGCGGCTGTACTTGTGTCTAACCCTACGTCCTATATAATCGCATATGGTTTCTAACCTATATGAGGTTATTAAGAATAAGTGACTGTGTTTGGATGTTTGTATAAACACTTTCGATAATCTAATGTCTGCAATGAAAACTTTTATTTGGGGAAAACCCACATTTTCCTTGGAATTCTTCACGGAAAAGAAACCTAACCACCATGATTCCACTGTGTACTTGCAGTGTAGGAATATTCACTACCCCATATGGACAATTCAGGACGTGGCCACAAGTTCGCAACCGCAGTATTCGTGTTACCTACAAAAATTGTTCCGGGTCTGGACGTTTGTCTTTGTGCTATTTATGTATGTTAACTGCCTCCAATCCTAAAATTGCCTAAAACCCTACGTTTAGTAAAATGAAAAAAAAAGATTATAAATGACGCAATAAGTTTTTCATCATTTGATATTTATGACGAATCTACTCGGCTCGAGTTCACCAATTCCATAACTGAAGGTGACGTAAATACACGCTGAGGTTACACCGTAGTGCCGGGATCGAGGCGCGGTTCAAACGATGAGGCAATGGCGTGATCTAATCAATTAGCCGAGCACACTATGATAGGGAAACAAGTAGTTTATAAATTTGAAGTCCGAAGTAGCCTAAAGATCAGACGCACGTTTAACAATACGCCAGCTATTTGTCGTAAGAGAATCCGCTTCCCCATTTCGTCCTGTGACGTAGGTATCGGAAAAAGCGACGGAGGGAAATAAAACAGGAGATTAGCAGCAGTATCTTCCAGATCATCATTCATCATCATCATTACAGCCCTTCACAAGTCCACTGCTGAACATAGGCCTCCCCCAAGGAATGCCACAAAGCACGGTCCTGAGCCACCTGCATCCATCGATTTCCTGCATGTCTCAGCAGGTCGTCACCCCATCTAGTGGGGGGTCGCCCTACTTCGCCTACCGGTACGAGGCTGCCACTCGAGAACCTTTCTTCCCCATCGGTTGTCGGTTCTTCGAGCTATATGGCCGGCCCACTGTCACTTCAGCTTACTAATCCGTTTGGCTATGTCGGTTACTCTGGTTCTACTGCGGATATCCTCATTTCTAAGTTTATCACGCAGAGACACCCCGAGCATAGCCCAAATTATCTTAATGTTATCTTCCAGATGACAACTCAAATTAATAAAACACTGCTGTTGCTAACCCGTCAACCAAGCCTGGCATCTATGGGATATATCCCCCCTATGATGTAACCTATGAAGGAGTTTTATGTTCAGTAGTGATCTTTTGATAGCCCATAATGAATGAAGAATGAAATGCTACTCATACATCAAAGTTCGTGTGGTACGGCAAATATAGCTAGCAGAGTATTTATTTATTTTAAAGCTTGACTGCCCCGTTGGTACAGTGGTTGTAATAGTGCGACTGCTGATCATGAAGTCCCGGGTTCGAATCCCGAGTCGGGACAAAAAAATTACTTATTGAGCTTTTTCATCAAGAAATTCTCAGTAACTGCCCGGAGTGAGGAAGTTGGCGGTGTCTCACCCCCGTGCCCCAGAAATCACGTAAAGCCGTTGGTCCTGCGCGTGGTCTCTCTCCGATCGTGTTTGTTTAACCGTCCCATCGGACTATGAGAGTAAGGAAATAGAGAGTGCACCTGTGCTTGCGCATACACTTGGGCACTATAATCCTGTCATGCTCCGATGGCTAGTTTACATTAAGGCTGGCCGCCGTGATCAAAATTTTGTCTGGAGGACATTATTATTTAAAAACTTAAACGTAACACTTTGAAGCTAAGGGTACACAAGGCAAACTTAATATCATGTGGCATTTACTGCCAGTCAACACTGGTTGTCAAAGACCATTGTTGGCAGGTGCGATTCATCTTAGTTATATAAAGTATACGTATATATTAAAAAAATTAATCTAATAATAATAATTGAGTATATCGACTTTCGACACGGGAGGTTCAGTATATAACCGAAAGATCATTCGCAATGCGTACAGCAGTGGAATGGAATAATTTTAGCAGCAGGGGTGGTACCACGACCTCACAGAATACCAGCGTGAAGTAGAGGTTTACCTCTGCGTTTCGCTTGGTGAGTGCAGGTGGCCGGAGGCCCTTTTTACTGGAAATGAGGCATTCCATCTTAGTCCTCACGGGTGACAACGCATCTGCATTTTGATTCGCAAACGAGGATAGATGTAGATATCTATGGGCCGCATCAACCACTTACCATCAGGTGGACTGTGTGCTCGTTTGTCACCCTTATCCTATAAAAAAAGCATCTGCTTTTCCATCAGATTACAATGTGGGTGTGTGTTTGCCTCTAAGGCAAAGTGAATTTTATGATTTTGTTAAGCTTGGTTTAGAACACGAGAATCCAGAACTTAAGTAAGAGGCTGCGGAGGAAGGCGCACCATGTGTTTCCGTGCGCCTTAGCTGAGGAGATGGGGAAGGAGTAGAGTCTCTCGCAAGGAGCCAATAAGCGGCTGAGGTGTTAGTCGGCGCGAGTCCAACGTAACCCGTCCTTGCTCCCGTGATGTTATTAAATAAGATTTAGTCTTCCTCTTACATAGAGAATTGAGATAAACAAGCTTAACAAGCTGTCATTTGCGGTCATTCTTCCTCATTCAAATTTAGTTGTTTGTCGCTGTGTCGCAGTTGCTCTCATTGCAATGATTTGTCCAAGATCGCAATATTTAATGTTTTATTTTTAGTAACTTATAATAAGACATTGTTGTTTAAGTAGAAGGCTTTTTTGAAACACGCTAAATGGCATTAATTAAAAAGGTACGACGACTTATTATGTATTAAGACTCGCTCAATACGGTCATATATTTCCTCGTGTTCTTGAAATGACAACGTGCAATAACTTATGTTTCTGCTTTAAGATTTAAGTTAACGGGATGCTTTAAAGTATGTATTGTCTTTTGTATTATAAGTTCGTTACTTAACCTTACTTAGATTAGTACAAATTCTGACAATTCGTTTGAAGGTTAGTTATATTATATTCCAAGGTTAGTTACTTTAAATGATATAATCATTTGCACTTTATGTAACATTCTTTGAAATTTTTTAGTGGAACACTTTTTTCAATATAGATTATAAGTAATATGTTTATTAAAAGTCATTTATTCTTAGGAAGAAACCCAGAGAGACTTTTAATAATTACTTCCAATGTATGTTTTACACTTTAAAATGTTTCTAAGGTTATATAAACCGAACATCAACAAGGTCAAAAAGTCACGAACATTTTTTATTTCAGTAAGCAAAGAATTTACTTATGAATGTAATATGTACGTTAGAGTCGTGTAGGATTGAAGTGCTTGCAGTAAATTTCACAGTACACGAGCAATCCGAGTTCAGTCCCTGCCGGTAGCAATGAAAAATTTTAATTCTTTATTCACCACGTGCTCTGCGGTGAGAGATAATTTAAAATTAAAAATTTTGGATGATTGGCGGTCCACCACTGTGCGATCACTAGAAGTATTCTTCCTCGCACAACTTCCTTGTGGAATCGACTACCACCAACGATTTTTCCGGACCGATACGACTTAGAGAAAAGAGCCTACTCTATTTTAAAAGGCCGGCAACGCATCTGCAATTCCCTTGGTGTTGCAGTTGTTCATGGCCGTGGTAGTCACTTACCATCAGGTGAGCCGCACGATCGTTTCCCTCCTCTTCTATAAAAATAGAAGCCTATGTTTAGCAGTAAAATTTTGATAAGCTGCATTGGTAATGGTGAAATAAGTGAAATAGGTAGCATAAACACTGATATTATATCACACACTTTTCATATATTATATTGAATATAAGATATCTTAATGTTTTATCTATTACATCTATTATTATATGTGGTAGAGTCATGCTGCAGCTATATTATGATTGTAGCACGAATGGGTCAGCTCGACAGGGGAAGGACCACGCTCTCACAGAATACCAGCTTAAAATAGCAGCTTAACGCTGCTGTGTTTCGTATTGTGAGTGTAAAGAACCGGAGACCCTTTTTATTGGAAACGAGGCATTACATCTTAGTCCTCACGGGTGACAACGCATCTGCATTTTAATTCTTAATCGAAGCTAGATGTAGATGTCTATGGGCCACAGCAACCACTTACCATCAGGTGAACTGTGTGTCACCTTTATCCTGTAAAAAAATTATATATATTTTTATTACATGCTAGCGACCCGCCCGGCTTTACCTCATTTATTTTTCTAACAAAATCTTCAAGTTTATCGGATACAATTTAGCATAGCTCCCTCCCGGCATTGCTCTCTATCTCTTCGTGAAATTTCATCACAATCGGTTCAGCCATTCCTAGATAAGCCCATACAGATAGATATTTTTTTAAATTATTATTTTTGTCTTAATAGCATACAAATTACCCCTGAGCTTAATAGAAGCCAATTATTTCAATATTGCAGAGAAACACTTCAATCTTATTTACATGTTTAGATGATTTAGTCGGATGTTGTGAATCTCGGCGCGTTCTGATGACGTCATTGTAAACCATATTGTCAGTCGTGTTATGATATGTCTGTATAAATATTTCTGTATGTATTGTTCCCGAGATATGTCTATTTACACGTTTCTTCAGCGACAACGTTATTAATATTTGTTATTTTTCTGTCGCTTTTATACTCGTAATATCTCTGCGCTTGCAACAAATAGCAGTTGCTTAGTGCTAGAGTACTTTTTGTCATTAGGACTAGATTCCTAAGGACAAAAAGTCTGTGAGTTGCCGAGTCCGAGAAGGTAGTTAGTTCTTTAGTACTCTAATATTTAAAAAGAGCCATGCTGCAGCTAAATTAGTAGTATAGTTGTGGCACGAATCGGTCGGCTCGACCGGGAAAGGACCACGCTCTCACAGAATACCAGCGTAAAATGGCAGCTTGACACTGCTGTGTTCCGTATGGTGAATTTAGAGAACCGTAGACCCATTTTACTGGAAAAGAGGAATTCCATCTTAGTTCTTACGGGTGACGACGCATCTGCATTTTGATTTTTTATTGAGGATAGATTATGTCTATGATTTGCAGCAACCACTTGTCATCAGGTGGACTGTGTGCTCGTTTGTCACCCTATCCTATAAAAAAAATTTTGGTATGAAATTGGATACAACATGCTAGTACGTGGTAGCGCCATGCTGCAGCTAAGTGGTGACGCATACACGAATGGCTCGGCTCGATCGGGGTATGACCACGCTCTCACAGAATACCGGCATAAAATAGCAGTTTCATGTTGCTGTCTTTCGTATGGTGAGTTTAGAGAACCGGAGACTCTTTTTGTTGGAAACGAGGCATTCCATTTTAGTCCTGAGGGATGACAACGCATCTGCATTTTGATTTTTAATCAAGGAGAAATGTAAGATATCTATCGGCCGCAGCTTCCACTTACCATCAGGTGGACTGTGTGCTTATTCTATGAAAAAAAAGTATTGTGTGACCCTTATTTTATTTAAAAAAAAAACACGAGAGAAACACAGCAGCAGTATTCTACTTGAACTTTTAGTCCTTTAGTACACAAATGTGTGAAAATATTTTCTGTTTACGACAAAAACTAGTGCTTCTATATGTGTTCTTGTTAATACTATTCAAACATTTCGAAACGAAGCCACTAACATGCAGCGTCATTATAAATAATGATCCCTTTGACATTGTGTTTACGTTGTACATTCGGACAAAGTATGACTTATTCATGGGCTGTCCAAGCTGCTGTGCGTTGAATAATAACAAGTTTTCTGACGTAGGCAGCGTTTAAAACGAGCTGCAGGCTGTCCCCGCATCCGGTGTCACTGAGGGTCACGGCTAAGGCTGGGGATGGTTGCTTTTACGATTTCTCCTTTAGAAACCTGCATACCTCTATTTCTATAGATTTAATTAAAGTTGAAGTGTATGTCTGTAATATTAACTGCACTTCTACTTGTAATATTATTTTATCTTCTATTTGTAATATTAACTAACTCTTGACTGGCGTTATTTGCATGCTACTAGTATTAAGACTTAAATAACAATTTATAACATTTTTACAAATTTGGCAAAATATTGTGACGTGTCATAAATCATAATCGTCAAAACGTAAAACCAAAACTAGGAGGTAGACAAAGACAAAAACACAAAGTCGTGTACTTACTCATTGAGATAATATGTTACTACGTACGTAGTAACATATTATCTCAATGTACTTACTATAACCAATATATTATGTATTCAGAAAAAAATAGCAAACAAGCTTTGGCGATATTAGGAACAATTCGAAAAATTAACTTTTAAAAAAACTAAGTAAAAAAACTGTACTACTAAAATATTTACCGTAATTTCAACTGTCATAATGACGTCGATAAAGCAGCACCCGTTTGACCTTTTATTATTTGATTGACTGATAAAGGGTTATCGTATCACAGACCCATCTATGCAAACAAGGCTGTAGTTTTTGAGTTATAAGAAAGTGACCACATTAACCGGATGACCATATTACCCTCACATACGTTACGACATTTTTGGTATTAATTAGTTGTTCGATATAATAATAATAATAAATATTTATTTCATTTCCAATTACACATGTTTACATACAGGAACAAATATGAATAAAATTAAATATAGTAACATTAGGTCTAACAAAAATAACATGCTATGATAAAATTAAAACTATGTGTAGCTTAATAATATAGAATCTACAAAAGAAAAATAAAAAGTCAAGTTTATAATATTAGCTACCTGCCTGAACTAGGTTGAGTACCTGTGTTTCAGACATCACTTATACAATCGGTTTAATAATGTAGGACACTAGATATTTAAATAATTAAACTATATTATATAATAAATAAAATAACTAAATATAATAAATAAAATAACTAAATAAAAATATGTCTTAGCACGGTTCCAATTTTTTATTTAAGTTTAAGTATAGAGCTTCGAATAATTTTTATAAGTTTGTTTGCAATTTTGTTTTTGTATTCAGTAACATGGAAAAGTTTTTTTATATAATTAATGTGACAATCGAGCTTACAGTCCACTTAGCAAGTTGCTATTGCAGCCCAAGGACGCCTACAAGCAACTTCAGAAAAAGAAGTCTCCAGCCACCACCTAAAGTCACTAAACCGCACTGAAAGTTATACAATAATTTAAAAAAATATTTGAACTCCGTGCTTGACTACAATTCCACCTAATGGTATGTGGTACTATGTGTGGTAATACAGCCGAAGAACTCACTCACTTTTGCCTTGAAAACACCCACGTTGTAATCGCAAGGAAAGACATTAATTCATTATAATTAGTAAAATTAATAAATCGATTCATTTTTAATCTTAAAAGATCAAAAAGCTTGGGTTAGGTTTCTAGGAACGCTGCTGTTTACAAAAGCAAAACTAACTAGTACAACATAAATATTTATTGTATGCACTTTATTGTACTGTGTCCGCTAGAAATTGTTTCATAATTTCTCCCTAGGGCTGAGGTTTTATCGGGTGCAGTGGTAATTAAGTAACAAGTGGTGAAATATTTTTTTTAATAAAACTAGTTTTCATGGATTAACGTCGGGAACAATAATACAATTTATAAAGTGTTTGTCTGTCTGTCTGTTTGTTCCGGCTAATCCCAAAAACGGCTGGACGGATTTTGACGGGATTTTCACTGGGAGATAGCTGATGTCACAAGAAGTAACTTAACTACTTTTATTTTAGAAAAAAATTAGGGTTTCCTCGCAAAAAAAATTAAAACCCCAAATAACACGCGGGCGAAGTCGCGGGGAACAGCTAGTATAAAATAAATTAATATACGCGATAAAATCTGTAAAAACTGGTTTTATTTAAATGTATAGAGTTCTATAAATATAAGAAATCATTATTAAGAATTTTGTATCACCGACTTCAATATAAATAAAATGAGAACATAATCAATGTAGTCAAAGTCAATTAAATACGCATTATTAAGGATAACTCAAAAACTACTGGTTAGATCTTGATCAAATTTGTATGGGACCAAATGAGAAGCACCAACTTTCAAATGAAAAAAGAATCATCAAAATCTGTGCACCTAGAAAAAGTTCTAAGGTAACGCACATAAAAAGAGTACCTTCTAATTGAGAACTCAATAAAAATTAAAAATTACTCAATAAGAATTACTTTTTATTTATTAATTGTTCTATGTTATTCTAATAACACTTAAATTAGACTAGAATCGGTACTCTTTCGGGCAATGTCCTCCAGCAGCGAAAGGGTTCGCTGTGCAATTCACGCAAAACTGGTTTACAGAGCAACGTTGCGGATTCCAATATCAAATTCCATTTGCGGCTTTTGTTTTAACGTTTTCATTGAATAATACTACTTACTAAGCAGATGATAGTTTACAGCAGCTTAGGATCCTATAATTAATAAAATTAAAACTTAACTCAAGCATACCACTGCAAGACTTCTAGACACAGTAAATTCATTCTGCGTAGATCGGACCAAAACTAATAATTAAAAAGCTGAAGGTACTCCGGGGTTAAGTCTGACATCGGGGCTTCAACCACCTCAGTCCCTCGTGACCATGGGTGCTGGAAAGTACAAGAGAATTTAAATTAAGTGTAAACGCGATAAAATTCGTATAAGTAGTTTTATTCAATGTGTAGTGTTCGCATAAATATACTCGTAAGAAATCATTATGGTAAACGTATTCAGTTTTGCTTTGCGCTGCTTGAAGAAGATAACACAGTTGTATAGAGCAAGTTCGTTAAAGATGAAAATCAAGATGATTCAAGGTCGATATACAGAGACAATCTCGAGTGGAACTAGTTTTTACTGATTTTATCGCGTTTAATTAGTTTATTTTTACATTCTCGACGTTTTGTATACTTCGTAGCACCCATGGTCACGGGGACAGAGTTGTTTATCTCGCTAATGTCACAGTCAACCACATTAACTTAAAATGTAAGTAAAAACTATATTTTTTCGCGTAAACATAAATAATTAGTGTCGGAAATGAGGGTAAAAGTAAATACGAACAAATGAAGGTAAAATCTCCCACTTGCTTTAGCAGTATAAGGTATCGTGCTACCATTAAGAAGATCAGTCTGTAATTCTAAGAGTCCCACTGTCGTTACTATGCCTACTAGTATAGGCAAGGGAGGCCGTGTTGCTGAGAGGCTGGCCTGTGTTACATTGAGATGAGTAGTGGTGCTGTTGGTTTGCATACTTTGGTGTTGTCATGTAATTTGGTCCTGATAGTAAGCGGGGTTTGTTACCGGGTAAGTGTTCTTTTATTTAAATACTTTTGAGAATAATTTCTAACATCAGAAGTAGAATTGTTTCTTACATTAGAGAATCTCCTTTTAACCGACTTTAAAAAGGATAAAGTATTCAATAAGACTGTAATTTATGTGTGTTACCTCATAACTCTGGGTGAACCGATTCTTTTTTATTTAAAAGGCGATGTTTCTCACGTGTTCCCATATAAATTTAATTAGGATGTGACGAGTAGTTTTTGAGTTATCCTTAATATTGTGTATTTAATTTATTTCGACTACATTGATGATGTTCTCATTTTATCTACCGACTTAAAAAGGTGACGGTACTCAATTTGAGTGTATTTTTTTAATGTATTTTACCTCATAACTTTTTTCTCTATGAAACGATTTCGATGATTCTTTTTTTATTTGAAAGCTGGTGCTTCTCATGTGGTCCCATATAAATTGATCAAGGTCTGGCCAGTAGTTTTTGAGTTATTCTTAATAATTTATATTGAAGGCGGTTGTACAAAATTTTTAACTTTACTACTTGTTCAATCCGACTTAAGCTCAAACTTGGCGATTCCAAATTTGAGTCTAAATTAATAATGTTGTTACACAAGTTTTTAAAGTTTAAATTTAAACTCAATATTGTCACTCAATACCGGCAAAAATCGTCACTCGCATGTGTATTGTTTCACTGTTTAAAAAGTTTTTATATTAATCGGACAAAGCAAGAGGCTTTGCCTAGGCCATGCAACGTCAACCATCACGGTAGGTTTCTTTTTCTTTACTATTACCGAAGTTCAATATTGGACATGTCCCTCTCCCGTGTAGAAGGGGAATTAATAATCACAGTTCCTGACGTGACGCACCTTTGACATTACTCAATTTTCATATTTTACTCCTGGCGTAAACGAGAAGATTATATCTACCGCCATGTATAGGTAGCCACAACATCTTTCTAGCATTGTGTCGTATATTATGTGTGGTAGAGCCACGATGCAGCTATTATGGTTGGAGCACGAATGGGTCGGCTCGAACGTGGTAGGATCACGCTCTCACAGAATACCAGTGTGAAGCAGCTGCTTAATGCTGCTGTGTTTCGTATGATGAGCGTAGAGAACCGGAAACTCTTATTATTGGAAACGGGACATTCCATCTTAGTCTTCAGGGGTGACAACGCATCTGCATCATCATCATTTCGATTCCTAATAAAAGATAGATGTAGGTGTCTATAGGCCACGGCATTCACTTACCATCAGGTGGACTGTGAACTCGTTTGTGGCCCTTATTCTTTAAAAAAATTACCCCATAGCATATAAATGGGATGCCGGATCCCTTCTAACACCACTACCGCACGAAAAAGGTGTTAGTAATACATAAAAAAAAAACAAATATGTAAATGAATATAAACAACAGTAAACGAGGCCATTACATCTTAACCTCAGAGGTGACAAAGCATCCGCATTTTGATTCTTAATCGAGGATAGATGTAGTCTTAGGTCACATTATCCGCTCAGTCAAGTGGACTGTTTCATCGTGCTACCCTCACTTGCTGTCATCCTATGAAGCTCTAGGACCATTTGGAATTAATTATTTATTGACAATTTAGTGTTGTTTATAATTTTTTTCTTAAAGAAATAACGAATGATATTTTTGCGAATAGGGTGATGTGTTATTGGTTTACGTTGAAGAATCAAATCATCCTACTTGTTGAAAATTAACACATACATACCAATATCAAATTAGTATTTTGTGTTCGAATAAAAAATTAACTAATTTTTGCAACGAATAAATATGAAGACAGATAAAAAATGCAATAAACGACTTGTTTTCTCTAGAATCTTCCCACGACCTCAACTTTCTTGTTCGTGAGAATATGGCAATGAAATGTTCTGTCGTCCTCCTCTCACGCCGTTGTAAGAAATGAGACAAACACTTGTATTTATGTGGTCTATTACATCGCGTAAATATTACTATAATATTATTCTCGTGTATGGAATTCTTGTAAATTAAACTTCGTGCTCAGATTTCTAGGTACACTTACATACTCGTAGCTCTGTTTTTTTTTTATAGGATAAGGGTGACAAACGAGCACACAGTCCACCTGATGGTAAGTGGTTGCTGCGGCCCATAGACATCTACATCTATCCTCAATTACAAGTCAAAATATAGATGCGTTGTCACCCGTGAGGACTAAGATGGAATGCCTCATTTCCAGTAAAAAGGGCCTCCGGCCACCTGCACTCACCAAGCGAAACGCAGAGGTAAACCTCTACTTCACGCTGGTTTTCTGTGAGGTCGTGGTACCACCCCGGTTCGAGCCGGCCCATCCGTGTGACAGCAAAAGCTGCCACGTGGCTCTACCACTGTTAAACTGTGTGTCACTTCTGTGACGTAACTATGCGTTAAATGATGATTTCTTATTTACATTATATAATTTACACGAATACTCGACATTGAATATAAACTAATTTTACAGATTTCATAGATTAAAATAAGTCAAATTAAACTCGATAAAATACGTGAAATAAGTTGGGTGGACAGTTTATCACCCTTATTCTATAAAAAAATAATAAAAAATAAAAAATTGTGTACAATCGACATCAATATAAATTATTAAGGATAACTCAAAAACTATTGGTCAGACCTTGATCAAATTTATATGAGACCACATGAGAAGCACAAAAAAAGCAAAAATAATTCATCGAAATCGGTTCACCTAGAAAAAATTATGAAGTAACACACATAAAATACGAACATACAGTCGAATTGAGTACCTCCTCCTTTCGAAGTCCGTAAACAGGCAATAATCCGCTGGTGGTCATATTCCCGCCAAAATTCCTTTCCACCATTTTATTATAAATGGACAACACTATATTATAAAATGACTACTATTCTTCGTACTATTTCGCACTGCACACCGTTCGCAATACATACTTATACTCATTACTCTACGATATCGCACACTCATTATCATGGAATCGCAACCTCTGCGGTAAAAGTAACAATTTACGTGCGAGTAAATATTTTGTTTTTCCAATTACCTTTATGAACGACGAAGTCGTTTAATGATACATTAAACATAGACAATTATCATTAAATATACGAGCTGTCATTAAGCTAATGTGCGTAACAACTTAAACGTTGCCTTTCGAAGATTGCCCGAAGTGAATATAAAGACGGTCATTTGTAGGCGACTTGTTCAAAAATGTCACAAGTCAGTTACGAAACTCTTGCTGTATGGTGACGTAAAACCAATTACGCTCATATACACAAATATGTGTATGCTTAATTTTATTTTCATCAAGCTGTCCCTGATCTATCTTCGATTAATAATCAGAATGCAGATGCGTTGTCACCCCTGAGGACTAAAATATAATGCCTCATTAGAAGTAAAAAGAATCTCTGGTTCTCTACAATATTAAAATGTTCTTTAGACCGAATTTCGGTCACGGCGACCAGTCTCAATGGGGACTAGCCATCTGCGCGGGACAGGATTATAGTGAGTGAATGTATGAGCCTTCAAGAAAAGAGCCTACTCCTTTTTAAAAGGTCGGCAACGCATCTGCAATTCCCCTAGTGTTGCAGTTGTTCATGGGCGGCGATAGTCACTTACCATTAGGTGAGCCGCATGCTTGTTTGCCCCCTCTTCTATAAAAAAAACAGAGATGCACTGCTCATAGTCCGATTGGATGGCTCTCCGACTCGACTAGAGAGAGTAGAAGCAAGACCAACGGTTTTACATACTTTATGAGCCACGAGGTTGAAACACTAGAAATTTCCTTAGCCAAAGACACAAACCGTATTTTTTTCATTATTTGAAGTTGATAACACCACGTGTCTGGTAGAGCCATGCTGCAGCTATATTAGTAGTATAGCTGTAGCACGAATGGGTCGGCTCGACCGGGGAAGGACCACACTCTCACAGAATACCAGCGTAAAATAGTAGCTTAATATTGCTGTGCTTCGTATGGTGAGTGTAGAAAACCGGAGACCCTTTTTATTGGAAACGAGGCGTTCCATCTTAGTCCTCACGGGTGACAACGCATCTGCATTTTGATTCGCAAACGAGAATCGATGTACATGTCTATTGACCACAGCAACCACTTACTATCAGGTGGACTGTGTGCTCGTTTGTCGCCCTATCCTATATAAAAAAACAATAGTTTGCGAATTCAATCGCCTTGTGTTATCTTGGCTTTGTGTACAGTTACACGTGTACACGCCAACGCTGTACAATCACGGTTACGTACGGATACTGAATTACGAAACGTTCGCAAATTTGGGATGCAAATGTTAACTAACAGTCTCGAAAACCGTTACGAATTCCGCGCGCTGTGGGCTATGGATGAGGAGTTCGGTGCGCTCTGATTGAAGGAGTCCGTGACGCTCACGAGAGGGCATTGTAATATTTTGTTAATAGATGGTACTAGGTTACCGTGTAAAGCGTTGTAAGAATATCCACTACCCCATATCATCCCGTGGGTGTCTTAAGAGACGAAAGAGGGAAACAAATCAGGAGTAGGCAGCAGCGTCTTCCTACTAACGATTAAAAAAACTGCGGTCGCCAACCCGCTTGCCAAGCTTGGCAACTAGAGTAAATATTTACCGTACCTATGAGGCAATCTATGGGGGAGGCCTATGTTCAGCATTGGACTTTAATAGGGGGTAACGGTAACGGTATTAGGTTGTGCTATGTTCATGCATCTGTGGATTTCTAAATTCTGACACCGTAAAAATCTCTTTGTTTGTGTCTTATCATGTCAAATATAGATAAAATGTTAAATTTAATACGATAAATGCGGTTAAATCCACCAAATTACATTTGAAGCCCGTGTAGTTTTCAAAAAGTTTGGAAAATCGAAAAGTGCACACCTCATGAGCGTTTCATTTAGTTTTGATGAAAAAATAAATCACCAAATTAAATCGATTACACAAAGTATAAAATCGATAAAGGCTGTGTGGTACATTTGTCCTTTGTCTATCAAGGGTTAAAGAAAAAATGAAACCGTCTTTAAATTTTTAATAGCAATAAAACTTACAAAACTTGAAAGTAATTTTATATTTGCATTTTATTGTTTATAACATCTTAATAAATAGGATCGCAAAGACGGACTTAATGTTTTTAGGCATTCTCTCCAAGTCAATCCGGGACGTATGCACATAATGTGATAGGTGCCAAAAAACAATACAACAACGGTATTACGGTATTATAACAACGGTTCTTTAATAGATACAAATAAAAATAATACACATGTGCCCATTGAGCCTTAGATCCTGTGTATAAGAAACCAGTCTATACTGCAAGAATGCCAACCGTATGCTAATCAATCAATTCGAAATTTAGTCAAAGTATAACGGCAACAAACACAAAATTTGCTAAAATTCGCAAACGCTACGTAAAGTTTAGCGGTATGTTTAAAATAACCGACCAAGTGCGAATCGAACTCGTGCATGAAGGGTTCCGTGCCATCGTAGAACACGTTTCTAGTAGGGGTTAATTTATTTTTATGACTTGTTATTGTAGCGACAACAGAAATACTCATTCTTTAAACATTTTAACTATCTACCCGTTACGGACCATGAGATTACAGCCCGCTGACAGACAGACGTACGTAGGACGGATAGCGGAGGCTTAGTAATAGGGTCCCGTTGGTTACCCTTCGGGTACGGAACCTTAAAAATAAAACTTGAAACACTATTAACATTACTAATGCTCTCGTTAACAACTCTAAGTAAACATAAACATGCTTGTGTTGAAAGTGGCTCACCACAATAGTCGAATGGCGGATGTGAACCCACAACTCTCTGAGTTTGCAGTCCGCCTACCATGTGACTACTGTCGCTGAACATTGGCTACTGTTTATTTAAATTGTATTTTGTTTTTTAACTAACTTCAAAAAGGAGGTGGATTCTCAATTCGTCAGTATATTTTTATTTTCGGTCATAACTTCTTTGTTTTGTATCGATTTTATGATTCTAATTTTATTAAATAAATTTTACTTTAGGTGTGGTCCTTATCCTTTATAAATTTTAATAAAAATTCACCTATGAGATGAATATTTAGACTACATTCTAGTCGTTACCTTGAGCTTGTGATATTTTTTTTATTTAGGATAGGGTGACAAATGAGCACACAGTCCACCTGATTGTAAGTGGTTGCTGAGACCCATAGACATTTACATCTATCCTCAATAAATGGAATGCCTCTTTTCCAGTAAAATGGGTCTCCAGTTCTCTACACTCACCATACGAAACACAGCAACATTACGCTGCTATTTAACGCTGGTATTCTGTGAGAGCGTGGTACTTCCCCGATCGAGCTGACCCATTCGTGCTACATCATCATCATCATCATTACAGCCCTTCACAAGTCCACTGCTGAACATAGGCCTCCCCCAAGGAATGCTACAAAGCACGGTCCCGAGCCACCTGCATCCATCGACTTCCTGCATGTCTTACCAGGTCGTCACTCCATCTTGTGGGGGGACGCCCTACACTTCGCCTACCGGTACGAGGCTGCCACTCGAGAACCTTTCTTCCCCATCGGTTGTCGGTTCTTCGAGCTATATGGCCGGCCCACTGCCACTTCAGCTTACTAATCCGTTGGGCTATGTCGGTTACTCTGGTTCTACTGCGGATATCCTCATTCCTAAGTTTATCACGCAGAGAAACTCCGAGCATAGCCCTCTCCATAGCTCGCTGAGCGACCTTGAGCTTCCTCATACGGCCAGCAGTGAAGGACCACGTCTCAGTTCCGTAAGTCATCACTGGCAACACGCACTAGTTGTACAATTTTGTTTTAAGGTTTTGAGGTATTTCCGACGAGAAGATGTGTCGTAGCTTCCCGAACGCTGCCCAGCCGAGTTGAATCCGTCGATTGACCTCTCGGTCGAAGTTGGACTTACCTAGTCGGACTATTTGTCCCAGGTAAACATACTCGTCAACAACTTCCAGCTTAGTGCTCCCAACAACTACCGGCATAGGTGTGACATGGACATTAAACATAATCTTTGTTTTGTCCATGTTCATCTTAAGACCTATCCGCTGGGAGACACTACTGAGGTCATTGAGCATAGTGCTTAGTTCCTCCAGCGATTCTGCCATGAGGACTATATCGTCGGCAAATCGAAGGTGAGTGATGTACTCGCCATTGATGTTAATTCCGTATCCTTTCCAGTCCAGAAGCTTGAAAACGTCTTCCAATGCAGCGGTGAAGAGTTTCGGGGATATAACGTCACCCTGTCTTACACCTCTCTGCAATTGGATAGGTTTCGTACTCTGGTTCTGTACTCGGATAGCCATCGTAGCTCTACTGTACAAACACTTCAGCACTTCGATATACCGACAGTCAACTTGGCACCGCTGAAGGGACTGCAGTACCGCCCAAATTTCGACGGAATCAAAGGCTTTCTCATAGTCCACATACGCCAGACATAGTGGCAAATTGTACTCTTCGGACTTCTGTACAATTTGCCGTAGGGTATGTATATGGTCTATGGTGCTAAAGCCCTTTCGGAAACCGGCTTGTTCGGGAGGCTGGAAGTCGTCAAGTCTGCGCGCGAGACGATTCGTAATGACTCTCGAAAACAGCACGTAGACGCGGCTCAGAAGGGAAATCGGTCTGTAGTTCTTCAAGAGAGCGTTGTCACCTTTCTTGAAGAACAAGACCACCGCACTTCTGCTCCACGCCTCCGGTGTAATGCCACCATGGAGGACGTAATTAAAGAGCTTCTGAAGGACTTCAAGTACCGGTCTTCCACCCGCTTTCAGAAGCTCCGCTGTAATTCCATCCTCGCCTGGGGCCTTGCCGTTTTTAAGGTGCTGGAGAGCCATTCTAATCTCGCTCAGACTGACGTCCGGGATATCTTCGGAATAGTGTCGAATAAGACTCGCTCTTGGATCGTTACTCACACTTGCGTGTGGCTCCAACGATGACGTGTACAGCTGCCCATAGAACCTCTCAATCTCACTCAAAATCTCAGGTGCCCCGGAAACGATGCTGCCACATTCGGTCTTCAGCTTTGACAGTTGGCTCTTTCTGGCAGACGGATCTCTGGCAAAGACTTTGGAGCCTTAGTTCCGCTCGATCGCTTCTTCAATACGAGCTGTATTGAAGTTGCGTAAGTCTCGCCGCATGCATTTGGAGATCTGTCTGTTCAGTTGCCTGTATGCTGTCAAATCTGTTGAATAATGTAGCCTCATCTCCCGTCTAACAGCCATGAGATTAAGAGTGTGATCGGAGAGTTTTTGTGTTCTTCTGCGGCGGGTCTTGCAGAACTTAGCTCCGACCGCATGGACAGTTTCCACGAGCTTGTTATTCATATCGTCCACTTCATTGCAGTCTTCTAGGCACTGAAAACGGTTTTGTAACTCGAGCTGAAAGGTTTCGGGACTTTGGATTAGTGCACGAGGGGGACGGAGCGTCGACTTCATCAGACAAGACCTCTCCAACTTAACATTTAGGTTCAGTGTGCCTCTAACCATTCGGTGATCGCTGCCGGTTTTCACCCTCGCGATCACTGAGACATCACTGAACAGTTGTCATCTGGTCGTCATAATGAAGTCAATCTCATTTTTGTCGAACCGTCGGGGCTCGACCAGGTCCACTTCCTGTGGGGCCGCTTCTTGAAGAAAGAGTTCATCATAAAGAGTCCCTCTTTCTCCATGAAGTCGGCCAGCTGCTGGCCCCTTGGGTTCCGTTGCCCTATTCCAAATTTCCCTACTTTCAGCTCACCGTTCTCTCTTGTGCCTAGTTTTGCATTGAAGTCTCCCATTAACACCGTATATTGGGTTTTGGAGGAATGCGTGGCTCTAGAGATATCCTCATACATTTCCTCCACCTCCTCATCGGGGTGTACAGAGGTTGGTGCGTAAACCTGTATGACCTTCAGCGAATACCGTTTGGTGATTCTGAGTATAAGGTACGCAACCCTCGTCGACACACTCCCGATCTTTACAACGTTGTTAACGAGAGACTTGTGGACGATAAATCCGACACCTCCTTGGGACGGATGGTCGCCCTCCCGGTGATAGAGCAAGTTGCCGGATTCGAGGATTACAGTGTCCTCCCCCTCTCTTCGGACTTCGGATAATCCTATAATATGCCAGCGCAACTTGTCTATCTCTTCTTCCAGCTCCACGATCTTCTTGTCAGTCCTCAGGGTGCGTGCGTTGTACGTTGCCAGGTCGAGTCGTCGTAGGTGGCAACCGAACCTTCACCGGAGATTCTTAGCACCCCCTGCCCCGCCGTTACCATGGTCGCCACCGTAGCCAGGAATAGCGGGGCCGCCGGGGACTGGGGGCCGTCTGTGAGTTGTTTTAATCATTGGGGGGTATTTGCCATAGTTGCCACGCTTGGCGAGCGGGTTTGTAACCGAAGTTTTTTATTGTAATTTTGGCTATTATCAGGAAGATGCTGCTGCCCATCTACCGCCTGTTTCCCTTTGTCGCCTTTTACGACACCCACGGGAGGATATGAGGTAGTGGATATTCTTGACCGCCACTACACGGCAATTGCTACAACTATACTAATAATATAGCTGCAGTATGGCTCTACCACGTATATTAAAGATATTACTTAGTTTGCTAAAAATTAACTTTTTTTTTCATTATCTGACTTCTAAAACTAAAAAGAATGAAATAATTTTTACATAATCGCTTCTGAAGTCGAGGCTTTAGTTAGAATGGAATAGTTTTTATTCAATATAGATTACAAGTAATTCTTTTTGAAAGTAATTTTTCTTCGTTATACTGTCTTCAGCATCGTTTAGTTTATAAAGTCGGTTTCTATTGTTGTTATTGTTGTTCATAAAATGGTGGTTTGTCTTGTACATATACCTAGTTCTTATCTGATTCATCGATTGCTCTGGGACTTCCCGTTGGACTTATCGATTAAGTTGCTCAATTGATTTCAGGAAAGAGACGTAGGTACAGTAAAGGACAGTGACCCACGTGTTTGAACATTAAAAATCCGGAATAATTACTATGAGCAAAATTATATGTTAACGATGAGCTTATAAATAGTATTGGTTGTTTTTTAACCGACTGCAAAAAAAGGAAGAGGTACTCAATTCGACTGCATTTTGTTTGTTACCTCAGACCTTTTTCTAGGTGAACCGATTTTGATTATTCTTTTTTATTGGAAAGCTGGTGCTTCTCATGTGGTTCTATTTAAATTTAATTAAGGTCTCACCAGTAGATTTTGAGTTACTTGACTTCGACTACGTTGATGATGTTCTCATTAAAGTTGGAAAATTTACTTTGCCAATAAAACGCTCAATAAATTTTTTAATATTGAGCGGATATAGCCAATATTTTTTCCGAATTTAATATAATGGATTTCCACAAAGTAACTCCTAATTATATTAATGATGTTCTCATTTTATTTATATTGAAGTCGTTTGTACAACATCTTTAATTTTACCGCTTGTTTATTGTTTCTATTTATTACATAAGCGTTCGTCTGTCATGCATGCAACAGAGTAGGCGCTGAATATCTACACTTATTTTACAAAATACGAGTATGGGTGACTAACGAATACATACACTCCACAGTAAGTGTGTTTCGTAAGGTGAGGGTAAAGAACCGAAGACCCTTTTTACTGGAAACGAGGCATTCTATCTCAGTCGTCAGGGGAAGGCGCATTCTACATTTATTTTTATAATTATTACTTGAGAATAGATGTAGACGTCTATTTTCAGATATTGAATAAATATTGTAAAATCGATCGCGACCTGCAATTAATCTTTCCACTAACCTCCGGCTTAAACCTGTTCACAAACCATACCATATTAAGGTTTCCTGCACCTGTGACTTTCGGTGAAGTTCCGTCCTGCGGCTTGACATTTAACACTTCGATTTTGAATATGGAATTTTAATTGTACGATCTATATGGTAAAATCTCGTTTCCTTTTGAGATAATTTCGGTGATTTATGATCAGAGTTTTGAAAGGTAACAAGTTTTTTGGATATGAATGAAATTTAGTGAAAGAAACAGTAAAGGTCGTTCATGCGTCGCTCGATTCATTGGTGCTGCGAAGAGATGTTGCATCCCTCTGCATTTTCTTTCGCATTTACCTCGGGGAGTGCTCTGAGGAATTGTTCGGATTAATTCCAGCCGCCACATTTCACGAACGCACATCGCGGCCGAAATCCCGCTACCATCCACACTATCTGGATGATTGGCGGTCCACCACTGTGCGATTTAGATGTTTTCTTCCTCGCACGACTTCCTTGTGGAATCGATTACCATCAGCGATTTTTCCGGACCGATACAACTTAGGGACCTTCAAGAAAAGAGCCTACTACTTTTTAAAATGCCAGATGCGTTATCTGCAATTGCCCTGGTTCCCCTGGTGTTGCAGTTGTTCATGGGCGGCGGTAGTCACTTACCATCAGGTGAGCCGCTCGTTTGCCCCCTCTTCTATAAAAAAATGGTTTTGTACAAAGTGTGACGAACCGACACACGAACCACCAAATGTAGCGGGTGCTTTGGTCTATAAATACCTTTTATTCCAGATTAAGAATCGAAATACATATTTTACATATTTTTTTTAAATGTTACTATAGTACATGCTAATTAAACGTGCCTAACAAATCGGTTAATCATATTATAAAATCTTTTAAAAAAAAGGCATCTAATCAGAACGTTATAGGAATCGATTACTTACCGTTGTTTTTTCGTTATTGCCGATTACCGCAAATGTTTTACCTCCGTTAGGTATCTTACATTAACATCAAAAGAGCTAATAATGTCTATGCAAATACGTACAAGAATTATCAATCATGATGATGGTTTTTTTTACAGAAGTAAGAGTGACAAACGAGCACACAGTCTTAAATCATCAGACCTAAATTTATCATAATATTAGCGACCCGCTTCTTTGTCTGAGTAGCATCTATTAATGTGGCGTTATTTTTTTTTTACCCGCGACGGAACGGAGAAGGTGTATGCTTTTAGGGTGAGAGGTTGTTTGTTTGTGTGTGCAAACGAATGTTCCCATTTATCTCCAAAACCGCTTCACCGATTCCAATACGGTTTTTGGCAAAGGGTTTGTGACTCATCAGCGATGGTTGTTAGGTAAATGTTAAGGTGTTAGCTCGCCAGGGGGCGCTGCAATGAACATTTAAGGTGCAAACGAATGTTGCCATTTATCTCCAAAACGGTTTGACATATTTCGATACGGTTTCCCGTAAAGGGTTTGTGGCTCATTGGCAATGGTTCTTAGATAGGTGTTATAGTGTTAGTTCACCAGAGGGCACTGCAATAAAAAAATTCACTCGTTAAAATTAATTGTAGCGATTTTTTTCCTCGAGACAGCTCCACCGATTTAGATGCGGTTATCGATATCTTATACATACTGTAACGACCCCCCCCCCCCCCTTTCTCATCTCTTCACTCATTCTATATATATTTATACCTTTATTTCCTTAGAATCTATTTCTATAAGTTATACAAGTATATCTAACTTACGTGACCAGTATATTAATCATACATTGATCTTTCTAAAGGTTCAAATATAGGCCGTATAATAAATTTATGGCGTGATCGTCTTAGTTAGGACCCTTATTTACGTTGTGTTTGTATAGTAACTTAGTTCTTTTAGGTGTATCTTGGAAGAATGAATATTTGCGAGAGCAATCGAAAGCTGTTGGTAGTGTCTTATAAGCTAAAGAACCCCGTTCACGAAGACAGAGCTCAAATAAAAGTTAAGAACAATAAATTGTCCTTATTCCACTTGTATCAGGTTCACAACAGTCAATTCCTTATTAATTAATCCCTTCCCGCTTGGAAAAGGCTCACAATATTTATACCAAATACCAGATACAAGGGCTTCGCTCTTCCACATTAAAAAAAATGTGGAGGAGGTACACGGCTCCGCACACGCCGCGCACGGTGAGCGCCAACCATTTTAATGCGCTCCCCCCGCAGGGTACGCAAATTTGGGAACTGGACCGTAGTCCACAGCAAAATAACTGGCGAACCAGTAAAAGAGGACTTGGCCCCTTGATAGTGCGTAAGCACAAACATCGACCGAAGTCGCGCATGTCAATGCGTGTAAACGCCATACAGAATACGATCAAATCCAGCCACAGTGAATGTACGTCACACGGGTTAGGCAACAATAGGCACACTAGCCATAAAAAGCCGTCCGTGGGCGCCACCACCTGCCAGACCGCCGTTCCTGCAGACGTGATGTAAGTGTAAGGCATCACCACCAATTGCATGGTCAGCACGGCCAATTGGCCGCAGAGCGTGTCATGAGTCTACCGCTCACCTCAAGGGAATGGGGTCCCACGTTGCGCGGCTTTCGGCCGCAGCCTTGAGAGCCTCCTCAGATTCTCCCTCCAGCTACCACCCGCATGAGGTCGACACATATGCTCCACCAACCAATACAATGGCAGATATAGCCAATAGGCAGTTATAAGATATTAGTAATAATTCGCCATCAGAAAGGGTTTGTGTCACTGACGTTGAGTATATGCATTTTTCGATCATGTTTGTCTCACCCACCAACAAGTTGCCTTCAATCTTTCAAAGGTGGGAACTTTATAGAGATATATTAATATGTTGTTATATAAAACATCATGGAGGGCAGACAGTCTGCAGCCCCGCTATGAAGGGACCCGACTTGGGCAAAGCTACTTGGGTTGTGAATCAAACCAAGACGCAGAGAGCGCCATTGAGAATAGCGACCCGCCAAACAACCATCGCAGAGACGCAATGCTGCAGAATGCAACAAGCATCAATACAACTATCGTCAGGCTTACACCATCCCAAGGTCCCCCTTACAGTCCCAGTAGACATCACCACCCGCATACCTCCATCGACCAGAACCACAAGATGCGTCGAATCAGGTGCAGCACACCCGCAGATCCATCACAAGATGCAATACTGCAAGTAGCAATAAGCATCAATGCAACTATCGTGCGGATGGCGCCCCCTCACAACACACCTACATGATCCCTATCGACTTTGGTAACAAAATTGATAATGTTGTTAACTAAAAATACCACCAACGTATCATAGTAGCACGGTACTAAGACGTCAGTAGCCAAAACTCCACGTATCATAGCGCTATTGCACTAAGACATGAAGTTGAGTATGCTTGCTGCACTTAAAAGTACTACCAAACACACTCACCCTAATCCGAAAGATAGCCGACGTATCATAACGCTATGCGTTAAGACGCCGTCCACAAACGGTAGGGGCGTGCGATGTCCACGGGAAAGTCGTATTGCTACAAAAAACCCGCTTACCACCGACACTAAGATGATATGTCAAGGACACATCGGTTAGCGAGTCCAAGTTTACCTCGGTCTCGGATGCTGTGAAACAATCTACACGCCACTATAATAATCCTTTTCAAGTCCCAATTCTTTCAATATAATGCTTTTACATATTTGAGACCTTCAACATATTTGCTTTATTTCATAGACCATACTATTGTATGTCTTATTCATATGGGACTTCAAGTCATAACTCTGCTATCATAATGCTTATGCATCATAAAGACCTTCTATATTAATGCTTTGGTTCGTTAGACCTTACTATCATAAGTCCCTAATATAGGACTAGTCATTGTGCAACATTAGTACTAGCAGTCGGTCAGCCGACCACCCCATATATATGTATAACCTTGGGTATGTGTCTCCGGCAACGCCCCTTATTATGGAGACCATTACAAGAACACTTTCATCAACTTAGAAATTTTCCGACTAATACAAGAACACCTTCTTCAACTTGGACAATTTTTATCCATTTTGTGTATTATATTACAAATGTTATTTATCTTTATTATTGTAATATAATCGACTTGTATTTATATAGTTTAATATATTTTGAATATCTTAAACAAGATTTTAATAAATTTAGAGATTTTTTAGAGATAATTTATACGTTAACTATACTATAATATTCAATATTCCCAATGAACATATTTGAACTTTATACTTAATTTTAAACATTTTAATTGTTTAAAATATAATTTCTAAGACATTTTTAAATGCCTTTACATTGAATTTAATTATTATTTATTAATAATAATTATGAGGCGTCACAATACACACGAACAGAAGAATTATATATATATATATATATATATATATATATATATATATATATATAATTATACATTTATACTTTTCTCTTAAATCATTCTGTCAATTGATAAAAAGCACATCAAAATCTGTTACGTAGTTTAAAAGATCTAGGCATACAGACGACGGAAAGCGACATTAAAAGTTTAATTTTTTTTAACGCCCCCGCACTGCTCTTTGTGGGTGGAAATTCATAAACCTCATTCTTGGTAAATTTAACCTGCCGAAAGGAATATTCTTTCCTATATCTATAAGAGCTATAATTTAAAAATTTGCTTGTTTTTACCGCAACCTCTTCTTTCTTTTTAGTTGACCTCTACTCGGTGAAAGGAATATCCTAAGTCCTGCCTTTCAAATATCTAGGCCTTACGGTTTTAGGGATATCGTGATGAGTCAATACATAAGCGGAAATCTCTCATATACATATATAGATTTAAGGTTCTTAGTGATCACTATGTTAATGCCATAATAATAGGTCCAGATTAAAGACAGCTTTGTGGCCTCTCTTCAGCTTTTGCGATTTGCGACCCGCGTAGCGTGCTTCTCAATCGCTCTACGCTTCCAACGCTATGCTATTGTGTGGGTTGTGGAAGAGTTTTCGTTGATTTAGATCAGATATTAAACGCGAGTAACTTAGTTCTCTAAAAAGTCTAAAATAAAATGCAAAATTAAAAATTTTGAAAAAAACCCACGACGGATGAAAAAGTTGTAATCGAAAAAGGATTAAATAAACATATTGAAAACCCCCCGACTAAAAAGAAGTAAGTCACGAAAGATAAAAATAAAAAGAGATTTTAAAAGGGTTGATTTGCCGCGGGGTTTGTCATTGTAAACAACTAATTATGTCTTTCCTTAGTCCTTCCTACCTTTGTGGTACCTATTAGTTTGTCGTAGCGATAGACACAGCAATAATATAAAATATAGGTACTACACGTATATTCATCTACCTATTAGGTAATATACTTATAAATCGAAAAATATCCGTCGGGGCTGCCATTGCCAGCTTTGTTCCCTATTTCAATTTATAAGAAAAGCTAAGAAATGCAGCCATTTATATCAATTAAAGACTACATTTATTTACGTACTCGCCGTCATTTCAGTTAGTCACAAACTCATAAAAATGTACAATTTTAGTTCATTTCAGGGCAGGGAATAGCTGAGTGACCCATTCGTGCTACAACTATACTATTAATATAGCTGCAGCACACACAAACACACACACTGGAATTATTATTAAAGATTATCTTAACGCCATATTCTTAATTTTATTATGTTTAAATCATAAAGAATGAGCATCATTTGTTTTTTTTTTAATAAATTAAATAACGACAGTGGAGAAGTGAAAAGCTCTGCACCGTAAACATAAACCACAATTTATTGCAAGCAACACTAACAGCAAGATGACTTGTATTTATCTATGTTCTCTATACTGACGTATTTGAGAGAGCTGAGTGAGTTTGTAGAGTTTTCTCCGTGATGGTATATTTTCTATAATCGTGTGCTTTTTAATCGAGTTCAAAAAAGGTGGAAGTTCTCAAATCGACTGTATTTTTTATGTGTTACCTCAGAACTTTTTTCTAGGTGAGCCGATTTTGATGATTCTTTTTTTATTTGAAAGCTGGTGCTTCTCATGTGGTCCCATGTTATTTGGTTTTTATGTTATCTTTAATAATTTACTTGGCGTTACTTTTATACGACTTCCAAAAAAGACGGTAACAATTCGACTGTATGTTTTTTTGTATGTTATAAGTATGTCACGCGATATCTACGTCAATAAACCGATTTCGATGAAGCGAATGGACCGAATTGATGAATTTATTAAATAGCTTATATTATAGTTTAGGAATGGGCCCATATAAATTTGGAGTAAAAAGTGCACTTGGTGGCAAAAAGACGAAGATTTTGAGGTTTTGATTTTATTTAGTCCACAAGTGTAAAAAAATAACTTCATCATTACTGCCCTCCACAAGTCCACTGCTGAAGATAGGCCTCCCCCTGGGAATGCCGAAAAGCACGGTCCTGAGCCACCTGCATCCACCGACTTCCTGCACCTCTTACCAGGTAGTCACTCCATCTAGTGGGGCAATCTTAACATTAGCATCGGCAGTCTTGAATTTGTAGATAGGCATTTTCACTTCGTACTTTTTTATAAAAATAATCAAAATCAACTTAAGCGCCCATTTTTTTTATATTTCGTTATGTAGTCTTGCTGGCCATAATTTATTTAAATTTAATTAGTTTTAAAACTAAACACTCACTTCGACTTCGTTTACCAGTACGAAGAATAACTTCGCTTACCTACCAGTACGAAAATTAAAACCCGTCTTCAAACAATTAAAACGAATAAAATGATTTCACATTCTGAATTCGGGGACTTATTTCTTCTGTACCTACTAAGTCTTAGCACTGACTACAGAATGTGAAATTATTGTATTCATTTTAGTTGTATGAAGTCTGCTTTTACTTTTTATGGTCCATAAGCTCTTTCAGAAATGAGAACGTCTCTTTTCGTACCCGCAGAAAGTTTGCAGATTATTATTTTACTTAAGATAACTAAGATTTCGTTTAATTACTTAGTTAATTTAGATTTCATCGCCATTTATGTTGTAATTGCAATCTAGCAAGGCCGCTGCGGCAAAACCAAAGCGACCATAATGATGTCACTATCTAACGACCTTTTGATGCGTTTTTAAATTCTCATAACACTAGTTGTACCCGGAAAGCCGCTCTATCACGGATATGTTTGTTTTTAGAGATTTGTAAAAACATTGGCAGCATAGAATAGAATAGAATATTTTTTATTAAATATAAATTATAATTTTTTTTATTTATTAATTTTTTTTTAAACTTAAATGTAACACCTTAAGGTAAAGGATACATAGGGCGAACTTAATGCCATATGCATTCTCTGCCAGTCAACCCTGGGTGCCAAAGACAATTGTAGGCAGGTGCGAAACATAATACATAAATAAAGTGTATTTTTATTAAAATATTATTATATACATAGTACATACATACACAACATATATTTAAATATATATAACATATTTACATACATTAATACATACATACATACGTGTAATGTGTATACATGCTTATAAACTTTATAAATATCCGTATTAATATATAAATAAATAAATATTTCAAGAAAGAAAAATGTCAATAATTCTTATTGGAAGTCAGTTTTTACTTTGACCACTGGTTCAGAAAATAAAACTCTGTCCTGGGAAGAACCATCAAGAAACAGGCTTGCAAAATGCAGTCAAATCGTGTGCTGTTCGGTTTGTTCGCAACATTGTAATTGTTAAACAAAAATAAATGAAAATATCTTAGCGGAAAGATATTATATTTTTAACTTTGTTATTTTTTATCAAATCGTAGTCTAGAGCTGGAAATTGGTCTCTACTATAGTAGTAACGAGTTACCTTAATCGTCACACACAGCGCAGAAAACAAATTGGCGATCCCAATACAAGTTGTACATAGACCTTGATCTCTATTACCAGTCTGGACATTTTACAATTGGAATATCTTTATATATGAAATTTCGGTGTACATGTGTTCGTAATTCTTCTTCTGAACATCTTGAACGATTTTGATGAATTTTAATAGGGAACTTAAGGGCTAACCTAGATATTTCTAACTATAGTTAGACTCGGTAGATGAGTCCAGCCCGTCTGGGTGGGCTCACCTACCGAGAAATTGTATTGTTTTCTTTATAACTTAACGTTCAAGTTGTAAGGGTATAGAGAAAATAATACAATTTGAGACCGTGTGAGATATTCCATTTTGTCCTCAGAGGTGATAAATCTTTCTATTGCAGGTGCCCATGGGCTGCAGAAGTCACTTTTCAATATCGGTCCCAAAAGCTGTAATTTCGTTTGTTCGCTAAAATTTTATTAAAAAAAATCATACGGAACCCTCTTAGATAATAGTGACTTACTCATATTCCGTCCGTTATTATTTGGTTTCACGCTCGCTGATTTTACCTGTTAGTTACAAATAACGTTTGTGTGTAACCAAAAATACCGTGTTAACGTACCGTATACCGGTTGTGTAAAAACTAATTTAAATGTACAATCGCAGAGAAACAAAGCGTACTCATGTTTCAATCCTGAAAGTCTGTGGCCATGGTGAAATAGAATACTGCAGACGAAAATGAATTGAGTTTCAATGTGACGTTCAAATGAAAAAAAAATTAAGCAAGAAAGAACATGTTATGGTAAAAATGTATGCTGTGGCACATCGACATCTACATAATATACCATCGATTGAAAATTAAAATGCAGACGCATTGTCACCCGTGAGGACTAAGATGGAATGCCTCTTTTCCAGTAAAAAGGGTCTCCGGTTCTCTGCACTCACCATACGAAACACAGAAGCAATAAGCTGGTATTCTGCGAGAGCGTGATCCTAATAGTTCTACCCCGGTCGAGCCGACCCATTTGTACTGTACCCATAATACAACTTCAGCGTGACTCTACTGCGTAAAGCACGACTTCTATAAAAGAGATATCTTATTGTTTAACTAATTATAAATTAAGGCATATTTTGCATACTTAAATGCCTTTGAATTTTCGACCAACTTCAAAAAAGGAGGTTCTCAATTCGACTGTATTTTTATGTGTGTTACATCTTTTTCTAGGTGAACCGAGATTCTTTTTTTATTTGACAGCTGGTGCTTCTTTTTCGTCCCGTAGTGCCGTATAAATTTGATCAAGGTCTGACCAGTAGTTTTTGAGTTTTCTTTAATAATGTGTGGCGGCACTGTAGTCGCGCCATTACTGAAACAACATGGAGCGTTGGCGGCTCCCCGGGCAGACACCTTGCCCGGCGGGAGATCTCCCCCTTTCCTTCCACGGCTACAGTGATGACTCCAACGTAATATGAACAACGCAACCAACAAACTTCGAAAACTACAACTTCAAACCTTCGTCATCGTGCCCCATTCATTCGCTCCCGAGCAGATATTGTCTGCAGTCTTCACATCCTACAAACCATCTTTACAAAGGTTCATCGCAGCACTGGAATAATAATTCTTCCTGTTCCTTCAAACTACTCTCTGCGCTACAGTATTCGACACGGCTCTGAGCCTTGCTACTCGCCTCTGCTTCACGGCACTCTCGCAGGTTACTTGCCTTCTTTTCGACTCACCGCAGACTTCAAGGTAATCTCTGGCACTTGCAAATTCGTCGACAAGTAGACTGCTACATCCACCTCCGGTCTGAGCAGGAGAGTGATGTGGAATGTGTAATTTTTTGCCGACTTCCAAAAAGAAGACGGTACTCAATTCGACTGTATTTTTTTTGTTTTTTTTTATGTGTGTTACCTCATAACTTTTTACTGGGTGAACCGATTTCGATGATTCTTTTTTTGTTTAAAAGCTGGTACTTCTCGTGTGGCCCCATATAAATTTGATCAAGGTCAGACCAATAGTTTTTGAGTTATTCTTAATAACTTATATTAAAGTCGGCTGTACAAAATTTTTAATTTTAAATTGTATTTATATTGAAGTCGGTTGTCCAAAACTTTTAATTTTACTATGTACTTGTTATAATTATAAAGCCAATAACACATTCCGTTCAGGAAATGGAATAGTTTCGGTAGTCGATAGACAAACTCTATTGAATTCGCTCCTCAATTGTAACTGAGTCATAAGTGTTGAATTCCACTGAACATTGCGATTGTTCAGCGAAGGTAAATAACGTATGTACATCCGGAATCAGTTGCCGATTTAATTGTCGCCATTTTGTCAACCTTGATGTTTACACTCGTGTTAAAGTCAAAAATTATGTAGTGCTGTCTATGGTATGAAGTGTTGAACTCTGTATTAAGTTAACAAGTACAAGGAATATGGACAGCCACCAAGACTCTAGGAGCTCCAGGGCGAGTGATTCCCCAGGGGACACTATGAACGACGTTTATAATGCATGGTGTGAGTTTGTCATTGATTTTAATTAATTATAAGATCCTTTTAACACGGACGATGAAATAAGAACGGGTTAATTATAAATGAAACCATGAAGTGAGACAGGGAAAGCAAACCAGCAGATAGCAGCAACATATAAAAAATAAAAAACTGTGGTGGCCAACCCGTATGCTAACCGTGACAACTATGGCAAACATTCCCCTATGAGGCAACCTGCGGGATGAACGTATCATCGTAGATGTCCCGTAGTTTTCCATCTTACGTCTACCGCGGAAGGAAATCATCATTAGATTAACTTAGATAAAAGGACATTGCTCAAATTTTCGTGCGAATTGTAGGAAGCGGATATAGCCGTAATGACTTCGTAGAAAAAATAGAATAAGGATACTCATTCTGATACCTTTTGAACACGGAACTCGGCATATTATTAGTGTCACACTTTCGTTGATCGATTTCCGTTTTCGGCATAATGACACGTTACAAATATTTAAAAAAAATAGCAATGCTCTTGAGTTTTGACTTTATTAATGTTAACTGCTTGAAGTAAGCATAAAATGGTAGTGATAAAACTGGTTCACGACGAATTATTATCGAATGGTGGATTCAAACACAAGACTTTTCTAAGTTTGTGTTCCGTATCCTTAACTATTGGCATAGACAGGCTACTGTTGCTACAAATTTTATTAGGTAGATGTAGACAATCATCGTCTTCAATTGTTCAACCTATACAATAGTTAGATGACAATAAATTTCTCCCATAATGGGAGGTTGTTTGTTGTTTGTCCATAAAAACCATATTAATCTCATTGCCTATTTTTCCTATGACGGTGTTTCAAGTCACTATATAGGCCTGATAATTTAAAATGTTTTCTTAAGGTTGACAAGCGAGCACACAGTCCACCTGATGGTAAGTGGCTGCTGTGGCCCATAGACATCTACATACATCTATCCTCTATTAAGAATCAAAATATAGATGCGTTGTCACCCATGAAGACTAAGATGGAATGTCTCTTTTCCAGTAAAACGGGTCTCCGGTTCTCTACACTCACCATACGAAACACAGCAGCACTAAGCTCCTATTTTACGCTGGTATTATGTGAGAGCGTGGTCCTTCTTCGGTCTAGCCAACCCATTGGTGCTACAATTATAATATTATAGCTACAGCGTGGCTCTACCATGTCACGTTATTTGTCATCTGTCATGTTTTAAAGCATTTTACTCAAAAAATCTTCTCTTTTACCTCTTTCAAACTCATTTCCTTATCTACAATCAACCTCGCTTTCCACCTAATTTTCCTACTATTCTATGATGTTTTTAAGTGCGATGTCTTTGAATGTACCCATGTATGTTACCGCCATGTTCTTTAATATATTATATTTTCTAACTAGTCCTTTTTTCTTACCCTTTTGTTTAACACTTAGCAACGTCTATGTTATATTCAATTTCACAATAGTACTCGTGCATGTACATATATAATAGATACAAAAGTATTTGAGCGACGAACGATTGTCCTTCAATATTCAAGTTACTCTTTCTAACGTCACATGTCTCTCACAAACTACAAAACAATAATTTCCTTCACGATTACGTTATATCTTGAGACAATAGGGTCCAAAATCGCTTACACTGCTTTACATACACAATTCGACTCGCGCTTTGTTCGAAAACAATGAGATGTCAACACTAGTAAGGAGCCGAGTTTGCGAATGGAATCAATTTCGACCTGAAAACAAAATGCACAGTCGGCAGAACGTTTGCTACTAGTCACTGCCAAATTTGTGAGGCAATTGTGACGTCTTTTGAAATTGCATGACATAATTATTTCAATATTGGGTGGTCTCTTTAGTAATGGTTTTAACTTCTAATAAATGGGAGTCTATTTATTTTAAGCAGACACCAGGTAGGTAAAAGAAGTTAGGAAGTAGTAAGGTTTCTCGAATTGCTCGCGTACTGTGATATTTATCGGGAGCGCTAATCATCTGAGCTACCACGGCGCTTCCCGTGTTCGATCCCCGCCGGCACCAATGAAATCATTAATTACAATTTTAAGTGCTGTAAATCAGCACTTAAAATTGTAATTAACGACGTGCTCGGCGTTGATGGAAAACATTGTGAGAAAACCTGTATGTCTGAGAAATAGGAAAAAAAAGTATTTCGAAGAAATGTGAAGTTCGCCAACACGCATTGGGGCAGAGCGGCGGACACTTGCTTGCACTAAAACCCTTTTAGACATGAGAGGAGGCCTGTGCCCAGTAGTGAGACGTATATAGGCTGTAACTTTTACTTTTAACTTTTAAGGTTTCTCGAAGATCAGATGATGCCATGAACATATCATTACAATCCCCTTTTTATAGGATAAGGGTGACAAATGAGCACACAGTCCACCTGATGGTACGTGGTTGCTGTGACCCATAGACATACACATCTATCCCCAATAAAGAATCAAAATGCAGATGCGTTGTCACCCGTGAGGTCTAAGATGGAATGCCTCTTTTCCAGTAAAAGGGTCGCCGGTTCTCTACACTCACCATACGAAAAACAGCAGTGTTAAGCTGCTATTTTACGCTGGTATTCTGTGAGAGCGTGGTCCTTCTCAGGTCGAGCCGACCCATTCGTGGTACAACTAGACTACTAATATAGCTGCAGCATGGCTCTACCATGTATAATATTATTATAATTGTATTTGTATGTGTAGTAAAATGTCGCATCAAAAAAGCATTTATTTTTACTTGTTGACTGTCTTGTAGGTCCAGTGGTCGTTACTCATGAGGTCCTGAATTTGAATCCCGGTTCATAAAGCCGTTAGTCCTGCGCCTGATTTCCGTCCGGTCGTGTTAGATCACCGTCCCATCAAACTATGAGAGTGCACCAGTGCTTGCGCATACACTAGGGGCACTATAATGCTGTCCTGCGCACATAGTTAGTCTCCGTTAAGACTAGCTGCCGTGATCGGAATTCGTTCTGGAGGACATTATTATGTTTACTTCTCTACAAAAGAGAATAAAATAAGAATTAGGCTCCTTTTACTTCTTACACTAGAATTAGTATACTTGTTTAACATGGTAGAGTCATGCTGTAGTATATTAGTAGTATAGTTGCAGCACAAACCAGCGTAAAATAGCAGCTTAACACTGCTGTGTTTCGTATGGTGAGTGTAGAGAACCGGAGACCCTTTTTACTGGAAAAGAGTCGTTCCATCTTAGTCCTCACGGGTGACAAAGCATCTTGCATTTTGATTATTTTTTGAGGATAGATGTGGATGTCTATGGGTCACAGGAACCATTTACCATCAGGTGGACTGTGTGCACGTTTGTCAGCCTATCCTATAAAAAAAAACTTGTATTAAAAAAATTTCAGCAGCCAAAAATCTTCCATCCATTACAGCGTATAAAAGTCCACAACTGTACAATAATTTGTGTTGTCGAATAAGTTGTGCCGTCCCTATAATTTGTCTCATAGGTGGGATTTTGCCATAATTGCCACACTTTGCAGGCAGTTTGCCAACCGCAGTTTTTTATATTTTAAGTTATAATGCTGCTGCCCATCTACTGTTTCTATAAAATAAGTTGTACTTAAACATATCTATTTACATTCCAGATGAGATGTTAGAGGGCGAAGGCGCGGGGCTGGCGGCCCGCGTGGCCGAGCTGGAAGTCCGCTGTGCTCGCCAAGCGGAGGAGCTCCTGTGTCTTCGCTCGACCCTCGCCGACGCTCTGCGACGCCTTAACGCTTTGGAGGGTAGAGCCCCGCCTACGACACAGAGAAACGGCACTTATACAGGTAAGAGAGAGTGCCATGCAAAAATGAACTTTATGAATATCATTATGGTTACAGCCTCTTAAAGTCCACCGCTGGACATAGGCCTCAGTTATTGGTCATAGTTACCACGCTTGCCAAACGGGTTGGCAAATGCAGTTTTTTATTTTTAGTGATTATTAGGAAGCCGCTGCTGCCCATCTCCTGATTTGTTTCCCTTTGTCACCTCTTACGACACCCACGGGATGATATGGGGTACGGGATATTCTTACACCGCCACTACACGGTAATAAATAATATTAGTCGATATATAAAGAACTCATTACGCTGGACGGCAAAGCAAATATAGTGGAAATATTGACGCTTCATTAGCTTCATAATCTTGTTTATATAGAGCAATTCCAAATTATAGAGTAATTCCCAATTCGACCGAGAGGTCAATCAACGGATTCAACTCGGCTGGGCAGCGTTCGGGAAACTACGACACATCTTCTCGTCAGGTATACTTCAAAACTTGAAAACAAAATTGTACAATCACTGCGTGTTGCCAGTGATGATCTATGGAACTAAGACGTGGTCCTTCACTGCTGGCCGTATGGGGAAGCTCAAGGTCGCTCAGCGAACTTTGAATAGGACTATGCTCGGGGTTTCTCTGCGTGATAAACTTAGAAATGAGGATATCTGCAGTAGAACCAGAGTGACCGACATTTCCCAACGGATTAGTAAGTTGAAGTGGCAATTGGCCTGCCATATAGCTCGAAGGACCGACAACAGATGGGGGAAAAAGGGTTCTCAAGTGACGGCCTCGTACCGGTGGACGAAGTGTTGGGATTCCCCCCACTAGGTGGAGTGACGACCTAATAAGACATGCAGGAAGTCGATGGATGCACGTGGCTGAGAACCGTGCTTTTTGGCATTCCTTGGGGGAGGCCTATGATCAGCAGTGGACTAGTGATGGGATGGTTTGGTCGCTCCTGTAAGACTGCATTACGTAGTAAGCAGGAGTGTTATCAAGCCTGGGCTGCGGCTTCGGCGACTCGGGATGTAAACACCAGCACACTTAAAAAGAAGTATAACTTCGCCTCCAGGTCTTTCAAAAGAGTTATTGCCAAGGCAAAGTCAGAGCACATAGGCAGAATTGGCGAGAAACTAGTTCGCCTTCCTTCGGGAATCCGTGCATTCTGGTCTCTCGCCAAGGCTGTCCAAGGCAATTTCTGTAAGCCATCACTACCATCTCTGCACTGGGAGGACGACTCACTGGCCCATGACGCAAAAGACAAACCCGGCCTTTTAGGCTCCCTTTTTGCGTCCAAGTCGACTCTTGGTGACGGGGGGAACACACCGCCGACCATCCCGTGGTGTGAGTGCTCCATGCCGGATGTGCTGTTCTCACAGCGCTCAGTTCGCAAAGCACTCCTCTACTTGGACATCCAGAAGTCGAGTGGCCCTGATGGAATCCCCCCAATTGTGCTGAGGACGTGTGCTCCGTAGTTGGCACCGGTCCTAACGCGTCTTTTCCGGTACTCCTACTTCCAAGGCGTAGTCCCGAATTCATGGAAGACAGCTTTTGTCCACCCGACCTCTAAAAAAGGCGACCACTCAAACCGGTCCAACTATAGGCCTATCGCGATCACCTCCTTGTTCTCCAAAATTATGGAATCCATTATTAACTGTCAGCTCATGCGGTACCTTGAGGATCACCAGCTGATTAGTGACCGCCAATACGGTTTTCGTCAGGGTCGATCAGCTGGTGATCTTCTAGTCTATTTAACTCATAGATGGGCGGAGGCAGTAGAGTCCAAGAGGGAGGCATTGGCCGTTAGTTTGGACGTAGCGAAGGCCTTCGATCGGGTTTGGCACAAAGTGCTTCTTTCGAAGCTCCCTTCCTATGGGCTTCCCGAGAAATTGTGCGATTGGATCACCAGCTTCCTTGCAGATCGGAGCATCAAGGTCGTTGTAGACGGTGCATGCTCCGACTACAAGCCTATTAACGCTGGTGTTCCACAAGGCTGTGTGCTATCACCAACGCTATTTCTTCTGCATATCAATGATATGTTGCTAACTGGTAACATTCATTGCTATGCGGATGACAGGACTGGTGATGCTCTATACACCGGCCGTGCCAATATTTCTCGGGAAAACGTCGCCGAGTACCGGAACAAACTTGTGTCTGAAGTCGAGTCTTTGCTGAACAAAGTCTCGGATTGGAGGCGACTAAATCTAGTCCAGTTTAATCCTCAGAAGACACAAGTCTGCGCGTTTACCGCTAGAAAGAACCCCTTTGTCGTATCTCCTCAGTTTCAAGGCGCTCCCCTTGCTGCCTCAGCCAGTATCGGAATCCTTGGCGTCGACATTTCGAATAGTGTGCAGTTTCGTGGTCACTTGGAAGGGAAGGCCAAATTGGCCTCTAAAAAGCTTGGCGTGCTCAGCAGAGCGGGACAGTATTTCATGCCGGCACACCGCCTGCAACTTTACAAGGCGCAGGTTCGGCCTCACATGGAATACTGTTCCCATCTCTAGGCAGGGGCTCCCCAGTGCCAGCTCCTTCCACTTGACCGCATCCAGCGCAGAGCGGCTCGAATCGTCGACGACCGAGTCCTTTCCGATCGGCTCGATTCATTGGCACTGCGAAGAGATGTTGCATCCCTTTGCATTTTCTTTCGCATCTACCACGGGGAGTGCTCTGAGGAATTGTTCGGATTAATCCCAGCCGCCAAATTTCACGAACGCACATCGCGGCAGAACTCCCGATACCATCCACACCATCTGGATGATTGGCGGTCCACCACTGTGCGATTTAAAAGATGTTTTCTTCCTCGCACGTTTCCCTGTGGAATCGATTACCATCAGCGATTTTTCCGGACCGATACGACTTAGGAACCTTCAAGAAAAGTGCTTTCACCTTTCTAAAAGGCCGGCAATGCATCTGCAATTCCCCTGGTGTTGCGGTTGTTCGTGGGCGGCGGTAGTCACTTACCACCAGGTGAGCCGCATGCTCGTTTGCCCCCTCTCCTATAAAAAAAATCAGTGTGCTTAACTTAAGGCACTCTAAAGGATTTAGGTGAAACACTGTCTGTGTGTGCTTGAACTTATTTGTTATTTTTTTTCTATTTCCAGGGTCAACGGGCACTCCAACACGAGAGGTACGCATGAGGCAACCCTCGTACCGAGAAACAGCAAAACGAACCTCCAGTTACGGATCCAGCGTCTCATCTCTACCACAAAGGTATAATACGGAATAGCTATAACAATATACTTTTTATGACATTAAAATAACATATTATTTATAACAAAAAGTAAAAGCCGACTTCAAAGAACTAAAAATATTTTTATAATCACGTTTTCGAAGTTTTTCACCAAATTTCTATGGAACAACCCCTTAAGTATAAATCTTTATATATAAAAATTACGTGTCACATTGTTTGTCCGCGATGAACTATTAAACTATTGAACTGATTTCAATGAAATTTTGCACACTGGTGTTCAGTTTGGTCCAACTTGAGAGATAGGATACTTTTTATCCCGATAATTGACCTTCAATATTTTTTTATTGCGAATTTAAGGATTTTTTCATAGGAAGGGTCATCGAAAAGGGCAGAACAACAGCTCGGCGATGCTAGGACCTCATGTGCGGAATTTCGATTGACCAATTATACCATCTGAAAGGTCAGAAATTGGTCATAAAAGGTCGGTTGATCCTATTAATTGGTCAGCGTTAGAAACATTTTTATTAAGGGTTAAAGTTTTTCAAGGTCATTGAGAATTTTTAGCACCTCAATCGCGAAAAAAATAGAAAATAAAAAATATGTGCGATCGAGAAGCATTCGCTGATAATTGGTCAGCTAATATAAATATTTGGTCAGTTTAATTTAATATTAAAAAAAATTAAATTAGTTGGCATTGTCGTAACGGGCATGCTTTGGGACGGTTAATTGTAATTTGTAACTCAATCTATTTTTAAAACTTTTCATCTATCATGTGGAAAGTCATGGAATGTAAATGGCAGTTAAATTTTGTTTTGTTTAGTTATGATTATTTTTTCAGTTATTATATATTGCTATTTAACCATAGATATAGTATACATTAGATTGGCGATGGCGTAATTAGGGCGAGATCAAAAACGAAATGTACCCGTGTGAGTGAAATGTGCATGTGTGCAACAACAATAGTGCTGCGCCATGTATCAACTTCAATTATCGATACAGAAAGCTGTGTCTGTGTCATAAAATGAATATTATCATGTTTGAGGACATAAAAATAAAACTTCAAACAAAAAGTTTGTAATTTTTATATTCTACCAAAAATAACTAATATATTGTAAAAATGTCGTAAGCTCCCCTTAAGAGGTATTTTCCAATTTTGCTTCATACTTCAATCTAATAATCAAATAAGTTTCGATAGTTAATTTAATAATTGTTTATGGTTTGATAGTGCTGGCGAATCGTACATATGTATGTCAAGTATGTTTAAAAAAATTGCAGGACACAAGGCATTCGTTAACTAATTTTCGAAACATATTTTCGTATACAATTTTCCTTTCACATGTTTTCGGAAAACTCGTTCAGAACGAATACCTATCTCATAAACTTTTTCTTAATCATCTTTTCGATGAGATGCTGCAACAAATCGTTTGAACTAGATGCTATTACAGCACTAATGTTATTTTAAAGTGAGGGAAGCCTTTCTAGGTTTTTTATCACTTGATACAACTTTTCCACTTTTTTATTACCCCGTTTTTTGTGCTCTTACATTTTTCAGTTTTTTTTTTGTTTCATATCTAATCTTCTCCGAAGAATATCAATCGATTTCTTCATTTTTTTTCTTTCTCGGGGAATTATCTATAACAGAGACGTTTGCAATTGAGCTACTGGGTACTGGCGATATATCTCTATAGACACATGACGAGGCTTTGCGTACCGGCTTAATACAACCTACAAACAAATATAATAAGTGTACACATTATGTATTTATCTATGATTAAAAGTAATAAAATACAACCCTTTTACCTATTTCTACCGCTAAACAGCAGTGCTTACACTACCGCTAAACAACAGTGCTTACACTATCGCTAAACAGCAGTGCTTACACTGCCACGATCCAGCCATTTGAGTATAGAGAGCCTGTATAATTATAAGTTGTAAGACATTTTATCTTAGTCCTCAGGGGTGAAAACACATTTTTTATAGAATTAGGGTGAAAACCGAGCACATAGTCCACCTGATGGTAAGTGGTTGCTGTGGCCCATAGACTATCTTCGTTTGCGAATTAAAATGCAGACGCGTTGTCAGCCGTGAGGACTAAGTTAGAATGCCTCTTTTCCAGTAAAAAGGGTCTCCGGTTCTCTACACTCACCATACGAAACACAGCAGCATTAAGCTGCTATTTTACGCTGGTATTCTGTGAGAGCGTGGTCCTTCCCTGGTCGAGCCGACCCATTCGTGCTACAACTATACTATTGATATAGCTGCAGCATGGTTCTACCACGTAAAAAATTTGTAACTTTTTTTGTTTGAAGATGACTGTAGGTAACCAAGTACTGCAGTAGCCGTTTCTTACCAAGTTATACTGTAAGTTCCTTTGTTACTTTCGTTTTATAAAAAAAATATACACCACGTGGATGACAACTACAAGTTGTACACGTTTGAACATGCGCAAACGAAATGAACATATGTACAGTAAAATATATAATTAAGAAAATACGCACGGGCATAAATAATGTGGGTATTGATCCAAAACGCAGCTTTACTCTTTGTGCACTTCTATGAGAAAAACATTTTTGTTCAAAGTGCTTGCTACATGTAGTTGATTTTTTTTTTTGGAAATTTTTGTTTAACCTGAATATTTTTTGGAAACCTGAAATATTATTAGAGTTTAAATCATTTAATTAAAGTATTTAAAATAATGCGTAACGTAAATATTTACTATTACGAAACACTAAAACGTAAAAATAGAAAATTAAAAAAAACGAAGTCACAAAAAAAGCTGCATCCAAGAATATGCCTTTGCCTGTTATAAATATGTTATCGATAAGATAATATTGATAGTGTCAATCCTTACAAAAATTTGATCAGAAATAGCGGGAATTCACGTATTTGTTATTATTTTTAATATAATTCTCACGCATTTAGAGCATTATCGTAATAAAACGTGATATTTTTCCCTATCCATTTATGTATAAAACGTTTGTACTAAATCTGAAATATTGAATTTAGAGTGCTAAATATTTCAATTGTACTTACATGTAAAATGTGTAATTTTGTGGATTTTCTTTTCTCGATGAACTGCATTCAGGTATGACACACGTCACCATATTTAATCACACCTTTTAAATACTTATTAATACTTCAAAATAAAAAATATCGCGAAAATAAACGGGATTTGTTTCGTTAACCATTGACGTCAGGCTGATACAGGCTGATAGCGTGTACGTGTATGGTCTAGCCATTCTATCTCGTTCTAACGTAAGCATATGCTATGCCCTTTCTCTTTTACATTGCCAATCTAAGTATATGCTAAATCTATGTATTTAACTATTATATAAACAGTTAAATTGCTATTTAACTGCCATTTACATTCCATGACTTTATATTATTTATTAATGATATTGGACAAACTTTAAATGAGAGTCAACATCTTGTTTACGCTGATGATGCCAAAATATATAAAATTGTTAAGTCAAGAGACGACTGTCTCAAACTGCAACAAGATTTGCTTGCTTTAGAAAAATATTGTGTTACTAATCATTTATATCTTAATACTGACAAATGTCATGTGTTAACTTTTTCACGTAAAGTCAACCAAATAAAGAACAATGCCCATTTTTCACCTGACAATGTATAGAAATGAAATAAATCTTAAAATTCAGCTAATTGAATTGTAAATTAATTACGCTTATCACTATGTTAAAAGAAACGCAGGAAAAAAATATTTTTACATATTTCTATAAGTTTATTCTACGTCAAGGGTAAACGTATTATATGTTTTGAACGCATCTCAACTACCCTTTTTCTTGGACGTTCCATTTTATACACTGCTACTTTACTTTATTTAACTCTGCTTCTGAGTTTTATACATTATTTTATGTTTTATTTAATCAGTAAGTATTTATTTATTTGTATTTGTAAAGTACATATTAATATAAAATAATATAATAATAAAATAAATTAATCATTCAGTATGTCATCGAGTGTGGACGAATGAAACGGATTTTTTTGACATTTGACAGTTCTGCAATTAGCATCGGCGCAGTTCTTCGTTGTTGCATTTGCGTCTCGTTGTCTACTGTGCCATTTTATTTATGTTACTTCTTTTTACAACCCTATATGGTATCAAGAAAATATTTCTGCTCCAGCAGAATTTCTGGATGACGTGGTGGTGAGAGATTTAAGTGAAAATGATGATAATTAATAAACCATGCCACTTTAATATACTGTTTTATTGGTTTATCCCATTTTGTTCATCAATAAGTATATACCATAGGCCAATGAAATGTGTTTGGTTGATAAGTGATCATTTTGACAATACAAGATGAACTAAATGTAGTTAGTAAGTATTTATGTGTGCTGAAGAAATAGCAGATAGAGCTAGACACTCAATTTACGGTGACAATCATCGAGAGTAAGCGGTGACTTAGGGGCAGTTGGTTTCAAGAAATTCACAAAGTAAAAAAGACGTTTTAGACCATAACTAGATAAGTATTGTTATTTTAACTTCAAACGTTAAAAATAAGTTATAGTACATTTATTTTTTTATTACCTATTTGGTTACGGCAAATCCTAACCTAAAAAGGGACATTAGTATATTTTGGGATTCGTAGCGTTTAAATCGTAAAAATAACTATATGATATTATTTTCTGAGCTTACATGTATGTTTTCTACTATACTTTATAATTATACATCAACTTTCACTATCAGGTTTTTAAATGTATGGAAAGTGGGCATGATTCTTTTGAATATTGTCTGAATGGCATCATTCTAAAAAAAAGTTACTACAACAAGAGATCTTGGCTTAATAGTAGACTCAAAATTATCTTTTAATTCTCATATAGACCATATTATAAGTAAAGCTTTTCGAAGTTTGAGTTTTATTTTAAGAATAACAAAACCATTTAATGAAGATATAACTCTCAAACTGTTATACTTTTCTTTTGTACGTTCAATCCTTGATTTTTGCAGCACGGTATGGAGCCCCTCTTATCAAATACATATTGATAGGATTGAAAAAGTACAAAAAAAGTTTTTGAAATCCCTTAACTATCGTTATGGTATTGAGAACGAATCATATAATGAAGCTTTGTGCAGACACAAAATGCTAAGTCTTTTTAACAGACGTAAAATGTTTGACATTATTCTTCTACATAAAATTATAAACTCATTAATAGATTCACCGACTCTTTTGTCTATGATTTCATTTCCAGCAAGTGTTCGTTTTCCAGTGCGCTCCTCACGTTCGTTGCCAATATTCATTCCTCCTCGGTTTCATAAAAACTATACACGTAACTCTTTTATATGTCGTTCCACCAACATGTATAACAAACATTTATCAGAAATAGATCTTTTTACCACTAGTTCTAATCTTCTTAAAATAAATTTAAAAAAGTTTTTGCGGCAAAATTGCGATTACGATTATTCTTAATAACTTGCCCGACTGTGTTATCTCACAATGTAAATAATATGGTTTGTTAATGTAGATTTATTGGCACTATTTGGTCTTTTTGTCACGTGTAAATGTAAAATGTAAACTATATATTAAGAAATATAACTGTTTGTTGCCAAAATAAATGGAAAAAAAAAATAATCTTGTTTATATAGAGTCGTGGTAAGTCAGAGACTAAGAAGTCGCTGTAAATTTCACACCCAGGTTCGATTCCGATGAAATTGTTAGTTGCAGTTGTTAGTGCTGATTTACCTCGTGCTCGGCGGTGAGGAAACCTGCATGTCTGAAAAAAAATATTTCTAAGATATTTACGTGGTAGAGCTATGTTGCAGCTATATTAGTGGTATAGTGGTAGCAACCGGGGAAGGACCACGCTCTCACAGAATACCAGCGTAAAATAGCAGCGTAACGTTGCTGTGTTTCGTATGGTGAGTGTAGAGAACCGGAGACCCCTTTTACTGGAAACGAGGCATTTCATCTTAGTCCCCACGGGTGACGACGCAGCTGCATTTTGATTCGTAATCGAGAATAAATGTATATATTTATGGGCCACAGCATATTATAATATATTGTAACACTTTAATAGCACTGACTTTGTCCTATCCTTTGTCCAATCTGTTCTTCTTTGTGACGCCCTTCCTTCCAAAATTAGGAGAGCCGTTAGTTCAAATCAAAGTTTGAATAAAGTGACTTTCAGAAATTATTGTGAATAAAGTGACATAATCCTTTTAGTGTCTATAGTTTACTCTTTTTTTATATATTTATCGTTATGTATATGGTTATGTTTTACGAGATCATTAAGAGAGAGGTGACAACCTTTAAGGGTATGGGATACCCTATAATTGTAATTATACAGCTCCCCGTCCCTGATCTGGCTATTTTACATCTGACTCATACGAGGTTGTTAAACCGTTATCTATCGGAGACCATGAGATCTTCCTGACAACACCTTCCGACTGACTGACACTGATGTTGCCCAACACACGTGATGTGCTAATAGATCACCTACGCCCCCACCGCATTAATGTTTCTTTTTAATTTTTTGGTGCACGAGTCCTGTTTTTTCCCAAAAACTCATTGCTCTCACTCATTTAAAGAGGTTTTGTTGAATATAGAAATTTTATGATTTTCGGATAAAAAAAGTTGCACGTTGTGTGCTGTATGACGTTATCGTGATGGTAGAACATTTCCGTTTATTTTTTTATTTATCGACGACTGTGTTTAATAATTTTCTACATTTTGAATTAATATTTTGTTTTCACATTCAGGCGCGGCCCTCAGCATCAATCAACGGGTTCCCTCCAGTCAGACTCTCCAGCGTCCTCATCGTCACTATCGCCAGCCCCGTCGCCATCACCACGGGCCACGCCCGCACCACATTTAGCGCCACACCCCCCACAGCCGTACAGGTATATCTCGGATATTCTACCTGAAATTAATATAACGAAAGTGATGCAAAATTAATGGGGCAAATACCTAGAAGTATAAAAACTAAACTAACTACAACGTAACTAGGAATATAACATAAATATAAGTGGAAAGGACATCACACACTATGCATAAGCACGTAAAAAAATTGTCATGGGTTCTTAAAGAACGCCAAAATGGTATTAGTATAATGGTAATGATATTAGTATTAGCCATGCTGCAGCTATGGTAATAACACGAATGAGTCGACTTAACTGGGAAACGACCAGGCTCACAGAATACTAGCGTAAAATACCTTAATTGCCTTAGTGCTGTTGCGTATCGCATGGTGAGTTAAGAACAAGAGACCCTTTTCTGGAAACGAGGCATTCCATCGTAGTCATCAGGGCTGACAACGTATCTGCATTTTGATTCTTAATTGAGGGCAGATGTAGATATCTATGGGCCACTGCATCCACTTCCTATCAGGTAAACTGTGTGCTCATTTGACACTAGTATTCTATAAAAAAAAAACTCTAAATTTAGTTTTTATCTTACAACACAAATTATCCGTGGAATTAAAAATAACAAAGAGTGAAAAATACTATTTTAAAGTAAGCATTGCCTTTGTTGAAACTACAGTATCTGTCGTCTCATAACTGTACAGAATTTTTATCACTGAAGAAGTGTGTGGAGTTATAATAATAACAAAAAGTGAAAAATACTATTTTAAAATAAGCATTGACTTTGCTGAAACTACATTTTCTGTCGTGTCATAACTGTACATATATTTATCGCTGAAGAAATGTGTCGAATTTTAAAAATAACAAAATGTAAAAAATACTATTTAAAGTAAAGCATTACCTTTGCTGAAAGTACAGTATCTGTCGTCTCATAACTATATAGAAAATTTATCGCTGAAGAAGTGCGTGGAATTATAAAAATAACAAAGAGTGAAAAGTACTATTTTTAAAGTAAGCATTGTCTTTGTTGAAAGTATCTGTCGTCTCATAACTGTACAGAATATTTATCGCTGAATAAATGTGTAGAATTTTAAAAATAACAAAATGTAAAAAATACTATTTAAAGTAAAGCATTACCTTTGCTGAAAGTACAGTATCTGTCGTCTCATAACTGTACAGAATATTTATCGCTGAAGTGTGGAATTAAAAATAACAAAGGGTGAAAAATACTATTTTAAAGTAAGCATTGCCTTTGCTGAAACTAAAGTATCTGTCGTCTTATAACTGTTCAGAAAATTTATCGCTGAAGAAGTGCGTGGAATTATAAAAATAACAAAGAGTGAAAAATACTATTTTTAAAGTAAGCGTTGTCTTTGTTGAAAGTACAGTATCTGTCGTCTCATGACTGTACAGAAAATTTATCGCTGAAGAAGTGCGTGGAATTATAAAAATAACAAAGAGTGAAAAATACCATTTTAAAGTAAGCATTGCCTTTGCTGAAAGTACAGTATCTGTCGTCTCATAACTGTACAGAAAATTTATCGCTGAAGAAGTGCGTGGAATTATAAAAATAACAAAGAGTGAAAAATACCATTTTAAAGTAAGCATTGTCTTTGTTGAAAATACAGTATCTGTCGTCTCATAACTGTGTAGAATATTTATCGCTGAAGAAGTGCGTGGAATTATAAAAATAACAAAGAGTGAAAAATACTATTTTTAAAGTAAGCATTGTCTTTGTTGAAAGTACAGTATCTGTCGTCTCATAACTGTACAGAAAATTGATCGCTGAAGAAGTGCGTGGAATTATAAAAATAACAAAGAGTGAAAAATACCATTTTAAAGTAAGCATTGCCTTTGCTGAAAGTACAGTATTTGTCGTCTTATAACTGTACAGAAAATTTATCGCTGAAGAAGTGCGTAGAATTATAAAAATAACAAAGAGTGAAAAATACCATTTTAAAGTAAGCATTGCCTTTGCTGAAAGTACAGTATCTGTCGTCTCACAACTGTACAGAATTATTATCGCTGAAGAAGTGTGTGGAATTATAAAAATAACAAAGAGTGAAAAATACCATTTTAAAGTAAGCATTGTCTTTGTTGAAAATACAGTATCTGTCGTCTCATAACTGTATAGAATATTTGTCGCTGAAGAAGTGCGTGGAATTATAAAAATAACAAAGAGTGAAAAATACTATTTTTAAAGTAAGCATTGTCTTTGTTGAAAGTACAGTATCTGTCGTCTCATAACTGTACAGAAAATTGATCGCTGAAGAAGTGCGTGGAATTATAAAAATAACAAAGAGTGAAAAACACCATTTTAAATTAAGCATTGCCTTTGCTGAAAGTACAGTATTTGTCGTCTCATAACTGTACAGAATATTTATCGCTGAAGAAGTGTGTGGAATTATAAAAATAATAAAGGGTGAAAATTAATATTTTAGAGTAAGCATTTTGCCTTTGCGGAAAGTACAGTATCTGTCGTCTCATAATTAATGTACAGAATATTAAATTAAGTAATTGCCTTTTTAATATTGCATCTTGGTTAAACGTCGCCATTTTACTCAATCCGTGATGTCTTTAGTGGTGTGTCCATTATCTTCCCTTGCACCAAGTAGTCCAGTACTCACACTTTAAACGCAGAACCTGGTATTGGCTGATCGCTTTGCGGGATAAAATGCGCGTATATCCAGAATACAGAAAGAACAAGAGTAACTGATAAAGCCCAGCGGATCAATTAACAGAAGTGGCAGGCTCGGAGGACCAACAACCATTAGAGAGGAGTTAAGCGGTAATGAAGCTCTAGATTCACTATTGTTTTGAAGACATCCAGATTATAATCGGATGGCAAGACAGACAACGGATAATTATTCCTTTCCGTTGCTGCAAGCATTATAAAAGACGAAACAAACCGTTTGGTTCAAATGCGTAGAATACAGACAACAAGAAGTTGGATACCCGCCAACCTTGTGCGATGGCATGTGGCAAGAGGAGAAATGAATTGAATGATGAAATGAATTGTATGATGTATGTAATGGATGTAATGGATGTTAATATAATATATACTCGTAGAATACCGAGAGGCTAGCAACTCTACGCCTGTGAATGAGGCTGAAGAGATTAATTTCAACTGAATCCGTCACCAATGAGCCACCGTCACCTTTGGTTACTTTAGATTGGTAGAGCCACGCGGCAGCTTTTGCTGTCGCACGGATGGGACGGCTCGAACCGGGGTGGTACCACGACCTCACAGAAAACCAGCGTAAAGTAGAGGTTTACCTCTGCGTTTCGCTTGGTGAGTGCAGGTGGCCGGAGGCCCTTTTTACTGGAAATCAGGCATTTCATCTTAGTCCTCACGGGTGACAACGCATCTGCATTTTGATTTGTAATAGAGGATAGATGTAGATGTCTATGGGCCGCAGCAACCACTTACCATCAGGTGGACTGTGTGCTCGTTTGTCACCCTTATCATATAAAAAAAAATGTGGTAGAGCCATGCTGCTGCTATATTAATTGTATAGTTGTAGCACGAATGGATCAGATCTACCGAGGAAGGACCACGCTCTCACAGAATACCAGCGTAAAATACTATTTTAAGTGAGGGTAGAGAACCGGAGACCCTCTTTACTGGAAAAGAGGCATTCCATCTTAATCCTCACGGGTAACGACGCATCTGCATTTTGATTCGCAAACGAGGATAAATGTAGATAGCTATGGGCCGCCATCAGTTGGACTGTGTGCTCGCTTAGCAACTCTTAACTTTCTTGTAGAGGTAGAAGTGAAGGACCACGTCTCAGTTCCATAGGTCAAAAGTCCATTATTAAAAAGGTGATAAATGAGGAAAGAGTGACAAAGCAAATTTGTGCCGCAGAAGTTAGTGGCAGAGTAGGCAAGGGATGACGGAAGTTTATCGACCAAACTACCGTATACGAACAAATGTGCGAGCCGCATATTTACTCATATACGGCACATCGGCAAAATATGGAAAATGGAAAGGGTGCTAAATGGAAATCCTCTGTCTCCGCCTCTGGATTACAGGCGTGAGAGTGAGAAATATACCTGTTCTATTTTTCTTAGGTAAACATAATCGTTAACAACTTCGAACGTAGTATTTTCAACAACTAGTATAGGTTCCATGGACGTTAGAGGTAGTGTTGGTATTAGTCTCGTTTATCAATTATTAGGCTATTTAATTTGCAAGTGTACTAAGGTTTTTCTGCAATTCTTCGTCAACGTCTTCCAAAACAACGCCGAAACGTTGCTCTCTCTTACACCTTTTCGAAAATTGATCGGTTTCGTATTCTGATTCTTACTCGAATATTTCTTACATATTAGTATACAAATACTTTAGAACACTGACTATCAATATGACACTGCTAAGGAGACAAACACGAAGCAATTTGTGACGGGTTATTGTGGAAAGTGGTCCGCATACACTAAAATAGTGGCGGATTGCACTCTTCTGTACCATTTCCCAAAGTGTTTGCATTTATTGTGTAGGTATGGTTATGGCTAAAATATTAAATCGACAGGACAAGCCTATAAGCGAGAGAATGATCTATAAAATTGGAAACATATGACTTATTCAAAAAATATTATCATCTCGATTTATTACGATTTTATTTTTAAAATTATTAATCACCAAACTATAATGTGACGCTTTCTCCGTAAATGACAGATCAGTGAACGCAAAAAGGTACTTACTGAAAAATTTAAAAAAAATTTGTAGCATTTTTAGTTTACATAAATAATTTTAATATTTCACGTTCCCCTTTATTGTAACTATTATACTTGTACAAAGTTCTTTGGTTTGTATTTATCAAGACAAAAATAATTTTTCAAATACGACAGACCTACTTCATATTAGTGAGAGTATATGAATCAGCTTTGTTAATACTTTTTTAAACAAATGCAGGATCAATAGATCATGAAACAACGATTTATTATTTTTAAAAGGAGAATAAGGGAGTTCCGCTTGCTTATTGTATTCTAGACTCGATTGGCACGCGGTAGTGCGACGCTGCAGCTATATTACTTTTGAAACACGAATGGATCGGCTCGATAGAAGGGCCGCGCTATCACAGAATACCGACGTAAAATAGCAGCTTGATGCTGCAGTGTTTGGTATGGCGAATCGGAATATTTTTCACAAGGCAGTCTATCTTACTCTTAGTAAATTTTGATTTTTAATCGGGGATAGATGTGGTACCCATGTCTTAATTCGTCAATAATTTATGAAACTATTATAATATAGATATTAATCTATCTGCGCAGCAATTCGCTAAGACAAAGGGGATATCATTAAAAAGACAATGTACTCGTATTTGTAGATAAGGTGCTTAATCTAATACGGCAATATTACATAACATCCGTAAGTTTAGGTTGACTATTATGTTGGAGAAGTACCCAATAGACAGTATACGTTTTTTTTTTTACAAGATTATTTATACTGATGTTTATTTATAGAGAAAAAGGTAAAATTAAAAAAAAATCTGCCAATTCCATCGCTTTGTTAAAGTATTTAAGCTTTTTTAGTATCCGCAATGTTTTTTTTTTTACCTATCCTGTAGTTTTGACACATATCACTTGAAATAAACTCACTTTCCCGTAAAAGTAATGAAGTATTTTTTTGGAGTTTATGGCCTGGTATCTAGACCTTTAGGCCAAGTCTTGAGTATTATTATTCGGTTTATTATAATTTCCCCAAGCCTTGTCTTTATGTACTATTATCCTTCATAGTTCACTGCTTCACAATATGTTGATGCGTCACATTGTGCAGCTCTTGGGAGATTTTGATGGCAACTTGAGCCAGGAGGCAGCTGACAGTTGGCGATGGTATCTAAAGGCGCCTATGCAAACAGCTTATCTTGAGAATCCATCACTATCAGAGCACTTGTTTCACCGTTTCCACTAATAGTTCACATGCGTAGACAGTTAATACATAAAATCACACCACTTTTACATATCAAAATCCACTTCAAACTATTATTTAAACTATAATACAGGAGCAGCAAATCGCCGCCGATCAAGTTCCCGCCAAAACTCCCAGTATTGAAGTAGTTTAGTAATGCAATTGCCTTCTTCTGTGAACTTTTGTGAAAATAGTTGCCGTGAGCAAATACTACCACTACAAATTTATTATTCCTTTAGTACAAGTAAAGAAAAAATTACCTTCCACTTTCTTGTGTCGGACTTTACTGGAGAAATATTTAGATTCCCTTTTTACTTCAGTAATGTGACTGAGTCCAATAATTTAAAAATCAATTGACAGTACGACATTCTGAATCTATGCACCGTCAACAATTTTCATGCAATTCAAGCTTCGACACACCATGTAGGCTTTGCTATGTACGTAATAGATCCCGAAATAATTCAACATCGAGCAACCAGAGCGCCTCGCCGGCGAATCTCACCAAGCGATGGAACTCCACCGGCGACTTCAACGCGCAGGGCCTCACAGCGAACAGCAGGTCAGTTACCAGCAGTCATACGAAATACATAGATACGATGTTATGTAAACAAGCCGTTGATATAAATGGTACTGAAATACATCTAGATGGGTTTTGTTGGTTATTGTGGATATGAAGCACGATTCACAGCATGAGTGAATTCATTTAATGATGTTTCACATTTGCATTTAAACATGTTACAAATAATACTTCAAGAAACGTTGAAAAATTAAAAATGTTACATACCTCTTAAAAATTGTGTTGCTAGAGCAAAAAAAATACGAGTATGTTGGCATGCAAATTACACACATTAGTTATTGTTAGGAATGATGCCTACCTTTAACATAATAAATGTACATTCATTTATGGTACAAATGAAACTGAAATATAGCAAACATTGTGGTAGACATGAAGCAAATACAAAGAGGAGACGTTGTAATTAAATTTCACTATGTAACAACGCGTGACAATTTGCGGGGTGAGGGGATGCAAAGCCCCGCCCACTTTACATTATCTACATCTACCGATAAATAGTAAAACTACTCGAATCTTTCCATATCGATGTTGCAATGTAGCTTAGCTACCTTGACGGTAGATGGCGGCATGTCCACAAAATGTTATAAAGTATAAAAATGATATTTTGGCGATTAAAATTTCTTTATGACTGAATGCAAAACAAATTTCAGCACCTTCGTATGATTCTTTTATCATTATTGAGCTCTACGTACCTTTATATTTTTAGTTCACAGGATACAAAGTGTCGCCATCTAGTGTGGAATATATTTAATTATATTTGAAAGCCGACGCAAAGAGATTTTTCTAGAACTATTTTAATAAATTAGGTGTAAAATTACTTACAAATGAAATGTGATGCCATCCATACCATCGGAGCGTCTATCTTATGAAGCAAATACATTCAGACAAAGAAATTTTAATCACCAAAGTAATATTTTTATAGTTTTCATAATAATTTTGGGAACAAGCCGCCATCTATCGTCAAGTAAACCTCATAAAAAATAACAAAAAGACAGGGCGGCAATTAGAATTCAATTATTTTACCCAGTAACCCAGCATTCAATATTAAAATGAAGGAAATTGTACTTGGCTGATTTTTACGAAATGTTTAAGTTATATTTAAGTGACATTCTATATGCAAAGAATCACTTAAATACAATTTAAATATGTTTATCATTTCGTGAAAGTCAACCTTCAAGAAATTATTAATTATTATTAAATATTTATTTATCCATAAAATAGTCTCTTTGAAACTAAATATTCTATGTTCAATATTAAGTAGGATATTTAATTTGGAACTAAATATCCTACTTATCTCACTAATATTATAAAGGCGACATTTTGTGTGTTCTTTCTGTCTCCTTGAACTTATTCCACACTAAGTATGTACTATGTATGTGTAATTTTTTTCACACAGTAACGGCTGGACTATTATTTATGTGTGGGCTCTGAGGGAGAGCAAATAATAGACAAATTATTATAATTAATATAATTTTATTAACAAATCAATAAAAATATAAATATTTTATTCCAAATTAGGCATCCGAATGCACTTTTTGAATGCCAATCTAAGAACATTAAATTATATTTAAGTGATTCTTTGTATATAGAATGTCACTTAAATATAACTTAAACATTTCGTAAAAATCAGCCTAAGTACAATTTCCTGCATTTTAATATTAAAAGTTGTGGATTACTGGGAAAAATAATTGAATTCTAATTAGGGCCCTGTCTTTTTGTTATTTTATGAGGTTTACTTGACGAGAATACGGCCTGTTCTCAAAAGGATTATAAACTATAAAAATAATATTTTGTGATTAAAATTTCTTTATGTCTGAATGCAAAACAAATTTCAGCACCTTCGTATGATTATTTTACCAATATTGAGCTCTACGGACCTTTATATTTTTAGTTCACATGACAGAAAGTGTCGCCATCTAGTGTCGAATATATTTAATTATATTTGAAAGCCGACGCAAAGAGATTTTTCTAGAACTATTTTAATAAATTAGGTGTAAAATTATTTACAAATGAAATGTGATGCCATCCATAACATCAGAGCGTTTATCTGAGTAGTTTTTACACAATAAAACACAACACTTCATCCTTTTCTTCTTAATATTACGAAAATACACCGATATGCGATTTTTTCAACACATAAGCGCACAGGACGAATGCTGACAGTGTACTAACTAAAGCCACGCCCACTATGATGACGTCAGGACCTACTTAGAATCACAGTGCACAGTTGATTATGCCGTCTCCCCTTTGTATTAGCTTCATGGTGGTAGACACACAAACTTAGTAAGTAGTAACATTATTTGCTTTCTTAAGTTTTACTTTAAAATGCATAAGTATAATGTACTAAATATGACGCTCAGACCAACAAAAACGTCAAGACGGAACATTCCGCTTTTATAAGTGAGGCACGCAGTGTGAAGTAAAGCAATTTTATTACGTGGTAGAGCCATACTGCAGCTGTATTATGGTGGTAGCAAGAATAGGTCGGCACGATCGGAGAAGGACCACGCGAAGGATCTTACAGAATACCAGCGTAAAATAGCATCTTAATACATTCATCTTAGTCCTAACACATCTGCATTTTGATTCTTAATCGAGGATAAATGTTAATATCTATGGGTCACAGCATCCATTTACATCAGGTGGACTGTGTGCTCTGACTTCTTGTGTCTGAGCAATACACATTAAATAAAATACATCTTATCTCAGACTATCATCATCATTACAGCCCTTCACAAGTCCACTGCTGAACATAGGCCTCCCCCAAAGAGTGCCACAAAGCACGGTCCTGAGCCACCTGCATCCATCGACTTCCTGCATGTTTAACCAGATCGTCACTCCATCTAGTGGGAGGCCGCTCTACGCTTCGCCTACCGGTACCAGGCTGCCTCTCGAGAAGCTTTCTGTCCCGTCGGTTGTCGGTTTTTCGACTATAGACTATTTTATTGGTCTGAGGTGCATTGTAGGCAACCACACATATATAAATATACATAATATAAATGTTTTATTACAATTGTTATTATTATTAATCAATTCATAAAGAATTGCCTTGCAATTGTTTTCTAAAAATATATACAAAAAACATTGAGAATTATTTAAATATTTTTTTAAATATTTTTTTTTATTAATTATTATTTATTAAGTAGCTTATCTCTTCCAACATCGATACAGGAAGTTTTTGGTAATTAAAGTTGCATTTGGTGTCAATATAAATATAATATACTTAATGCTATTTTTGTTTATCTTCCAACCTTCTGTGAACTATATTACAACGTCTTTATAGTTGTTTCGTCTCTAATGTGTCTTTCTGTTCGTTCCTTAGATTTACAACAACAAAGTCCTTGCTAAATTTGTATTCTAAGCCGTCGCAAAATGGACCCATATTGAAACATGGGTAAGTGAAGTCAATGGTGTTTTATGGTGGTGGGAATTGATTTTTTCATGGTAACGGTTTATTATGTAACAGGCTTTGGGTGCTTTAATACTAACAGGTTTTATTACTTTTATGATTAACGAATGCTTTAACTTCGCATATATGTACGAATATAGTATTTTAATGCACTATTAGATTTAAAACAATGTTTAATTTTATATCAAATAAGTATTGACTAAGGTACGTAAGGGTAATATGGTCACCTTAAGCTTTGCTATCCTAAAAAACCAAAACTAGGAGGACGACAGAGACAAAAACACAAAGTCGTATACTTATAAGGCCGGCCACATACATACGGAATTCCGTTTCGGAATCCCGAATCGGGATTCCGTGAATACATCACACACACATACGTTTTTTCCGTTCGGAAAACAAGGGTCAGTTGAGAGACGTTAGTCATTGAGTATATTATTAGCGAATAATGACGACGATGTATGTAAATTCGTTCGACGAATTATTAAATAAAATGAAAGGTTACGAAAAGCTATGCACCTACAAGATTAAATGTAAAAACATACATAAACACACCTAGTCGTCGGTCGTGCGACGAACACTGAGCGCGTTCCGACTGTGTTGCGACTCGTACAAAATCTATGGAAGAGTTGCGTTCGGAGCGGCTTTCTTCCGTTCGGGATTCCGGACGCACAGGCGGAATCTCGAATTGGAGAAATTCCGTACGAAAAACTACCGTACGTGTGTGACGGGTCATATATTTTATATGAACTTGCTGCGTCCGGAATCTCGAATCAGAATATCGAAATGGAATCCCGAAACGGAATTCCGTATGTATGTGACCGGCCTAACTGATATATTTAGAAAAAAAAATAGCAAACAAGCTTAGGCAATAATAATAGGAACATTTCGAAAAATTTACTTAAAAAAAATTAACCACACTACACAATATTAAAATCGACTAAAATGTTTACTATAATGTAAACTGTCAAATTGACGTCGATAAAGCAGGGCTCGTTTGACCTGTTATTATTTCATTGACTGATGAGCAAACAAGGCTGTAGTGTTTGAGTTATAATAAAGTGACTATATTAACCGGATGACCATATTACCCTCACGTACTTAATCATTATTATTAGAAACAAAAAAAAAAGATTTTTAAATAAAAAAATATATACGTGTCCCAAAATTCAACGATAAGCCAACAACGGAGGATAGACCAGCCCCGGAGGAAATATCCTCCGGTGTTGGCTTATCGTTGAATTTTGGGACACGTTGTATATTCTGCAAACTCGAAGAACAAACTATCTGGCAACATCCGCTACACGACTCCATAGAGTCAATAATTCATTAATGTGGTAATGTATACGCATTTACAAATGTCAGATATGCAAGATATGTCTACACAGGTTTCATTTTTTTTACTAAAGAAAACAGTAAAAAGGATTACTTATATTATATTTTCATATGTACATAATATATTATACATAGTTGATATTCCTATAAGTTAAGTGGTCTCTACCAAAACGTATCAAAAATTGTTTTAAAATAATTTGCTTGGTTTCTTGCTGGCTCTTTATAGAACTATTTTCCGAAACAATGGCAAAATTATAAATTAAATTTAATAAGTATTTTTTGTAATCTATATTGTAAAAATGCCTATGTACTATATTGTACTAATTAGCGACGGTTGCTATTGGTCCTAGGATTACATAGTATTAGTTATTATGTGCCTAGGACGGCAAAATTTGTAAAGGCCCATTTATAGAAAGAACAAATTAGTGTTTTATGATTCAAAGCTATGTCACGAATAGAATATTTTTTTAATAAATTTAAAAATTGTTAAAATTTTTAGTAATTTATACTGATGTTTATGAATATAACTGTGTAATAAGATCAGCATTTTTATACTGCATAGTGAGAGGCAGAGTCGGCAAGGGACGCCCTAGGACTAAGTTTTTTTTTATTTGGCGGTATTTTAAAGATAGGCCAAACTAAAAGTACCCATAAGAGATTGTATGCGTAGACATAGTAAAAAAAGAAGTGTGTAAGTGAAAAAGAGTGAGATGTATCAAAATCGTGCCATATAGAAATCCATAGTCTCTGCTTACACCTCAGTGTGACAAGCTTGAAAATTTGTGTATTAAAGTGTTAAATAACTTCATAATAAATTTTGTAATTTTGTCTAACATTTTGTCTGTTGCAATTACAGTCAGTAAATCAAAAACCTTAGATTTGACCGTAGTGTTGGAGGCTTTAGGTTTAGGTAATATATCTAATTCCTTTTAGGCTGGCTAAATCCTTCACCAAATAAACTCTAGGATTGCTCTGATTCAGTGAGTAGCGCGTCATGCTTTTATAAATCAATTCTATTTATTATTTTCTCAAAAAATAACACGAAAAATAACACTTATTTTTAAAAAATCATCTTTGTTAAGAAATCCAAACGAATGCATAAAAAGATCAGTCAGTTAAGTCAGTTGTTTGATTTTTTGTCCTACGTTTTACTTTAAATTCTATATATTAAAATTATAACAAATGGTAAATAAAACGGTAAATAAAAAAAATACTCAATCAGTATTATGTAATAATCTATATTGATTAAAAATTATTCTATCCTATTCTAAATTATTAAAATGATTATTAAATCGATTTAAAAATTCCGTTAAATACAAATATTTGTTGGAACTACTATACTTACATAGGTATTGACCTTTTTTTTTCAAATATTTATTTATTTATTAACAGATAGATTATTTAAATCGATCAATCGTCACTAAGGCCACGGCTTGTATAGACTTCTAGAAAATAATAAATTACTTAAAGTATTATAGCATTCTTTATTTACGGGGTAGAGTCATGCTACAGCTACATTATGGTTGTGTTAAGGTCAGCTCGACAGGGGAAGGACCACGCTCACACAAATTACTAGTGTAAAATGGCAGCTCAATGCTGCTGTGTTTCATATGGTGAATTTAGAGAACCGGAGACTTTTTACTGGAAACGAGGTATTCCATTTTAGTCCTTAAGGGTGACAACGCTTCTGTATGTTAATTCTTAATCGATGTACATGTCTATGAGCCACAGCATCCACTTACCATCGTGAACTGTGTGCTCGTTTATCACCCTCATTCTTTAAAAATGCCGGTTTCCTCACGATGTATTTCTTCACCGCCGAGCACGTGTTAAATCAGATACTTAAAATTGCAATTAACAATTATATTGGAGCCGTCGGGTTCGAACCCGGGTTGCTTGTGTGCTGTGAAATTTATGGCCGCTTAGCCTCAAAGCTACCATAACACAGTATTAAACATTAATATGCTAGTAAACAATACATTGATTATTGTTTTTGTTTTCCATGGACAGAAAACATGGAAGGAAGCGCAAGTACGTCAAAACAAATTTTCTGGACAAAATTCGCACTTATGCACGCTTTTTACGCATTCGTATTCACAACACTTATAAGCAAAAACAAAAACTCAATGGCTAAGATTTTTATGTTATAAAAACCTTTATTTACATTTTAATTATATTATTTATACGTGATAGAGCCATGCTACAGCTATATTAATAGCATAGTTGTAGCACGAATGGGTCGGATCGACCTGGGAAATACCACGCTCTCACAGAATACCAGCGTAAAATAGCAGCTTAACGCTGCTGTGTTTCGTATGGTGAGTGTAGAGAACCGGAGACCCTTTTTACTGGAAAAGAGGCATTCCATCTTAGTCCTCACGGGTGACAACGCTTCTGCATTTTGATTCGCAAACGAGGATTAAAGTAGATTTCTATGGGCCACAGCAACCACTTACCATCACGTGGACTGTGTGCTCGTTTGTCAACCTATCCTATAAAAAATATATATTTAATTATTTTATGTGTGAGATTATCTTGGTGAGCGGTGAGTATGCTTGGGTTTGAATTCCCAAGCACAAGCAGAGGGTATAGCATCCATCCATGTGCTCTATTGAAATTAGGATGTTATTTAATTTCAACGGCCTCACTAAACATCCTTGGTAGAAATCGGTGTTCTCTTGAGACATTTTTCCCAAATGGAAAAATCTGAAACCCAGCACAAGTATAGGTGGTAGAGCTATGCTGCAGCTATATTAGTAGTATAGTTGTAGCACGAATGGGTCGGCTCGACCGGGGAAGGACCACGTTCTCACAGAATACCAGCGTAAAATAGCAGTTTAACACTGTTGTGTTTCGTATGGTGAGTGTAGAGAACTGGAGACCCTTTTTACTGGAAAAGAGGCATTCCATCTTAGTCCTCACGGGTGACAACGCGTCTGCATTTTGATTCGCAAACGAGGATAAATGTAGATGTCTATGGGCCACAGCAACCACTTACTATCAGGTGGACTGTGTGCTCGTTTGTCACCCTACCCTATAAAAAAATTATATTTAATTATATTATGTGTGAGATTATCTTGATGAGCGGTGAATAAGCTTGGGTTTGAATTCCGAAGCACAAGCAGAGGGTATAGCATCCATCCATGTGCTCTATTGAAATTAGAATGTTATTTAATTTCAATAGCCTCGCTAAACATCCTTGGTAAAAATCTGTGTTCTCTTGAGACATTTTTACCAAATGGAAAAATCTGACACACAACACAAGGGATCTGTGACAGAAAACATCTTGCCCACGAGCTTCAGCACGTCAAGTAAACATTGCTTCGGGTTTAATTTGCCACAGTTGCCACGCCTGGCAAATGGGTTGACAACCATAATTTTTAGGGTTCCGTAGCCAAATGGCAAAAAACGGAACCTTTATGGATTCGTCATGTCTGTCTGTCTGTCCGTCCGTATGTCACAGCCACTTTTTTCCGAAACTATAAGAACTATGCTGTTGAAACTTTGTAAGTAGATGTATTCTGTGAACCGCATTTATAGATTTACCGCATTTTTAGATAGACCGATTTATAGAAAAAATAAACAATAAATTTTGGGGGTTCTTAGAACTAAAGCTCAAAAACTTTTTTTCTATCAAACCCTTACATGTGGGGTATCTATGGACAGGTCTTCAAAAATTATCCGTCTTCAGAAATCTCCAAAGTGGCAAAATGTGTGTCATCCCCCTCCCCCCCCCCCCCATAACTTCTAAAATAAGAGAATGATAAAACTAAAAAAATATGGTGTACACTACCATGTAAACTTCCACCGAAAATTGGTATTAACGAGATCTAGTAAGTAATTTTTTTTAAACATCATAAAACGTAAATTATATTACTTGCTGCTACGGAACCCTTCATGGGCGAGTCCGACTCGTACTTGGCCGCTTATTTATTATCTTGTTAGTCAGTACCCACGTGAAGATATGAGGTAGGGGATATTACACCACCACTGCGCGCTCAACGCAGCACTGGTGTACAATAATTGTCTTAAATAATATTATAAATAAACTGCAATACTTTTTAAGCCGTGAATTTATTTTAGATTGTACTTTTTTAGCCGTGAATTTATTTTATATTTTGTTTGTAACAACATTTCTTTATTACAAGTCAATCTTTTACTACTCTCCAATGATGATAAATGCTGATGTACTTATCCCAAGATGCTAAAGGACACTGGATCAGTTTAACATCTTAAAAAGGTTAATCACTTTTACCTTGAAGACACTTTGGTACATCGTAGTCGGATGGAAAGACACGCTGGCAAATTATTTCATTCCTATTGCTGTACGCATTACGGACAAGGAAGCAAACCATTTGGTTCGAAGCGTGATATGTCGACAACAAAGCCCTTCTTTTATTTGATCTCAGTCTGATAAGCAACGCGATTGTGTAACTCTGGTGGTGGGATTAATTTCCCAATCGCCATGGGCTAAGTTATGTTTTTAACGCGCTTTTATTAGCTTCGCGTATATCTATTTATCTATCTGTGTAACGGAATCTTTTTATGTAATATTCATCAACTACGGCCTATTGACTTGAAAATTGATGCACGGTTGATGATGAAAGATTGCACTTGTATCAGGCAATACAATTATTTATTAACTTTATCCTAATATCCTGATCAGGTTTACCAGGATAAAATAAAATAATAATCAGGATTATCACATCTCATGATCAATGCGTGTTGTTTATGTTTTTTTAAACTCTTATACTTCGTAATGATAAAATTTTGTAACCTAAAATAAGATATGAATATTATACGTAAGTCATAAACTTATATAATCTTTTAATATATAATCGATACCTGTTACATTTACAGAGTACAACGAAACCAAACAATACACAAAACCAGTGATTCCCAACCAGTGGTCCGCAAGAGTGTAAATATGGTCCGCGAAAAAGTTAAAGATTTTACCTACCTACCTAATCCTTTTAAATAACACATATTATTTTCTCGACACCGCTAGTCGCATCCTTACCAAAATCGCAATTTTATCCCAAACGTGTGATTTATTTTACAATAAATACACAAATTATAATAATGTGAATCAATGCTTCATTTCAGTTTATCGTATAATTATGTCAAAATTTGTGATTAAAATTTATTGTTAAATTAACATAATTTCGTCTTTTACCTTGTGGTTCTTGTTAACAATAAAGAAATCAAAGTGGTACCTGGTCAAAAAAGGTTGGGAAACCCTGCACAAAACGAAATCAACCACAAAAATTAAATAAAATAGCATTGTTTTATCTGCGATATTTCTGTTGCGCATATATATATTTACATAAATTTGCGAGACTGTCTATATATTTAGCTATATCTTCACGAGTATATACTATTCTTATTTGAATATATTTTATAAATATTTACTATTTTAGTTATAATATGCATACTTTTTATTACGTTTATCTTATATAGTTGTGATGTACCATTTATATTTTATGTATTATATTTCCATGTAGTACAAAATTGTTAGTTAATTTACCAAGTATTCTCTAATTAACTTTTTTACTACACCTACTTCATTATATCTCTGCATCACCTTAAAGCAGACAGATAGAGAATGCCTCGGGCAATATAGCAGATATATTTTTTTTCTAAAATTTTCATGATATAGCTTATACACATATAATTATTAACTTATTACTTGGTGCAGCTTATCGATCTATTTTATTCTATTGCTGGCTCTTTATGCTTTCATAACTGAATAGCAACAATATATCTGTTCTTCTGTTTTTGAATCCCGTATAGGCAGCATGTACACATTTTTTTGTAACTTATTACTTGATACAGCTTTTCGACCGATTTTATGATGTTGTAGGCTGTCTGGGAATTATTGATCTATTTATTAATTAGCAGCAAAATGTTCACTAATTTGGAACTTCAGAATCAGTATCAAAACATAAATTGATTTTAATTAATTTTTAAATGTTTTTTTAATTATTTTTTTTTATATTTCTGTGCATTATATGTCAGCAACTAATTAGCAACAAATTATCCCGTTTTGTCGGCTACGGCGGGGTTGATCGAAAGTTTTTACTGCTATCTTAATATAAAGATGCAGTAATTCAATTTACTCAAAACCGGTTGGAGCAACAAAATCGCGATTTTGGTAACTAATTAGCAACAAATTAGCTACAAATTCCTGGATACAATTTTTATGTTTCTGCTGACTTTTCACAGCTATCTTTATAGAGCTGTTAATAAGGCCACGCTCTCATAGAATACCAGCGCTGAGGAGTGATAATGCAGCAACATTTTGCTACATACACAATATTTGTTTTATTTCTAATTTTTGTGTCACTTATATTGGATAAAAAGAACAATTTGTATAATCATGGAAATGGTGTACCTTTCTTTCACATAATATAATATATCTCAAACCTTGACCTTCTTGTTCTTGTTGGCACAATTAAAGTTCGCCAATGGCATCATGTTTGTAACCTTACCAACCTTTTAAATTTACTTCTCGATATAGGTTTACGAAATGACGCAATGCTTGAAAGGCTTGCCCATATGTGAACACTAACCATCCTGGTGTGGCGGGTTGGTCATAATGATGCCCCAATGACGCTGCTTCTCTTCAACAGGGGTAGAATTGAGTTCTAAATATTCATACGGATTTTTCGACATCCATCTGTCACGAGTCTCGTCCGGTCATTATGTAAGCAGGTAAAGTTGATATATGTATATGATAGTAGTTGCTTTCCCCTTTACATTTTCTGTCTATAAGTACTGCGCGCAAATTGGCTTATCATGCGTTTCAGTTTAAAAATCCGTTTAAACAGACAGCACATCGTTCTAACCAAAGACATTTAAGTAGTATACCATATATTTAAATCTCTTTGGTTCTAACGTAGCTATAGGATGTTCTTAGCGATTTCTTTTTAGATTTAAACCTTTGACTGCCTCAGATATATCCAATCTGTCGAAAATATATAATCCCTATAAACCAAGTCAAAGAAAAAACTAACTTGGCGTTATAATTTCTCTTTACGGGTTGATAAAAAAAATTTAATTTTCTCTACCAAAACCAAAAAAAAATCATTTATCTGTTACCCCAAAAACCTATTTCTCCTAAATGAAATAACTGCACAGACATTTTTGTCATGTAGTTAGCCTTAGCTACCTCGAAGGCCTTAGTTTTTGAAACCGTCAGTTTTATATAAAGAACGGAGCGACGTCATCTTGTCTACATTACGAAAATGATTCACTCTATCTAAGTATAACACCATAAGGCGTAAACTTTAATCATCTGCTTTGGCCCTTACCTAAGTACTTATAGTGCATACTATAGAACCAACTACGTCGACTGCACGAGATTGATCATTATACATTGCTGTTTAGCTGCATTGCGAGATATAAACCAGTTTAGTAAAAGCGACCATGGATATAACGTACGATGAAGGTCAGTTTACTCTTGTTGTCAGTACGTCCACATTCAATTTCCTTCTGCGGATACGCAGTCTGCTAACGCTTTGGACACTGGCTGTACGGCTCGCGACAACGCCGTATATAAGTACCAGTATTTAAAAAAAAGTTTCTTACCGGCGCGTTCGATTACTAATCAAACAATAAGACAATAACGGTCATTATTTTAATTTTTAACTTAATGGACGACAGGTAAAAGTTTTACCGCGTATTATGCTATTACAGATATCTAGATGCGATAACCTTAAATGCTTATTGTTTTGTTTATATTTCATTTTAGATTTATTTTCGTGTAGTCAGTCTGCTTTGTGAGAGCTCGCCGTGTGGGTGCCGCCTTTTGTTGTCGAATATTCAGAAGCTGAATATTTTAGTTAGAGATGTCATTCACTCCGGTGTAAGTGGGAGTCGAATATCTACATAATATTGCTTTAATTGCCAACCATCAGTCACTTATTTATGTTTGCGGTTACTTTGCTTAAAACATGTCAATTATGCATTTTTAGTATACACTTTTCGCCATTTCATTTATTTGATTCTTTTTTAAATTTTGACTACAATTATTGGCCAATTTTTTTTGTTTCTTTTAATATTTTTGGCGCCCAAAAATTTTAAGTGAATAATAAAAAAATAAAACAGCGTTTTTTAAAATATATTTCTTAATATTTGATATTTATTAAATGTCTACTAAATTAATTTAAGAAATTAACTGAAATAATTATAGGTATATTAAAAAAAAACTTAAAATGAAAGATCCCATTTGAATAAAAAGTTTCAGATTAAAGATTTGTTAAATAATTTACAATTTTAATGCATACTTTTACCATTTTTTTAATTTAGTAAAAAAAAGCTTACAGTAAGTAACAGCACAAAATTCACAAACGTGTAACTAGTGCCTTCACCTCACCTACTAACACACTTACGCACAAAATGTATACTGTGTATGACTCATTCATGGGAAAGTTGGTTTTGGGTTGTTTTATCTATTATTTTTGTACTTTTTGTATAATGCAATAAAATCTTGTAAGTCTTTAGAAATTATAATTCTTTGTATATTTAAAATGATATCAAAATCTTTATTAATTGTTGTCTGAATTATTTTTATTTTATAAAAATATAATTATTTTTGTTTTGAACTAATTAGTTACGATGGAAATGAAATGAAATGATGTTACATATTACAAAAAAGAATTATAAAAAATACCTATATGTTTGTACGTGATAGAGCTATGCTGCAGCTAGTATAGTTGTAGCACGAATGGGTCGGCTCGACCGGGGTAGGACCACGTTCTCACAGAATACCAGCGTCAAATAGCAGTAACACTGCTTTGTTTCGTATGGTGAGTGTAGAGAACCGGAGACCCTTTTGACTGGAAAAGAGGCATTCCATCTTAGTTCTCACTGGTGTCAACGCATCTGCATTTTGATTCACAAACGAGGATAAATGTAGATGTCTATGGGCCACAGCAACCACTTACCATCAGGTGGACTGTGTGCTCGTTTGTCACCCTATCATATAAAAAAATATATACGTACCTAATTGTCTTATATTACGTCTGTGGTAACATAATATTACTTAACATTAAAAATACATGAACTATATTTTAAATATTAGAACAGTTTTATTATTCCCTGCGGTTGGACCACACCTGTACATTTTACTCATCAGGCTAATTTGTCGAGAAGCATAGAAGGGCTGGCCATGGGCGTGGCGCCAGTGTACATCGTTTACAATAATAATGACATTATTAACAAAAAAGCCGCTAAATCCCACTAAATGTAACTGAACATTTTAAATAATAAAATACATATAATGCATATGTTTTTAATTTGTAATCAAAATTTAAGATTATATCCACATTATAAAAAAATTAAAACTGTGCCTTATCCTATTTAACACCGGTGTCAAAATGCAGCATAGTTTCAGGTAAAATATAGCGTTTCTTTTTGTGGAACCGGTCTTTCTTTCAAAAAGATACGTTACGGTGACCTTTGCACAATTTTCGACACGTATCGTTATCTTCTAAAATTGTTTGGAAATATGAACAGCGCCCCGACTGGGAACTGTGTTTTGTAATAAAAAAATTCTCGATTCGGGCTACACGGGTTTAATTCCCGCTGATAATAATGAAATTGTTATTTGCAATTTTGAGTGCTGATTTATCATGTACTCGGTAAAGAAAACATTACATTATCGTCCCCTAGAAACCTGCATTTCTCGAGAAATTAAAAAAAATCTGCCAACTTCCATTGGGCCAGCGCGGCGGACACTTCCTTACCCTAAAACCCTCCCAGGAATTAATGAGAGAAAGCCTATGATTAACAGTGGGACGTAACTTACTTATATATAATATAGCTTGTAATTTTTACACACTTGAAGTTAATTCAAAGTGAAATGTCAGTTTTAGAGTTATATTCTTATTGTGCGTGTATAATTTAGGTACTTTGACCGTTCCTGAAACTCGCTATAAACTTTTTGGAAGTTTAATAACCGGTTCCTATATTCAAGAAACGTTTCGATCTCTGTAACGTTCCGTTTTATTGCATACGAAATGCATGTAAAAACGGTTTATCATCGCCATCATCATCATTACAGCCCTTCACAAATCCACTGCTGAAGATAGTCCTCCCCCAATGTCACTAACAATATAGTTTACCAACCAGCTATTCATTCAGCAACTTAGGATAACTTGAAATGAAAAAAAGCAACTATGTATAAATAGTTTGAACTACCCGTAGTATTTTGTTTTGAAAAAGGGATTTTCGTGCACTTTTACTGCAAAACGGATCGTACAAAAAACAGAAGTGTTTCTAAATACAGAATCCCGGCATAAGTGTAACAAAAAAATTGTGCGTGTAATTATGTACACACGTACGAAGTTAAACTTCTTTACGACGTATAATTCTTCTTTTATTTTATATTTTACATAAGTAAGTTAAATAATAGAATACTCATGCAGCCTCGGCGGTGAAACGTTACAAGAAAACGTAACGTTTTTCTTTAAGCCGTACTAAATTTCTCCACTACGTCTATAAAGAGGTTTGACTTCAAAAATTTACTAACACCTATCTTTTGGGTTATATTAGATATTATTGCCTATAAATGATATTGCTCAATAAACTTACTAAATCTAACCCAAAACTTTACATTTCTTATGATTATTTAAATGTTAACAATCTCAAGTAATCTTAACCAAAAATTGGTTTTTTGCACCTAACAATATCTCCCTTCCAGTACACATACCTGTCAGTACAATGAAGAGGAGGGCTCCATGCGCATGTTCCTGCGCGGGCGTCCCGTGGTCCTTTATGGCCCTTCAGACCTGGACGGTCTGGACCCAGGCAAAGTCGCCCCACCGCCACAGAACAAACTCAAACTAGAATGGGTGTACGGGTACAGGTGAGTCATGCTACATAAGTTTTATTTTAATTTTATTACGATTTTTTTTTTGTGGAATCGAGTACCACCAGCAATTTTCGGGACTGATAAGCCTTAGGGGCCTTCAAGAATTGAGCCTACTACTTTTTAAAAGTCCGGCAACGCACCTGCGGTTCCCCTGGTGTTGCAGTTGTTCATAGACGGCGGCAATCACCATCAGGTGAGCCGCATGCTCGTTGTTTATAGGATAAGGTGACAAACGAGCACACAATCCACTTGAAGGTAATTGGTTCCTGCAGCTATATTAATTGTATAGTTGAAGCACGGATGGGTCGGCTCGACCGGGGAAGGACCACGCTCTCATAGAGTACCAGCGTAAAATAGCAACTTAATGCTGCTGTTTCGTTTGGTAAGTGTAGAGAAACGGAGACCCTTTTTACTGGAAAAGAGGTCTTCCATCTTACTTCTCACGGCTGACAAGCATCTGCATTTTGATTTGCATATGAGGATACATGTAGATGTCTATGGTCCACAGTCACCACTTACCATCAGGTGGACTGTGTGCTCGTTTGTCACCCTATCCTATAAAAAAAAATTATACGTCCTACTGCCGGGCGCAGGCCTCCTCTCACTACAAGAAACAAAATATTTCGAGCACATATGAAGTCCGTCAATACGGAGTAGCATGGCGGGCTATAAATCCATTACCTTTCCAATAAATACCCACACAACATAACGGTTATATATCGATTGTATTCGAGCTTGTCAAGGCTATCTGTGAGTGATAAAGACCCCCATCAATTATGGACGGCGCGGCGCTTCAACAGTGCCTTGGTGTAACTCTCGTGGGAATCGTTGCCGGTGGGAATACCACAACTAAGTTGTATTTTTTACATAATACATGGAAACCAAACGTCAAACTGTACCCAGCAGTGGCGCTATAACTTTACTCTGAAACATCAAAACGAAGCCAAACACGAGTTCCAACCGGCTACACAATGGCTCTACTAGTTCTTCGGTACCCGTGTTTTATAGAGTTAGGGTGACAAACGAGCCCACAATCCACCTGATGGTACATGGATGCTGTGGCCCATAAACATCTACATCTATTTTCGATTACGAATCAAAATGCAGATGCGTTGTCACCCGTGAGGACTGAGATGGATTGCCTCTTTTCCAGTAAAAAGGGTCTCCGGTTCTCTACACTCACCATACGAAACACAGCAGTATTAAGCTGCTATTTTACATTTGTATTCTGTGAAAACGTGGTCCTTCCCCGGTCGAGCCGACCCATTCATGCTTCAACTGTAGTATAACTGCAGCATGGCTCTACCGCTTATAATGTACAATACCGTGTAGTGGAAGTGAAAAAATATACATTACCCCATATTGTCCCGTGGGTGTCGTAAGACGCGATAGAGAGAACCTGAAACAGCCTACCCGCCTTTTTAACCCACGACGAAAACAGAGGAGTGGTATATGTTTGTAGTGTGTATCTGTGGCATTTTTTTTATAGGATAGGGTGACAAACGAGCACACGGTCCACCGGATGGTAAGTGGTTGCTGTGGCTCATAGACATCTACATTTATCCTCGTTTGCGAATCAAAATGCAGACGCGTTGTCACCCGTGAGGACTAAGATGGAATGCCTCTTTTCCAGTAAAATGAGTTTCCGGTTCTCTACACTCACCATACGAAACACAGCAGTGTTAAGCAGTTATTTTACGCTGGTATTCTGTGAGAACGTGGTCCTTCCCCGGTCGAGCCGACCTATTCGTGCTACAACTATACTACTAATATAGCTGCAGCATGGCTCTGCCACGAAAAAAAAATAGCTGTCATAAAAGCCCCTGAACGAAGGAAGCAATTTGATTTAGTATTTTCGTTTGAAAGGTGTCTTAATCGGGAGTGTTCTTAGTTATGTTTCAAGAAAATCTGTTCAGCCGTTTGAAGATCATCAGCTCTTTTTGTTTCTTGGTTTTTAAATTCTTGATTCAAGTTACATGGATGAATAATAGATTAATGGAAATTTGATGGTATTGACTGTACGTCACATCATCGTTAAACCCAAATTGAAAATGAATTATTCAGTGATGCTATCACCTTGCGTTACAATTGTATTCCATCAATCCATTAACGTAATTGTTCATTATTTTTATCAAGTTAGGGAAAATTATTGTACATTTTTTTGTAATGTTGTATATTGTTCGTAATTAACTTGATTCGTTTTGATTTGATAGTACTATTTTTAAAAAATTTATAATAATAATAATAATAAATCTTTATTGACATTTTTATAGTTTACATACTTTTTACAAATATATGCAATACATCAAAAGGACTAATTTGAAAATGGGTAGAATCCTGAGTCTCCTAGCTAGGTTACTTAGTAACCTGTATTTAGGAGATACAGACCTATCCCCCCCCCCCTTTTGATTAGGAATACATAGTTGTATTGTTTAAATGTGTATCGTATTTGTAAGCTTTAACGGTATTTTTTGAATGTGCGCCACAAACACTAGAAAATATAGTAATTAAACTTTTAATAAAAAGTACAATCAGACTTCAACATTCGGCTCTCTCGTGCCAAAGGTTTAAAAATTCAAATGCGTCTGTAGCCTAATCGCAGGGCGTGGACCGTGAATTCGAAAGGTCGTGGATTCGAATCCGCCATTCGACTACTGTCGTGAACCACTTCTAACACAAGCATTTTAAGCTTACCAGAAGTGGTTAAAGGGAATATTAGTAATGTTTAGCATTGCTAGTATTTTTCTAAAAAAAAATGTGATGGCGATTATGGAAAAAAATTCGAGAACGTGCTTATGCGGTCAATTTCCTCTAAAGAACGAAAGACAAACAAACGCGCAGTCTACGTGATAGTTAGTGGATGCCGTGACGCAGACATCTATATTTATCACTGATTAAGAACCAATACCAACCGTTGTAACTCCTGAATCATCATCATCATCATCATTACAGCCTTTCATAAGTCCACTGCAGAACATAGGCCTCCCCCAAGGAATGCCACAAAGCACGGTCCTGAGCCACCTGCATCCATCGACTTCATGCATGTTTTACCAGGTCGTCACTCCATCTCATGGGGGGTCGCCCTACACTTCGTCTACCGGTACGAGGCTGCCACTCAAGAACCTTTCTTCCCCATCGGTTGTCGGTTCTTCGAGCTATATGGCCGGCCCACTGCCACTTCAGCTTACTAATCCGTTGGGCTATGTCGGTTACTCTGGTTCTACTGCGGATATACTCATTTCTAAGTATATCACGCAGAGAAACCCCGAGCATAGCCCTATCCATAGCTCGATGAGCGACCCTGAGCTTCCTCATACGGCCAGCAGTGAAGGACCACGTCTCAGATCCGTAAGTCATCACTGTCAACACGCACTGGTTGTACAATTTCGTTTTAAGGTTTTGAGGTATGTCTGACGAGAAGATGTCACGTAGTTTCACGAACGCTGCCCAGCCGAATTGAAACCGTCAATTGACCTCTCGGTCGAAGTTGGACTTACCTAGTCGGAATATTTGTCCCAGGTAAACATACTCGTCAACAACTTCGAGCTTAGTGCTCCCAACAACTACCGGCATAATCAAAACAAAGATCGTGTTTAATGACCGTGTCACAACATGGACATTAAACACGATATTTGTTTTGTCCATGTTCATCCTAAGACCTATTCGTTGGGAGACACTATTGAGGTCATTGAGCATGGTGCTTAGGTCCTCCAGCGATTCTGCCATAAGGACTATATCGTCGGCAAATCGAAGGTGAGTGATGTACTCGCCATTGATGTTAATACCGTATCCTTTCCAGTCCAGAAGCTTGAAAACGTCTTCCAATGCAGCGGTGAAGAGTTTCGGGGATATAACATCACCCTGTCTTACACCTCTCTGCAATTGGATAGGTTTCGTACTCTGGTTCTGTACTCGGATAGCCATCGTAGCTCTACTGTACAAACACTTCAGCACTTCTATATACCGACAGTCAACTTGGCACCGCTGAAGGGACTGCAGCACCGCCCAAATTTCGACGGAATCAAAGGCTTTCTCATAGTCCACATACGCCAGACATAGTAGCAAATTGTACTCCTCGGACTTCTGTACAATTTGCCGAAGGGTATGTATGTGGTCTATGGTGCTAAAGCCCTTACGGAAACCGGCTTGTTCGGGAGGGTGGAAGTCGTCAAGTCTGCGCGCGAGACGATTCGTAATGACTCTCGAAAACAGCACGTAGACGCGGTTCAGAAGGGAAATCGGTCTGTAGTTCTTCAAGAGAGCGTTGTTACCTTTCTTGAAGAACAAGACCACCACACTTCTGCTCCACGCCTCCGGTGTAACGCCACCATGGAGGACGGAAAGAGCTTCTGAAGGACTTCAAGTAACGGTCTTCCACCCGCTTTCAGAAGCTCCGAGCTGAAAGGTTTCGGAACTTTGGAACAGAGCACGAGGGGGACGGAGCGTTGACTTCATTAGACGAGACCTCTCCAACTTAACGTTTAGGTTCAGTGTGCCTCTAACCATTCGGTGATCGCTACCAGTTTTCACCCTCGCGATCACGGAGACATCACTGAACAGTTGTCGTCTGGCCGTCATAATGAAGTCAATCTAATTTTTTGTGGGCTCTACCAGGTCCACTTCCTGTGGGGCGCTTCTGGAAGAAAGAGTTCATCATAAAGAGTCCCTCTTTCTCCATGAAGTCGGCCAGCTGCTGGTCCCTTGGGTTCCGTTGCCCTATTAACTCCTGAATACTAATATGGAATGCCTCATTACCAGCAGGAAGGGTCTCCGATTTTCGTCATACACCACACACCAACTACTGGTACTTCACTACTTGGACCGCAGTCAATAAAAAAAATCGTGAAAAGACACTCTCACATAATACCATTGTAACATTGCTGTATTAAGCTGCTATTTAGCTAATTATGCTATTTAGCTGCTGTGTTAACCGGAGACCCTTTCTACTGGAAATGAGGCATTCCATCTTAGTCCTCACGGGTGGCATCAGGTGGACTGTGTGTTCGTTTGTCACCCTTATCCTATATAAAAAATATCTCAGAAATAAAAAAAATATTTTAAAGAAATGTATTCTGCCACGCGTTATGGCAGCGCGGTACACTCTTTCTTACCTTTAAACTCTCATAAGAGTGAGCCCTGTTCCTAGCAGTAGAACCTATAGAGATTATTAATATACTATATATTAATATGATATATTTTATTATATACAATATTAAAAACTATAATAAAAAAAACTAGTAACTTAATTATCATACAGACCTACTCCCCGCGGTATCGTGCCAAAAACGCTAGCTGCGTTTTTTCGCTGTTTGGCTATACTTGCCTTTGAGCGAGAAAAGAACCAGCCCTCAGTATAGATAATATTGTATATTATGTTATGTAAATAAATGTAATAAACAAAATATAATATATTTGGTCTTGTGGTCTTAAGTGCAACTGCTGATCATGTTTCGGATTTGAATCCTAGGTTGGGGAAAAAGCAGTAATTGGAGTTTTCTGTCATAAAATTCGCAGCCCGAAGTCAGTAAATTGGTGGTCTTCACCCACGTAAAGGTGAAGAGACGTAAGGCCGTTGAACCTATGCCTGATCGATCGCTTTTCGTGTCGGATTGCTGTCCCATGGAGTTATGAGAGTGGGGAATAGTGGGTGCACCATAGTGGTGGGTCGTTGTCACCATGTTTGACGGATGAAACGCAACCTTCTTCCCGACAGCGAAAACGGTTACAGAAAACGGTCGTCGTTGCGACTAGTTTGAAGACTGCTAACAGGACGAAACTTATCCAACATGGAATAGAATTGCGTTTTCGTGGAGTGGAATGGTTGCAATTTCTTACAACTACTTCTCTACTGTATTATCATAGGCGTAAAATAAAAACGCACCAAGTAATTTGAAGACTGGTTTGTGCAACGAAGACTGTTGGAACCCAGGACGTAAATAATTTCATCGTCGCAGAGCACAAAACGGTCTTTAGAAACGGTTCGTTATCGGAACACCCATTCCTAGTGCACCAGTACTTGCGCATACACTCGTGCACTTTAATCATGTCCTGCGCAGATGGCTAGTCTCCATTGAGATTGGCCTGTACTATAAATGGTCTTGTTCTTCAAGATAAGCAACAACGCTCTCTTGAAGAACTACAGACCGATTTCCCTCCTGAGCCGCGTCTACGTGCTGTTTTCGAGAATCATTACAAATAGTCTCGCATGCAGACTCCACGACTTCCAGCCTCCCGAACAAGCCGGTTTCCGAAAAGGCTTTAGCACCATAAATCACATACATACCCTTCGGCAAATTGTACAGAAGTCCGAGAAGTACAATTTGCCACTATACCTGGCATATGTGGACTACGTGAAAGCCTTAGATTCCGTCAAAATCTGGGTGGTGTTGCAGTCCCTTCAGTGGTGCCAAGTTGACTGTCGGTATATCGAAGTACTGAAGTGTTTGTATAGTAGGTCTACGATGGCTATCCGAGTACAGAACCAGATTATGAAACCTATCCAACCGCAGAAAGGTGTAAGACAGAGTGACGTTATATCCCCGAAACTCTTCACCGCTGCATTGGAAGACGTTTTCAAGCTTCTGGACTGGAAAGGATACGGTATTAAGATCAACGGCGGGTACATCACTCACCTTCGATTTGCCGACGATATAGTCCTTATGGCAGAATCCCTGGAGGACCTAAGCACTATGCTCAATGACCTCAAAAGTGCCTCTCAACGGACAGGTCTTAAGATGAACATGGACAAAACAAAAATCATGTTTAACGTCACACCTATGCCGGTAGTTGTTGGGGACACTAAGTTCGAAGTTGTTGACGAGTATGTATACCTGGGACAAATAGTCCGACTAGGTAAGTCCAACTTCGACCGAGAGGTCAATCGACGGATTCAACTCGACTGGGCAGCGTTCGAGAAATTACGGCACATCTTTTCGTAGGTATACCTCAAACTTGAAAACGAGACTGTACAACCAGTGCGTGTTGTCAGTGAAGACCTATGGAACTGAGACGTGGTCCTTCATTGCTGGCCGGATGAGTAAGCTCTAGATCGCTCAGCGAGTTATGGACAGGGCTATGCTCGGAGTTTCTCTGAGTGATAAACTTAGAAATGAGTATAACCGCAGTAGAACCAGAGTGACCGACATAGCCCAACGGATTAGTAAGCTGAAGTGGCAATGGGCCGGCCATATAGCTCGAAGAACCGACAACCGATGGGAAAAAGGTTCTCGAGTGGCGGTCTCGTACCGGCGGACGAAGTGTAGGGCGTCCCCCCACTAGATGGAGTGATGACCTAGTAAGACATATAGGAAGTTGATGGATGCAGGTGGCTCAGAACCGTGCGTTGTGGCATTCCTTGAGGGAAACCTATGTTCAGTACTGGACTTGTGAAAGACTGTGATGATGATGATAAATGATATAAATATACTATATTTTCCCATACTATACTATATCTTTCTTTGAAGTGATATTTGGACCCATGTTTGGACTGAATCGCCTTCTTAAATATCGTACAAAATTGTCAGCCCACTGAAATTCATTGGCCAATTTACCAATTGCCGTAACGAATAAGGCACAGTAACTGTCTTGCCACCTACGTCGCGCCTCTATTGGTCAACGTACATGGTTTTTTATTTAGCCATTAATTATATATTTCCGCAATAGTTTTAGACTCTAGCAATAATTTTTATAGTAGGAAGAATATAAGTAAAAATAAAATTATAGACTATGTGCGTTCCATTGTTGTAATATATAGTTTTTGTTTGTATAATAATATACTGTATATTATTTATACGTGGTAGAGCCATGCTGCAGCTATATTAGAAGTATAGTTGTAGCACGAATGGGCCGGCTCGACCGGGGGAGGACTACGCTCTCACAGAACACCAGCGTAAAATAGCAGATTAAAATTGCTGTGTTTCGTATGGTGAGTGTAGAGAACCGGAGACCCTTTTTACTGGAAAAGAGGCATTCCATCTTAGTCCTCACGGCTGACAATGCATCTGCATTTTGATACGCAAACGAGGATAAATGTAGATGTGTATGGGCCGCAGCAACCACTTACCACCAGGTGGACTGTTTGCTCGCCTGTCACCTTATCCTATAAAAAAAATGGAAACGATTCTGCAACCCATGGACATCTGCAACCAACTTCAAATGAAGAAAGTTACGGATGCGTCGTCACCTCTGAAGACTAAGATGACACACAATATGTAATTATACTGATTCTTTGTATCCTGCAAATCCGGAACACAGCAGTGCACGCACTACTATTTGGCGACATATATAGGTAAGGCCTATCTTAGACGGATTTAGAAAAACCTCGTCTCACTTCTGCGATGCAAGAACTATATGATGATGAAGAATTATATGGTTGTAAATATTTACTTAATGTTGTTGCATCTTACAGATGACGGAAAAGTAAAAAATATAACGGGAACTTTAATAAACGCCCACCACGCTGAATGGCTTGGTTCTCGTTTAACTGATCATGCGGGTAGATCTGTCTATGACTTTGCCTTGGCATATGGTCTAACATAACTGGTTACTTCGTCTACGCGGATCCCAGATGTGGAAGACCAGGCTGTCCAAGGGAACTTCTGTCAGCCATCTCTTCCATCTTTGCACAGAGAGGATGACTCACTGACCCATGCCGCAAAGAAGAAAGCCGATCTGTTGAGCTCTCTCTTTGCGTCCAACTTGACTCTAGGTGACGGGGTGAACACACCACCGACCATCCCGCGATGTGAGTGCTCCATGCTGGATGTGCGGTTTACACAGCGCTCGGTTGGCAAAGCACTCTTCTCCCTGTACATCAGCAAGTCGAGTGGGCCCGATGGAGTCCCTCCTATTGTGCTGAAGACGTATGCTCCGGAGTTGGCACTGGTTTTAACGCGTCTTTTCCGGTACTCCTACTCCCAAGGCGTAGTCCCGAATTCATGGATGACAGCTTTGGTCCATCCGATCCCCAAAAAAGGCGACCGCTCGGACGCGTCCAACTACTGGCCTATCGCCATCACCTCCTTGTTCTCCAAAATGGAATCTACTATAAACTGCCAGCTCATGAGGTAACTTGAGGATCACCAGCTGATTAGTGACCGCCAGTACGTTTTTCGTCGGGCTCGATCAGCTGGTGATCTTCTAGTCTAACTGACTCAAAAATGGGCGGAGGCAGTAAAGTCCAAGGGGGAGGCATTGGCCGTTAGTTTGGACATAGCGAAGGCCTTCGATCGGGTCTGGCACAAAGCGCTTCTTTCGAAGCCACCTTCCTATGAGCTTCCCGAGAAATTGTGCAAATGGATCACCAGTTTCCTGGCTGATCAGAGCATCAAGGTCGTAGTAGACGGTGCATGCTCTGATTTCAAGCCTATCAACGCTGGTGTTCCACAAGGCTGCGTGTTCACCAACGCTGTTTCTCCTGCATATCAGTGATATGTTGCTAACTGGTAGCATTCATTGCTACGCAGACGACAGCACTGGTGATGCCTTATATACCGACCGTGCCAATATTTCTCGGGAAAACGTCGCTGAGTACCGGGACAAATTTGTGAAGTCGAGTCTTTGCTTAACAAAGTCTCGGATTGGGGGCGACTAAATCTAATCCAGTTCATTCCCCAGAAGACACAAGTTTGCGCGTTTACCGCTAAAAAGAACCCCTTTGTTGTATCTCCTCAGTTTCAAGGCACTCCACTTGCTGCCTCAGCTAGCGTCGGAATCCTTGGCGTCGACATATCGAGTAGTGTGCAGTTTCGTGGTCACTTGGAAGGGAAGGCCAAATTGGCCTCAAAAAAGCTTGGCGTGCTCAGCAGAGCGAGACAGTATTTCATGCCGGAACCTTGCTTGCAACTTTACAAAGCGCAAGTTCGGCCTCACATGGAATACTGTTCTCATCTCTTGGCCGGGGCACCCCAGTGCCAGCTCCTTCCACTTGACCGGATCCAGCGCAGAGTTGTTCGAATCTTCGACGACCGAGTTCTTTCTGATCGGCTCGATACACTGGCACTGCGTAGAGATGTTGCATCTCTTTGCGTATTTTATCGTATCTATCACGGGGAGTGCTCTGAGGAATTGTTCGGATTAATTCCAGCCGCTCAATTTCACCATCGCACATCGCGACAAAACTCGCGTTACCATCCATAACCATCCGGATTATTCGCGGTCCACCACTGTGCGATTTAGAAGAAGTTTTCTCCCTCGCACAACTTCCTTGTGGAATCGATTACCACCAGCGAATTTTCCGGACCGATACGACTTAGGAACCTTCAAGAAAAGAGCTTACACCTTTCTAAAAGGCCAGCAATGCATCTGCAACGCCCCTGGTGTTGCGGTTGTTCATGGGCGGCGGTAATCACTTACCATCAGGTGAGCCGCATGCTCGTTTGCCCCTTCTTCTATAAAAGAAAATATTTGAGGTCTTCAACCGAAAAGTATGTACGCGTAGAAATATACGAAGTGAAAGTAGCAAAAGTGGTGTGCCAGGAACCGGCCAATGGAAGTCTGCAGTCTTTACCCCTCTAGGTGACAGGCATTAGAGTTTATTTTATTTATTTATTTAAACTTCGTTGCAGAAAATTGTCCAAAGGCGGACTTAACGCCTTAAGGTGTTATCTATCAGTCAATCTATGATTAAGTTTTAGTTTTTATGTATTTATTAAAAAAAGAGTTCTGGGTTATATTATCTTCAATCCACTACAGTAAATTGTCCTGAGGAGACCGATGTTAAGCAGATTCTTACAGGTAGATATCAAATAAATACACTATGAAAACAATAATGTCCTTCAAAGCTTTCGATCAGACTCATTGGCGCAGGATTGTAGCGCGATTAGGTCGGCTCGACCGGGGAAGGACCACGCTCTGACAGAATACCATTGTAAAATAGCAGCTTAACGCTGCTGTGTTTCGTATGGTGAGTGTAGAAAACCGGATACCCTTTTTAATGGAAACGAGGCATTACGTCTTAGTTCTCTCGGGTGACAACGCATCTGCATTTTGATTCGTAATCGAGAATTAATGTAGATGTCTATGAGCCGCAGCAACCATTTACCATAGAGATACCCCGAGGCACGGGGGTGAGACACCAACAACACAAAGAGACAACTTCCTGATTCCGTCAGCTACTGAGAATTTCTTGATGGAAAAACTCAATAAATGTTTTTTTTTGGCCGACCCGGGATTCGAACCCGGGACCTCATAATCAGCAGTCGCACTACTACAACCACTATAACAACGAGTCAGTCGTGAAAACAATAAAAATTGCGCAATGATATGTTTGTTTGTACCCGTTCTGTAACATACTTATATTAGGCTACACGTACGAGCAACTGCAGGTGTTACGACTATATAAGGCTCAATACGTGACGGGAACTATACATAGGTACATGTGTACCAGCTTTTTTACTAGTAAGGATGACAAACGAGCGCACAGACCACCTGATTAGTAAGTCGATACTGTGGGCCATAGACACATTTATACTCGATTGAAAAACAGATACATTACCAGCCAGTGGTCAGACAATGTGAGTGAGGGAATAGAGAGTGCACTTGTGCTTCTACTCTTACACTATAATCCTGTCTTACCTAGTCTCCGTTCAGTCTCAATCAATAGGGTTGCCAACCGTGCTATAATATATAGTATTGTACTATTTTTCGGGTCTGTGTACTACGTAGGACACTCAATAAGTTTTAAGATATACAAAAAGTATTCTAGGTTCTATTAATATTTATTTTACATCTTTTCAAAATACTCTCTATCATGCTCTATACAAAGTTTCATTCGCCTAAACCAACTCTTAAAACACTTTTGCCAGTCTTTACCTGACAGGTCGGAAATCGCTTCTTCGTAGGCAGTCACGGCTTCTTCGGCGCTTGAAAAAAACTTGCCTTATATTTTTTATTTGACTCTTGGGAACAAAACGAAATCACAAAGAGCTAGGTCAGGGCTGTAGGGTGGGTGGCTTAGAGTTTCAACGCTTTCCTCAATAAATGCTTTTGTTCTAAGGGAGGTATGTGAAGAGGCGTTATCGTGATGCAGTATGATTCCCCCCCGAAGCCCGGTCTTTGGTCTTCTCTCCCGCACAGCTTGAAAAGCTTTGGGTAATGCAACTGTAGTATACCATTCAGAGTTGACTGACCTACAATTTTCCAGCATTGACGTCGAAAAATGACACTCCGCGAAAAAAAACTAACCACCATTTTATTGCCGACGTTGCGAGGTCTTTGCAGTTTTGTCGGTAACTGCCCTTCTGAGTAGACTCATACCGATGATTGCCTTCTATTTTCCGGATCATATTGATAGATCCATGTCTCGTCACCAGTAACGATTTCTGAAACACGCCTAGATGCACCGTTTTCAAAACGTAGACACATTTCATGGCACCAATCCACACGAGTCTATTTGTCGCTTTCGGAGAGCAAACGAAGGATCCATCGACAACAAAGCTTCCTCACTCCAAGATGTTGATGTAGGATGGAATGAATGCTCCCCGAACTAATGACTATAATGTTTTCGATGTCCGTATATGTGATTCGTGGGTCTTCTCGCACCAACATTTCAGTAGTTCATACATTTTCTGCTGTTACTGCTGTTTGCGGGGCCCCGGTTCTTTGGTCATCTTTAAGATTTATTTTACCCATTTTGAATTCAGCAAACCACCTAAAAATTGTTGCGCGTGATGGAGCTGAGTCCTCTAATGCTGATTGTAACCGTTGTAAATTTAATTGTTAGGTTAAACCAAATTTAAAATCATAATATAATATCATAGCGCGCAAATGTTCACGGTTAAGACCCATCGTTTTAAATGAAAAGCGCGGTAAGCGTTGCAGGATAATTAATAGAACTTTGTTTTTTTTTTAATATTGAGCAATGAGGGCTAGTAATTTTCTGCTCACCAGATGTCGCTAATTGACACTGAGGTAAAGTTTTTTGCTACACAGTGTCATTTAATATGAAGTTGTTTTTTTTAATAAAAGTTTATCAGTTTCTAGAGTATTATATTAATACACAAAACAATGCGTCACTTGTTTTTTCTTTAATTTTTTTGCACATTTTTAACTTTTTTAAATTTTTCTACTTTTATGAATATCTGTGGTTCGATTTATTTATTTTTAATTTTACTAATATAAAATATAGCTAATAGTACAAAAAGAAACAATAACTTTTAAATTTAAATATCTTTAAAAAAATAACTTTTAATTTTAAACAGTGGTAGAGCTACGCGGCAGCTTTTGCTGTCGCACGGATGGGCCGGCTCGAACCGGGGTGGTACCAAGACCCCACAGAATACCAGCGTGAAGTAGAGGTTTACCTCTGCGTTTCGCTTGGTGAGTGCAGGTGGCCGGAGGCCCTTTTTACTGGAAATGAGGCATTCCATCTTAGTCCTCACGGGTGACAACGCATCTACATTTTGATTTCTAATAGAGGATAGATGTAGATGTCTATGGGCCGCAGCAACCACTAACCATCATCAGGTGTACTGTGTGCTCATTTGTCACCCTTATCCTATAAAAAAAAATCCGCACAAATTAGCTTCGGCGCTATGAAATCTGTCAAATATTATACCTCACATTCTAGTGGCGCCGCCCTTGTGGCAGAAAAAGTCATGGATAATGTAATCCATGGGACAAGACGAAGTGAACCAAGTTAGAACTAGGTCTAACCTACTCTCACAGGCTGACCAACAAACAACGAAACAAAAATGTGCCTATCGAACGACTCTACATTATGTATAAGGCTCATTACAACATAATGTCTGAATGGATTATGGAGCAAAAAAGTGTTGGCCATTGTGGTCAAACGGGACGACAGTTTACGGACTATTATAAAAACGTGTCGGTTTTCTCATGACACCTTCAGTAAAGCATGTTAAATTACCACTTAACTGTGATTAACAATTTGGTACAGCCGTTGTGATATGAACTCGGGTTGTTCACGTTAGATAGAATTTAATGTAAGCACGTAGTCATTGAGGTATCGGTTCATTGTAATCACAAAATAACTGATCTTATTCACTGATCACGTCTGACCAACGTTTTCAACAAAGGAAAGATAATCCCATTGTTATCTTGTTGTTCGTCATCTTTAACCGACCCAGTTCTGTGCGAACACCAGCACGTACCTCAAGGCCGGTTCGAACGAGCCGACTTGCTTGACCGCCCAACTGTGTAACTGGGGTAATGACCACTGAGTCACCGGGGTCGCCCGCTGCTGCAATATGCGCGTTTCAAAAATGCACCAGACTGGTTTTTCCTGTTTGAAAGTAAGACCACTATTTAGATAATTATTTTTCTTACGACGTTTTTAATTAGATCATATTTTTTTTAAATCTTGACATTTATAAAGCCATATTATACTGTTATAAAATTGATTACTTAACTTAATTATAAAATCTCATGCACATACTCATCTGGTTTTTAGAAAACATTGTAGGGCGTCATCTTTGTTATCAACGTCCGTAAAGCCATGGTGGAGGTAGGCACTTTGAATATATGTATAAATAAAAACTGCCTGTCTGCCTGCCTGTTTCGTTGGTCTAATGGTCGTAAATGCGTCTCCTGATCATAAGGTTCGAATCCCGGGTCGGGCCAAAAAAATCGGTTATTGAATTTTTCTCTTAAAAATTCTAAGTAGCTGCCCGGCGTCAGGAAATTGGCAATATTGCATCCCCGTGCCTCGGAAAGCACGTAAAGCCGTTGGTCCTGCGCCTAATCTCTCTCCGGTTGTGTCGGCTTGCCGTGTCATCGGACTAAGAGAGTTAGAGAATAGAGAGTTCGATAGTGCACCTGTGCTTGCGAATACACACTTAGACACTATAATCCAGTCCTGTGCAGGTAGGTAGTATCCGTTGAGGCTGGCCGCCGTGACCGAAATTCGGTCTGGAGGTCATTATTATTATTATTATAAAGAAAAATGTAAATGTGCGTTTGTTCAAATTGTTAAATCTCCGAAAGTGCTACACCTATTGCATTAAAAAAAATTTGCATGCGAATGCGCGCGTGTTTTATATACTTTTTGGAAATCTTTTGAGCCACGGCACCGTGGTACAGCCAATTTAAAATATGTAATTTTGATATATAACAGAACGTAAGGATTATTATGATTCTTTAAATTATAAATACAATGTATCCGGCTACGAGATACATATCTTACGTGGTAGAGACAAACTGCAACTATATTATGGTTGTAGTACGAATGGTTCGGCTCGACCACGCTCTCACAGAATACCAGCGTAAAATAACAGCTTAATGCTGCTGTGTTTCGAATGGTGAGTGTAGAGAACCAGAGACTCATTTCACTGATCACGATTTCATCATAGTTAGACGACTTTCCATCTTAGTCCTCAGGGGTGACAATGTATCTGCATTTTAATCGAGGATTAATGTAAATGTTGTTTCTTTGCCATCATTATTTTATAAAATAAAATAAAAAAGAAGTATGGGTTTTCTTCGTTAACAGTTGTATTTTGTATGTGGTAGAGTATTATTGTAACTTTTTATGGCCGCAGCAGGAATGGAATATGCTCTACTGGGAAAACAACCACGTTCGGAACAAATGTGAAATAGCAGCATAATGTTGATGTGTTTCGTATGAAGAATTATGTGAACAGGAGACCCTTTTTATTGGTAACGAGGCATTCCATCTTTGTAACCAGAAATGATAACGCATCCTTATTATGATATTTAATCGAGGATGAATGTAGACGAATGGACTGTTTGTTCGTGTATAGAACTTACGTCTTTATAAAAGACCGAAATTTATTTAATTATTATATCTTTCATGAACCTGGTAGTTGTTAAAAATAATAACCTTTTCCCTCAACATTTGTTTCAGAGGTAAAGACTGTCGCAACAATTTGTACCTCCTCCCCACGGGCGAGATAGTGTACTTCGTGGCCGCGGTGGTGGTGCTGTTGAACGTGGAGGAGCAGTGCCAGCGGCACTACACGGGCCACACGGACGACGTCAAGTGCCTCTCGATACATCCCAACAAACTGATCGTCGCTAGTGGACAGTGTGCTGGACATGACAGGGTGGACGCAAGGGTAAGATTGCACGAGAAATTTATATACTAAAAGATTTAATAATAATGAAATAAATTAAATTAAAACTCAATGGATAGCTTTAAACGTTCACATCGTCCCAATAGTTCTCTCATCCACCAATTAAACCAAAGTACTCATACACTTCAGATGCTCCAAAAAACCACTATCCTCAACACCTGTCGCTTCACCCGAAAATTCCTAACTTCTACTCTATCATCCACCTTTACAATTTAAATTTCCCCTCACACACTTGGCGTCGACTCGTTTGTGTGATTTTTTAAATTCTCAGAGATAAAAAAAATATAGTAATAATAATAATAAAGTAATCGTGTATTTCCAATCACAATTATTATGCATAGCTTATATTAAGAAATAAAGTTTAGAACAGAATTTACAAATTGTTCTGGAAATATCTTCATTTTTCAACAGGATAAATTTTAAATCTTAACAGCTAGCACAAAGTCACCATAAAAGTTTAATTGTTTGAGTAGTTCCAAATCGGACCAAAGTAAATAGTTAAAAGTTGAACGTAGTTCCACTCAACGATGCATTTATAACAACAGGTCAAATACCTCAGTTCTTCCGCGACCATACGTCGTGTGGTGAAAGCACTCAATATGTCGAGGTTCTCAACAAAAAAGTTAAGCAGCGTAAAACTTTAAATTTTTCACTTATTCAATGATCAATGACTTACTCATCAAAACTTTACTTCTTTAAATAACCGGCCAAGTGCGAGTTGGACTCGCGCATGGAGGGTTTCGTACCATCGTAATTCACATTTTTAGTAGAGGAGCCCCTTTTAATTTTTAACTTATTTTCATTTTTATTATTTGTTATAGCGACAACAGAAATACACATTCTGTGAAAATTTTAAGTTTAGACTGACGGACGGACGGACGGACAGCGGAGGCTTAGTAATAAAGTCCCGTTGGTTACCCTTTGGGTACGGAACCCTAAAACCGACATAGACAGAGATTGTATTAAAATCCACTGCCGAATATAGGCCTTCCACATAGATTGCCTCATAGGGGGGATATTTGGCAACCGATTTGGTTCCCACTGTCACCTCTTACGGCATCCACGGAATGATATGGGGTAGTGGATATTTTTTATCGCCACTACACGGTGAAGTAAAGCGTTTGTAAAAAAGAAGAAGAAGAAAGAAAGAAGCAGAAAAGAACTCTACCGCCTATAAACTCTTATTTGTTGTGCGTTATTGCTTACAGCCGCACGTACGCGTGTGGAACTCTGTCTCTCTGGCAACACTGGCGGTGTTGGGCGGCTCTCAGATCGAGCGGGGAGTGGCAGCGTTGTCCTTTTCTCGTGCGGACGGCGGGAGTCTGCTGGCCGCCGTCGACGACGCACCAGATCACACCATCTCCGTGTGGGACTGGCAACGTCCAGATAAACACTGCCTTGCCGACACCAAGGTATTAACCACTCATGTACAAAATTTCACCTACATTTTCACATATACCGTACGGTACTGTTATTTCGCAACGTGAACCGAAGAAGAGGGAAAAAAACGATACTGGATAAACATATAATATGCTAGTATGGTCTTCTTCTTTTGCCCTTAAGAATCTACTGCTGGACTTGGGACTCTCCTACTTTAGAAAGGATTTATCTTAATCGACATGCCTGGCAGGCGTCTCGCACCACTGACACTATAATAAAGAAATGTTTATACCGCCAATTTCAGAAGCTATAAGATCTTCCTGGCATGTCCCATATTCTCTCCTTACTACACCTTCGTGAAGAAATGGGGCAAACGGTTCTCTTACGTCGTCAACATATGTACGTATACCTAATAGTAACGACCTATTCCAACTTATCAGATAATATTTTTTTATCGGAATACAGAAACATCTATTCACACCAGTTGAATATCGAATCCGATACCTGCAAGCCATGAGAAATAATTACATTTTATATCAATTAGAAATGGATAAATAAAACTACGGATATTCATAAAAGTAAGAGAATTAAAAAAAAAATTAAAATGTGTATTTGAAAAAAAATAAAGCCCTGGGGCATTGTTTTGTGTATAGTGTCGCAGTAAGATGATTGATGCCATGATATTTAACAGTTATAATACCGTAACATTCGACTAGTGGAAACAGATTGAATAAAACTGTTTTTACGGATATTATCGCGTTTATTTTTTTTATTCCCTACGTTTCGGGTGCTTTGTATCACCCAAATAATGGGCAATAAAAATAGTTTTATTTAATGTGTTGTGTTCGCGTAAATATAAGAAATCATTATGTTTGTAAGTGGAAATGGGATATCAGCAACATATAGAAATACGACGTTTATTTATTCTACAGTGCTCAGTAGACACAGTAGTAGCAGTGGAATTCCATCCACTGGACCGTAACCAGATCGTAACTTGCGGCAAGAACCACATCGCCTTCTGGACCCTAGATCAGACCAACATGTTATACAAGCGCATGGGGGTCTTTGAGAGTCGCGACAAACCCAAATACGTCACTTGTTTGGGCTTCAATCCTAATGGTAAGTTCTGATTTTTAATACCAAATAGTCTTTCGAGCCGGATATTTTATATTTATGATTCAAATGAAAATTAAATTAATTTTATTTTATTTGTTATGGCTGAAAAATATTTTGTAATTATGTCATTTAATAATTAACATGTTTTAAAATTTGTGAAAGAAACTATCACATATAATGTACTCTTTCATTTTTTCCTAACATTACGAAATCTAAATATTAAACCAGTTATTTTGAAAGAAAAATTGATTGTATTATTGTTGTCTTTAGGCGATGTTCTATCCGGAGACTCGAACGGCAATATAATCGTGTGGGGCCGTGGTACTAATACCATTCTGAAGATGGTGAGAGGAGTCCACGAGGGGTCCATATTTACACTGTGCTGCCTTAAGGATGGCAGCGTACTGTCTGGAGGAGGCAAAGATGGCAGGGTTGTCATGTTCGATTCTGAAATGAACGCAACAGGAATGGAGAATGTGGTAAGTAGTTAAACTAACAAGTGTCTGTACTTTTTTGATATTTATCTTTGACAAAAACATCTATCCTATTTTCCTTAACAACACAGAATAACCTGTAGCGTGATTTAGAAGTACGATTAGTGAAACAGGGTTTTGTAGAATAGCAATTTTATACATGGTAGAGTCACAATGCAGCTTTATTATGGTTGTAGCCTACCAAGGCTAGTCTGGGAAAGGACAACGCTCTCAAAGAGTACCAGCATAAAAAGCAGCTTAATGCAGCAATGGTGAGTGAAGAGAACCGGTCGCCCCTTTTTACTAAAAACGAGGCATTCCATCTTAGTCCTCAGGGCATCACATCTGCATTTTGATTCTTAATTGAGGATAGATGTAGATGTTGTCTATGGTCCACAGCATTTACTTACCATCTGGTGGACTTTGTGCTTGTTTGTCACTCATATTCCAAAAAATATCTGTTATTTTTTATACAGCAGTCATAATACGGCTACAAAGTATTGTTCTACCATATACAAAAATGTTATACAAATTATGTATATTATATTAGTTGTTTCTTCATACTGTTTAAAGCTAATTTAGATTTCAACTTGGTTTCTACTTCAAAATCTAAAAGTAAATGGTTAACTATGACCAAGACAGTTAGTACTGAGAATTCTATACTATTTTAAAAAATTAAATTGCGATGTAAATTAAATTTTGGTGTTTTCTAAAATTCAATTAGTTCTATATAAATAAATATTTTATCTACCCTTTAAATATACGTCGTTTGTGTAACATCTAATTATAAAATAAAAATCTGTTTTTCGATAGATCGAAGGTCATTACGGTGGAGTACGCGTTGTTGCCGAGGGCAGGGGCAGTCAAATCTACATCGGAACTACAAAGAATTGCATCTTGCATGGAGATCTGCAGCTCGGCTTCACACCCGCTGTGTTGGGTATTTGTCCCTTTTTTAAATTGAATTGAAACTAAATTTTATGGATTTTGTCGTGTTTTATAACTTTTTTCATACGTGGTAGAGCCATGCTGCAGCTATAGTAGTATAATTGTAGCACGAATGGGTCGGCTCGACCGGGGAAGGACCACGCTCTCACAGAATACTAGCGTAAAATGGCAGCTTGACACTGCTGTGCTTCGTATGGTGAGTGTTGAGAACCGGAGACCCATTTTACTGGAAGATAGACATTTCAGTTTAGTCCTCACGGGTGACGACGCATCTGCTTTTTGATTCTTTATTGGGGATAAATGTCATGTGTGACATCTAGTCTATAGATCACAGGAACCACTTACCATTAGGTGGACTGTGTGCTCGTTTGTGACCCTATCCTATAAAATAAACTTATTTTATATTCCGTACGTTTCGAGTACGTTACAGCATCAAAATACTTTCAATGTGTATTGTTCGCATAAACTTAAGAAATAATTTTGGATTTGTTCTCACGTTTCATACATTATGTCATTTTTTTCTGTATCGTGGAGGCATTTTGACTTTATCAAACACTATTAGTCAATATTTTTAACGCAATGTAAGAATATCTACTACCCCATATCATCCCCTGGGTGTCATACGAGGCGATAGACGAAACTAAAACAGGAGATGGGCAGATGCATCTTGTTGATAACAACTCAAAATAATAAAAAACCTGACAGTCAAACGTGACAACTGTAGCGATCCCTCTTATGAGGCAATATATGGGGGAAACCTTTAGTATAGATAATGGATGATTAGTAGATTGGTAAAACAGTTATCAAACAGTTGAAATTGTGAAATTCAAATGTGCTTATTTTATTTCTTTTTAATTATTTAAATTCAAGTTCTTTAAAATACTTGAGCAGCGTTCAGTTGAATATGGTCCTTCGAGCCTCATATCGAAATAGCAATTTGTTTTTATTATATACTGTTCAGGAAAGAGCTAAGGGTCTGGTCACTCACCGGTCTCCGCCTTCCACTGCCTCACGCTGCTGTGTGGCTCGGCGAGCTGGCTGGTTGAATAGGTGACTCGAAGGGATATAACCCTGTCTCTCCGAATAGAATAGTCCATAGGTCACTGGCACAGTATCTTCGGGTATTGTTCAGTGCTCGTTGTAAAATAAAAACAACACACACAATAATTTTTCGAAAAAGAAAAGTTCGTAACGTTTCGTCTCGGCGTACGGCGCGCAAGTGTCTCGCCGGTCGGCCAATCAGGCGTAAGCGCGGCTTCTAGCGTAAAAAGGATTGTTATCAGACCAAAAATTCAATAAACCCTTATTTATTTAGTAATTGTTGCCACTCGAAAGTTTATAAGAAAATAACTATATAGACAATAAAATAAAAATAAAAAGTATGGTTCCAGTACGGAACATATACTTTTGACATAGATTTCATAAGCCACTTTATTTGTAGGTCATGTGGACGAATTATGGGGTCTGGCTACCCATCCAACGCTGCCACAGTTTGTGACAGCGGGTTGGGATAGATTACTACAGCTGTGGGACGGTCTCAGTCATTCCACAGTTTGGAGCAAGGATATTGAGGTGAGAACATTTATATTTTGTTTAGAAATTCAATTGTTTTATGCAATTTGCATCAGTAATAACTGGTTTTAAATGCCTCTTTTTCTCAGGAAAACTGTTTTTACTGTGGATAAAAGTAAATTAAAGAATTTATTTAACTAAGCTAGGCTCGTATCTTGGAATCCAGAGTTGTCATTACATTTCATAGTATTGATCCAGTAGACAAGCATGTTATAATATGAAGTAAAATTAAATTAATACACTATGGTGTGGTTACTAACTTATTGACATAATTTAACCTCTTCGTAGCTGCTTGCACAATTAAATAAATAGTATTGCTTGCCACTCCTACCAGCAGTCGACTTAAATGTCGCTGACGTGATGTGATGTGTCGACGCTTGGAGTATTGTATTTTACTATGGCGACACGCGTTGTTACTTAAATTATATTTGTTTTGCAGAAGAGGGAAAATAAGAGCAAATTTAAAAACTATTAAACAAAGAGTGTGTAAAATGGGTTATTTTTTTTTTAAATTTATTATTAGATAAAAATCGTTACAATCTTGCTATGCGGCACAGCGAAAAACCACGCAGGTTTGTGTTGCGTGCCGTTCCGTCTACATTTACAAAAAAATGGGGATAACAATTAATATTTATTAAGGAAGTACCATTTTAATTTATACTTTATGTTAACTTCATTAAGTTCACTTCTAAATTTATTATCCAGACCATTTATTAAGCGAGGTATTATGTATGCGCTGGTGCGCTCACCATATTTATTTTTGGATGGTATTATCATTAATTTTTTTTTGAGTTATTTTGCGGGTCTGAATTTTATTTGAGACTGTGTGTTGTATACCTAAATTAAAGAATTGTTCTTTTAACAATTGATATTGGACTTTGTCATGGATATTGAGTACCTTGCAGTATTTAAATATAAAGTTTGCATTAGTTTTTGCCTGAAGTTTAATTTTTATAGGTATAATCGCTTTTAAAATTCTAAGTTGTAGTTGATAAATGTACTGTAGGTGTGATTTGTCTGTTCGTCCGTAGCTACTTAGCCCATAAGTTATGACTGAATCAGCAAGAGCGTTATAAAGCATCATTTTGACTCGAAAGTTTAATCGCTTTCTAATTATAAACATATTATTATAATATTAAGAAATTTATGGATGATAATGACCCCTGGAAATGAGGTGATCGCTACCAAGTTATTTATAATTTGTTTTGTGTTGTTAATTATTGTGTACCTTTAATGATTGTAAACTGTTCGCTTTTTTTTTTCAAAAAAAGTCCCGGTGGGTTTCTTGCTGGTTCTTCCCAGGACCAAGGTATTTTCCGAATCGGTAAATAAGAGTGACTTTCAATAAGTATTATTTATAATCTAAATTAAATATTAAAGCTTATTTTTTATATGGCCGGCCCATTGCAATATCAGTTTACTGATTCGTTGAGGTAGTTTATGTTCTTATTCTACTGCTAATATACTTATTATGAAGTGTAGAACACAGAGTGACTGAGAAAATCGTTCTCTATTTTGAGTATAGCTCTTTATAATTACAGTTACCAATCCACCCGTCAACTTTTACACGTGGTAGAGCCATGCTACAGCTATATTGTGGTTGTAGCACGAATGGCTCGGCTCGACCGGGGAACGACTACGCTCTCACAGAATACCAGCGTAAAATAGCAGCTTAACACTGCTGTGTTTCGTATGGTGAGTGTAGAGAACCGGAGACCCTTTTTACTGGAAACGAGGCATTCCATCTTACTCCTCACGGGTGACAACTCATCTGCATTTTAATTCGTAATCGAAGTTAGATGTAGATGTCTATGGGCCACAGCAACCACTTACCATCAGGTGGACTGTGTGCTCGTTTGTCACCCTTATCCTATAAAAAAAAATCTATGTATGGGATTGGGTATGCGTATTAGGTAAATCTTACTAATGCTTCCATAGGCCACAATCCAGCTGTGGTCTAAAAGAGCGTTAACACAATGTGACGTGTGTGTGACATTGGTCTCAAAGGTGACAGACAACATGACATGACATGTGTGGATTGTGTACGTAACGGACGTCTAAGGACTTAAGGGGTTGTCAACGTGACGTGAGGTGTGTGTGTGTGTGTGTGACAGTGGACTGAAGGTTTGCCAAGGTACCGTGAGTTGTGTGTGACAGTGGACTGAAGGTTTGTCAAGGTAACGTGAGTTGTGTGTGCAGTGGACTGAAGGTTTGCCAAGGTAACGTGAGTTGTGTGTGCAGTGGACTGAAGGTTTGCCAAGGTAACGTGAGTTGTGTGTGCAGTGGACTGAAGGTTTGCCAAGGTAACGTGAGTTGTGTGTGCAGTGGACTGAAGGTTTGCCAAGGTAACGTGAGTTGTGTGTGACAGTGGACTGAAGGTTTGTCAAGGTAACGTGAGTTGTGTGTGCAGTGGACTGAAGGTTTGCCAAGGTAAGGTGAGTTGTGTGTGCAGTGGACTGAAGGTTTGCCAAGGTAAGGTGAGTTGTGTGTGCAGTGGACTAAAGGTTTGCCAAGGTTAAGTTAGTTGTTTGTGCAGTGGACTGAAGGTTTGCCAAGGTAACGTGAGTTGTGTATGCAGTGGACTGAAGGTTTGCCAAGGTAAGGTGAGTTGTGTGTGCAGTGGACTGAAGGTTTGCCAAGGTAACGTGAGTTGTGTATGCAGTGGACTGAAGGTTTGCCAAGGTAAGGTGAGTTGTGTGTGCAGTGGACTGAAGGTTTGCGAAGGTAAGGTGAGTTGTGTGTGCAGTGGACTGAAGGTTTGCCAAGGTAAGGTGAGTTGTGTGTGCAGTGGACTGAAGGTTTGCCAAGGTAAGGTGAGTAGTGTGTGCAGTGGACTGAAGGTTTGCCAAGGTAAGGTGAATTGTGTGTGCAGTGGACTGAAGATTTGCCAAGGTAAGGTGAGTTGTGTGTGCAGTGGACTGAAGGTTTGCCAAGGTAAGGTGAGTTGTGTGTACAGTGGACTGAAGGTTTGCCAAGGTAAGGTGAGCTGTGTGTGCAGTGGACTGAAGGTTTGCCAAGGTAATATGAGTTGTGTGTGCAGTGGACTGAAGGTTTGCCAAGGTAAGGTGATTTGTGTGTGCAGTGGACTGAAGTTTGCCAAGGTAAGGTGAGTTGTGTGTGCAGTGGACTGAAGGATTGCCAAGGTAAGGTGAGTTGTGTGTGCAGTGGACTGAAGTTTGCCAAGGTAAGGTGAGTTGTGTGTGCAGTGGACTGAAGGATTGCCAAGGTAACGTGAGTTGTGTATGCAGTGGACTGAAGGTTTGCCAAGGTAAGGTGAGTTGTGTGTGCAGTGGACTGAAGGTTTGCCAAGGTAACGCGAGTTGTGTGTGCAGTGGACTGAAGGTTTGCCAAGGTAAGGTGAGTTGTGTGTGCAGTGGACTGAAGGTTTGCCAAGGTAAGGTGAGTTGTGTGTGCAGTGGACTGAAGGTTTGCCAGGGTAACGTGAGTTGTGTGTGCAGTGGACTGAAGGTTTGCCAAAGTAAGGTGAGTTGTGTGTGCAGTGGACTGAAGGTTTGCCAAGGTAACGTGAGTTGTGTATGCAATGGACTGAAGGTTTGCCAAGGTAAGGTCAGTTGTGTGTGCAGTGGACTGAAGGTTTGCGAAGGTAAGGTGAGTTGTGTGTGCAGTGGACTGAAGGTTTGCCAAGGTAAGGTGAGTTGTATGTGCAGTGGACTGAAGGTTTGCCAAGGTAAGGTGAGTTGTGTGTGCAGTGGACTGAAGGTTTGCCAAGGTAAGGTGAGTTGTGTGTGCAGTGGACTGAAGGTTTGCCAAGGTAAGGTGAGTTGTGTGTGCAGTGGACTGAAGGTTTGCCAAGGTAAGGTGAGTTGTGTGTGCAGTGGACTGAAGGTTTGCCAAATTAAGGTGAGTTGTGTGTGCAGTGGACTGAAGGTTTGCCAAGGTAACGTGAGTTGTGTATGCAGTGGACTGAAGGTTTGCCAAGGTAAGGTGAGTTGTGTGTGCAGTGGACTGAAGGTTTGCCAAGGTAAGGTGAGTTGTGTGTGCAGTGGACTGAAGGTTTTCCCTGGTAAGGTGAGTTGTGTGTGCAGTGGACTGAAGGTTTGCCAAGGTAAGGTGAGTTGTGTGTGCAGTGGACTGAAGGTTTGCCAAGGTAAGGTGAGCTGTGTGTGCAGTGGACTGAAGGTTTGCCAAGGTAAGGTGAGTTGTGTGTGCAGTGGACTGAAGGTTTGCCAAGGTAAGGTGAGTTGTGTGTGCAGTGAACTGAAGGTTTGCCAAGGTAAGGTGAGTTGTGTGTGCAGTGAACTGAAGGTTTGCCAAGGTAAGGTGAGTTGTGTGTGCAGTGGACTGAAGGTTTGCCAAGGTAAGGTGAGTTGTGTGTGCAGTGGACTGATGGTTTGCCAAGGTAAGGTGAGTTGTGTGTGCAGTGGACTGAAGGTTTGCCAAGGTGAGGTGAGTTGTGTGTGCAGTGGACTGAAGGTTTGCCAAGGTAAGGTGAGTTGTGTGTGCAGTGGACTGAAGGTTTGCCAAGGTGAGGTGAGTTGTGTGTGCAGTGGACTGAAGGTTTGCCAAGGTAACGTGAGTTGTGTATGCAGTGGACTGAAGGTTTGCCAAGGTAAGGTGAGTTGTGTGTGCAGTGGACTGAAGGTTTACCAAGGTAAGGTGAGCTGTGTGTGCAGTGGACTGAAGGTTTGCCAAGGTAAGGTGAGTTGTGTGTGCAGTGGACTGAAGGTTTGCCAAGGTAAGGTGAGTTGTGTGTGCAGTGGACTGAAGGTTTGCCAAGGTAACGTGAGTTGTGTGTGCAGTGGACTGAAGGTTTGCCAAGGTAAGGTGAGTTGTGTGTGCAGTGGACTGAAGGTTTGCCAAGGTAACGTGAGTTGTGTATGCAATGGACTGAAGGTTTGCCAAGGTAAGGTCAGTTGTGTGTGCAGTGGACTGAAGGTTTGCCAAGGTAAGGTGAGTTGTGTGTGCAGTGGACTTGTGGTAATGTATGATGTAATGTTCGTGTAACGACTAGGCAATTTAAATAATGTCCACAAATTCCGAATAATTTAGTTTATTACAATAGACACGCACACAATTATTAAGATAAGAAGGAGAAAAGAATGATAGTAAATTGATATGATATTATAATATTAATAGTTCACTAATAAAATTAACTTATGGGATAACAGTCTTTCACTACTTATATTTACGTATTAAATTTGTATGCTAACAATCAAGCGACGGAGCAAGGAGCGGCATGCGCTTACGCGTATAAAGGTCTCGTTGCTAACTGGCGAGTCTTCTCACAAACTATGCACCGCGGCCGGTCGACCGACCGGGGAACCGGTTCTACGAGAGTGCCTTCCACGTACGGGACTTGATAATATAAAATACTAATATAAGTGATAATAAATAAGTATGCAGTACGTAGTAAATAAAATATATATATGAATACTATAGATTGTGTATGATAAACTTAACTGTATAATGAGTTATTTATATACATAAGTAAATAGATATTTCTAATGTGTGTGTGTAAATAAATAGATACGCCACAGACTGAAGGTTTGCCAAAGTAAGGTGAGTTGTGTGTGCAGTGGACTGAAGGTTTGCCAAGGTAAGGTGAGTTGTGTGTGCATTGGACTGAAGGTTTGCCAAGGTAAGGTGAGTTGTGTGTGCAGTGGACTGAAGGTTTGCCAAGGTAAGATGAGTTGTGTGTGCAGTGGACTGAAGGTTTGCCAAGGTAAGGTGAGTTGTGTGTGCAGTGGACTGAAGGTTTGCCAAGGTAAGGTGAGCTGTGTGTGCAGTGGACTGAAGGTTTGCCAAGGTAAGGTGAGTTGTGTGTGCAGTGGACTGAAGGTTTGCCAAGGTAAGGTGAGTTGTGTGTGCAGTGGACTGAAGGTTTGCCAAGGTAAGGTGAGTTGTGTGTGCAGTGGACTGAAGGTTTGCCAAGGTAAGGTGAGTTGTGTGTGCAGTGAACTGAAGGTTTGCCAAGGTAAGGTGAGTTGTGTGTGCAGTGGACTGAAGGTTTGCCAAGGTAACGTGAGTTGTGTGTGACAGTGGACTGAAGGTTTGTCAAGGTAACGTGAGTTGTGTGTGCAGTGGACTGAAGGTTTGCCAAGGTAAGGTGAGTTGTGTGTGCAGTGGACTGAAGGTTTGCCAAGGTAACGTGAGTTATGTATGCAGTGGACTGAAGGTTTGCCAAGGTAAGGTGAGTTGTGTGTGCAGTGGACTGAAGGTTGGCCAAGGTAAGGTGAGCTGGGTGTGCAGTGGACTGAAGGTTTGCCAAGTTAAGGTGAGTTGTGTGTGCAGTGGACTGAAGGTTTGCCAAGGTAAGGTGAGTTGTGTGTGCAGTGGACTGAAGGTTTGCCAAGGTAACGTGAGTTGTGTGTGCAGTGGACTGAAGGTTTGCCAAGGTAAGGTGAGTTGTGTGTGCAGTGGACTGAAGGTTTGCCAAGGTAACGTGAGTTGTGTATGCAATGGACTGAAGGTTTGCCAAGGTAAGGTCAGTTGTGTGTGCAGTGGACTGAAGGTTTGCGAAGGTAAGGTGAGTTTTGTGTGCAGTGGACTGAAGGTTTGCCAAGGTAAGGTGAGTTGTGTGTGCAGTGGACTGAAGGTTTGCCAAGGTAAGGTGAGTTGTGTGTGCAGTGGACTGAAGGTTTGCCAAGGTAAGGTGAGTTGTGTGTGCAGTGGACTGAAGGTTTGCAAGGTAAGGTGAGTTGTGTGTGCAGGGGACTGAAGGTTTGCCAAGGTAAGGTGAGTTGTGTGTGCAGTGGACTGAAGGTTTGCCAAGGTAAGGTGAGTTGTGTGTGCAGTGGACTGAAGGTTTGCCAAGGTAACGTGAGTTGTGTATGCAGTGGACTGAAGGTTTGCCAAGGTAAGGTGAGTTGTGTGTGCAGTGGACTGAAGGTTTGCCAAGGTAACGTGAGTTGTGTATGCAGTGGACTGAAGGTTTGCCAAGGTAAGGTGAGTTGTGTGTGCAGTGGACTGAAGGTTTGCCAAGGTAACATGAGTTGTGTATGCAGTGGACTGAAGGTATGCCAAGGTAAGGTGAGTTGTGTGTGCAGTGGACTGAAGGTTTGCCAAGGTAACGTGAGTTGTGTGTGCAGTGGACTGAAGGTTTGCCAAGGTAAGGTGAGTTGTGTGTGCAGTGGACTGAAGGTTTGCTAAGGTAAGGTGAGTTGTGTGTGCAGTGGACTGAAGGTTTGCCAAGGTAACGCGAGTTGTGTGTGCAGTGGACTGAAGGTTTGCCAAGGTAAGGTGAGTTGTGTGTGCAGTGGACTGAAGGTTTGCCAAGGTAAGGTGAGTTGTGTGTGCAGTGGACTGAAGGTTTGCTAAGGTAAGGTGAGTTGTGTGTGCAGTGGACTGAAGGTTTGCCAAGGTAACGCGAGTTGTGTGTGCAGTGGACTGAAGGTTTGCGAAGGTAAGGTGAGTTGTGTGTGCAGTGGACTGAAGGTTTGCCAAGGTAAGGTGAGTTGTGTGTGCAGTGGACTGAAGGTTTGCCAAGGTAAGGTGAGTTGTGTGTGCAGTGGACTGAAGGTTTGCCAAGGTAACGTGAGTTGTGTGTGCAGTGGACTGAAGGTTTGCCAAGGTAAGGTGAGCTGTGTGTGCAGTGCACTGAAGATTTGCCAAGGTAAGGTGAGTTGTGTGTGCAGTGGACTGAAGGTTTGCCAAGGTAAGGTGAGTTGTGTGTGCAGTGGACTGAAGGTTTGCCAAGGTAAGGTGAGCTGTGTGTGCAGTGGACTGAAGGTTTGCCAAGGTAAGGTGAGTTGTGTGTGCAGTGGACTGAAGGTTTGCCAAGGTAAGGTGAGTTGTGTGTGCAGTGGACTGAAGGTTTGCCAAGGTAAGGTGAGTTGTGTGTGCAGTGGACTGAAGGTTTGCCAAGGTAAGGTGAGTTGTGTGTGCAGTGGACTGAAGGTTTGCCAAGGTAAGGTTAGCTGTGTGTGCAGTGGACTGAAGGTTTGCCAAGTTAAGGTGAGTTGTGTGTGCAGTGGACTGAAGGTTTGCCAAGGTAACGTGAGTTGTGTATGCAATGGACTGAAGGTTTGCCAAGGTAAGGTGAGTTGTGTGTGCAGTGGACTGAAGGTTTGCCAAGGTAACGTGAGTTGTGTATGCAATGGACTGAAGGTTTGCCAAGGTAAGGTCAGTTGTGTGTGCAGTGGACTGAAGGTTTGCGAAGGTAAGGTGAGTTGTGTGTGCAGTGGACTGAAGGTTTGCCAAGGTAAGGTGAGTTGTGTGTGCAGTGGACTGAAGGTTTGCCAAGGTAAGGTGAGTTGTGTGTGCAGTGGACTGAAGGTTTGCCAAGGTAAGGTGAGTTGTGTGTGCAGTGGACTGAAGGTTTGCAAGGTAAGGTGAGTTGTGTGTGCAGTGGACTGAAGGTTTGCCAAGGTAAGGTGAGTTGTGTGTGCAGTGGACTGAAGGTTTGCCAAGGTAAGGTGAGTTGTGTGTGCAGTGGACTGAAGGTTTGCCAAGGTAAGGTGAGTTGTGTGTGCAGTGGACTGAAGGTTTGCCAAGGTAAGGTGAGTTGTGTGTGCAGTGGACTGAAGGTTTGCCAAGGTAAGGTGAGTTGTGTGTGCAGTGGACTGAAGGTTTGCCAAGGTAAGATGAGTTGTGTGTGCAGTGGACTGAAGGTTTGCCAAGGTAAGGTGAGTTGTGTGTGCAGTGGACTGAAGGTTTGCCAAGGTAAGGTGAGCTGTGTGTGCAGTGGACTGAAGGTTTGCCAAGGTAAGGTGAGTTGTGTGTGCAGTGGACTGAAGGTTTGCCAAGGTAAGGTGAGTTGTGTGTGCAGTGGACTGAAGGTTTGCCAAGGTAAGGTGAGTTGTGTGTGCAGTGGACTGAAGGTTTGCCAAGGTAAGGTGAGTTGTGTGTGCAGTGGACTGAAGGTTTGCCAAGGTAAGGTGAGTTGTGTGTGCAGTGAACTGAAGGTTTGCCAAGGTAAGGTGAGTTGTGTGTGCAGTGGACTGAAGGTTTGCCAAGGTAACATGAGTTGTGTATGCAGTGGACTGAAGGTTTGCCAAGGTAAGGTGAGTTGTGTGTGCAGTGGACTGAAGGTTTGCCAAGGTAACGTGAGTTGTGTGTGCAGTGGACTGAAGGTTTGCCAAGGTAAGGTGAGTTGTGTGTGCAGTGGACTGAAGGTTTGCCAAGGTAAGGTGAGTTGTGTGTGCAGTGGACTGAAGGTTTGCCAAGGTAAGGTGAGTTGTGTGTGCAGTGGACTGAAGGTTTGCCAAGGTAAGGTGAGCTGTGTGTGCAGTGGACTGAAGGTTTGCCGAGGTAAGGTGAGTTGTGTGTGCAGTGGACTGAAGGTTTGCCAAGGTAAGGTGAGTTGTGTGTGCAGTGGACTGAAGGTTTGCCAAGGTAAGGTGAGTTGTGTGTGCAGTGGACTGAAGGTTTGCCAAGGTAAGGTGAGTTGTGTGTGCAGTGGACTGAAGGTTTGCCAAGGTGAGGTGAGTTGTGTGTGCAGTGGACTGAAGGTTTGCCAAGGTAACGTGAGTTATGTATGCAATGGACTGAAGGTTTGCCAAGGTAAGGTGAGTTGTGTGTGCAGTGGACTGAAGGTTGGCCAAGGTAAGGTGAGCTGTGTGTGCAGTGGACTGAAGGTTTGCCAAGTTAAGGTGAGTTGTGTGTGCAGTGGACTGAAGGTTTGCCAAGGTAAGGTGAGTTGTGTGTGCAGTGGACTGAAGGTTTGCCAAGGTAACGTGAGTTGTGTGTGCAGTGGACTGAAGGTTTGCCAAGGTAAGGTGAGTTGTGTGTGCAGTGGACTGAAGGTTTGCCAAGGTAACGTGAGTTGTGTATGCAATGGACTGAAGGTTTGCCAAGGTAAGGTCAGTTGTGTGTGCAGTGGACTGAAGGTTTGCGAAGGTAAGGTGAGTTGTGTGTGCAGTGGACTGAAGGTTTGCCAAGGTAAGGTGAGTTGTGTGTGCAGTGGACTGAAGGTTTGCCAAGGTAAGGTGAGTTGTGTGTGCAGTGGACTGAAGGTTTGCCAAGGTAAGGTGAGTTGTGTGTGCAGTGGACTGAAGGTTTGCAAGGTAAGGTGAGTTGTGTGTGCAGTGGACTGAAGGTTTGCCAAGGTAAGGTGAGTTGTGTGTGCAGTGGACTGAAGGTTTGCCAAGGTAAGGTGAGTTGTGTGTGCAGTGGACTGAAGGTTTGCCAAGGTAACGTGAGTTGTGTATGCAGTGGACTGAAGGTTTGCCAAGGTAAGGTGAGTTGTGTGTGCAGTGGACTGAAGGTTTGCCAAGGTAACGTGAGTTGTGTATGCAGTGGACTGAAGGTTTGCCAAGGTAAGGTGAGTTGTGTGTGCAGTGGACTGAAGGTTTGCCAAGGTAACATGAGTTGTGTATGCAGTGGACTGAAGGTATGCCAAGGTAAGGTGAGTTGTGTGTGCAGTGGACTGAAGGTTTGCCAAGGTAACGTGAGTTGTGTGTGCAGTGGACTGAAGGTTTGCCAAGGTAAGGTGAGTTGTGTGTGCAGTGGACTGAAGGTTTGCTAAGGTAAGGTGAGTTGTGTGTGCAGTGGACTGAAGGTTTGCCAAGGTAACGCGAGTTGTGTGTGCAGTGGACTGAAGGTTTGCCAAGGTAAGGTGAGTTGTGTGTGCAGTGGACTGAAGGTTTGCCAAGGTAAGGTGAGTTGTGTGTGCAGTGGACTGAAGGTTTGCTAAGGTAAGGTGAGTTGTGTGTGCAGTGGACTGAAGGTTTGCCAAGGTAACGCGAGTTGTGTGTGCAGTGGACTGAAGGTTTGCGAAGGTAAGGTGAGTTGTGTGTGCAGTGGACTGAAGGTTTGCCAAGGTAAGGTGAGTTGTGTGTGCAGTGGACTGAAGGTTTGCCAAGGTAAGGTGAGTTGTGTGTGCAGTGGACTGAAGGTTTGCCAAGGTAACGTGAGTTGTGTGTGCAGTGGACTGAAGGTTTGCCAAGGTAAGGTGAGCTGTGTGTGCAGTGCACTGAAGATTTGCCAAGGTAAGGTGAGTTGTGTGTGCAGTGGACTGAAGGTTTGCCAAGGTAAGGTGAGTTGTGTGTGCAGTGGACTGAAGGTTTGCCAAGGTAAGGTGAGCTGTGTGTGCAGTGGACTGAAGGTTTGCCAAGGTAAGGTGAGTTGTGTGTGCAGTGGACTGAAGGTTTGCCAAGGTAAGGTGAGTTGTGTGTGCAGTGGACTGAAGGTTTGCCAAGGTAAGGTGAGTTGTGTGTGCAGTGGACTGAAGGTTTGCCAAGGTAAGGTTAGCTGTGTGTGCAGTGGACTGAAGGTTTGCCAAGTTAAGGTGAGTTGTGTGTGCAGTGGACTGAAGGTTTGCCAAGGTAACGTGAGTTGTGTATGCAATGGACTGAAGGTTTGCCAAGGTAAGGTGAGTTGTGTGTGCAGTGGACTGAAGGTTTGCCAAGGTAACGTGAGTTGTGTATGCAATGGACTGAAGGTTTGCCAAGGTAAGGTCAGTTGTGTGTGCAGTGGACTGAAGGTTTGCGAAGGTAAGGTGAGTTGTGTGTGCAGTGGACTGAAGGTTTGCCAAGGTAAGGTGAGTTGTGTGTGCAGTGGACTGAAGGTTTGCCAAGGTAAGGTGAGTTGTGTGTGCAGTGGACTGAAGGTTTGCAAGGTAAGGTGAGTTGTGTGTGCAGTGGACTGAAGGTTTGCCAAGGTAAGGTGAGTTGTGTGTGCAGTGGACTGAAGGTTTGCCAAGGTAAGGTGAGTTGTGTGTGCAGTGGACTGAAGGTTTGCCAAGGTAAGGTGAGTTGTGTGTGCAGTGGACTGAAGGTTTGCCAAGGTAAGGTGAGTTGTGTGTGCAGTGGACTGAAGGTTTGCCAAGGTAAGGTGAGTTGTGTGTGCAGTGGACTGAAGGTTTGCCAAGGTAAGATGAGTTGTGTGTGCAGTGGACTGAAGGTTTGCCAAGGTAAGGTGAGTTGTGTGTGCAGTGGACTGAAGGTTTGCCAAGGTAAGGTGAGCTGTGTGTGCAGTGGACTGAAGGTTTGCCAAGGTAAGGTGAGTTGTGTGTGCAGTGGACTGAAGGTTTGCCAAGGTAAGGTGAGTTGTGTGTGCAGTGGACTGAAGGTTTGCCAAGGTAAGGTGAGTTGTGTGCAGTGGACTGAAGGTTTGCCAAGGTAAGGTGAGTTGTGTGTGCAGTGGACTGAAGGTTTGCCAATGTAAGGTGAGTTGTGTGTGCAGTGAACTGAAGGTTTGCCAAGGTAAGGTGAGTTGTGTGTGCAGTGGACTGAAGGTTTGCCAAGGTAACATGAGTTGTGTATGCAGTGGACTGAAGGTTTGCCAAGGTAAGGTGAGTTGTGTGTGCAGTGGACTGAAGGTTTGCCAAGGTAACATGAGTTGTGTATGCAGTGGACTGAAGGTTTGCCAAGGTAAGGTGAGTTGTGTGTGCAGTGGACTGAAGGTTTGCCAAGGTAACGTGAGTTGTGTGTGCAGTGGACTGAAGGTTTGCCAAGGTAAGGTGAGTTGTGTGTGCAGTGGACTGAAGGTTTGCCAAGGTAAGGTGAGTTGTGTGTGCAGTGGACTGAAGGTTTGCCAAGGTAAGGTGAGTTGTGTGTGCAGTGGACTGAAGGTTTGCCAAGGTAAGGTGAGCTGTGTGTGCAGTGGACTGAAGGTTTGCCGAGGTAAGGTGAGTTGTGTGTGCAGTGGACTGAAGGTTTGCCAAGGTAAGGTGAGTTGTGTGTGCAGTGGACTGAAGGTTTGCCAAGGTAAGGTGAGTTGTGTGTGCAGTGGACTGAAGGTTTGCCAAGGTAAGGTGAGTTGTGTGTGCAGTGGACTGAAGGTTTGCCAAGGTGAGGTGAGTTGTGTGTGCAGTGGACTGAAGGTTTGCCAAGGTAACGTGAGTTATGTATGCAGTGGACTGAAGGTTTGCCAAGGTAAGGTGAGTTGTGTGTGCAGTGGACTGAAGGTTGGCCAAGGTAAGGTGAGCTGTGTGTGCAGTGGACTGAAGGTTTGCCAAGTTAAGGTGAGTTGTGTGTGCAGTGGACTGAAGGTTTGCCAAGGTAAGGTGAGTTGTGTGTGCAGTGGACTGAAGGTTTGCCAAGGTAAGGTGAGTTGTGTGTGCAGTGGACTGAAGGTTTGCCAAGGTAAGGTGAGCTGTGTGTGCAGTGGACTGAAGGTTTGCCGAGGTAAGGTGAGTTGTGTGTGCAGTGGACTGAAGGTTTGCCAAGGTAAGGTGAGTTGTGTGTGCAGTGGACTGAAGGTTTGCCAAGGTAAGGTGAGTTGTGTGTGCAGTGGACTGAAGGTTTGCCAAGGTAAGGTGAGTTGTGTGTGCAGTGGACTGAAGGTTTGCCAAGGTGAGGTGAGTTGTGTGTGCAGTGGACTGAAGGTTTGCCAAGGTAACGTGAGTTATGTATGCAGTGGACTGAAGGTTTGCCAAGGTAAGGTGAGTTGTGTGTGCAGTGGACTGAAGGTTTGCCAAGGTAAGGTGAGTTGTGTGTGCAGTGGACTGAAGGTTTGCCAAGGTAACGTGAGTTGTGTATGCAATGGACTGAAGGTTTGCCAAGGTAAGGTCAGTTGTGTGTGCAGTGGACTGAAGGTTTGCGAAGGTAAGGTGAGTTGTGTTTGCAGTGGACTGAAGGTTTGCCAAGGTAAGGTGAGTTGTGTGTGCAGTGGACTGAAGGTTTGCCAAGGTAAGGTGAGTTGTGTGTGCAGTGGACTGAAGGTTTGCCAAGGTAAGGTGAGTTGTGTGTGCAGTGGACTGAAGGTTTGCAAGGTAAGGTGAGTTGTGTGTGCAGTGGACTGAAGGTTTGCCAAGGTAAGGTGAGTTGTGTGTGCAGTGGACTGAAGGTTTGCCAAGGTAAGGTGAGTTGTGTGTGCAGTGGACTGAAGGTTTGCCAAGGTAACGTGAGTTGTGTATGCAGTGGACTGAAGGTTTGCCAAGGTAAGGTGAGTTGTGTGTGCAGTGGACTGAAGGTTTGCCAAGGTAACGTGAGTTGTGTATGCAGTGGACTGAAGGTTTGCCAAGGTAAGGTGAGTTGTGTGTGCAGTGGACTGAAGGTTTGCCAAGGTAACGTGAGTTGTGTGTGCAGTGGACTGAAGGTTTGCCAAGGTAAGGTGAGTTGTGTGTGCAGTGGACTGAAGGTTTGCTAAGGTAAGGTGAGTTGTGTGTGCAGTGGACTGAAGGTTTGCCAAGGTAACGCGAGTTGTGTGTGCAGTGGACTGAAGGTTTGCCAAGGTAAGGTGAGTTGTGTGTGCAGTGGACTGAAGGTTTGCCAAGGTAAGGTGAGTTGTGTGTGCAGTGGACTGAAGGTTTGCTAAGGTAAGGTGAGTTGTGTGTGCAGTGGACTGAAGGTTTGCCAAGGTAACGCGAGTTGTGTGTGCAGTGGACTGAAGGTTTGCGAAGGTAAGGTGAGTTGTGTGTGCAGTGGACTGAAGGTTTGCCAAGGTAAGGTGAGTTGTGTGTGCAGTGGACTGAAGGTTTGCCAAGGTAAGGTGAGTTGTGTGTGCAGTGGACTGAAGGTTTGCCAAGGTAACGTGAGTTGTGTGTGCAGTGGACTGAAGGTTTGCCAAGGTAAGGTGAGCTGTGTGTGCAGTGCACTGAAGATTTGCCAAGGTAAGGTGAGTTATGTGTGCAGTGGACTGAAGGTTTGCCAAGGTAAGGTGAGTTGTGTGTGCAGTGGACTGAAGGTTTGCCAAGGTAAGGTGAGCTGTGTGTGCAGTGGACTGAAGGTTTGCCAAGGTAAGGTGAGTTGTGTGTGCAGTGGACTGAAGGTTTGCCAAGGTAAGGTGAGTTGTGTGTGCAGTGGACTGAAGGTTTGCCAAGGTAAGGTGAGTTGTGTGTGCAGTGGACTGAAGGTTTGCCAAGGTAAGGTGAGTTGTGTGTGCAGTGGACTGAAGGTTTGCCAAGGTAAGGTGAGCTGTGTGTGCAGTGGACTGAAGGTTTGCCAAGTTAAGGTGAGTTGTGTGTGCAGTGGACTGAAGGTTTGCCAAGGTAAGGTGAGTTGTGTGTGCAGTGGACTGAAGGTTTGCCAAGGTAACGTGAGTTGTGTGTGCAGTGGACTGAAGGTTTGCCAAGGTAAGGTGAGTTGTGTGTGCAGTGGACTGAAGGTTTGCCAAGGTAACGTGAGTTGTGTATGCAATGGACTGAAGGTTTGCTAAGGTAAGGTCAGTTGTGTGTGCAGTGGACTGAAGGTTTGCGAAGGTAAGGTGAGTTGTGTGTGCAGTGGACTGAAGGTTTGCCAAGGTAAGGTGAGTTGTGTGTGCAGTGGACTGAAGGTTTGCTAAGGTAAGGTGAGTTGTGTGTGCAGTGGACTGAAGGTTTGCCAAGGTAAGGTGAGTTGTGTGTGCAGTGGACTGAAGGTTTGCCAAGGTAAGGTGAGTTGTGTGTGCAGTGGACTGAAGGTTTGCCAAGGTAACGTGAGTTGTGTGTGCAGTGGACTGAAGGTTTGCCAAGGTAACGTGAGTTGTGTATGCAGTGGACTGAAGGTTTGCTAAGGTAAGGTGAGTTGTGTGTGCAGTGGACTGAAGGTTTGCCAAGGTAACGTGAGTTGTGTATGCAGTGGACTGAAGGTTTGCCAAGGTAAGGTGAGTTGTGTGTGCAGTGGACTGAAGGTTTGCCAAGGTAACATGAGTTGTGTATGCAGTGGACTGAAGGTTTGCCAAGGTAAGGTGAGTTGTGTGTGCAGTGGACTGAAGGTTTGCCAAGGTAACGTGAGTTGTGTGTGCAGTGGACTGAAGGTTTGCCAAGGTAAGGTGAGTTGTGTGTGCAGTGGACTGAAGGTTTGCCAAGGTAAGGTGAGTTGTGTGTGCAGTGGACTGAAGGTTTGCCAAGGTAAGGTGAGCTGTGTGTGCAGTGGACTGAAGGTTTGCCAAGGTAAGGTGAGTTGTGTGTGCAGTGGACTGAAGGTTTGCCAAGGTAAGGTGAGTTGTGTGTGCAGTGGACTGAAGTTTTGCCAAGGTAAGGTGAGTTGTGTGTGCAGTGGACTGAAGGTTTGCCAAGGTAAGGTGAGTTGTGTGTGCAGTGGACTGAAGGTTTGCCAAGGTAAGGTGAGTTGTGTGTGCAGTGGACTGAAGGTTTGCCAAGGTAAGGTGAGTTGTGTGTGCAGTGGACTGAAGGTTTGCCAAGGTAACGTGAGTTGTGTGTGCAGTGGACTGAAGGTTTGCCAAGGTAAGGTGAGTTGTGTGTGCAGTGGACTGAAGGTTTGCCAAGGTAACGTGAGTTGTGTATGCAATGGACTGAAGGTTTGCCAAGGTAAGGTCAGTTGTGTGTGCAGTGGACTGAAGGTTTGCGAAGGTAAGGTGAGTTGTGTGTGCAGTGGACTGAAGGTTTGCCAAGGTAAGGTGAGTTGTGTGTGCAGTGGACTGAAGGTTTGCCAAGGTAAGGTGAGTTGTGTGTGCAGTGGACTGAAGGTTTGCCAAGGTAAGGTGAGTTGTGTGTGCAGTGGACTGAAGGTTTGCAAGGTAAGGTGAGTTGTGTGTGCAGTGGACTGAAGGTTTGCCAAGGTAAGGTGAGTTGTGTGTGCAGTGGACTGAAGGTTTGCCAAGGTAAGGTGAGTTGTGTGTGCAGTGGACTGAAGGTTTGCCAAGGTAACGTGAGTTGTGTATGCAGTGGACTGAAGGTTTGCCAAGGTAAGGTGAGTTGTGTGTGCAGTGGACTGAAGGTTTGCCAAGGTAACGTGAGTTGTGTATGCAGTGGACTGAAGGTTTGCCAAGGTAAGGTGAGTTGTGTGTGCAGTGGACTGAAGGTTTGCCAAGGTAACATGAGTTGTGTATGCAGTGGACTGAAGGTATGCCAAGGTAAGGTGAGTTGTGTGTGCAGTGGACTGAAGGTTTGCCAAGGTAACGTGAGTTGTGTGTGCAGTGGACTGAAGGTTTGCCAAGGTAAGGTGAGTTGTGTGTGCAGTGGACTGAAGGTTTGCTAAGGTAAGGTGAGTTGTGTGTGCAGTGGACTGAAGGTTTGCCAAGGTAACGCGAGTTGTGTGTGCAGTGGACTGAAGGTTTGCCAAGGTAAGGTGAGTTGTGTGTGCAGTGGACTGAAGGTTTGCCAAGGTAAGGTGAGTTGTGTGTGCAGTGGACTGAAGGTTTGCTAAGGTAAGGTGAGTTGTGTGTGCAGTGGACTGAAGGTTTGCCAAGGTAACGCGAGTTGTGTGTGCAGTGGACTGAAGGTTTGCGAAGGTAAGGTGAGTTGTGTGTGCAGTGGACTGAAGGTTTGCCAAGGTAAGGTGAGTTGTGTGTGCAGTGGACTGAAGGTTTGCCAAGGTAAGGTGAGTTGTGTGTGCAGTGGACTGAAGGTTTGCCAAGGTAACGTGAGTTGTGTGTGCAGTGGACTGAAGGTTTGCCAAGGTAAGGTGAGCTGTGTGTGCAGTGCACTGAAGATTTGCCAAGGTAAGGTGAGTTGTGTGTGCAGTGGACTGAAGGTTTGCCAAGGTAAGGTGAGTTGTGTGTGCAGTGGACTGAAGGTTTGCCAAGGTAAGGTGAGCTGTGTGTGCAGTGGACTGAAGGTTTGCCAAGGTAAGGTGAGTTGTGTGTGCAGTGGACTGAAGGTTTGCCAAGGTAAGGTGAGTTGTGTGTGCAGTGGACTGAAGGTTTGCCAAGGTAAGGTGAGTTGTGTGTGCAGTGGACTGAAGGTTTGCCAAGGTAAGGTTAGCTGTGTGTGCAGTGGACTGAAGGTTTGCCAAGTTAAGGTGAGTTGTGTGTGCAGTGGACTGAAGGTTTGCCAAGGTAACGTGAGTTGTGTATGCAATGGACTGAAGGTTTGCCAAGGTAAGGTGAGTTGTGTGTGCAGTGGACTGAAGGTTTGCCAAGGTAACGTGAGTTGTGTATGCAATGGACTGAAGGTTTGCCAAGGTAAGGTCAGTTGTGTGTGCAGTGGACTGAAGGTTTGCGAAGGTAAGGTGAGTTGTGTGTGCAGTGGACTGAAGGTTTGCCAAGGTAAGGTGAGTTGTGTGTGCAGTGGACTGAAGGTTTGCCAAGGTAAGGTGAGTTGTGTGTGCAGTGGACTGAAGGTTTGCAAGGTAAGGTGAGTTGTGTGTGCAGTGGACTGAAGGTTTGCCAAGGTAAGGTGAGTTGTGTGTGCAGTGGACTGAAGGTTTGCCAAGGTAAGGTGAGTTGTGTGTGCAGTGGACTGAAGGTTTGCCAAGGTAAGGTGAGTTGTGTGTGCAGTGGACTGAAGGTTTGCCAAGGTAAGGTGAGTTGTGTGTGCAGTGGACTGAAGGTTTGCCAAGGTAAGGTGAGTTGTGTGTGCAGTGGACTGAAGGTTTGCCAAGGTAAGATGAGTTGTGTGTGCAGTGGACTGAAGGTTTGCCAAGGTAAGGTGAGTTGTGTGTGCAGTGGACTGAAGGTTTGCCAAGGTAAGGTGAGCTGTGTGTGCAGTGGACTGAAGGTTTGCCAAGGTAAGGTGAGTTGTGTGTGCAGTGGACTGAAGGTTTGCCAAGGTAAGGTGAGTTGTGTGTGCAGTGGACTGAAGGTTTGCCAAGGTAAGGTGAGTTGTGTGCAGTGGACTGAAGGTTTGCCAAGGTAAGGTGAGTTGTGTGTGCAGTGGACTGAAGGTTTGCCAATGTAAGGTGAGTTGTGTGTGCAGTGAACTGAAGGTTTGCCAAGGTAAGGTGAGTTGTGTGTGCAGTGGACTGAAGGTTTGCCAAGGTAACATGAGTTGTGTATGCAGTGGACTGAAGGTTTGCCAAGGTAAGGTGAGTTGTGTGTGCAGTGGACTGAAGGTTTGCCAAGGTAACATGAGTTGTGTATGCAGTGGACTGAAGGTTTGCCAAGGTAAGGTGAGTTGTGTGTGCAGTGGACTGAAGGTTTGCCAAGGTAACGTGAGTTGTGTGTGCAGTGGACTGAAGGTTTGCCAAGGTAAGGTGAGTTGTGTGTGCAGTGGACTGAAGGTTTGCCAAGGTAAGGTGAGTTGTGTGTGCAGTGGACTGAAGGTTTGCCAAGGTAAGGTGAGTTGTGTGTGCAGTGGACTGAAGGTTTGCCAAGGTAAGGTGAGCTGTGTGTGCAGTGGACTGAAGGTTTGCCGAGGTAAGGTGAGTTGTGTGTGCAGTGGACTGAAGGTTTGCCAAGGTAAGGTGAGTTGTGTGTGCAGTGGACTGAAGGTTTGCCAAGGTAAGGTGAGTTGTGTGTGCAGTGGACTGAAGGTTTGCCAAGGTAAGGTGAGTTGTGTGTGCAGTGGACTGAAGGTTTGCCAAGGTGAGGTGAGTTGTGTGTGCAGTGGACTGAAGGTTTGCCAAGGTAACGTGAGTTATGTATGCAGTGGACTGAAGGTTTGCCAAGGTAAGGTGAGTTGTGTGTGCAGTGGACTGAAGGTTGGCCAAGGTAAGGTGAGCTGTGTGTGCAGTGGACTGAAGGTTTGCCAAGTTAAGGTGAGTTGTGTGTGCAGTGGACTGAAGGTTTGCCAAGGTAAGGTGAGTTGTGTGTGCAGTGGACTGAAGGTTTGCCAAGGTAACGTGAGTTGTGTGTGCAGTCGACTGAAGGTTTGCCAAGGTAAGGTGAGTTGTGTGTGCAGTGGACTGAAGGTTTGCCAAGGTAACGTGAGTTGTGTATGCAATGGACTGAAGGTTTGCCAAGGTAAGGTCAGTTGTGTGTGCAGTGGACTGAAGGTTTGCGAAGGTAAGGTGAGTTGTGTTTGCAGTGGACTGAAGGTTTGCCAAGGTAAGGTGAGTTGTGTGTGCAGTGGACTGAAGGTTTGCCCAGGTAAGGTGAGTTGTGTGTGCAGTGGACTGAAGGTTTGCCAAGGTAAGGTGAGTTGTGTGTGCAGTGGACTGAAGGTTTGCAAGGTAAGGTGAGTTGTGTGTGCAGTGGACTGAAGGTTTGCCAAGGTAAGGTGAGTTGTGTGTGCAGTGGACTGAAGGTTTGCCAAGGTAAGGTGAGTTGTGTGTGCAGTGGACTGAAGGTTTGCCAAGGTAACGTGAGTTGTGTATGCAGTGGACTGAAGGTTTGCCAAGGTAAGGTGAGTTGTGTGTGCAGTGGACTGAAGGTTTGCCAAGGTAACGTGAGTTGTGTATGCAGTGGACTGAAGGTTTGCCAAGGTAAGGTGAGTTGTGTGTGCAGTGGACTGAAGGTTTGCCAAGGTAACGTGAGTTGTGTGTGCAGTGGACTGAAGGTTTGCCAAGGTAAGGTGAGTTGTGTGTGCAGTGGACTGAAGGTTTGCTAAGGTAAGGTGAGTTGTGTGTGCAGTGGACTGAAGGTTTGCCAAGGTAACGCGAGTTGTGTGTGCAGTGGACTGAAGGTTTGCCAAGGTAAGGTGAGTTGTGTGTGCAGTGGACTGAAGGTTTGCCAAGGTAAGGTGAGTTGTGTGTGCAGTGGACTGAAGGTTTGCTAAGGTAAGGTGAGTTGTGTGTGCAGTGGACTGAAGGTTTGCCAAGGTAACGCGAGTTGTGTGTGCAGTGGACTGAAGGTTTGCGAAGGTAAGGTGAGTTGTGTGTGCAGTGGACTGAAGGTTTGCCAAGGTAAGGTGAGTTGTGTGTGCAGTGGACTGAAGGTTTGCCAAGGTAAGGTGAGTTGTGTGTGCAGTGGACTGAAGGTTTGCCAAGGTAACGTGAGTTGTGTGTGCAGTGGACTGAAGGTTTGCCAAGGTAAGGTGAGCTGTGTGTGCAGTGCACTGAAGATTTGCCAAGGTAAGGTGAGTTGTGTGTGCAGTGGACTGAAGGTTTGCCAAGGTAAGGTGAGTTGTGTGTGCAGTGGACTGAAGGTTTGCCAAGGTAAGGTGAGCTGTGTGTGCAGTGGACTGAAGGTTTGCCAAGGTAAGGTGAGTTGTGTGTGCAGTGGACTGAAGGTTTGCCAAGGTAAGGTGAGTTGTGTGTGCAGTGGACTGAAGGTTTGCCAAGGTAAGGTGAGTTGTGTGTGCAGTGGACTGAAGGTTTGCCAAGGTAAGGTGAGTTGTGTGTGCAGTGGACTGAAGGTTTGCCAAGGTAAGGTGAGCTGTGTGTGCAGTGGACTGAAGGTTTGCCAAGTTAAGGTGAGTTGTGTGTGCAGTGGACTGAAGGTTTGCCAAGGTAAGGTGAGTTGTGTGTGCAGTGGACTGAAGGTTTGCCAAGGTAACGTGAGTTGTGTGTGCAGTGGACTGAAGGTTTGCCAAGGTAAGGTGAGTTGTGTGTGCAGTGGACTGAAGGTTTGCCAAGGTAACGTGAGTTGTGTATGCAATGGACTGAAGGTTTGCTAAGGTAAGGTCAGTTGTGTGTGCAGTGGACTGAAGGTTTGCGAAGGTAAGGTGAGTTGTGTGTGCAGTGGACTGAAGGTTTGCCAAGGTAAGGTGAGTTGTGTGTGCAGTGGACTGAAGGTTTGCTAAGGTAAGGTGAGTTGTGTGTGCAGTGGACTGAAGGTTTGCCAAGGTAAGGTGAGTTGTGTGTGCAGTGGACTGAAGGTTTGCCAAGGTAAGGTGAGTTGTGTGTGCAGTGGACTGAAGGTTTGCCAAGGTAACGTGAGTTGTGTGTGCAGTGGACTGAAGGTTTGCCAAGGTAACGTGAGTTGTGTATGCAGTGGACTGAAGGTTTGCTAAGGTAAGGTGAGTTGTGTGTGCAGTGGACTGAAGGTTTGCCAAGGTAACGTGAGTTGTGTATGCAGTGGACTGAAGGTTTGCCAAGGTAAGGTGAGTTGTGTGTGCAGTGGACTGAAGGTTTGCCAAGGTAACATGAGTTGTGTATGCAGTGGACTGAAGGTTTGCCAAGGTAAGGTGAGTTGTGTGTGCAGTGGACTGAAGGTTTGCCAAGGTAACGTGAGTTGTGTGTGCAGTGGACTGAAGGTTTGCCAAGGTAAGGTGAGTTGTGTGTGCAGTGGACTGAAGGTTTGCCAAGGTAAGGTGAGTTGTGTGTGCAGTGGACTGAAGGTTTGCCAAGGTAAGGTGAGCTGTGTGTGCAGTGGACTGAAGGTTTGCCAAGGTAAGGTGAGTTGTGTGTGCAGTGGACTGAAGGTTTGCCAAGGTAAGGTGAGTTGTGTGTGCAGTGGACTGAAGTTTTGCCAAGGTAAGGTGAGTTGTGTGTGCAGTGGACTGAAGGTTTGCCAAGGTAAGGTGAGTTGTGTGTGCAGTGGACTGAAGGTTTGCCAAGGTAAGGTGAGTTGTGTGTGCAGTGGACTGAAGGTTTGCCAAGGTAAGGTGAGTTGTGTGTGCAGTAGACTGAAGGTTTGCCAAGGTAACGTGAGTTGTGTGTGCAGTGGACTGCAGGTTTGTCCAGGTAACGTGAGTTGTGTGGCATTGCAGGAGCGCGCGCAGTGTTGCGCGTGGTCGAGCGACGGCAGCGTGGTGGCGGTGGGCGCGCTGTCGGGCCGCTGGCTCGTGTTCGAGCCCACCTCGCGCGACTTGCTCGCCTCGCACCACGACGGGTGAGATACGCGCAAATATACACGTGCACTTGTAGGTACAGACACGCATACACTTACACATACATATATACGCACGTACACACACACACACACACACACACACACACACACACACACACACACACACACACACACACACACACACACACACACACACACACGTGCGCCCGTATACGTGTGTACGCTCGCGCACACTCACACATACATACACATGTGCACGTACACACACGCACGCAATATACGCACGTATACGTAAACAAAGATTATGTTTAATGTCCATGTCACACCTATGCCGGTAGTTGTTGGGAGCACTAAGCTCGAAGTTGTTGACGAGTATGTTTACCTGGGACAAATAGTCCGAATAGGTAAGTCCATCTTCGACCGAGAGGTCAATCGACGGATTCAACTCGGCTGGGCAGCGTTTGGGAAGCTACGACACATCTTCTCGTCAGACATACCTCAAAAACCTTAAAACGAAATTGTACTACCAGTGCATGTTGCCAGTGATGACTTACGGTTCTGAGACGTGGTCCTTCACTGCTGGCCGTATGAGGAAGCTCAAGCTCGCTCAGCGAGCTATGGAGAGGGCTATGCTCGATGTTTCTCTGCGTGATAAACTTAGGAATGAGGATATCCGCAGTAGAACCAGAGTAACCGACATAGCCCAACGGATTAGTAAGCTGAAGTGGCAGTGGGCCGGCCATATAGCTCAAAGAACCGACAACCGATGGGGAAGAAAGGTTCTTGAGTGGCAGCCTCGTACCGGTAGGCGAAGTGTAGGGCGACCCCCCACGAGATGGAGTGACGACCTAGTAAGACATGCAAGAAGTCGATGGATGCAGGTGGCTCAGGACCGTGCTTTGTGGCATTCCTTGGGAGAGGCCTATTTTCAGCAGTGGACTTGTGAAGGGCTGTAATGATGATGATGATGATACGTACGTACACTCGCACGCGTGCGCTCAGTTAAAATAACATCGACATGTATTCCAATTTGGAGAAAACTTCCTCAACAAACTATATTGACGCTAAAATTATGTTATAGTACCCCTAGGCAATAAAGGACATCTACCGCTTATTTTTCCGTCAAGATAGTTTGTTGAGAAAATTGTTTTAAAATTGAAATATTTTTTTTTATAGTATAGGGTACAAACGAGCACACAGTCCACCTGATGATAAGTGGATGTCGTGGCCCATAGACATCCACATTTATCCTCAATTAAGAATCTAAATCCAGATTGTCTAAGATGGAATGCCTCGTTTCCAATAAAAAGGGCATTCTCTACACTCACCATACGAAACAACAGCAATAAGCTGCTATTTTACGCTGGTATTCTGTGAGAGCGTGATCCTACCCCGGTCGGGCCGCCCCATTCGTGCTACAACCATAATATAGCTGCAGCGTGGCTCTACAACGTAAGAAATAAAAGGAAATAGATTATGATGTCTTATCTATTTCGGCAGCGTTGCAGAACTACTGTGTTCCGATTTGAAGGGTATAGAGAGCCTGTATATTTACAAGCTGTAACGCATTCCATCCTAGTCCTCAAGTGACAACGCATCTGTAACATTCTTTATTTGAAGTTGTCTGCAGGCATCCATAGACTACAATACTCGCTTACCAAATATAAATACCGCTTACCAGTATCAGATACATTGTAAGTTCGTTTATCACTTCAGTTTAACAAAAGAAAATCGTTGATTACTGCACTCCACAAATATTTAAATGTGTCTAACTCACTATCATTTTTTTAAATTTAATTAAGGAGTTACAACATTTTTTTTACAGCAATGAGCCGATCCAGACGATTCAGTACTCACCGGACAATAAGTACGTGGCGCTCGGCTCTAGGGATAACTTCATCTACATCTACCAGGTCGACGATAACTGTTCCCGCTACTCCCGACTCGGGAAGTGCTTGGTGAGTGTTTTGTCTCTCACTATAGCAGTGAGTTAGTACATGGACGTCCCTTGTCTCTTACACCCTCACATTTCTCTATGTCCTCTTTGTTTGCGTATAAAGTTCATAATTCGATTTCGTTAAATACTCTTCAACGAAATACTGTTATGTGATAAAACCATGAATCTTCTTTTTGTTTGCGTATAAATTTCATGGTACGATTTCTTTAAATACTTTTCACCTGAATACTTTTATGTGAAAAACCAAAAACTACTTGGACGTCTTTTTTCTCTCACTCTTGCACTTCTCTATCTCCCTTTTGCTTGCGTTTAAATTTCATGATACGATTTTTTCGTTAAATACTCTTCAGCTAAAAACTTTTATGTGAAATAAACAAAAACTACCTGGACGTCTTTTTTCTCTATCCCTCCTTTATTTACATATAAGTTCATAGTAAATTTTTTTGATAAAATACACTTCAATTATAACTTCGAACTCTTCAAATAATGAGCAAATATCAAGTAACAACATTTAGCTCACAATAGCCGGTTAGTAAATTTCCCATAATTTTTTAAAAAATTTAATAAAGTTAAGCAAAAAGTAAGCCTAAGTTACTCCTTATAACATTAGCTATCTGCCGGTGAAAGTCCCATCCAAATCGGTTCACAAGTTTTTGCGTGATGCGTATTCAGGTGAAAATAGCTCGCAGATGACAGATTTTTTTCAGACTTACTTATTATATTTTGGCCAATTTACACAATATTTTTATGAATTACAACTTATGTGTTATTCTGGTGTATGAGCTATATTATTGTAAAGTTTCATTAAAATCCATTAAGTAGTTTTTGCGTGAAAGAGTAACAAAGATCCATACATCGTCACAAACTTTCGCATTTATAATATTAATAGGATAATAGATAAGTAAACTTATACAGCTAGTTACACACAGTTAATTTAAAACAACAAGAAAACAAACAAAAATTTACCAGTACCCTTACCACAAGTTGACTATAACATTTTCTTATCGTCATAGAATAAAATCGTATGGAAATATGTACAGGACCCTGGCGGCCGTAAATGGAACTATATTTTTGTCATGCGAAGTCGATAGCAATAGACTCAATAGCAATACAAATTCGACATGATAGACAACTCATGCTCAGTCGGCTCCGACACAACATATTAAGCAATCGAAGGCTGGCGCACAAGGCTTTCGAAAAACACAACCACAAACACAAACACAAAACAAACACAACGACAAAACTACCCCTATTTTATATCTATAGTGTCCTTATCATAACTGTGTGTGTATTTAACCATGGACAATAATTTCATGCGTTTCTAGTGCACGGAGAGAAAACGTAGAAGGGTAAAACACAACATTATGTAGATTAGGTTAGCACGAGTAGACTAGACCTATTATCCTAAGAGCTTAATCCTGACTCCGCATGAGCTGATCCAGCCTCTTGCGGGAGTTTATTACAATGTTGAGTAAATTGCTGTTCTGCTGTTTGGTACGAAAACACATAAGGGTTGTACACATGAATTGTTTTTCAACGAAGATAGACCTGTCCTTATTTGGGAGGATTTTCGGTAAGCTACACTCGGCGAAGGTATTGAAAACAACAAACGCTGTGTTTGCAGGCTTAGCGGCTTTTGCAATGACAATGATTATGGTGATATTAGATGGTTCATTCTTAATGAATGATTTCATTCAATATTCATTCAAGTGACCGATGACGGTTCCATGTGTTTGTCACGTTTGATTGATTCGTGGTACATTTCATTTCTTTAGACATATCGGTACTTAAATATAATATCAGATTTTTATTGACTTAAACAACATAGGGATTGGTGTATTAAATAAAGTTATTGAAAAGTAATAACAAAGAAAATCAATCTAATATATTCAAGAGGTAATTTAAATTTTTCGATATATGTCGAATATATGTCGAGTCGGAGCCTAAAAACGTTCATTAGTGAGACGCAATGTCGATGTACGAACGATATATTCCATTAATTTCGATCTCATTCTGAATGACTAATTAAAAATGAAATTTATTTCATTAGCGTTAAGAAGTAAATACAGAAATGAACTGTGTAATATCCCTTTATTTTGCTGTGTTAGATGCCATAGATAAGTAATTTATCTTGGAATTACAATTAATCAATACGTCGCGAATTGTTTTCTATCAAAATAAAATTTAAAGCTGATAATTTATTTAAAAAATTAAGTATATCAAATCTTTAATATCCGTGTGTACAAGCCTTAACATAAATAAAGTTTTAAAAATTATAAGACTCGCAAAATGGCCTCTGGCTTCCTTGCTTTCATTATATTAAGATAAAATAATTTTAACACAATATTATTGTAGCAAATGTTAATTTTAGTTCAGATTAACTTTGAAACACATTCACAGAACTTACTTTTAAGGAATACTACCAACAATATTAAAATTCGAATTATCATTGTCAAATTAACAAAAATTTTGTTATTACTTAGTTATGCGATTCTTGTTCCAATGCTGCTTGCATTATTGCATTAATATTTTAATTAATTTTTTTAAAATGTTCTGGAAACTCGTAAGAACTACCAGGGGACATTCAAAACAGCCTAGAATGAATGCTATACGAGACCAGAATGGCTGTATTCTGAATGACGAAGTTTTGAGTTTAAGGAGATGGAAGGAATACTTTGAAAGCGTGTTTATGAGTGATGAGACGTTTGAATTAAATGAAATAGAAATTCCGGAAGAAGAGGAAATAGATAGAGATATAAGTATAGATGAAATAATGAAAGCAATGAAAAGTATGAAAGCAGGTAAGGCAGCCGGTTATGATAGAGTATCTCTCGAAATGCTAAAGGCTGGAGAAGGAGTGGTGGCAGACCTGCTGTGCACCTTGTTTAATTTATGTTGGGAACTTAAGCGGGTACCGGGAGACTGGTGCAAAGCCGTGATAGTCCCAATATAGGGAAAAGGATCACAGCAGGACTGTAAAAACTACCGTGGTATCAGCCTTCTTAGCATTGTGGGAAAACTGTATGCTAAGGTACTAATTGAAAGAGTTATGAAAGAAACTGATGGAAAAATTTGGGATGTGCAAGCGGGATTTAGAAAGGGAATGGGATGTACGGATCAGGTCTTTTCCATGCGCATGATCGCGGAGAAGTTTTTGGCCAAAAACCAAAAAGTTTTTTGTGCGTTCATAGACTTGGAGAAGGCTTATGACAGAGTGGACAGGGATGTGTTATGGCAAACACTGAACTCATTTGGGTTGAGCGCTGGCTTGATACAGGCATTGAAGTCTCTATATAGGGACTCTAGTGCTTATGTCAGGATCAACGGGGCCTACTCGGACTGGTTTGGCATCCATAAAGGTGTCAGACAGGGCTGTGTGGCTTCCCCGTGGCTGTTCAACCTATTTATGGACAGTTGTTTGGAAAATTTGAAAGCAGAAGAATGCGGGTTAAGAATGGGTGAGTTAACCGTCAAATGCCTTTTGTACGCCGATGATCAAGTCATACTTGCGTCGTCGGCAGCCGAGTTGCAAATGATGGTTACATTAATGAACAGGACATTAAAAGAAAAGGGAATGAAAGTGAACGCAAGTAAGACGAAAGTTATGGTTTTTGAAAGAGAAGAAAGTAAAACGATATGTGAAATAAGAATAGAAGGGGAGTTGGTAGAGCAAGTAGATGAGTTTGTGTATTTGGGATGTGTGTTTAGCAGGGATGGTAGATATGATCAGGATATAGAACGACGAGTGAATGCAGGAAATAGATTGAATGGGGCTCTACATTCTGTTGTGAAAAGTCAGAATGTGTCCAAAAAGGCACGTTTGGCAATTCACAATGCTGTGTTAGTGCCTACTTTAATGTATGGTAGTGAAAGTTGGGTATGGCAGAAGAAGCACGAGAGTAGAATAAATGCTGTAGAAATGCGGTCATTACGTAGTATGCTAGGGCTGAATCTGAATGACAGGGTGAGAAATAGTGTGATAAGAGAAATGTGTGGTTTGCAAGATGATGTTGTGACTAGGATTAAGAAAGGAATGCTTCGGTGGTTTGGTCATATAGAAAGAATGAATGAGGAAATAGTGACAAAGCAAATTTATGTTGCAGAGGTGAATGGCAGAGTCGGGAAGGGTCGCCCTAGGCGAAAGTTTATCGACCAAATAGGCGATATATTGAAAATGGGCCAAATTAAGAGTACCTTTAACCGACGAGCGTGTATGCGTAGGTATATAGATGTGGAGGAAGCGAGAGAGGTGTGTCAGGATCGTGCCAAATGGAATTCCATAGTCTCTGCCTACCCCTCTGGGTGACAGGCGTGAGTGTTTATGTTATGTATTATGTATTTTAATGTAAGTAGGCTTTTTCCTCTTTCGTAAATGCTTCTTTCTATATTAGTGAATAGCTATGCAGTAGTTATTAGAAATTTAAATCTATTTTCGATTTATTACAGCGCTTATTATGAATGAAATAAGTCTTGTGTCAATCGTTCAGTTCTAGTGACTCGATCGATCAAGTACATAGATATACATGAACCGTAACGTTTCGGCATATGTGTAATATGGTTTCGGTCAATCCTTCATATGGCTCATTTCGGTATTCAATTCGCTGCAAGACCCGCGTTTCGCATGAATTCGGCATGCGCAGGTTATTAGATCGAAGCCAAACAAATTATTTATTTTAACGTTTATAAGTTTATTATTTATAGTCCTCACTCCTGAGCTCTTAAACTGTGTTAAGATTTAATACTTAATGTGACCATGTAGTAGCGGTGTCTGAATATCCACTACCTCTTAACGTCCCGTGAGGGTCGTAAGAGGCGACAGAGGGAAACTGAATCAGAAGATAGCCAGAGCAACATCTTTCTAATAACGACTCGAAATAATTAAAAAAAACTGCGGTTGCCAACCGCCTGCCAAGCGAGGCCACCACTGCAGTATATGGAGGAGGCCTACGTTGAACAGTGGCCTTTTGATAGGCTCTAATGGTAATGATAAATGAAAAGCTTAGAAAGGTTCCGTCAATGATGATCCACGAGTTATTCGGACAGCAAGGCGGCGCGGCGCTAGTTTATAATGGGTGAGATATTTGACAGATGTTATATCTGTTTAGTAAATTTGTAAGGAAAATATAAGGGTTAATGTTGCTTTCTGTAATATCAGTTATGTCTTATATTTATTAGATTAGAAATGAATAAGTTAAACTACAACTACGGATATTTATTAAAGCACAGAATAAATAATAGTACAAGTACTAAAAGTGAAAAAAATAAAGAGTTAAAAATTTGCAAACAATACTTTAAAAATTGATAAACTTATATTTAAAACTATCTTCTAAATTAAATGACAATGTATACCAAAAAACTTCACTTCAGTGCCACTACCGACATCTGGTGATCGGAAAATTATTAGTCCTCACTGTTTGTGATTGTTAGAATTGGATCGTTCAATACAAATCATTGCATCATCAATACATTTGTGCGTCCGGATCGTTCACGATTGACACACGACTAATTAAACACTTTATGGACTCTCACTTCTACAGTAAAATATTACATATAAATTGTATAAAAGTTGTAGTAAATAATGTCACAGTTTCTTTAAATCAAGTAACTTGATTGTAAATTATTTTAATAATAAAATTTAATCTAAATAAAATTCAACTTGATACTGAAACCGACCAAGTTTTGACACAACAAAAGTAGCAATTTTAATGGTTGTCAACTACGCTATTGCTCAGCAGCTGTGAATGCGTTAATATGAACTATTAAATATAAGATGTGATGTCGATTCCACAGGGTCACTCCAGCTACATTACCCACCTGGACTGGTCGGAAGACAGCCAGTACATAAGAAGCAACTCCGGAGATTACGAACTATTGTACTGTGAGTACCTGCTGTATTTTGCTTAATTTTCAAAACTAGGCAAAATATGTTATCGCTAATGTGTGGATAGTGAAGTTTGGCTATAGCGAGAATAAAATAAAATAAAATAAGTCATAGTTTTCTGTGCATAGGAAAATTCAGAGGATGCTTTGGGCATATTTTGTAACCTTTTCAAGGCCTTCGACTGTGTTAACCATGAGACATTAATCAGGAAGCTACAGTATTATGGTGTCAAGCACTCAACGTTTAAACTTATTATCATATTTAAGTAATAGAACGCGGAAGAAAGTTATTGTCCATGGTAACAGTTCTTCCGGGTCACTTGTATTATTGGGTGTCCCTCAAGGCTCAATTCTCGACCCATTCCTTTACTTACGACTTACCTTTCTTTGTAGGGGATAATCATGATATGGTATTTGCTGGTGATACTTCCTTGATTTTAAAACTTAAACGTCAATCTTTTAAATGTGACGAAGTAAATAATGCTATATTAATTGATAATGTTATATAAATATTAATATAATAATGAATAATGTTATATATAATAAGGGTGACCAACGAGCACACAGTCCACGTGATGGTAAGTGGTTGCTGTGGCCAATAGACATCTACATTTATCTTCGTTTGCAAATTAAAATGAAGATGCGTTGTCAGCCATGAGGACTAAGATGGAATGCCTTTTTTCCAGTAAAAATGTTCTCCGTTCCCCCACACTCACCATAGGAAACACAGCAGCATTAAGCTGCTATTTTAAGCTGGTATTCTATGAGACAATGAATGTTAAAATTCTGAATACCAATGTGTTTTTAAATGGGGAAGAACAGCAATGTTGAATCCTCTATTTTTCTTGCCATCACTCTCGACGCAAAGCTTCGGTGGGGCCTAGTGAACTAGTAATAGCGGTTTTTTTAAGAGTTTCAAACAAGTTAACATGCCACTTAAATATACAAAGTTATTTTGCAATAACCGGCCAAATTTGCAGAGAAGGTTCAGAATCTCAACAGTGGTAGAGCCACGCGGCAGCTTTTGCTGTCGCACGGATGGGCCGGCTCGAACCGGGGTGGTACCACGAACTCACAGAATACCAGCGTGAAGTAGAGGTTTATCTCTGCGTTTCGCTTGGTGAGTGCAGGTGGCCGGAGGCACTTTTTACTGGAAATGAGGTATTCCATCTTAGTCCTCACGGGTAAAAAATTAAAAATCAAACCACTGACGCATTGTGTTGTGTATTAATATAATACTCAAGATCATCATCATCATCATCATTACAGCCCTTCACAAGTCCACTGCTGAACATAGGCCTCCCCCAAAGAATGCCACAAAGCACGGTCCTGAGCCACCTGAGCATCCATCGACTTCCTGCATGTCTTACCAGGTCGTCACTCCATCTCGTGGGGGGACGCCCTACACTTCGCCTACCGGTACGAGGCTGCCACTCGAGAACCTTTCTTCACCATCGGTTGTCGGTTCTTCGAGCTATATGGCCAGCCCACTGCCACTTCAGCTTACTAATCCGTTGGACTATGTCGGTTACTCTGGTTCTACTGCGGATAACCTCATTCCTAAGTTTATCACGCAGAGAAACTCCGAGCATAGCCCTCTCCATACTCAAGAAATTAATATATACACAACAAGAAAAGAATAAACTATTATTTAAAACTAATTTCTCAATTAACTGACACTGGGCAACGAAAAACTTTACATCAGTCGCAACTAGCGACATCTGGTGAGTGTAAGATTATTAGCCCTCATTGTGTTTTTATTTACAGCAGTTATTGTTTTAAGGCAAATACGAAATAAATTCACATACTTATCTGAAATAAATTTCACATCACGTTGACTTAGTGCACACATAAATAATAGCAGTATTTTTTTAGTCACATTGAACATAATCATTGTTAGGTTGGCGAAAACAACGTTCGCGGTTTACAAAACAAAGACATAGTCTTCTAGCTCGCTCGCCGTATGTGTTACGAGTTATGACCGTTACTTAATGCGCAATGTATAAGGCCCACCACATACTTACGGAATTCCATTTCGGGATTCCGTTTCGAAATTCCGAACGGGTCAGCCACACACATACGGAATCTCGTTTTGTCCCGCAGAATCTCGAACGGAAAACTACCGTACGTGTGTGGATAGGTCATAGATTTTATATTAACTTACTGCGTTCGGAATCTATGTGGCGGGCTTTGGTACCGTAGTGCCCGTCTCGTGGTATACATAGAAGACCTTGTTGCAACCCACTTATAGAAAATGTTGACATCACTGAAGACTAATACCAGTATAATTGCAAGATATATATACTGCTGTAGAAGTAGGTAGATTTTAGTCGCGTTCTTACAGCCTTGACATTTTGGCAGAGCGAATTTTTCCTACGAACGGGGTTTTATCTTTTATCTTAATTTGACTAATGCCATTAATGTGTTTTATTTATTTATTTCTCACATAAACAATATGCATTGTGTCGAGAACTTAACAACTAAACTTAACTTAACTAACTTAATAAGTAAACAAATAAACATTTTTTGTACAATATAGTAATTTTTATTCAACATAATAAAAGTAATAGATGTCAAAAAAATTACTCGTGAAAATTACGATTAATAAATTTAAGAGGTATTTACTCCAAGTCAAAATTAATCAAGGTCATTCTTACGGAGTATTTAACAATATAATGGCAACTATAGTATGTGCCAAATCGATTGAGAAAAACGGACAATGACCTTTCGGTCGTTTAACCAGGGGTTACAAACCTTCAATATATAGGCACATTTTATATGTAGTACTTTCTTTATTTATAATGATTTTTTTATAATGATTGATATAATATATATTTATTAACTATTATTAAAAAGTTATGTGAAAGATCGCTGTAGAAGAAAAATCATCTATTGTTATAAAGTACTTTATTCATTTAACAACAAAAAACATTAATTTATAACACATATAAAGATTCGAGTGATAACGACACCGAATAAGTACGTACTTATGCAAAAGATAAAACTTTATTTTTAATATTATATAAGAACTTTATTTTTATTCGGTGCAATCATCACTCGTATCTTCACTTGATGAACTATCTGTAACATTAATTATAAAGCGATCTGCAGTTTGGTCAATTCTATCATCCATGCCACGCATTTTTTGTTCAACCTTAAGGACATGCTGAACACAGTTTTTCCATTTATCTGGCGTGATTTGAGTTAAACCATCTTTAAGTAAATTTTTAACATCTTTTAACTTGAAAGTTGTATTTTTTCGTGCAACGTACCCTTTCACATCTGCCCACACAAGTTCAATGGGGTTAAGCTCACAGTGATAAGGAGGTAACCTTACCACTGTGATGCTTTTTTCTTTTGCCATCTCGTCGGTGACGTAACTTCGATAGTTATCTTTAACTGCCTTTATTTTTTCCATTAAGTGGGTCTTTGTGTCCGAGGGCACGTATGCGATCTGTTTAGATTCTAGCCATTCCTGCATATTTTGTTTCCGCCAAGACATTGTTGGGGTTTTTTCTAAACGTCTGGAGTGGTAACTAGCGTTATCCATAACTATGACATCGCCGCTTTGCAGTTTTTCTATTACTTTTCTAAACCAGTCCTCGAAATGGAGAGCGTCCATACTCTCATGGTAGTCACCAGTAGATGATGATTCAAATACCCAATCACATCCCTCCAAAAAGCCATTTTCATTGCCAACGTGTACAACTATTAATCGCTTTCCTTTACCCGAAGGGGCTTTCGCGCCAGTAGAGTAGCCTTCTAACCGTGATTGACGAGAAGATTCAATTGTGGTGTCTTCCCATACCTTTCCCATAGTATGACCTGCGTTAATCCATGTTTCGTCAAGGTAAAAAATGTTACGTCCCTCGTTTCTTAATATTTGTATTTCTCTCAAATATCTGGTACGCCACAGAACTATCTCTGGGCGATCTATTAGACCACTTTTTCTGTTTCTCTTTATATATTTGAATTTTAAATGGCGCAACACACGTCGCAGGGAAGTTTTGCTCAAGTTTGGCAACTGGTCATCTTGATTTATACTGAGCAAAATTTTGTCTAAAGTCGGTAATTCTCCTGCAAGAAAGAACTGATGCACTTTCGCTCTTATAGCCGATTTATCAAAATCGTCCAACTTGTCAATTACAGACTTTTTTCTTTTATTAATTATTCCCTTTTCTGGTATTTTATGGGAATCTCTATACACGCTTAATACGCGATATATAGTGCTCTTGCTGACTCCTGAGATCTCCGAAACCTTTTCTACCATATTAACGTTTGAAGGATACACGTCTTCGGGCCAGGTGTTTTTGACATATTTGTATACATTAATGATAATCTCTTGTTCCCCGACCGACAAAGTGGTAGGTTTTCTCTTTTTTACTGGTGACGTTAAAGGTGCTCCAGAAGATGGGCCTGTAAATAAATGACAAAAATATACTACCATAGTACTACATCACATAAATACATATTGTTTTAGAAAATAAATACCACATGGTCACATAAAAAGAGCGCTTTAAGAAATAGAAAGGCTACGTCGTCGCATTTGTACCTATTTGTACGTACCTGCTACGTTTATTATGGGTCGGCGACGTCTCTTTCCACTTGATGTTGAAGGACCGGGTCCTTCACCAAATTCTCCTGAACTCATGTCGATTTAGTAACGACCGTCACAGTAAAACTAATATAACAGATTCAAAAAACAAAAACTTAACGATATAACAAATTTAACAGTAAAAACTCAACTAAAACAATGCAATGAATGCTATGAATTACCCGAGACGTACACACGCAAGCGCTATCCGAACACGAATGAAAACAAAATGGCGGACCGGCCCAAAAAAGGTGACGCATCTCTGGCTGCCATTGTCACGTTTCTTTTAGAACGAACTGACGTAACGCGCGTTTTGTTTATTTTAAAGGGATGAATTTGCAAAAGCTCAATATGGTGATTATATTGCTTTAAATATTTTTTTAATATGAAACTGTTATTAAATGAATTGCTGCGTTACTTACCATAAATTGAAATATAAAATATAACACATTTTTCGCGATGTACCGTAAGATTTTACTATGTTTATAGGAACCACAGACAATATTATTTAAGAAACAAAAAAACAAAACATATGTGCTGACCTAGAAGTGGGAATAATATCAATATTTAAATATTGTTATCACATCTAAATTGAGATTTTGTAAGTTACGCCTTTTGACACTCGGCTCATATCTGAGGTCATTGTCCGTTTTTCTCAATCGATATGGCACATACTATAGTGTCCGACCAAAAGTCGATTTCTGGTCAAAGCCGAAGCCGGCTATCGCAATATCCTCCGGCCGACGCTGAAGGCGAAGATTAAAAAAAAACCCTAAAATATTCAGTTCTAGATTAGCTAAAATTAATAATATAAATGATTTTAAAACTTTTAAATTAAAGGTTTACTTTGACTGTATAATATAAAACCTAATTTAACTACTCTAGAAGTTGATCTAAGCGATGATAAAAATTACGTGTAATTACTACGTGGTAGAGCCATGCTGCAGATACATTAATAGTATAGTTGTAGCACGAATGGGTCGGCTCGATCGGGGAAGGAACACGCTCTCACAGAATACCAATGTAAAATAGCAGCTTAATGCTGCTGTGTTTCGTATGGTGAGTGTAGAGAACCGGAGAATCTTTTTACTGGAAAAGAGGCATTCCATCTTAGTCATCATGGGTGACAACGCATCTGCATTTAGATTATTTATTGAAGATAGATGTAGATGTCTATGGGTCAACCTTATTTTATAAAAAAAATCAGTACTTTCTTTTATTATTCTTAGAGTTAGTTAATATTTTTTGTTTTATAAGTTTGTTGGTTGTTTGTTCAGGGAACGCGACGACATGCCGCCAGATCACGAACCCGACGTCGATGCGCGACGTGGTGTGGGCCACCAACCACTGCCCCATCACCTTCACCACCATAGGCGTGTGGCCCGAGGGCGCCGACGGCACCGACATCAACTCCTGCACCAAGTACAGACCAAGCCTTCTCAAGCCGTCGTAACACTAATTTACATATCCCAAAATCAACTCTCAAAACACTAATCCTCATCACGTCCGCAAGACTGGAATGACCTTGAAGTATTTTTACGTGGTAGAGCCACGCTGCAGCTATATTATGGTTGTAGCACGAATGGGTCCCCTCGACCGGGGTTAATGATGCATTGTTTCCGGAGACACTTTTTACTGGATATGAGGCATTTCATTTTAATCCTCAGAGGTGACAACGCATCTACATTTTGATTCTTAATCGAGGATAAATGTAGATGTCTATGGGCCACAGTATCCACTTACCATCAGGCGGACTGTGTGCACCCTTCTTCCATAAAAAAAAATATACCTCATTTATTTATTGATTTTCGCTTTATTGAACCTTACATGCGATTTGTGTCGTTCCTCAAAGGATCTCATTCGTTCTTGGGAAGCCTATGTTCAACAATGAATTTATTATAGACTGTAATAATGATGACGATGAACCTCATAAAATGTGTCCAGTAATTAATGGATAACCTTGAAATGTTTTTCTTTTTGTAGCAAAACTAATAGCCGCTCAAAAATATTTGTACAAATTTTGCACTGATAAACTCATTATACTACCCCATCTATCGGCACAGTTAACGTAAAATGTTATCAACAAAAAAAAAAACAATTAAATTAATTCAATTTTGGTGTGATATATTTTTGATATTTTTTTGAATAGCTATTAGTTTTATTGTAAATAATTTCAAAGTTATCAATCAATTACCGGACACCTTGTATAAACATTATAAGTTTATAAAGTTAAAATCTCTACTACGGGAGTGGTCAATCCTCAGCAAAAGCTGATGATGAAGAAAATGTGGATTTCAGCAAACTAATTTTCACATGTTCAATAAAAGAACATATAAAATAAAGAATAATTAGGGAGAAGATGGATACTGGTGGTTAAGGATGATGCTTTGTAATGATTTGTGGAAATAGTGTGGGGGTATTCCTCCAATAGAGGACTAGCGAAATTAAAGATGTTAAAAACTAATTACCTAAGATCCTACTAAACCTAGTTTGAAGAGCTCATCAAACTAGGTTAGACACATCATTTAATTGATGGATGGATATGTGGCGGCGCTGTCGTCGCGCCACAAGCTAAACACATCGAAGCCTAAATCGCGCTAACAAAGTTCCGAATTAAAGCAATATAGAATATGTAACAAAAACCCTGTGGTTCCCGTTAAGTACGTTATCAGGATCATTATTTAAACGTATAGAAATAACTTTTTTTTTAAACTCGAACAATATTTTCTTTTTATTTTATTTAAAAATAAATTGTATGTTGTTGTAGTTGTATTACCTCTGCATTGTCTGGGGAGTAAGAAGATTGTCAAAGACCCAGCTTTACTTAGCTTTAGCATCGGCTAGTGTCAGTAAGAGGTAATTAAACCATATACATTTTTTTTAATAATATAAAAAAGTATGTTCGAGTATTTAAAAAAAAGTTATTTCTATAGGTTTGAATATTGATCCTGATAACGTACTTAACGGGAACCAACGGGTTTTTGTTACATGTTGTGTATAGAATAACTCCTAATTACCACTCAGAGCGTTGGCCGTTCCCCGGGCTGAACACCTTGTCCGGTGGAAGATTTCACCTTTTCCTACCACGGCTAATGTTTTAATGAATTTCCGCAAAGTAACGCCTGATTCTATTAATGGACTGGTGAAATTCACAAACATGTGATTCACTCTTCTCAGGTCACATGACGGACGCTTGGTGGCCACTGGCGACGACTTCGGCAAAGTGAAACTCTTCGCTTATCCCGTCACACAGCCTAAGGTACCAAAATGTATTTTACATCCCTATTTATCCCTCATTTTCCTTTTATTATTAAATTTTATAAAATGTCAAACGAACTTGCAATCTACGTGATGGTAAGTGGCTATGAATGAATATGGCAATTCATAGATACCTGCAGCCAATTTCAAACAAAGAAGGCTGCAGATACGTTGTTACTTCTGAGAACTAAGATGACACCTCTAGTCTAATACAAACAAATAAATGCTACAAAATGTTATCTCCGAAAACATTGATGGAATATCTCACAGAATATCATACTGACTCTCAATACCCTTTGAACCGGAGCACAGTAGTGCAAGCAGTGCTTGCCGAGAATAGGCAACGGACTAAAGTTCTTATCTCTATACTGGAAGTATCGTTATATATTTCGGTTGCTAAGCCGTGTGCCGGAGGCCTAAAGTAATACATTTTTTTAACGTTTACCCCAAACCAGGATTTTCTCCTGTATCGTGGAGGCAGTTTACAAACATAAATTGCACGAGGACAAACATCCAGACCCGGAAAAACTATTTGTAGACCATACAAATACTTGTTCCGTAAATATATATATATATATATATATATATATATATATATATATATATATATATACACCGGTTCGGGCCGGTCCATCCGTGCGACAGCAAAAGCTGCCGCGTGGCTCTACCACTGTTAAAAAAATAAATAATAGCAGCTAAATGCTGCTTTTCGTATGGTAAGTATAGAGAAGCGGAGACCCTTTTTACTGGAAACGAGGCATTCCATCTTAGTCCTCACGGGTGACAACGCATGTGCATTTCGATTCTTAAACGATGATAGATTTAAGTATGTGTCTGTGGTCTTGAACCTTCCTAATATGGATCGTAGCTTGAAATGAAACGTTTTTACGACGTTCTTATTAACATGCTTTCATATATGTCTGTTCGGGTCGAATTTAATAATTGATTTTAAACTTCCCGATAAACTTGAGGCTTGAAATTTTGAACATATCTCAGAATCGGATGATAATGTAAGAAATATAAAAATAAAAGAAAAAGAAGTTTTTGAAGTTATACTTCTTTTGGGGCGTTTGGGAAAAATGATGAGAGTGAATTTTTACGATGCGCGCGCACACCGACACCTAAAAACGACACCATGAAGTAGTAATTCTAAAAACCGTGGTGTATTAAAAAAAATTACATTAACATGCATTAGTCGCCTCTTACGACATCCCGATATTGTGTGTTTTCCGTATCCTAATTACAGTGTAGGTTTAAACTGATGGAGTAGATAAGGTTGTGAATCTGCACAAACTATCACCCTAATTAGTTTGAAGTATAGTTCTTGCAATTTACAAAGTTCTACGATCCGTTTCATTGTTTGATTCAAGCTAAGATCCGTATCACGGAAGTTCTAGGTGAAGATAGTAGAAGTACAGATAGATGTCAACTGATTGTAACTAATTGTGTGTGATATGTTGCAGTCCTTGTGCCACGCGTACGGAGGGCACTCGTCCCACGTGACGTGTGTTCGATTCCTGCCGGATGATTCCCGCCTACTCAGTACCGGTGGACTGGACACTGCAATAGCGCAATGGATCGTCGATTGAAATAAACATGTAATCACACACACACACCACCGATAAAATCAACGCCGCAAGAGGAATCCCGCGGGAAATGTGTTAATTTTAATGTTAATTATGGAGTTTGACAGGTCATCGAATTTCGCGAAACTGTACTACCAACGGTATCAGTACAGTATACTGTATACAATCACTATACTTTGTGTAGGGTTACCTTTTATATCGGTTATATTGAAACGAGAAACACGGAGAAAAAATGTGAACACTCAAGAAATTAAAACTAAATCTGCACGTGCACCACGCATTGTTTTGGTCTTTGTGTTATTTTAAGAAAAAATTACCTCAAAAAGTTCCAAACAAAGGAAACATGACCAAACGTTTGGTACCATTATTCTGCCTTATTTAAAGAATTGCATTTAATGCATTAATCAATTAATTTACGATCTAATGATCTTTACCGCGGTCTTTACCTATGAAAAATTGGAGTTATTTTAAATTAAGATAATCAAAGCATTTGGCGTCACTATTTATAATTGTAATGCCTCCTCTACACTACTCGCGAAGTAGATTGAAGTTGGACGAGGCGAATAGTGTACTTCGATTCACTTCGTGCAACCTCGCTTCGCCTCGGGCGACTTCCAATCGCTGTCAGTTTTTTGCGCCAGAGTCAAAGGGCTTCGCGAAGTACCTCGAAGTTACACGAAGCGTCTCACTACACTACTCGGCTTACGCCAGTGATGAATATTTTTTTTATATATATAAATATTAAATATATAGCTTTCTACATAATTATTTATTTAGTTAACACATTGACGTCGTACTGTTCACACAATTAGGTACATATTAGGTACATATAGCAGCTGCCTCTTGAACGTCATTCATGTTAACGGTGCGGGAGACTCGAGACGACTGAGCTCTTCGCGAAGTAGCACGAGTGTGTGGTCACGTTGTTCGGACTGCGATCGACTTCGACGAGCACTTCGTCGAAGTTACTTCGCGAGTAGTGTAGAGGAAGCATTACACATCCAATATTTGAGTGCAATTTGTTTGACAAAAATATACACAGTTCATTAGCACAAAAGTTTGTTTTAGGTTTTGTATTTTTTAATAATGTGATTATTTGCTGTTAATCAACACGTAATTTAAAGTGATATAATATGTGGTTTGAATTAATTAATAAAATGTATCTTGCTTATTGAACTATAAGCTGTTTTAAGCATTACTTACCTCTGCGATTGCATCAGTGTGTTTTTGTACCTTATATAGTCTGTGTAAATTAGATATTAAACGAATTTATATACACTTTCTATAGCACTGTTAATGTTAAATACGGCAGGAAAAGGAGTTCAGATTTTTTTTTTAGGAAGAAAGTATTTTCAGTGTTCTTCATTTGGTATTTAAATATAGAACATTTTTTTAAAGTACATTATATAAATTATTTATAAAATATTTAAAGTATTATTAATTTTATAGTGTATTTTGTATAAATACTTGCTCTGAACGTCCTTCCTAGTCGTTTTAAAAATCCAACAATAATGTAATCGATTTAAGTGCTTTTAAGGATATCTTATTGGGAGTACGCTAAAGGGGTTTACTTGAATGTTTTTGAAGTTCATTATAAATCATCAACATATTCTGGTTTGGTAAAGTTTCAAAGCACTTTGAAAATTTTGATAATAAATAAATATTGAACTATAACGAAATATACTACAAAAAAATAAAAAATAAACACCCAATACGATAACCTTCCCATATTGGTATACCTAAATTATTATCTTCGTGTGTAACAAAATATTACCTTCACAAACTCTTTCTTATGCCTTTTCTCAATTGCTAGGCTACCGTAAGCTTAAATTTGTTAGTACATGGCAATGCTTACAACTTAGTTTCACTTGTATATCTTGTTTAGAAATGGCTATCCATATATGTCATGAAGCACTTAAACTGTTTGGTTTTGTTTTTTTATCAACGTTTTAAAAAATAATAAGCTTTTTTATTTAATATTACTTTAACAGGGTTTCATTATGAAATCTCTGTAAGGATAAGCAAATATTTTATATCGAGTCACTTATTATGATTTGAGTTTCAATCTTCACACATCGCTTGTCCGTTATATCCGTGTATTTAATTATACTAAAATAATTTCTTTTTTACGCAAAAATAACATTTTAGTAAATTTGTGACCGTAGAACTGAATTTTTGCTTTTAAAATATGGCCTAATAAAAAACTGAAAAATAATGTTTTTCAATATATTCTATGGAGCTATTAAGTGCTTTATGAAGGCTGTTGAAATGAAAATGGGTATAATATATCAGAAATTAGCATTTTTATTATTTTTTATTGCGGCGGTTGTTGATAGAGAGGCGACTTTTTAAATATAGAACGATACGTAGTGTACTACCTGCCTAACAAAATGAGGGTAAATGAGGGAAACAAAATAAACAAATTTTGTCTACCGGAATCTTATAAAAGTCAAGTGAAAAATTATTACGCCCGGGTCGGACCCCAATATAGGCTACTCGTAAATTATTGCTTAACACAGATTCCGTCGAATTATTTACACTGTAGAATAGTTTGCGTATTATATGGCAACACTGAATTGATTTTTTTAAATATTTTTACACTTGCGATTCTAATAATATTGTGAATATGTGATTGAGCTTTTTAGCGTAATTTAAATGTTTTAAGCATAATATTATAACTGTTTTTAACTGTATTATTTAATTAAGGGTGAGATGGATCAAGTTTACAAATTAGGTTACGTTTGTATTTAGTAATTTTTAGCGTGGTTTATGAATAACTTACAACTGATTTTTTTATAATTCTGCTTATTTGTTATTTAATGTGCGTTTATAGTTTCAAAATTTGTACACAAATTTACATTATTGCGTTTATCTATAATTACAAATATCAGAACAAATTTTTGCATAAACCACGTTACATTTTGAATTAATCACATGGCAACATTATCATAGTTTTTATTTCTTTATAACCTAGTCACCTTCGGAGATCGTTTCTTTGAGTTTCTGTCGACTCTCAATCCGTAGTGTAAGCACGAATGTTTTAGATACTACTGTGTATATATACTGTAATTATACGATGGCTTTGTCCGTCTCTTTGAATGTGCCTCTATTAAAAACAATGTTTAATGATATATATGTCTTTTATTTCGCGGCTTTTTAGATATAAAACGTAATATGGAAATTTCTATGGAAACATATTAACTTTTGTAATAAGGAAAAATGAGGTTGTATTGAAAAGATGTCACGTGGTGCAGCGTGCTGTCGTGCGTGACGTAGAAGGCGTTGATACATATGTGATTGGTGGAGCGAAAAGTAGAGGAGAGATAAATGTGAACACCATCTTATTGTTATAAAAATTGTGTTTTATGGACGTTGTATATTTTTACAAAAATATTAAAATATAGTCGTAGAAAGCCAAAAGTTATTTATTTCATTTAAAAAAAAATAGACGTTACACTTTCATTGTCCTCTGTCAGATGGCCGTTTTTTATAGAAACAAAGGTGACAAACGAGCACACAGTCCAACTGATGGTAAGTAGTTGCTGCGGCCCATAGACATCTACATCTATCCTCTATTACAAATCAAAATGCAGATGCGTTGTCACCCCTGAGGACTAAGATGGAATGCCTTGTATCCACTAAAAAGGGTATCCGGTTCTTTACACTCACTATACGAAACACAGCAACTTTGACTACTATAATAAATTCGAATAACGATTGATTTCAAGACGTTTGTCCAAGCAATCGCCAGCCCACCTGCCAAGTGTAGGGATTACGACAAGTCCTCGCAACTATAGGAGCGGTTTGTGCACAGTAGTGGACTTTTACAGGGTAATGGTTCTGCCATCTGACAGAGGCCACAATTTCCCCTATTCAAAACACCCATTGAACGAGATGATGTGGTATTGTCCTAAAGCCGACATTACACGGATTAATTTCGGTTCTATACTCCTTTAAATTTTATTGCTTCAATGGCATGGAGACATCTAAATACATTCCAATGCGTGTTGGGGACTGCAGTGAACTGTATTGAATTTAATTGTGTACTGATTTTAACTTTAACGTGTAGGGTAAACTATGCTAGGGACGGTGGAAGAAAAGATGGTACTTTAGACGATTATATATTGCACTATTTACAAGCGGCGTTAATAAACTATGTACAGGAGGGAGTTCTATGGAGTATTTTCTTGCTTTTCTCTCTTGAAGTGCCGCTGCCGAAATGAACAATTTACAGCTCAAAACGCCCTTCTTATATTTCCAAAAAGAGTGTCTCGGCGCGTGCGTGGTATTATACGGTGTACCGCGCACTGATTCGTCGGCGGCATCACGTGATATTCGGGCGGTGTGCGGGGTGCGCGGGGCGCAACGGGTATGAAGGGGTGACGGGGCGGCGGCTCCCGAGCCGTCCGTAACAATGCGATTGCACGATCTCATTGAAAGCTTAAATTCACCGAACGCTTTCAATGCAATGGTAGCAATATTTGTCATTGTTCAATGCGGTTGAAACGTGTATATACATGAAGATTGAACGGTGACTCATTCCGCGCACCGCACGACAGCAAAGCGTACGCACGCGCACTTATTTCGCCTGCGCACATGGATTTTCGAAAATTCTCTAGTATATATTATACAGTAATCTATGCGAAAACGGTTTTCAAGTGCCGTAACAGTCATGTTCCGCTATTTTTGGAACGTTTCCAATTGTATGAGTGTTTGTGGAATACAAAACCAAAGTCTTACAAAGATAGAAATCAGCGTGATAATGCTATAAGATCACTGAAGAAAGATTTAAATATTGATGGTGTCACTGAGGAGGACAATTCAAGTATGAATTAACGTCTTCTTCTACCAATTCTACTAATAAGGTGCTTGAGACTCCTTTATTATCAATTATCCTTCTCGAAATCCACGGCCGCACCCACCAACGCCGAGATTTTCTTTTTTTTTATTATTTAAGTCATTTATTAAATAGTCGCAGATTAACGATTCCCGCACGTACGAGTTGGCGCGACATCTGATTGCGCCGTGAACTTTGAATGTCATTTGAATGATTTACGTGTAAATTGGTAAAGCCTTTCAATGTGCAATGTTCAATGCTTTAAATGGAATTGTTTCAATTTGGTTGATCCGTGTAATATCGGCTTAAGCCGTCACCACCACGTGGCAAGCTTATTTTCCTTTGAATATACAATGCTTACGGAGTATGGTGGCGGTATAGCAGATTTTTTTTATATGATAAGAGTGACAAACGAGCACACAGTCCACCTGATGGTAAGTGGTTGCTGCGGTCCATAGACATCTACACCTATCCTCTATTACAAATCAAAATGTAGATGCGTTGTCACCCGTGAGGACTAAGATGGAATGCCTCATTTCCAGTAAAAAGGGCCTCCGGCCACCTGCACTCGCCAAGCGAAACGCAGAGGTAAAACTCTACTTCACGCTGGTTTTCTGTGAGGTCGTGGTACCACCCCGGATCGAGCCGGCCCATCTGTGCGACAGCAAAAGCTGCCGCGTGGCTCTACCACTGTTAAAGAATCCACTACCCATAATATCATCCCGTGGGTGTCGTAAGAGGTGAGAAAGAGAAACCGAAACACAGAGGTGGACAGCAGCATCGTACCGAATGCAGTTGAAAATAATAACTAGCCCCCATCCTCCAAGTGCGTACTGTCCGATAAAGAACTTCGTTCCAGTAAAATATGTGTGTGTCGTGGAACACTCGTGTCGTGGAACATGAAATTAACTGTTTCAACGGTTACTTTCATGATAGGTATATTGTTATTGATAAACGTATTATATTTTTGATTAACAAATTATACAAATAAATTAATTGCTAGCGGTGATTAAAATGAAGCGTCATTTGAATTAATATTTCTTCATTGCAAGATAAAAAAGTGCGAGGGAGATGAATATTATTTCATCTCGCTCGCACTATGGAAAGGGGTCGTGACGGAAAAATCTTACACTTTTTCTCACATAGCCCCCATCCGTCAATGTCGTACCGAGCGATAAGGAACTTCGTTCTAAAAATAATTGTGGATGCTTACCCGCCTGCCAAGCGTCGCAACTGTAGCGAAAATTCCCCCTTTTGGGCAACCTATAAGGGAGGTCTTTGTTCACCAGTGGACTTTTGATAGTCTGTAATGATGATGAATAATGATACAGGTTTTAGTAGCGATCCAACATATAGTTCCTCCTCCTTAAGTCTTAGACAATAGTAGAAGTGGTTAATCCAATTAGTCGATGAGCCAACAAGAGACGAAACTAATAATTATTATAAATGTTACAGTCAAAATTCATAACGGGTCAAAACCACTTTTGACGGAAAAAAAATCAGACAAAAGTAGTGTTGACGAAAGACGTTGGTCAATACCACTTTTAACTGATTTTTGCAGTCAAAAGTAATTTTGACTAAGAACGTTAGTCAGAACTACTTTTGACTACAAAAATCACTGTTTTTTTGCAGTTAAAAGTGGTTTTGACCGGTTATGAGTTTTGACTGTAACATAGACACAATATGATGAAAGTAAAAGGTCTATGGTAAGAAGTATAGGAAAAATTATCAACATCTTTAAACTATTACAAGCCAGTGCTTATAATACTGAAAAAATGCTTGACATGTAATTGTGGAGTAAAAAAATACACTACCCCATATCTCCCGTGGCTGTCGTAAACTTTTTTTATATTTTAATCCGTTCAACAACGGAGTGTTTTTTTTTATAGAAGAGAGGGCAAACGAGCATGCGGCGCACCTGATGGTAAGTGACTACCGCCGCCCATGAACAACCGCAACACCAGGGGAATTGCAGATGCGTTGCCGACCTTAAAAGTGTGAATAGGTTTTACAAAATCACCTCTTTTATAGACTCAAACGACACGGGAAATTATACAGGAGATGGGCAGCGGCGTCTTTCTGTTTAACTGCTAGTGTTGCCCAAAATCGGTCTTGCTCTTACAGTCTTGGTTCTTGTTCTTGCATTTTTGCAAGACCAAGAACAAGACCGCCTATTTTTAGCAAGACCAAGACCAAGACTGACCGTGCAAGATTTGCGCAAGAACAAGACCAAGCTTGCGAGACTCTTGCGTCTTGCAGTTAGGACTGAGTGTCGTTTCAGGGAGTATAGGAGTTTGGGTATACGCTTAGGGACTCTATGAGACGCAAAACATGTAATATAAAATGGAAAATTGGACTTATGCGCATTACGAACAATACCATAAACATACATAGTGAATGAAAATATCCATTAAAAGAAAAAAGAGTGCATCCCTAGTTTTGACCATCGGCACTTTAATAGTGCACAGCATCTTGTTGTCGGCGTCATCAAAGGTCGGATACTGACCTGTCAAAGAAATTGTGCAGCTATTGATATCGCATACAATCGTCGCCTCCGCGCCGCACGCACTACATTTGACACTGTTTGATTGCCGCCACAGAGTGCATGTTCCAAAGAATAAAATAAGTTTCCGGGTGCTCAGAATAGACACGAATACATTATGCTGATCTCGCAAGGAATATTGTAATTAGATAATGGTAAGGATAGGTAGATATCGTAATAATTTATTCTAGTAAGTAATTATTATAACATTAACTATATTGGTTTATAATAATTACTTACTATTATTATTATTATTATGACCTAATAGATAGACATGTTCAATAAGTTCACTGCAAATATCGACTTTTGGAAGTGTGTGTTTTTAAAACACAAAGTGCTCAAATATGTCGTCACCCATTTGATAAATATTGTAGACACTTTTAAAACACTTGAAATGTATAAAAATTTTTATACATTTCTGCAAGGCTTAGTTATTAACGAGTTGGAGGAGTACCTAAGTAAAGCCAGAGCCGCCAGCTCGGAAGACATTTTAGTGGTGGAGGACGCATGAGACAAAATATTCGATTTTATCGAAGATGGCCCGTGATTTTCTTTCAATACCTGCAACTTCAATACCTGCTGAGAGATTATTTTCTAAACCATCATTAGTAATTAAAAAACATAGAAATATAAATAAAAATAAATATAAGTGATGAGTCAGCAAGTAACAGTAATGTCAAAGCTATTGTGTACTGTGAAGTAATTTAATTTGTATCGTATTTTATTTTTTATTTAAATAAATGGTATATTGTATAACTCTTTTATTCCATTTCACATATGGTGAAGGTTCATCAATCTCTTTCTAGACATATAATGTTCTTTAAAATGCATTGAAGTTATTGCCATTAATTTGTTTGTATATGTTTAACCATGTCTTAGCACATGTAAGCTTACTAAATGTAAACGTTTATTAAGAAACAGACTGACGCCCGTGGCCGTGGGATACGGTAGATAGCTCAGTTGGTTAGAGCATCGCCATGGATCGCTTAGGTCGTGGGTTCAAACCCACCCGGTGTCAGTTGATTTTTCGAATTTCTCATTAAATGTTTAGACATTTATTAATATGATTGGTCTTTACTATGGCTACGTTAATTGAAACTCAATATGTACCTACTCTGTTAAGTTATTCTAAGATCTAAAGTAACGTTTAATAAATAGTAATAGGCTAATAGGTAATTGCGAGACTTTTGCTGCAAGACCAAGACCAAGACTGGGAGCGCAATACCAAGACCAAGACCAAAACTTGCTAAGTCTCGTCTTGTTCTTGCATTTGGGCAACACTATTAACTGCTCAAAATAAAGAACTGCGATTGCCAAGCGTGGCTACTATGAGGTGTAAATATTATATTTTTACGTGGTGGAGCCATGCTGTATCTATATTAGTAGTATAGTTGTAGCATGAATGGTGAGAACGTGACCCTTCCCCGGTCGAGCCGACCCATTCGTGCTGGAACCATAACATCGCTGCAGCATAGCTCTACCGCCTTATTCGTATATAAGTATTATTTAGAGGAAACAATAAGATTTTCAGTTGCGTCATGGTCAAAATTACTTAACCACTTTAATCAAATTGCAATATTTACGAATAGACTGGAAAATGTATAATTTTCGGCTGATAACTTCGAATGATAGGCTGTAAACTGTATGAATGACTGTCGCCTGTCTCGTTATTTTACGTAGGGCGTAAACGAGAGAGTTTTAAAGCCATACATACATACATACATATAATCACGCCTCTTTCCCGTAGGGGTAGGCAGAGACCACTTCTTTCCAATTGCTACGATCCTTACATACTTGTTTTGCTTCGTCCACTTTCATTATTCCCTTCATATGTGCTCTACGGTTTAGGGTACTCTTGACATGGCCTTTAAAAAAAATAAAGCTAAAAGAAGTATGAATATCTTCCGTATTGGTTACATTCTCAAAAGTAGTGTCCGACCGAATTTGCTGATGACCTGAAATTAGTTTTAAAAATAAATCAGCGGGCGGATCATGACATGCTACAGCAGGATATAACGAAAGTCGTAGAGTGGAGTTTGGAAAATAAATTATATTTCAACGCGGCGAAATGTTCTATACTATCATTCAGCCGTGCACATAACCCGAGTCATCATCAATACTATATGGATGGAACCCCTCTGCAACGAGTTTTTGAGGTTAATGATTTAGGCGTGCGATTCACTACCGACATACAATTTCGAAAACACATTACTAATGTTTGTAAAAAAGCGTACCGCAACCTGGGGATGGTCTTACGGCTAGCCAACAGATTCACAAACATTTGTGCTCTGAGAGCATTATACGAGGCACTCGTAAAAAGTCATTTAGAATGCAACGCTGTTGTTTGGTCACCACATGAAGTCAAATATAAATTAATGCTAGAACGTATTCAGAACAAATTTGTGAGATTTATGTATTTAAAACAGTATGGCGTGTACCCGGGTTATCCACTTTTGTACCCTACTTTATTTATACTAGGCATGATAGGCTATTATAAACTAGAAATAAGAAGGGAAGTTGCTCTCGCCACTTACTTACTAAAAGTGATCCGTGGTAAAATACATAACCCAGGTATTTTACAGATAGCTGAGCTGTGTGTCCCTAATGAGTACGTAGGAAGACGGCGGCGGGGGCCGCTCTTGTTGGTACCGCAAGCGCGCACCAACTTGCTACAGCACGCGCCTTTGACGCGCGCGCTGCGTGCACTTAACGTGCTCTCACAACAGACTGATTTGTTCAGCTGTACCATACTCTAAACGAATTCACAAAGGCCGCTTATTGTAAAATATCTTTAAGTTGTGTATAATATACCTATATTATGTTTGTTCTAGTTTCTTAATTTGTAACTGCACTATTGTATTAGGTAATAACCTGTGATGATAGTTGTAAGTGGTAAAATAAATAAATAAAATTACGGACAGTGAAATTCGTGTAAAATCTACTAGTTGTTCTGTGACAGTGAACTAGTTCGTTCTATTAGATCAATTCGGTCATCAGTACTACTAACCTGTTTAAATTGTATCTATCTTTATGGAATGGTTATCTCCGTCAGGTCACTGACTGAATCAGTCAACAGTCAGACTGATAGATGCGATTTAAACAGGTTAATGCAGTCAGTCTCAGTCGGGCGATATTTTCTCGAGTCGTAACGTTGTGTGATAAAAAATATTATTAACTTAAAATTTGACATAATATTTGATTTCCCTTCATACTTGAACAGGTTTAGGGCTGTCATTCTAGTCAATAGCATAAAGATAATATTATACATACATTTATTGGTCACTGCGTATTATGGTAAAAGGCTAAAGGTGGTAGAGCTAAGCGGTGGCTTTTGCTGTCGCACGGATGGGCCAGCTCGAACCGGGGTGGTACCACGACCTCACAGAATACCAGCGTGAAGTAGAGGTTTACCTCTGCGTTGCGCTTGGTGAGTGCAGGTGGCCGGAGGCCCAATTCCCCCCCCCCATCAACATGGTAGTGGAATTAAATAAAAGACTACCCCAGGTGGGTACCAGCACCCCTGGAGAATCCCTCGCTGAGCATCCACGACCAAACTACTCCACTCCTGGGCGTGGGTGCTCAGGCTGCCCCGCGTATTCTGGGGGGGGCGAAATTCCGCTCAAGACGAAACCTGCTCGGGGCAAGCGGAGCAAGAAGACAAAGGCAACCCCTGCCACGCTTACCGTGGATTTCTGCAATATCAGGGGACTTCATTCAAACCTTAACGCCGTCCACTACCATCTGGAGATAGCTAAGCCGGCCTTGCTCTTTCTTACCGAGACACAGGTGTCCTCTCCGGCTGATACTTCGTATCTCTCCTACCCGGGGTACAAATTAGAACACTCGTTTGTGCCCCGGGCTGGAGTTTGCGTGTATGTCAGAGAGGACATCTGTTTTCGACGCCTCGGCAGCCTTGAAGGTACGGACCTGTCCATCCTATGGCTGCGCGTAGACAGCGACGACCATCCCCGCGTCTACGGGTGCCTCTATAGGTCCCATAGCGGTAATGCCGACACAGACCGACTCATCGACCACGTCCAAATGGCTGCAGACTCCGTGCTACAACAGGTCCCATCCGCAGAGATCGTGATACTCGGTGATTTCAACGCCCACCACGCTGAATGGCTTGGTTCTCGTTTAACCGATCATGCGGGTAGATCTGTCTATGACTTTGCTTTGGCATATGGTCTAACACAACTGGTTACTTCGCCTACGCGGATCCCAGATGTGGAAGACCATGTACCTTCCCTGTTGGACCTTCTGCTGACCTCTCATCCGGACGGATATCAGGTCTCCGTCGATGCCCCTCTGGGCTCTTCGGACCATTGTCTGATCCGGAGTACGGTGCCACTCACGCTCCAATCGCAGTTGCGATCTACAGCTTGCCGCCGTGTTTGGCACTATAGGTCAGGTGATTGGGACGGGATGCGGTCTTTTTTTGCATCCTACCCTTGGGGGCGGGTTTGCTTCTCGCCGGAAGATCCCAGCGTTGTTGCCGATTCTGTTGCTGATGTGGTACTTCAGGGTATGGAACTTTTTATTCCATCCTCTGTGGTGCCCACCGGAGGCAGATCCCAGCCATGGTTTGGTCGCTCCTGTAAAATAGCATCACGCTATAAGCAGGAGTGCTACCAGGCCTGGGCTGACGCATCAACGTCTCGGGATGTAAACACCAGCGCATTAAAAAAGAAGTATAATTCCGCCTCCAGGTCCTTCAAAAGCGTCATTGCCAAGGCAAGGTCTGAGCACATCGGCAGAATTGGCGAGAAGCTAGTTCGCCTTCCTTCGGGAACCCGTGCATTCTGGTCTCTCGCCAAGGCTGTCCAAGGGAACTTCTGTCAGCCATCTCTTCCATCTCTGCACAGAGAGGACGACTCACTGGCCCATGCCGCAAAGGAGAAAGCCGATCTGTTGAGCTCTCTTTTTGCGTCCAACTCGACTCTAGATGACGGGGGGAACACACCGCCGACCATCCCGCGATGTGAGTGCTCCATGCCGGATGTGCGATTTACACAGCGCTCGGTCCGCAAAGCACTCTTCTCCCTGGACGTCAACAAGTCGAGTGGGCCCGATGGAGTCCCTCCCATTGTGCTGAAGACGTGTGCTCCGGAGTTGGCACCGGTTTTAACGCGTCTTTTCCGGTACTCCTACTCCCAAGGCGTAGTCCCGATCTCATGGAAGACAGCTTTGGTGCACCCGATCCCTAAAAAAGGCGACCGCTCAGACCCGTCCAACTACAGGTCTATCGCCATCACCTCCTTGTTCTCCAAAATAATGGAAGCCATTATAAACTGCCAGCTCATGAGGTACCTTGAGGATCACCAGCTGATTAGTGACCGCCAGTACGGTTTTCGTCGGGGTCGATCAGCTGGTGATCTTCTAGTCTACTTAACTCATAGATGGGCGGAGGCAGTAGAGTCCAAGGGGGAGGCATTAGCCGTTAGTTTGGACGTAGCGAAGGCCTTTGATCGGGTCTGGCACAAAGCGCTTCTTTCGAAGCTTCCTTCCTATGGGCTTCCCGAGAAATTGTGCAAATGGATCACCAACTTCCTTGCTGATCGGAGCATCAAGGTCGTAGTAGACGGTGAATGCTCTGATTTCAAGCCTATCAACGCTGGTGTTCCACAAGGCTGCGTGCTATCACCAACGCTGTTTCTCCTGCATATCAATGATATGTTGCTAACTGACAGCATTCATTGCTATGCGGACGACAGCACTGGTGATGCCTTATATACCGGCCGTGCCAATATTTCTCGGGAAAACGTCGCCGAGTACCGGGACAAACTTGTGTCTGAAGTCGAGTCTTTGCTTAACAAAGTCTCGGATTGGGGCCGACTAAATCTAGTCCAGTTCAATCCCCAGAAGACACAAGTTTGCGCGTTTACCGCTAAAAAGAACCCCTTTGTCGTATCTCCTCAGTTTCAAGGCACTCCCCTTACTGCCTCAGCCAATATCGGAATCCTTGGCGTCGACATATCGAATAGTGTGCAGTTTCGTGGTCACTTGGAAGGGAAGGCCAAATTGGCCTCTAAAAAGCTTGGCGTGCTCAGCAGAGCGAGACAGTATTTCATGCCGGCACATCGCTTGCAACTTTACAAAGCGCAAGTTCGGCCCCACATGGAATACTGTTCTCATCTCTGGGCCGGGGCACCCCAGTGCCAGCTCCTTCCACTTGACCGTATCCAGCGCAGAGCGGTTCGAATCGTCGACGACCGAGTTATTTCTGATCGGCTCGATACACTGGCACTGCGTAGAGATGTTGCATCTCTTTGCGTATTTTATCGCATTTATCACGGGGAGTGCTCTGAGGAATTGTTCGGACTAATTCCAGCCGCTCAATTTCACCATCGCACATCGCGACAAAACTCGCGTTATCATCCATACCATCTGGATGATTGGCGGTCCACGACTGTGCGATTTAGAAGAAGTTTTCTCCCTCGCACGACTTCCTTGTGGAATCAATTACCACCAGCGAATTTTCTGGACCGATACGACTTAGGAACCTTCAAGAAAAGAGCTTACACCTTTCTAAAAGGTCGGCAACGCATCTGCAATTCCCCTGGTGTTGCGGTTGTTCATGGGCGGCGGTAGTCACTTACCACCAGGTGAGCCGCATGCTCGTTTGCCCCCTATTCTATAAAAAAAAAAGGGATTTGTTGTAAACTTTGATTAGACATGTATATAATCAAAGGTTGTAAACTTACTAGGTGATTCGGGTAGCTAGCTACAGAGAGGCATTCATGGGCTCTTGTCCTTGAATTAAAGATGGTTAATATGTATTTTATCTGTTAAAATAATCAGTTAAAAAAATAACAAATTCATTAAATAAATGAAATTAACCATAATTAATAAAATTATCATTTTTCAGTCCATTCAAAACAATCTGCGATCGATTTCTTACCTTAGTGATTTATAATTTTATATTTGCCGTATCAAAAACACTCCACCAATACGTATGCTAGGGACCCCTGTCCCCTGGCATACGTCTGCCAAATATTTAGGTGTCACTCTAGACACAGGGCTAACTTTCAGGGCCCACGTCAAAAGAGTAACCCGTCACGCACGTTTTTACCTGAATAGGCTCAACAGTATGTTGGGCCGACACAGTAAAATGTCCCTCAGAAACAAGCGTACCCTTTATAAGGTCTGTATACGACCAGTCATGTCCTACGCGGGCCCCATTTTTGCCCACGCTAACCCTAAAATTATTAATGAACTCCAAGTAGTTCAAAACCTTTTCTGTCGTCGAGCTGCGAACGCACCTTGGTACGTCCGTAATGCCGACCTTCATCGGGACCTAGAGCTCCCTACAATTCAACAATTTCTTAAAAAACTCTCTGAGAACTTCTTCAAAGCCTCAGAGTCGCACTCCAATCATCTTATTCGTGAGGCAGCTACTTATGCAGCCCCACTCCCCTCTCGCTATCGAGTCCGCAGGCCGAGAAACTCTCTCTCGGACCCGCCTAATAAACTGTCAAACGACCTGAACTGCCTCATGGCGGCTCAGGCCAACTCTAATTAAATTATTCATAATTAATTTGCCTTCGTAGGCACTCCCTCAGCGGCTCGTAGCCGCCTGCGCCCTCTTTTCCCAAAAGAGGGTCGCTTCCGATACGGCATAAGAAGCTTTAAACAGCTAGTTGCCACTCCCCAAAGGCGGTTTTTAGCGGGTATCACTTAGGTCCCCCGGTAGGCAGTGAGTCCCGCATAACCAGGACAGACCGGCCGTCGTGGTATGCGTAATGCATTTTCCGCCTCCCTCTGTGGTAGCCCATTTCCAATTGCTTCGGGCGCAAAAAAAAAAAAACCGTTAAGACAGTCTTGGCTCTGACGTGGAACGGTACGCTTGTCGTATTCCGTTACTAGTTTATCCTCGACTCGTTGGATAATTAATTCGTGTAAACGAATTAATTATTATTCCTAACTACAAAATTAGTCTCTGTACTATACTCAATTACCCTTTCTACATCAGAAGTAGGATAAAGTCCCCATTTTTGCCCACATTTAATCTTCGAATAGTATGAGGATTATTACATTTGTGGAAGACTGTAATGAATTCCGCATTGATGAATCTGTTTTTATGTTAAATACCGTAATGAAATTTGCTATGCTACTTACGATATTTTCGTATCATTAAAATGTAGAGAAAAGATAAAGTGAAATTATTTAAGCCAATTTTTTTTTAATTTGTTCGATTTGTATTAAAAGTACCCCGCAAGTATTTTCATAATTTCTTGATATGTTAACAAATGTCGAAAGAAGTTGAAGGCTTTCTAAATAACTTATTCAAGTTATGTTGTAATTTGATAGTTCACGCGAAACATGATTATCATTTGCTTTATTTTGAAGTTCAAAACGTTTAAGGGATGTACCAAAATAAAGGATTAACTTTAACACGCTATGAATTGAAAATAATAAGTGACATTTTTGTGTTCTAATGTGTTGATCAGTGTTTCAGTTTGCTCCGAATATTGTGTCGTCGACAAGATTAGGGTTTGATGTCGAGGGATTCGTAGAAGTCTCTACAACAATGATCAATGAGGAAGATGTTGTGACGGCTAATCGAACATGGTCAGGTACGGCCGAGCGCTGGTAAGATTGAGCCTACACCGCTACAGACGGTAACTTATCGGCTGATCTTACGGCAGGGCAATTTAAGCGGCCGCCGAACAAATGGTGCTTTGGCGCTGTAAATGGACGTCTGAGGTCGGCTTTCGTAGATTTTGCGCAGTTACCTCCTTCCCTTTGAAATGTTGTGGTATTTGCCTCTACACATAGTTTCTGTTATTTTTTGCAATGTTTTCAAATGTCATACTGTTGCCGTTTCTTAAGAGAATATGTGATGAATTTTGGAAGCTCGGAATTCCATGGTTCGCAATACATTTATCTCGATTTCTTTTAATTTTACAAAGCAGTGCAACGATTCGCTAGAGCTAGTACGGCTACGGCGCGACGGCTCGCTGGCGCGATTGTGGCTCGAACGCAGCAGAACGAAAAGCTGGAGTGCGTTTGCCTGGAGGTAGCCATATTGGCGCGTCCATGACTTAAATGGAGTCTCGGATGGTCGACCGTTGTAATATTTAACAAGAGTTAATATCTGTTAACAGGTGGTGATAACTGAAAGACCGTATGCTGTTCACTGTCAACCGCACGAGGACTTGCGACAGTCCAGCCGTGTCTGTGCATCTATAAAATACTAGAGACGTTGCAACACTCTAGCGAAGTAATTATTCTTGTGCAGGAAAGGAACATGGAGTTGCAGGGAGGCTGGTCTGTGCGGCACTGGGATGTGTCGTGTTGCTGTTGGTTTACATACTTAGGTGTTATCATGTCACTACACACGATACACTTTTGTGTGATTGTGACAGGTACATGTTTGCGGTATGGTTGGTCTGTACCTGTTCTATATTGAATTGGAAAAAAAGAGAGTAAGAAAAAAAAGTGGTTCTTACTATCATTGCAGGGCGTTTGCCGGTCCAATGATATAGCTACAGGGAATAGTGATTCCGGACTAGCATATTTATGCTACTAGTTACTACTTACTACTACTGCTACTACTACTAGTACTATTTAGTACTTGAAAAAAAAGCGTAAGAAAAAAAATAGTTCTTACTATCATTGCAGGGCTTTGTGCCGGTCCAATGATATGGCTATAGGGAATAGTGATTTCGGACTAGCAAAAATAGTACTTGAAAAAAAATGAAAAAATAGAAAAGCTACAGACTAATCATTCCGATCTCGCATAAAGTTGATTAAAGTTTTGTAGGGCTTACTGCCGGATCAAAACTGAATGTCACCCAAGTCTGAAGGGTCAATATAGACCGGACCAGACGCTGTTATGTCAGGATAGTCGAACGATGTTTTTTTGTCTACAGATAACTAAAATTGTGATGGAGCGCGTGCGAGGACGCACGCATGTCAGTATGGCCGTGACGGGACCAGCACCATTGCATGTGCGGCGCGGTAGCCGTCGGTGCAGTTAGACAGAATTCTTGTAAAAGACACGTGTACCGCACACCTGCGGCATTGCACCTCCGGTGCCGCCCGTCCTGCTTGTATAAGACGGACGGAGCAGCCACCGTTAAGACAGTCTTGGCTCTGACGTGGAACGGTACGCTTGTCGTATTCCGTTACTAGTTTATCCTCGACTCGTTGGATAATTAATTCGTGTAAACGAATTAATTATTATTCCTAACTACAAAATTAGTTTCAATTATTTACTTTCGCGTATTCCCATTTTCATTTTGATAAAACAATAAATAAATCAGTTACGTCTCAACTAAAAGAGACATCTTTTCAAAATTTAGATTACCCAATTAATACTCATTTATCTCGACCACGTCCTAAATTTGATTTAAAAAAAGTAGTTGAGTCGAAAGTAATGGATGGCGACTTAAAAAATGCATCCCGTATTTTATTCTCAGACGACATCCTGGCTCCTCGTAATGTCGAAACACTTGAAAGCCTTCGTCAAAAGCATCCTTCGGTCAAACATCCTCAGAGTTTACCGCTGCCTCCCAGGACTTCTATGCAACCTTTACAAATTTCGGAAAAAGACACTTTAGAAGCAATTATGTCATTTTCGAATGGCTCTGCTGGCGGCATTGACGGAATTACGCCTCAACATCTTAAAGATCTTGTAAGCGCTTCTGCCGGTGACGCCGGCGGAGTACTTCTTAAAGACATTACAAAATTATGTAACTTTATGCTTTCTGGTAATGTTAATCCAAATTTCATTCCATTCTTATATGGGGCAAGATTATGTGCCTTCAAAAAAAAGGATAACGGTATCCGTCCTATTGCCGTTGGTTCCACATTTCGACGTTTAACTTCAAAATTAGCTTGCAGGCAGATAATCTCTAACCTTAAGACCAAATTTCAGCCTACTCAACTAGGTTTTGGCACTAGAGGTGGCTGTGAGGCGGCGGTACATTCAGTGCGTACATTTTTAACAAGCTCTGATGCAGATGTTCTTGTGAAGGTTGACCTAAGAAATGCTTTTAACTCTATCGATAGGGTAACCTTGCTGAAAGAAGTGGCTAATAATACCCCCGAAATTTATCATTACGTTTGGCAATGTTATAGTCAAAATACTAACTTGTTTTACGAAAACCATGTTATCGATTCCGCTGTCGGTGTTCAGCAGGGTGACCCACTGGGTCCAGCACTTTTCAGTTTGGGAATTCAACCAATTATTTCAAATTTGAAATCCAAGCTGAATGTCTGGTACCTAGACGGCGGTACACTGGGAGGTAGAGCAGATGACGTCCTCAGTGATCTTACTCATATTTTTCAAAATTTTAAAAATATTGGTCTTGAAGCAAATAGCAATAAATGTGAAATATTTTTTTCCAATAATTTATCTACTTCTCATAGAGACACTTTAATTCAAAATTTTAATCATATTTGTCCAGGAATAAAAACTGTCAGTACGGAATCACTATACCTGCTAGGTGCCCCGTTGTTTTTCGACAGTATTAAACCTGTTTTAAAAACAAAATTTGAACAGTTTTTAAACCACGTTGATAAATTGTATAAATTAAACCCCCACATAGCTCTTACTATTTTAAAATATTGTCTTCTTGTACCTAGATTTACATACTTACTCCGCTCGAGTCCAGTCTGGAAATGTTCGGATATTTTACAAGATATTGATAATAATCTTAAAATAGCTATTGAAAAAATTCTAAATTTAACTTTAAATACTACAGCCTGGACTCAAGCTACTTTACCTATAAAATTTGGTGGCATTGGTGTGAGAAATCTTTCTAGCATTGCATTGCCTGCTTTCCTTGCTTCCGTAAATAGTGTCAGTGACTTATGTAACATAATTTTAAATAATAAAGCAGACCTATGCTTTGCTGCGGAGGCAGGGCAGACATGGCAAACGCTCTGTCCTGGTGAAAATGTTCCACTGGAAGTTAACCAACAAAAACAGTGGGATATTCCATTGGTACAGGGCGTGCAGAAGGATTTGTTTCATAATCTCCAGAGTGACCTAGATAAGGCACGCCTTCTAGCTGTTTCGATTAAGGAATCTAGTCACTGGTTACACGCTTTACCATCAAGTAATCTCGGCACATTACTTGATGCGGAAAGCTTACGCATTGCCGTAGGAATCCGACTAGGAGCAGCGATTTGTCAACCCCATCAGTGTCCCTGTGGTAGCAGCGTCGACAAGTTTGGGCTCCACGGACTTTCATGTAAGAAAAGCGCTGGTAGATTTTCACGACACAGTTCTTTGAACGATGTCATCCGAAGGGCTCTTGTCTCTATAAATGTTCCCTCGGTTTTAGAGCCTTGTGGAATATTTAGAGACGATGGCAGGAGACCCGACGGTATGACATTGGTCCCTTGGGAGAGAGGTAAAGCCTTAGTGTGGGATGCTACTTGCGTAGACACTCTGGCGGTCTCTCATCTCAGGGGTACCTCGTTTAGAGCCGGGGCGGCATCAGAGGCAGCTGAACTGAATAAGTGGCGCAAATATGAGTCTCTGAGAGATGACTACATATTTGTGCCATTTGCTGTAGAGACTATCGGTCCGTGGGGTCCACGTGCGGTGAAGTTCCTAAAGGAACTCCATCCGCGGCTGGTCGTTGCTGCTGGTGATAAGAGGGCTGGTTCTTTCCTTGCTCAAAGGCTAAGTATAGCCATTCAGCGGGGAAACGCAGCCAGCGTTCTTGGCACGATACCGCGGGGAGTAGGACTATATGATATTTAAGTTTCTAGTTTTAGTTTTTTTTTTTAAATTATTATTATAGTATTTAATATAAACAAACATATTCCTAACTAGTTTCAATTACCCTTTCTACATATACATTTCTGTAAATGTTTTAGGAATCTAAGTGCACTCTGTAGTTGGTTTGTTGTGAGATAAGTTTAAATAAATTACGAACAACGGCTTGAACAACGGATATCGACACTCTTCTTTAGCGACCTACCAGGTTTGAATCAGGGACTATAACCAAATGAGACTGTATATGTTGTATTTGTTTGGTATGAATAAAATAAATACCTAATCACAACCTGAGTTTTATTTATCGTATAAATGCTAGGCCAAGACTGAACTGCTTACATTTGCAATAACATAGTAATATTTCATAAACATAAAACATAACCTCAAAATCTCTATGATAACTGCAAATATCTCAGTTTTCAGAAGTGTCCGTCAGGAGTTATTGTTCTTACATACAATTATGTGTAATTTCGGACTTAAAAAGGTTTTTTTTTTCACTGTTGGTTCTTAGGCGAACATTGTATGGACGCAAAACAATGTCCTTTCAATAAATATTATTTACAATCAATATTGAATAAAAAAGTTTATGTTTTTTTTTATAATTATGAATAATACACGAGCCACGATCTCATCCGAACGACACACAATAATCCACGAACACTGAGTTTCGGCGCCGCCGAAGGTTCGGCAGATTTTTTGCCGAAACCGAAACTATTACCGAAAATAGATTTTTTTGCCGAAACCGAATCTTCGGTCGGTCACTACTCAAAAGTCCACTGCTGAACATAGGCCTCCCCCATAGATTGACTCGTATGGCGGATATTAGCTTTAGTTGCCAGGCGGATCGGCAAGCACAGTTTTGAGTTTTATTTGTTACTAGCTGTTCCCCGCGACTTCGCCCGCGTGGAATTTGTTATGATTGGATTTGAGTGGAACAATGTTTCAGATAAATTCGAATGGGGTCATTTAAAAAGTACGAATGACGGATTTTTGTTATACTTTTAGATGGTCACTACCCGTTCAATTTTTATACATTTACTAGCTGTTCCCCGCGATTTCACCCGTGTGAATTTTTTTTGCGTGGAACCCAAAAATAAAAGCAGTCAAGTTACTCCTTTTAACATCAGGTATCTGCCAGTGAAAATCCCCTCAAAATCAGTCCAGCCATTGCGGAGATTAGCCGGAACAAACAGACATACAGACAAAAATATTAAAAATTGCTTTTTTTGTTATAAGTAACGTAAATACTTTCATATTCATTTCGTAAAAAGCTGTTATTTTGACATTACAAACAGACACTTCAATTTTATTTATTTGTATAAATAAGGAAGACACTGCTGCCCATTTCTTGGTTTGCTTCCTTCCATCGGCTCACACACGGGACGATATGTGGTAGTGAATATTCTTACACGGCCACCACAGCGTTTATTCATGTTATATAAATTAATATTTAGTCGCATGCGTATTTAAACAAGAACGAAGATCGTACCACACTTTGGCACCAAACTTACACATATAATGGTGGTTCATATGTTAACATCGAACCCCCTTTCAAAGAATAATCTATTCTATGTCTCCATTAGCGACTTAGTATGTAATACACAGTATTTAATATACGTAACATACATATTAAAAACCAAATAATTAAATAAATAAAAATTCCTTCCTACATTACATAATCGTTTAATGAAAACAGAAACTAGTGATATTATATACTCTTAAAAAAAATTGCAGCAGATTTTTTTACAGGAGCGGGGCTAACGAGTATGCGACTCACTTGATGGTGACAGTCGCCCATGAACAACTGCAACACCAGGGGAAAGGCGCTGGTGGTAACCGTGGTAGTCGCACATCAGTGCATTAAATATTGTTTATAACTATATAGTTGCAAAAAATTGTTACGTCATTTCCGATAAGAAAACCTTATTCTGAAAGTATTAGGGTATAATAAGAACAGATATTGAAGTAAAATAACCATAATTAAATAAGTTAAATATAAAACGAAATATTTCCACATGTGTTTATTTATAAAATCTACACAGTGAAAAATTACAGATGTAATATGAAATGGAGAAGTATTAAAACATTTTCAGCCTATTGGGCATTCTACTAATCCTACTAACATTATCAATGTGAAAGTTTGTGACGATGTATGGATGTTTGTTACTCTTTCATGCAAAAACTACTTAATGTATTTAAATGAAACTTAACAATTATATATCATATACACCAGAGTAACCCATAAGCTATAATTCATAAAAATATTGTGTGAATTGGCCAAAATATTACGATAATTGTTAAGTATATCTGAAAAAAATCTGTCATCTGCGAACTATTTTGGCGTGAACACGCATCACGCAAAAACCTGTGAACCGATTTCGATGGAACTGTCAATGGCAGATAGTTGATGTTAGGAGTAACTTAGGCTGCTTTTATTTTAGGGTTCCACGCAAAAAAAAATTCACGCAGGCGAAGTCGCGGGGAACAGCCAGTAAATGTATAAAAATTACGGATACAGACCATCTAAAAGTATAACAAAAATCCGTCATTCGTACTTTTTAAATTAACCCATTCGAATTTATCTGAAACATTGTTTCACAAATGTAACAAGTATGGATTAATTACACATTCTCTTGCATCCATAGTGTGCAATATATTTACATAGTTTTTATAATTACTAATGTCTAATTCATACATAATACCTTTTAAAGTAAATTTCTCTTAGATCGCTAGGTAAGTTACATTTCCATAAAAAATTTATGCTAAGTAATTAAGTGAATTAATTTAAGTGATTCTTGTAGCAATTCTTGTATAAATGTATTGTATATATAACTGCATTGTACTTATATGTACATATAATTAATTGGTTTCTCTTCTGGTGTTTTCTGATTTCTGGTGATATATACCAAGTTTATCAAGATAGGTTTCTTTCGTGAGAAAACTATAATTCTTTTATTTAATACTGAGCAAAGCTAGGTCGTCCATGTAACTTACAAAACAACTTAAAATATGACTAACATTGAAAATCAAATGAGGTCAATTACTAATAGTTACTTCAACTGGTTTTCTGACTGAAATAAAAATTCTTTCAATAATTACATTATGAAATCTTGCATAATATATCTTCTTACATCTCATCTCATCTCATCTACAACATATTTTTCTTGGGACAGGAAAAGTACTAAAACATGAGTTGAACATCCAACGATTTAATTAAACTATGAACAACAACTACACCTAAATTAACTGCTCAACACTGTTCGCAGACAACTCTAGGAGTCTCCAGGCCGCTTTGGGGTTCAATTCTTGGGGATCCCTGCAGAGAACCCACACATAGTTCACCCTCATGACTTTGTCAGGGTCGCCTTCTATGACATTGTTCTTGCTGTCTCTGACACACATGATCTGTTGGGACTGGAATGTGATGACCAGGACTGGTCCTTGGTCCATCATTTTTCCCATGACTAGCTCGATCTGTTCTATATCAAGGATTTTAGAATCCAGACGGTAACCGAGTTGCTTGCACTGTTTAATTGGTGAGGACAAAATATTATATACTCCTTCGTAACACCAATCCTTTAGTATTTCCAAGTCGCCGCGCACCATTGCTTCAAGAATGTTCGGTATGATGTCGTTAGCGCAGTCTTCTAGAAACTTCTGTGCTGTGAAATTGGGGTCGATCTTGCATATCTCGGTGAGGGTTTTAGATAGTTCCGTCTTCTCGAACAAATTGCCAAAGAGGCTGCTTACTTTCTCGGTGATGAATCGGGATGCTTTTACCACTGCGTTGTCAGACTCTTCGTAACGTATTTTCCAATCCAGTACCTATTAATTAATAATAATAATTAATAACAAATATTTGAAATGTCTGTACTAAAGACTCATTACGTAATACATAGTATTTAATAATATTATCTATCTCACGTAACATACTAAAAAACAAATAAATAAATATTATCAAGGAAGAATATTATGATTTTTAGCAATTTAAATTTAGTCAATCTACAACATTACACGTTTTTATACTAACATAAACTCAAATCCTAATTATTGTGAGCCCATTTTAGCACATGCTATTAGCAGTGCTTCAGAGTACCATTAGAAAGAATTAAAAAAGTTGAAGCAAAAGGTTCAAATCACCTTGTTGACATACTGGTTGTTGTTCTTGAAGTTCTCCCACTGCTGGTAGAACTTGGAGTCCTTGTGCAGCTCCAGGCCAAGAGTTTCAGTGTCAGGAGCGAAAGTCCGTTCGTCTTCAGCCACCTGACACAATAAAACAAGATCAATATAATACCGAAAATAATTAAGGCTGGTGACTCACTTATTCCATATTAACAGAACAGTTAATTTACAATTGGATAAAAGTAGCAGAGTGAATAAGGCTGGTGATTCACTTAATGCATATAAACATAACAGTTTTTTGTACAATTGGGTAAAAGTAGTAAAGTGGATAAGGCTGGTAACTCACTTTTTACATATAATAAAGAGAGTTTTTACAATTGGGTAAAAATAGTAGGATGAATAAGATTGGTGACTCAACTATCAGCTACATTTTACAAATGAGATTAGCTAGTTTTTACAATTGAGTAAAAGTAGTAGAGTGAATAAGGCTGGTGACACAATTTTTACATATAATAAACAGAGTTTTTACAATTGGGTAAAAGTAGTAAAGTGAATAATACTGGTGACTCACATCTCACTTAAAATATTTTTTTTTTTACAATTGGGTGGAAATAGTAAAGTGAATAAGTCTGATGACTCACATATTACTTATTATAAATAGAACAAGTTATTACAAATTGTTAAAAGTAGTAAAGTGAATAATGAATATGACTGAAATAAACAGTTTTTACAATTAAACAAATGTAGGAGGTCACACAAGTAAGGTCAGAAAAGCAGTTCCTAATGCTGAGATGTTAACCCTATAGTATTTTCACAATACTAAATATGTTGTTACAAATTTATCTTCTGTTTTTATAATTGTAACTATTGTAGTGAAATTTACCGTACAGTAAGGTGTATAAGAATATCCACTACCCAATATCGTCCCGTGAGTGTAGTAAGAGACGACAGAGACAAGCAAACCATCGATTCAGCAGCAGAGTCTTCCTAATAAAACCACATCTATTCTGCCTTCCAAGCATTACATTCATAGTGACAATTTATGGGATATATGTTCAGCAGTGGACTTTGATAGACTGCAATGATGATGAAAATTATTGTAATGAATAGATTAACGTCTTATTTATAATATGCTTGAATTGCTTGTAAAAAATTTAGTTGGCTTTACCTCAACCCGTTTCCGCAGTGCAATCGGCGATGTGTACACTCGGCCCTCCAGTCCTCGCGACGCCATCTCATTCTTTACTACTTCTGTCGCCTGGAATCATAAGAATACATATCAACACTAGCGATCCGTCCCGGCTTCGCACGGGTGATTTATGGATCTCGAAAATACTGCCAACTGTAAATTAAAACCAGCTATATTATGATTGTGGCATGAATAGGTCGGCTCGATCTGGGAGGACTCTCACAGAATACCGGCGTAAATCCTCAGCGATGGATGACAAAAGGAGCGATGTAGATGTCTATGGGTCACAGCATCCACTTACCATGAGGTGAACTGTGTGCTTGTTTGTCACCTCCATTCTATAAAAAAATGAATGTAACAGTAGACGTTAATGTAATATGTAAGTATTAAGAGGCAATGCTTCTTTATGAGAGCAGGAAAGATAATAGGGTTGCAAATGGTCTCCCAGGCATAAAAGAAAAAATCCCGCACGGAACAAGTATTTGTATGGACTACAAATAATTTTTTTTGTTTGATTTTTTAAAACGTTACTCCCACACTAGGATTTTCTCCTGTATCGTAGAAGCAGTTTACAAACACACATAGCACAAGGACAAATATCAAAACCCGGAACAATTATTTGTAGGCCATACAAATACTTTTTCCGTGCGGGATTCGAAACCGCGGCCCCCAGCGCAGCAACTCATTACTAAGCCAATGCGCCACGGAGTTTTGTTCCGGGTCTGGATGTTTGTCCTTGTGCATTTTATGTTTGTAAACTGCCTCCACCTCCACGATACAGGAGGAAATCCTAGTGTGGGGCTAACGTTTCTTAAGAAAAAAAATAAAGAAGGAATACTACCTGGTTCATATACTTAAGTACATGTGGGAATGAGGTTATGAACAGTTTACCTATATTTCTTACCACCGTCTTATCTATTTCCGCAGCTAAATAGTAATGCTTGCACAGCTGTGTTCCGGTTTAAAGATTATAGAGCTAGTACAAACAGGCTGTGAGGTATTCCAGAGGTGACAACACATTTGTAGCCCACTCTATTTGAAGTTGGCTGCAGGTTTCCATAGAATGCAATAGCCGCTTGTCATCAGTCCAGTGGACTGTAAGTTTGATTGTTACTTTTTCTGCCGACTTCCAAAAACGAGACGGTACTCAATTCGAGTGTGTTTTTTTTTATGTGTGTTACCTCATAACTTTGTACTGGGGGAACCGATTTCGATGATTCTTTTTTTATATGAAAGCTGATAGTTCTCGTTTTTGATCAAGGTCAGACCAATGGTTATTGAGTTATTCTTAAATAACTTATATTGAAGTCGCTTATATTGAAGTCGGCTGTACAAAATTTTTAATTTTAAATTATTATAGAAGAGGGGGCAAATAATATAATAATAAAGATTATTATTATTATTATTATTAAATAAGCATCACCTGATGGTAAGTGACTACCGCCGTTCATGAACAAGTACAACACCAGGGGAATTGCAGGTGCGTTGCCGGCCTTTTAATAAGGAGTAAGCTCTTTTGTTGAAGCTCCCTAAGTCGTATCAGTCCGGAAAAATCGCCGGTGGTAAACAATTCCACAAAGAAGTTGTATGAGGAAGAAAACTCCTAGTAAAACGCATAGTGGTGGACCGCTAAGCATCCAGATGGTGAGGATGGTATCGTGAATTTTGACGCGATGTGTGATCGTGAAATTTGGCGGCTAAAATTGATCGGAACAACTGCTCAGAGCTCTCCCCGTAGTAGATGTGATAGAAAATGCAAAGGAATGCAACATCCCTACTCAGCGCCAGTGAACCGAGCCGATCAGAAAGAACTCTGTCGTCAAGGATTCAAACTGCTCTGTGGATGCGGTCAAGTGGAAGGAGCTGACACTGGGATGCCCCGGCCCAGAGATGAGAACAGTATTCCATGTGGGGCCGAACTTGCGCTTTGTAAAGTTGCAAGCGATGTGCCGGCATGAAATACTGTCCCGCTCTGCTGAGCACGCCAAGCTTTTTACGAGCCCAATTTGGCCTTCTCTTCCAAGTGACCACGAAACTGCACACTATTCGATATGTCGACGCCGAGGATTCCAATGCAGCTGAGGCAGCAAGGGGAGTGCCTTGAAACTGAGGAGATACGACTAAGGGGTTCTTTTTAGCGGTAAACGGTAAACTTGTTTCTTCTGGGGATTGAACTGGACTAAATTTAGTCGCTCCCAATCCAAGACTTTGTTCGGCAAAAACTCTACTTCTGACACAAGTTTAACCCAGTACTCGGTGGCAAAGAATGTTAGCAGTTTCAACTCTCTAAATTTAGAACTCCACGAAGCTTTAATTTTTAAATCGATCAATTGCATTTCTAGAGATCCAATATTAATTCCAAATGGCTTAGTGTGGCTCGATTTTTAATTTTTTTTAAATAAATAAATAATATTTGCATATGAAACTAAAGAGCCGCAGCTTCACATCCAAAGAGCCGCATGTGGCTCGCGAGCTGCAGGTTTCCGACCCCTGGCATAGGGGAAGTAACCAGCTGTGTCAGACTATATGCCAAAACAAAGTCATAAACGGATCACCCCGCACAATCTGTTAAACGTGAACTGAGCCATATGGCGTGGTGGGCGTTAAAATCGCCAAGGGTCACGATCTCTGTGGAGGGATCTGCTGTAGCATGGAATCTGTTAGCCATTTGGTCGTGAGTCGGTCTGCTTCGGCGCTATCTCTATGGGACTTATAGAGGCACCCGTAGATGCGGAGATGGTCGTCGCTGTCTACTGCGTCCGTCAACCTTCAAGACTGCCGAGGCGTCCAAAACAGATGTCCTCTGTGACGTATACGCAAACTCCAGCCCGCGGCACAAAGGGATGCTCTAATTTGTACAACGGATATGAGAGATATGAAGTATCAGCCGGAGAGGACACCTGTGTCTCGGTAAAAAGAGCAAGACCGGCTTCGCCGTCTTCAGATGGTAGTGGACAGCGTCAATGTTGGAATGAAGTCCCCTGATGTTGCAAAAATTCACGGATAGCGTGACATGGGTCGCCTCGATCTTATTGCTCCGCTTGCCCCGAGCAGTTTTAGTCGCGAGCGGAATTCCCCCCCCCCCACCCCCGAATACGAGGGCAGCCTGAGCACCCACGCTCAATAAGATTGAAGAAGTTGTAAGTGGATGCTCAGTACCATGTTAAGGGGGGGAATTGGACCGCCAGCCACCTTCACTTACCAAGCGAAACGCAGAGATAAACCTCTACTTCACGCTGGTATTCTGTGAGGTCGTGATACCACCCCGGTTCGAGCCGGGCCATCGGTACGACAGCAAAAGCTGCTGCGTGGCTCTAACACTGTACTTCAGTTTTATAGATAAAAAACTGGCAACTTCTTGGAAACACATGTGCCTAACTTAGAAAGACTGCAGGATGGTGCAAGTAACAAGTGTTTTGAGGGCCTACATATAATTGTAGCATGTATGGCTATTTGTCCATGTGTAATTTATATATGTAATATGTCTCCATGATACAAGAAAAGCACCTGTTTATTAAATATAAAAATAAAAAATATTATTGGTGTGTATGGTTAGTATTATGCTGTAATTTTATAGCACATATGTACCTGTGATATAGTCTTAAACGCAGATGTCTGTCCAAGCTTCTGGCTCTTGTCGGCTATGCTCTCAGCTGCATCTTTAGCTGTTTTCGATATATCTTCGGTTATCCTTCCTGAAAATGACAGAAAATATTGATTGAAAACCAATTTTAAGCGAAACCAGGCCTGTCTCACAGCGCGCCTTAGAAATGAAAATATACCTACGCTGCGCGACCGTCTACATGAGGCTAATTCCGTGAGGTTGTCACGAGCGCGCTCAAGCTGACGCGCGTCTTACGTTAACATAAATATTATTTTTCTCTATTAAGTATTTACTTGATATTTATTTATGAGTTTTTATTCAAGTATGGCCTCTCAAAGAACCAAAAGAGTAACCAAAGAGCCAAGTAAACCAAAGGCATTCGGGTGCTTAAATAACAAGAGGAATGTCGACTTTTTATTCTTTACTGTTCCTAAGAATACCGAAACGTAATATATTATTATTTATAGGTAGATCTAGATAATTAGGTACTTAATTACTGACGCCATACTTCCATATTACAGATTAAAAATTGCCTGGATGACCAAGCTTTGCTCAGTATATTTTTTTGAAATCGTGTTTTTGGAAATTATATTTCAATTAAAAAAATAATAGTATTATTACTCGCCAATAGATGTCAGGAAGTCATATTTTTCAGTTTGTTTAAGTTGATTATCGACAGAGTTATTGATTTTAATTTTGTGTTTGTACCGAAACATCGCCAATAGGATAACAATATTTCCACAATGTCGGTTTCTTTACCAATATAATTACTACCATATTCTTTTTTTAAAACTTTTATTTTCGTATTTTAAAAAAAAAATAGATACAAATTAGATGCGTTGATAAAGGGCTCCCAATAATACTTTTGCTCACAAAAGAAGGAACTTGAAAAAAAAGGAAAAAATAATCAGACTGGAGACATATATGGACTTGAACCGGGGTCTTCTGGTTTCGGGATGGCTCGATCCCTCACCTGAGCTATTATAACCTTGCAGATAGTGGCGAAATTAACCTTCGTATTCTAATGATATTGTAACAGTTTTTCATTGCCTGAAAACACGGATAAAATGACATTTTCTAAAAATGAATACTAGCTAGATCGATTTATCGCCACCGAAACCCCCTGCATACTAAATTTCATGAAAATCGTTGGAGCCATTTTCGAGAACCCTGTTATATACACAACATGTAACAAAAACCCCTGTGGTTCCCGTTAAGTATGTTAGCTGGATCAGTATTTACACCTATAGAAATAACTTTTTTTTAAAAACTCGACTATTTTTTTTAAATTTTATAAAAAAAAATTAATTTAATGTGGTTTCATTACCTCTTACTGACACTAGCCGATGCTAAAGCTAAGTAAAGCGGGGTGTTTGACAATCCTCTTACTCCCCAGACAATGCAGAGGTAATTAAACCACACACAATTTGCATACAATTTTATTTTAAATAAAATAAAAAAAAAATTGTTAATTATTTTTATTAAAAACTAAACTTCGAGAGAATGAGACGAATGCAGAGTATCAGGAATAGGATATTTCAGCCAATAGTGTAACAATAAAGTACATTAAAATTAACGTCAACCAGTTATGAACTTTGCCAATAACTTTACACATAGGTGTCAAAAATATCATTTTGTGCAATTTAATAATGAAAACACTTTAAAAGATTTCAACAAGTGCGGCATTAAATATAAAAGTTTAATTTTATAGCAAATAAATGTTACAACCCTTAGTCTAAATTTTAGTGTAATAAATTTATTTAAGATGCCATAATATTATTCTGGTATCAAAAGTACTCTACTATGTCGTAAGATATGGTGATTTAAACTGAAATTCACTTTCATAAACTTACCAGCCTTTTTAGCAAACTCCGTTTTACTAGCCTCCTCCAAAACATGCTCAACTTTTCCTTTAATTCCTTCCAAAGTATCTTTAAGGACTTCGGAGCCTTTTGAGGCCTCTGATTCAACTGCGTGGAACTTTTTCCGTGCAGCCTGCAGCGCTTCAGAATTCTCAAGCCTCTGTGCTTCTTCTCTAAATTTCTTGATATTTTCTTTCATTTCTTTGTTTTTGGCAATATCTTCTTTGATGTTCTCGATGATTGAAGAGAAGAATCCTTTTCTCGCAGAATAAGTCCGCCATTCTATTACTGTAAACTACAGGTTTTAAACTATTAATTAAATAATTAATATCCTCTAGACCGAATTTCGATAACAGTGGCTAGTCTCAAGGAGACCAGCAATCTGCGCAGTACAGGATTATAGTGCAAGTGTGTGTGAAAGCATATGTGCACTGTCCATTCCCCCACTTACATAGTCCAATGGGATGCAATCTAACACAACGTCTTTCTGGTCGTGTCAGGTTTCATCAGGAGCAGGTACAACCTGACTCCAGTCTCCTACTGATAATATGTTGACAGTAAAACCCAAGAATATGTAATGGTGATGTAAGAAATTCTACTAGCTCATATTATTCAGTGGATGTCATAAGAGGCGACAGTGGGAAATGAAACAGATGGGCAGCAGCTTCTTTCTGATAACAACTGAAAATAACAAAAAATCTTTAGTTGGCAACATGCTTGAACATTGAACATCACACCATGGATGATTTTGTAATATGTGCAGCAAAGAGGTATAATTTGTAAAATGTCTGCTTTTCTATCTGGATACAGTCTGGGCTTTTTTTTATAGGATAGGGTGACAAACGAGCACACAGTCCACCTGATGGTAAGTGGTTAATGTGGCCCATAGACATCTACATTTATCCTCATTTGCGAATCAAAATGCAGATGCGTTGTCACCCGTGAGGACTAAGACGGAATGCCTCTTTTCCAGTAAAAAGGGTCTTCAGTTCTCTACACTCACCATACGAAACACAGCAGTGTTAAGCTGCTATTTTACGCTGGTATTCTGTGAGAGCGTGGTCCTTCCCCGGTCGAGCCGACCCATTCGTGCTACAACTATACTAGTAATATAGCTGCAGCATGGCTCCAGTACGTACCAAACAGTACAGCGTGGCTTCTTCAAGGCAAGAGTGAATAGGCTTTTTTTGCTAAGACAGAGTGATTTTCCATCTAGGGCTTCATCACCACTAACCACCGGGTGGGATTGTGGTCAAGCACTGGCTTAAAAAAAAAAATTAATTAAACCAGGATATGCTAGCTGTTTAACTGATTCGTTGCGGCACCAATTTTCGACAACTTTTATGCTGTGGTGGTGAACAAATATTTCATACACTCACCATATGGTGAGTGTAGAGAACCGGAGACTTATTACTGGAAATGAGGCATTCCATCTTTTTCACAAAGTTTTTTGACCTCCCCTTGTAAAAAGAGGAAAATTTTCAAGCGGCTTGTAAAAAACAAAACTATAAATTTAAAAATAATGTATTAGTTGGAATTTTTCCTTTTTGATGGCAACTTAAAAAATTTAGAAAGGTTAATTTTGAGAAGGTCGCAAGAATTTAATTATTATTGAGTTTTAGAAAACAAGTTAGTATTTTAATTAATACTAAAATATACCAAAAATTAAAGATCTAAATTGCAGTGGAGATCCAAAATGCCGAAATAAGAAATAAATTGTATTTATACATTTCTAACATGTCTTATAAATAACATAAACATGTAAATTTTACTTTCAAGAAGATGTTATGTCTTATCTAGTTTGAATATTTTATCACACGGATCCTAGCTGCTTGATTTTTTAACATCATCAATATAATGGATTTCCGCAAAGTAATACCTGATTCTATTAACCTTTTGACCGCCACGCCAAAAACCCATTACCGTGTCCTGTACGCCAAAGCGAAAAGTAAACAAAAATACCTACGAAAATAATAGTGTTGCCAAGAGTTGATATATCGATAACACAAAATAACTTGTTTTTTATGCAATAAATGACTCTTTATAATCTGGTATGTTTTATTTAATCTTGCGCTGTCTTCCACTCTTTTTATATATGTACTTTGTACATAAATAAAAAACAAACCATAACAATAAAATAGTAGTAAACCACAGCACTACTCTCCATCGTGATGACGTCACTGTCACGACTGGACGACAACGGCGTAGCTGACGTTCCTTTTTGAAACTTTCTTAAAGATGTAGCTGTGTCGCATGTTGTGTATCGATTTCGATACACAACATGCGACAACATGTGTCGGGGGAGGCGTAGACCAAGTGAAGCACAGAAGAAAAGTCTTATGTTCTTATGACAATGACGATCTGATATGGCTTTGATGCTACCAGATGATTTTGAGTTTGAGAAAGAAAATCGCACAACACGAAATGAAAAATTGCTCTTCATACCTTAAGTAAAAAAAACACATTTATTTTTTGTAATTTTATATTATTAAATTTAAAAAAGGTACATTCACTAATCAACAATTCAACCGCATGGAACAAGTATTATATGTATGGGCTACAAATAATTGTTCTGGGTCTGAATGTTTGTCCTCGTGCAATTTATGTTTGTAAACTGCCTCCACGATACAGGAGAAAATCCTAGTGTGGTGGTAACATTTTTTTTTTCAATAATAAAAAAAGAATTGTATATAATTATTCGCACAAGGTAAATCAGTCAGAATCGTTAATGTTGCACTGCACTACTTTTCCCGCTGATCACTAATGACGTCATCAGAGTGTCGTCTATCCTTGACTACTGCACCCAGTGAACTGATTTTCGTTGACGCGCTAAGGATGTGCCAGACTTGAGATATTAGATTTATTATGAGAAGATGATTTGATAATATTTTTTTATTCATGTAGCTAATTACAGTTTAATGTTTCTAACCTTTTTTTTTAATCAAATATCAATAATCATAGAAAAAAAAAAACTAATTTGAGCTGAATTTTGGCTAGTTTTCAAAAAATCTATGCCTCCCGCGCATGGCACTGGCTGTCAACTATAAACGACTTAGGTGTGCTGGACATAGTATTTGCTTAGATAAAAATCCATTTTTTTTAGTTCAATATTTCTTAGTACTTGTGGCTCTAGGAGACTTGTTTTTTATACTCACATGTTGTTGGGTTATTCTTTTTTGAAGAGTGTGGAATTAAAATACGAGTAATAATTTTCCAATATCTATATTTCATATTTTTGTGGGCCGGGTTTTTTGTCAACTATAGACGTCGTTGGCGCTCAGGACCCGCAGGTGCTTGTCAAGTATAGGCGACTTTGGCGGTCAAAAGGTTAACTATCACAAGTAGTATATCAGAAAAGATTTATGTGCACCATTTGAAAGCATATACAAATTTATATACGTATTCTGAGCAATACGTATTTCATCATTTCTTATAGTCTGGTTTAGTTTATCGTCAAGTTGATCACTTACCTGGTCAGGCTGGCAAGTAATTACAGTAGGTTTTAAATTAACTGGTAAAGCACATTTCCACCGGGCTGGGCTATATAATAATTGTCGACACGAATGCTGTAATAAAAAGAAATATTTGATAAATCACCTAACCTTAACGTCTATGAAATAGTTTTAAAAGATATTACTCATGTACCATTGCAGGTTTTTATCGAAGAAAACTGAAAAAATTTAATGTGAAATTTATTGATTAAATTCAGTTACACAACCGAACTCTCGGTTTTTTAAATATAAAATATAAATTATACTGTACAATTGACATTAAATCATTTTCCTCGCATTTTCTTCAACCTATGGAGTGCAAAATCAATCAAATATTTGTCGATGGTACCTGTCTGTCTTCTGTCAGTGTCAGTGTCATAGAGCCTGTTGTTAGAGGTGGGCGATACAAACCATATACTGATACGAAATCTTTAAATGAGGGCTAATAATCTTCCACTCATCAGATGTCGCTAGTAGCGACTGAGGTAAAGTTTTTTGTTACACAGTGTCAGTAAATTGAGAAATTAGTTTTAAATAAATAGTTTATCATTATCTAGAATATTATATTAATACACAACACAATGCGTCAGTGGTTTGATTTTTAATTTTTTGCACTTTATAACTCTTTTTTTTTTAAATCGGCTTTTAATTATATATTACAGTTTGGTTTATTCATTTCTAATGTAATTAATATAAAATATAACTAATAATACAGAAACAAACTTTAAAGATTACATTTTCCTAAGAAATTATCATCCCCGCTATGAAATCTGTCAAATATTTTACCTTACTGTAAAGTGGCGCCGCCCTGGTGGCAGAAAAAGTCGTGGATGCCCTCATTGGTACAATATTTAAAAGCCACTTAATGGCTCGTTCGAAAACTATGTATTACAAAATCTAATATTTTCATACCGCCGCGATGCCTATTTCGCTTCGCAACGGTCGGTGGCAAGATTCACTGTGTGCGACAGAGCGCGAATGATATGTGCATTAAAATTTAATTTCTGTTGCCTAATAATGATGCGTTTCAAATGTTATTGTTTATTAAACCCTGAAATCTATTGCAAATTATATTATTTTATTTAGAATTTTCAATGTATTTTTAGATCTGCCCGAATAAATGTAGTGGAAGGAGAAAGTTGCGCTTTTTATTATTTTTAATACATTTTGTGGTATAGGTAAATAATAACAACACTGTAAATTTCTACTATTTTAATTAAACTGTTTATAACTACTTAATCAATATCATAATATGAAAATTATTTCCAAAAAAGAATAACCAACTACAATCGAGCTTTATGAAGATTAAATTTATTTAAACGTTACCCCCACACTAGAAAGTTCTCCTGTATCTCGGAGGCAGTTTACAAACATAGATTGCACAAGAACAAACATCTAAACCCGGAACAATTATTTGTAGGTCATACAAATACTTGTTCCGTGCGCGATTCGAACCCGCAGCCCCCAGCGCAACAACTCATTGCTAAGCCACTGCGCCACGGAGTCGTCAGTTAATAAAATATAATCAAAATTAGTTCATTGGTTTTTTAGAACTCAGTAAATTGCAGACATACATAAAATGTAAATACATACGGATCGAATATTTTTTTTAAGTTGCTAGGTTTGCTCTATTTTGTATTTGAGTAGATCCGCTCAAAGAAAGGATTTTGAGAAATCCCAACGGTATCTTTTTAAATCGGTTTTCATGCGAACGAAGTCGCGGGAATCAGCTATTTAATTTATTAACATCGATACATGTGAAGGTAAAGCACATTGTACTAAATTTGCATAACCAAAATCTTGTTCAAAACTTTAAAAAAAGAAAGTTAAAACTATGATTTACTATTTGCATTAGTTCTAAAAAATAACACAATATACATTTATTCTATATACATCTACAATACTGCTTCGCATCGAATAGGTAAGAGTAACTAGAAAATCTTCGTAGTAGAAAATATAAAAGCGTAAGCACGATATCATGATATTGAAATATATAGTTTTGGTATCAGATATAGAAATTCAAAATCTGATATAGATACAATTCTCAGAAAACGCGAAACGACCCAGGCCTAGTTACTGTTGTTGTTGTTGTTGTCGTTGATAAGATCTCGTAATTAAGACAGGCAAAGATCTTGGACCATACAGCCTAATCTGTTTTTTTTTACCTATTCATGAAAGTCTTCACAATATCCTGATGGAGATTTTGACAACAGCTCAAATGAGCGGTCAGTTGATGACGATAATATGTCAATGTTCATATGAAGATAGAAAAAAACCTAAGCTATTGGAGTCAAAGCTCCTGATGATGCCTCATTAAACGGCGAAAGATGTTGTTTTATCGAAAGTGATGTAATAGCTCTTTGTGTAAAAGTAAGTGAGGTTTCTTGTGTAGGGGGGTTAGATTTAGTGATAGCATCACGCCATAAGCAGGTGTGTTACCGGGCATGTGCTGACGCATCCACGTCCCGGGATGTAAACACCAGCGCTCGAAAAAGAAGTATAATTCTGCCTCAAGGTACTTCAAAAGTGTCATTGCCAAGGCGAAGTCAGAACACATCGGCAGGATTGGCAAGAAACTAGTTCGGTAAGGGAGGCGCCCTTCGAGAACAAGTGCATACTGGTCTCTCGTCAAGGCTGTCCAAGGGAACTTCTGCCAGCCATCTCTGCTATCTTTGCATAGGATGGAAGACTCACCACCCCGTGCCGCAAATGAAAAGGAGAAGAAGCTCTCTCATTGCTTCCAACTTGACTCTCGATGATGGGGGGGAGGAATACACCGCCGTGACGGACCATCCAGCTGTGTGAGTGTTCCATGCAGAAAGTGTTGATTACACAGCACTCGGTGCGCAAAGCACTCCTCTCCCTGGACGTCAACAAGTCGTGTGGGCCTGATGAAAATCCACCTATTGTGCTGAAGACGTGTGCACCGGAGTAGACATGGAACGAGTAGTGATTCGCCGAGTACTCGGCCACCGAGTACTCGGCCAAAATTGGGCCGAGTGCTCGGCCGAATACTCAGCTTTAAAAAAACGCGGTAGCGGACGACGTGTGGTTAGTTTCCTTACACAGAGTTAGAGATGGAACGATATGAGTAATTACTCGATACTTTTCTTTCTATACCAAGTACTTTGGGTATCGATACTTTAAAACTTAGTACCATGTAGTATCGAAACAAAAGTACTTGTATCGGTACTCGACCAGTCACACACCCACGGATACTGTTGATGAGTAGTTACTGATTACTTGTCAAATGAGACAACATGAGTTCATGTTCGAGAGATAGTTTTCGTTATCTGGCGCGAAAATGACTGCTTATAGAAATCGTTTTATCGGAAATCATCTAGAAAAATTATTGATCTTCCTCTCCTAAATTTTATATATTAGTAATAATGATTTCTATTATAGATTCATATGTACGTTCTAAATATTTCTGCTGCTTCTCACGTTCCTGATGTTTTAATGTGTCTAATATAATAATAATGATAAAAACCGGCTTTTTGTCTTTATTTTTCTCTGGTATATAATTAAGGCCGAGTACTCGGTACTCGGCCGTCAATACTCGGTACTCGGCCAAACTCTAAAAAAAGGCCGAACCCGCCGAGTACCGAATCCAAACCGAGTACTCGTCCCATGTCTACACCGGAGTCGGCACCGGTTTTAACGCGTCTTTTCCCGTACTCCTACTCCCTAGACGTAGTCCCGAATTCATGGAAGACAGCTTTGGCCTACTTGTTCCCTAAAAAAGGCGACCGCTCAGACCCATCCAATTGCATGCCTATCGCTATCACCTCCTTGTTCTCCAAAGTAATGGAAAAGATTATTTACTCCCAGCTCATGCGTAGTAACCCCTTTGTCATATCTCCTCAGTTTCAAGGCACTCCCCTTGTAGCCTCAGCCAGTATCGGAATCCTTGGTGTCGATTTATCGAGTGATGTGTAGTTTCGTGGTCACTTGAAAGAGAAGGCCAAATTTATTACTAAAAAAGCTTGGCGCGCTGTATTTCATACCCGCACACCGCTTGCAACTTTACAAGGCGCAAGTTCGGCCCTACATGGAATACTGTTCCCATCTCTTGGACAGAAGCTCCCTAGTGGCCGCTCCTTCCACTTGACCGCATCCAGCGCAGAGCGGTTCGAATCGTTGATGAACGAGTTCTTTCTGATCGGCTTGATTCACTGGAACAGCATAGACGTGTTGTATCTCTTTGCTTTTTTTTCGCACCTAATACGGGGAGTGCTCTGAGGATATTTTGGGACTTATTCCAGCCGCTCAATTTCACCATCGCACATCGCGAAAAATCTCACAATACCATCCATACGATCTGGAAGATTGGCGGTCCACCACGGTGTGATTTAGAAGTTTACATCCTTGCACAACTTCCTTGTGGAATCACTTATCACCAGTGATTACGCCGGACCGATAAGACTTAGGGACCTTCAAGAATAGAATAGAATAGAATAGAATAGAATAATTTTTATTCAATACTGATTATTACATAATACTTATTGAAAGTCATTTTTTTATTAACCACTGGTCCGGAAAACACCCCAGTCCTGGGAAGAACCAGCAAGAAACCCAGAGGGACTTTTTTTTTCAAACATAGAAAAGAGCCTAATCCTTTTTAAAAGACCGGCTAAGCATTTGCAACTTCTCTGGTGTTGCAGTTGTTCATGGGCGGCTGTTAGTGACTAACTTACCATCAGACGAGCCGCGTGCTTGTTTGCCCCCTCTTCTATAAAAAAATCTTAACTCGGCACTTGTTGCAACTATGGAGTGTAGAGTACAAGGAGAAACATTTTATAAGGGGTGAAAGTTGAAAAAGTGTCCTACTATTTACTGAAAATAGAGGTTCCAAAAGCTACCACAATAGCGCTGGCGTCTGAAAAACTACGATATGAAGTTAGCTGTTGTAGACAGAGTGAAGTCAGCTGAATTCAAATATTTGAAAAATTTCATGACAATAGTAGTTAGTAAAATGCCAGTATACAAAACCTCAACTATTTACGTACGTAAGTACAAAACCAAAAGGATTGGTCTTGTTTATTTCTCCATCTTATTTTAATTAATTTTGGCGCTTTTTTTTTAAATTTACGCTTTTCATATAAGGAGATGGTCCTCCTTGTACTTTACACTCCATAGTTGCAAAGATTCTACTAGTAGTTTACAGCGCACACATTTTATGCACGAAATCGAATTCACTTCTTATTTCTGTACTTCTAAGTATCAAAAGTTACTACAAAATATTATTTAGAGCAGCAATCTGCCTGCGGTCTAGATAGTTCCCACCACAGAACACAATTACTCTCTACCAAGAGGAGAGGTTCCCACCCATAGACATTATATTTACGCCAAAACACAATGACCAAGGAGTTACGTTTTTATTAAGATTTTAGGCTTGGATGCTTGTTTTTTAAGCCTTATCTTCAATTAATTTGGGATTTTCGTTTTTATAGATTTTCAGTATCAAGTGATAATAATTCTTTATAGTACACTGCTTCACAATATGTTGATACGTCACAAATCGAAGTTGTTTGGGAGATTTTGACGGCAACTTGAGCCAGCAGACAGTTAGTTCTTACGGCGCCTAAGCAGACCGATACCTTATTTTGAGATTCACATAACTATCGGTTCACTTGTTTCACTATTTCGACTTATAGTTCACAAGCGCAGACATTTAATACACAAAATCGCACCACTTTTACACATCAAAATCCACTTCAAACCATTATTTAAAGTTTAATAAGACAGGAACAGCAATCCGTCGCCGAGCCGCCTCGGTCAAGTTCCCGCCAAAACTTGATGCCAAATGCAAAATGATAAGATTCGATTTTGTCCCCATTGTGCACAGTATTTTTTTTTATATGATACGGGTGACAAACGAGCACACAGTCCACCTGATGGTAAGTGGTTGCTGCGGCCCATAGACATTTACGTCTATCCTTTATTACAAATCAAAATGTAGATGCGTTGTCACCCGTGAGGACTTAGATGGAATGCCTCATTTTCAGTAAAAAGGGCCTCCGGCCACCTGCACTCACCAAGCGAAACGCAGAGGTAAACCTCTACCTCACGCTGGTATTCTGTGAGGTCGTGGTACCACCCCGGTTCGAGCCGGCCCATCCGTGCGACAGCCAAAGCTGCCGCGTGGCTCTACCACTGTTCAAAGTATATTAGATTTAATAAAATTAAAATGTCTTCTGATATACGTACCGAAAAGCGATGTGCTGGACGACCTGCCATTAGATGGAGTGACAACCTGGTAAGAGATGCAGGTGGTTCAGGACAGTGCTTCATGCATGGCATTCCTTAGGGGACGCCAGAATGATTAGATGTTTAGCTGTGGACTTGTGAAGGGTTGTAATCTTGTAATGACGATGGCTATGAAATGACTTTCCCATCTTTTTAATTCAATTCTTTGGTTCAGTCAAGTGGCTTTTAAAATTGATACAATTTTTTATATTTCATTAATTGTTTAATTCAAAACTGTTTATTTATGGTATAATAACTCCTTTTATTTTCAAATCGCTTTCGCGTTGAAGAAAACTGAACGATATTGTCATTGTCAGCAGTAGTCAAAGACAACTAAATCGATTTATAGTTTTATTTCCTGTTTGGTATGTATTTTATGTCTTGAAAAGTTTTGTCGTATTTATCACTTCCCATTTATTGTAAATTGTTGTACACAAAATCAAGCAAAATAGAAATGAAATATTTTATAGGACAAAATTTTCATTGTTTAAAATATATTGGTACGTTCGTTGTTTCAAGTTTAAAAAAGTTCTGGCTTCCGGTGTGAATGTAGTTCTAACCAGAAACATAAGAAAGTGTGCATTTTCATTTATTTTCTGTCGTCATTTTTAGCCACGGTTTAGTGTACGCGTTTAATGATACTTAATTTATTTTACGTTCGTTTGTAGTAACGTGAATCGTGGTCTAAGCGGTGAATATTATTCTAAATATATAGAGTAAGGTTTCACGAGGTGCTTCGTCATACACAGTGGAAGGTACTACTATGTAATATCGAATATCTTCAATCCATATTTACACATATAGATACATAGGTGCACTAGACACCACGTTTTCGCCAGCTGGTGCGTACGTTTCGGCTTGCAAATTTAGTTTAACTTTTGATTTAAACTACTTAGTACTAACTACCTACTGCAAAATGTTTTGGTGTGTATAGCTTCTAGATTACAGTGGAATATTCTTGGGTTGTGACAGGTTGGTGTTCCCGGCAGTCGCGTGTTTCCCTGGTGCCAGCTTCTTGGAAGGATCAACAATTCATCCCATCTGTGAACTCTCGTCCAGTGGGGCGCTACCATTTTATATGACTTTAGCAAGATATAAAGGTGAGAACTACATTTTTTTTCCATTTCATGTATAAATAAAATTTAAGCATTTTTTTTTCTAATTAGCTCTAAAATTTATTTTATAGAGTGATATCTTTCTTTTAAAGTTCCCCAGTAGTGATAAATATATAAATATTCCTAATCATTATGGACCTTTTCATAATAAAAAGTCGTCTTTTTAAAAACTATAAAACATTTAAAATGATTTTTTTATTTGCTAGGACAGATAATTATAAACTGTAGGGGTTCTTAAGTTTTACAATTGCACCCATTTACGCAAACAGGAACCAATCCACAGCAGATTGATTTCGAGAAAATAAGACTTTTGTAAAAAGAGTGTGCAAAATGTATATGAAACCTTTCTAGGAATACATAATTCTTACATTTTTATAAGATTTTACTATAAGTAATAATTAAAAAAATGGGTTCGTTCCTTCTGGTAAAAAGCAAATTTGTGGCTTGGTTCCTTTTCAAATTGAATTGGGTTTCAATTCCTATAATATTTTTAAAAATAATAAGTTTTATTTACTTTAAACACTTTTTATTTCTGTGAAATATCTATCTTAGCATTTTTATTATATGTAACATACTAAAATCATAAAAAGAATACAAAGAACCTCAAAATCAATAGCACCAGTATAAACATCAATATCATCTTCGTTGCTCTCTTTTATTTTTTATAAAAATCCTGTGCATCTTTCAATATAAGGTAGACGTGGAACGAGTAGTGATTTGCCAAATACTCGGCCACCAAGTACTCTGCCGAATACTCGGCTTTAGAAAAACGCAGTAGCGGGCGGTGTGCGGTTATTTCCCTTACAAACTAGACCCAAATAGGGCTGAAAGCTAGTGTTTTTGCATCACATATCTTCCTCTTTCAAATTTTAAATATTAGTAATAATAATTTTTATTATAGATTCATATGTATGTTCTAAATATTTCTGCTGCTTCTCATGTTCCTGGTGTTTTAATTTGTCTAACATAATAATAATGATAAAAACTGGCTTTTTGTCTTTATTTTTCTCTGGAATATAATTAAGGCTAAGTACTCAGTACTCGGCCGATAATATTCTGTGCTCGGCCGATAATATTCTGTGCTCGGCCGATAATATTCTGTGCTCGGCCGAACCCTAAAAAAGGCCGAATCCACTGAGTACCGAATTCAAACCGAGTACTCGTCCCATGTCTAATATAAGGTACATAATACTTTTTTAATCTCTTAATTTTCCTTCGGAAACGGATTTCCCAGTGGGCCAGAGCAAGTTCATATCACTCTTGGACAAAGGTGATTATTGTCACATTTTTCCGTTCCGCTGAAGCCACATTATGACCCTCTTGCTGACCACACTTATCTTTAAGGCAATTCAATAAGGATAACAAGGGAGCACACAGTCTGCCTGATGGTAAGTGGTTGTCGTGACCCATAGACATCTATATCTATGCTTTTCAGTAGATATCTTCTCTTGACATTTTTTACCACAATTGCAGCTATAATCGATGAAAACCTTGGAATCGATGATTTGCTTCTTAGAGTTCACATAGCTTTGGTTATTTTATCGTCCCTTCTTTCTGTCTTCTCTGAGCGCCCCATCATATAATATTTTTCTACCTCTGGTTGGTCTGACTTGATATGGAGATTTAGTTTCAGTTTCTTTTTCCTGCAATATTTCACTGCTACTAATACTTCCAAGTACCGTCTCATTCGGTGTTTAATGGACTTCCGTTAATGTTGTTATCAATGACAGAATTTCATTCATTTATACTTAGGATATATTATTTTAATGCTATATAAAAAAATAGTTTTAATGCCTTAAGTAGACGAAAGCTGCTAATGACAACATTTCACCAAAGTAGAAAGCTACTTAAACATCTATTATCATACCATTACAGTCTATCAAAATGCTACTGTTGAACATAGGTCTTCCCCATAGATATTTGGTGGCTATTTAAGTTGCCACGCTTCGCAAGTGGGTTGGCAACTTTTTTTTATTCAGCTGTTATCAGGAAGATGCTGTGCTGCCCATCTGCCTTTTCCATTTACTTCTGCTGTCTTTTACAATACACCCATAGAATGTAATGCGACAGTGGATATTCTTACACTGCCACTACATGGTATCTACATCATTACATCATTAGTGATTATTAAATTATACATCAATTTCTTGGGCTACATGGGAGATAATGGTCTATTTGGTGCAATTCAAATTTAGGTGAGCCCTTGCTATGGACATACCTCGTAACTATGGACATACCTTATAATTATTTGTCATGCAACATTGAATTTAATTTTCACTACCCGATAAGAGATCAATAACATTTATACTTCATACTTGAATTAATGCATTATGTTTTTGTTTTTGGTATTATCATTGATTACAAACTGCATTAGATTTTGTATTGGAAAAATTTGAAAGTACAGTATCAGAATAGTCACTGATTGTATGTAATCATTTCTATCTTTAATTGAATTATTGGGAATGACCTGTATTTTTATTGATTTTACGACATAAAAAGGCAAAGTAAATTGCTTACTGTAGGATTTGACATTTTTGATTTTTATACAAGTAAGGGTGACTAGTGAGCCTATTATATTCTGTATGCCTTATCACCAGTAAAAAAGATTCACTATTCGTAAGACATCAGCATTATGCTGCTATTTTACGGTGGTATTTAGGTTTGCATAATAAAAGTGCAGCCTAGGTCTGCCGCGTATAAAACCGAATGACTACATGTAGACAGACTTCTTGCTATGCTTTTCAAAATGCCAATGATGGAAAAATACATTTAGAATTGGGGCTATATTTTATATCGATTACAAATAGCTTTGCGATGTTTAATTTTAAAAGTAATTATCAATCACCCGTTATTTTTATTATTTTTCCATTACACAAAAAAATCTCAAGATTTAGGATAAAAAGTTTAGATCCTTCCTGATATTGTTCTCTATCTGTTAGTAAAGTTTTATCACAATTGGTACAACCATTCCGAAGTTTAGCTCGGACAGACAGACAGACAACAATTGTATTTATTTCTTAATGGATATTACGAACAGATACTTTAATTTTGTAGGCGATTTAAAATCGACAGTGAACTGGCTTTGTTTTGAATCTATAAATAACTATTGTTTGGCCCACTTGTTCCCTTTGACCCCCGGCTATATTATCTCTGTTACTGTTATCGTGTAAATATTACAATAATGTCGACGTTTTATGTGCATAATGATTTCGCTGCATTTGTATGCACATAATCACATGTACGAGTTTGTGTGTGTGTGTGTATCAGGAAAATTGTACAACTTTCAAACTTGCAGTCTTGCTGCAGCTATGTTATAGTTTTAGCATGAATGGGTTGGCTCAACTGGGGAAGGACCACGCTCTCACGGAATACCAGCGTAAAATAGCAGCTCAATGCTGCTGTGTTTTCTTTGGTGAGTTTAGAGAACCGGAGACCACTTTTACTGAGGCATTCCATCCAGTTTTCAGGGGCGACAACGCATCTGCATTTTGATTCTTTATTTAGGATAGATGTAGTTGGTGTCTATGGACCTTAGCATCCACTTACCATCAGTTGGACTGTGTGCTCGCTTGTCACCATTATTCATTAAAAAAACTTCGATTTATTAGTTTTGTTTTCATGTTTGTTAGATTATGGAATGGCAGCGTGAAATAGCAGCAATAATGCTGCTGTGATACGCCTGGTGGATGACGAAAACCAGAGATTATTTTTACTAGTAACGTGGCCTTACATCTTATTATTTAGTGTCAAAGCATCTGCATTTCGATTCTTAATAATTGAGGATAGATGTAGATGTCTATGAGCCACAGCATCCACTTACCACCACGCGCGGACTGCGTGCTCGATTCTCAAGTTTGTGAACTTTATTAAGATAACTTAAACTTAAAATTTTATTAAAATTTAAGTTCAGTCTGTCATAAGAAAGGGGAGAGGAGATCTCTCATCGGGCACGGGGTTAAGTTAAGAAATACGAAGCTTCTTTTTATAACTGATGGGTGTTTTCAATCCGTTAGGGGACAGTAACATTGGGGCGCTGAGATAGAAGTTGCCAGTTTCATGTACCATATTTCTTATGACAGATTGATGCTGTTGCCATCTGTCTGACCAACTTAACAATTAACCATTTTAATTGCAATAGAATTCAAGAACTTGGGCATTCAATATTTTACCAAAAAGAATCTGTGCGTCTAAGATTACGCGGATGCCTGAGAATATAATTGAAGCAACCGACGTGACCTGCGCGGAACGTCAATTGGCGGCGATCGTTACAGACTAAAGAATAGCTACGCTCAGCGTTTCGGTTTTCAAACTTTACACATTACTTGGCTCTCTAATCGTAAAAAGTAAGTTGGCATCCCAAACCGTAAACCTAAAATAGCCATTTCAACTTAGTAATCCGTTGGGCTATGTCGGTTACTCTGGTTCTACTGCGGATATCCTCATTTCTAAGTTTATCACGCAGAGACATCCCGAGGATAGCTCATTTGAGCGTCCTCATACGGCCAGCAGGGAACGACCACGATCCATAAGTCATCACTGGCAACACGCACTGGTTGTACAATCTAGTTTTCAGGTTTTTGAGGTATACTTGACGAGAAGGTGGTTTGAATCCGTCGATTGACCTCTCTGTCGAAGTTGGACTTACTTAGTCGGACTATTTGTCCCAGGTAAACACACTCGTCAACAACTTCGAGCTTAGTGTCCCCAACAACTACTGGCATAGGTGTGACATGGACATTAAACACTTCTTTGTTTTGTCCATGTTCATCTTAAGACCTATCCGTTGGGGACACTATTGAGGTCATTGAGCATAGTGCTTAGGTCCTCCAGCGATTCTGCCATATAAGGACTATATCGTCGGCAAATCGAAGATGACTGATGTACTCGCCATTGATGTCAATACCGTACCCTTACCAGTCCAGTAGCTTGAAAACGTCTTCCACTGCAGCGGTGAAGAGTTTCGGGGATATGACGTCCCCGTCCTCAATCAGCATTAACAATGGTTAATTTAATATTTGCCGTGAGGGTGCGCCAAACGTGAAACGGTAAGTGGATGCTTTGGCCCATAGAAATCTACAATAATCCTCGATTGAGAAAAAAAAGATAAAAAATCAAAGATGCGTTGTCACCCCTAAGGACTAAGATAGAATGCCTCTTTGTTAAAAAGAGTCTCCGGTTCGCTACACTCATCATACGAAACTCAGCAGCATTGAGCTGCTATTTTACACTGCTATTCTGTGAGAACGTGGTGTCCTCTCCCGGTCGAGCCGACTCATTCGTGCTACAATCATAATATAGCTGCAGCGTGGCTCTACCACGTAAAAATGTTTACACATTAAATTTTGTAGTAATAGGGTGCCGTAACCAAAATGTTTTGACACGAAAATACTGGACGACATTTTGTATTTTTGCGAGCACTTGTTACGTCGTATTGAGTAAATATTACATACATGCTACGTTACTAAACCGCCACGCGAATACGTCAGCCCTCTTCCCCCCTCCCCCCTCTTGCGTACATGAGGTGGTGGGTAGGCGGGATGGGTGCAAGCCGCGCTGTCTACAATCGATAACCAGTGCGCTGAATCGGCAGGGAGGGTTTCCTTTTTCATCGTATGCGTCTGGTGGTGTGCCAAATGTAAGAGGATTTAATATGATTAAAAATGCTATTGCTCTTATCAAAATAATTGATGAATTCTTCTGGATTGTGCCGATTACTCATTAATGAGGGCTATTAATCTTACACTCATCACATGATCACTAGTTGGGACTAAGGTGAACTTATTTGTGTTGCGCAAATGGTCACGCAGTGTTATCATCATTGAAAAGTTGCAATTTTTTGTTTTTGTTTTTCGGTTTCTAGTTTTATATACGTTAATTCTTATACTTCGAATATCCTTAGTTCGGTTTATGCATTTCTAATCGAATTTATATAAAATATGTCTAATGTTTCAGCAAGAAACATTGATCTCTACACTTTTCTAACAAATTAACCTTCCCCGCTATGAAATCTGTCAAATATTTCACCTCAATCCTAAGTGGTGCCGCCCTAATGCAGATGCGAATCTTTTAGCTGCTAACGTACTTATGTCATTTTTCTTCTTGTCCCCCTTTTTAATCGTTAAGCTTTTTTCATCTGACCCTTTTTACTGGAAACGATTTTCAGACGAATTTATTTTAATTCTTAATCGAGGATAAACATAGATGACTATCGTACACAACATCCACTTACCGTCAGGTGGACCGTCTTGAAGTTGTGCGTTTTGAAGTTTAATCGATCCAATTTCTTAAGCTACAGAGACCAATTTGTACCGTAAAATAGCCAAATGTCTCGTATTAGAAATGACTAAAATGTACTCGCGCCAAAGTTACATAATTTCATACTACAAACCTTAACTACTTAAGAAAGGAATGCTTCGGTTGTTTGATCATTTAGAAAGAATTAATGAGGAAAAAGTGACAAAGCAAATTTATGTTGCAGAAGTGAACGGCAGGATCGGGAAGGGACGCTCTAGACGAAAGTTTATCCACCCTTTTTACTGGAAAAGAGGCATTCTATCTAATTTCTCACGGCTGACAACGCATCTGTATTTTAATTCACAAACGAAAATAGATGTAGATGTCTATGGGGCACAGCAACCACTTACCATCAGGTGGAATGTGTGCTCGTTTGTCACCCTTATTCTATAAAAAAAGAAAGATTACATCGACGATATATTGAATATGGGCCAGATTAAGAGTACCCTTAACCGACAAGCATGTATGCGTAGGTATGTGGATGTAAAGGAGGCGAGAGGGGTGTGCGAGAGGATCGTGCCAATCGGTAGTAGTCTCTGCCTACCCCTCTGGGTGATAGGTGTGAGTGTTTATGTTATGTTAACCGGAAGGCACTCATGGATCGTCCACGAGCTCCGCGACTGTTTACTAGTCAGTCGTTTGCCGAATCGCGTTATGTCAGAGGTGAACGTACTCGCCTTTCGCTGACAGAAACCGCATTGCTGCAATGGCTTATGTTGGCAAATCGTCTGCCATGGGAGAAGGTATAAGACTATATTGAGTTATTAGTATTTCCACTAAAAACACTGATCTATTTTGCTATAATAACTCCTGTTGCACTATACTACAGATTAAAAAAAGTTAAAATTGAGGCGATAAGGTCCGTAAAATTAGTTCCATTTAATAAAATAGAATAGAATAATTTTTTATTCAATATAGATCACGTGTAATTCTTATTGAAAGTCATTTTTTACTTTACCACTGGTTCGAAAAAAAAACGTCCGTCCTGGGAAGAACCAGCAAGAAACCCAGCGGGACTTTTTTTTTTTGAATACTTTTTTTTAAGATTTTGACCAGCAGACAGCTAACACTTGGCGGCGGTATCCCAAGGTGCCTAAGCAGACAAACACCTTATCTTGAGAATCACTTCACCATCAGAGCACTTGTTTCACCGTTTCCACTAATAGTTCACATGCGCAGACACTTAATACACAAAATCGCACCACTTTTACATATCAAAGTCCACTTCAAACCGGAGCCGGACTCTGCAACTGTAATAGTCTCATTCTCACATGAGCAGCTAGTCGCTTATATATTTTTTTACTTACCTATATGGCCCAATTCATATATAGAACACTACCAACGAATTCCATACTCGTAAAAACTTAGCTGTCGCAAGTAAAAGTGGAAGGTACCATCTAGGAGCAAGGACACCTGTCTTGTTACACAATCGGTTGTTGCCCGGCTGGTCTACGATGTCAGCTACCTGTTAGTACGCTCTCCGTGTTTGCGTTTGTCTCTATTTGGAGACAGTAGTCGCTGCTGAGCAATTTTTTATTTTTAACCGACTTTCAAAAGAAGGGATGTTCTTAATTTGACGGAATGATTTTAATGATTATTTTATTTTATATAAAGCTAGCGATCTGCCCCGGCTTCGTGCGGGTGATTGCTTTATCTTGACCAAAGCGCCACCTACCGGTTCCATTTGTGAATCTAAACCATTCCCTAATCAACTAAATCACACACACAAAATTTCATCAAAATCGGTCCAGTCATTTAGGAGTTTAGTCACACACACGGACAGAAGAATTTATATAGTATAAATATAGGTTTTACTTCAAGGTTGGTCCGATCCCATATGGATTTGGAATCAAACAATATTTTTTTAAATTTATTTTGTATCAAATGTATAAATTTATTTTGTGGCTTTTTTCATATACTTACATTATCATCGATTCTGAGCTATGTGTGTTCATAATTTCAAGTCCAGCTCATCGGGAAGTTAGTTTAAAATCAATTTCTAAATTTGGCTAAATTTGGCTTTAAAAGGGATCATTTTTTAATGTAACTTTTAAAAGTAACATCCTGGTTGTTACATTGAGCTTGTGATAATATTCCTTAGTCTACGTAAGGGTTAAAAAAATATTTTTTATTAAAAATTAAAAAAAAAAAAAACTTAAAAGACTCAAATAAGAATAATAAAATAATTTCAACACAATAGCTATTGAGTCGGTGGATTAATTTTAAATTAAATTGAAGTGTCTGTTGTAATGTCTAAATAACAGCTTTTTGCTTAATGCATATGAAAGTATATACGGTACTTATAACAAAAACACAATTTTTAATATTATGTCCGTATGCTGCCCATCTCCTGAATTGTTTCCCTCTGTCGCCTCTTACGACACCCACGGAACGATTTGAGACAAGGTAGTGGATATTATACACCGTCACTAAACGCTAGTTAAGTCTAAAAAACTGACGGCGTTCTAGTATTTTTAGTAAGGATATTTATCTCCTAAGAACATACTGTGATGCACCAGACTTTGTCAATTACGAATATTACATACTAGCAATCCGCTCTGGCTTCGCATGGGTGATCTCGACAGCGTCGCCACCTAACCGGCTTCAATTGTGAATTTAAACCACTCGACACACACTAGATAATATTCTTCAAAATCGGTCAAGCCATTTTCGAGTTTTTGCACGGCAATTGATTTTATATACGTATAAAATAAAAGATGCTTGAACCACATTTAAACAATATAGTGACTAGGAGTGGCACATAGATGGATGGGCTCGACTGGTCAACCACAATAGTGTTTTTGCGGGCTGATAACGCTGACAAGTAACAACTTACACCACCGATTGTAACGAATGTCATTATTACAAAGAGTAGAGGGGCACATATTTCATGGTAAAACCTCGTGTTACGTACTTATGAGGTGAAACGACATTATTTATTAAAGTTAATGTACCGGAGCGACCAAACTTTGCTCGGCATAGCTTTGCTCTAGGGGATAAAACCTATTAAGTTAAATTTAGCAAGTGAAACATTATTTAACTATATAAAATCTTTCCATATCGTTAGCCTAGCTGTTAGTATAACTAAAGAAACAGAGAGCAATAAAAACCAATTACATAATGTTATAAGCGGGATTTAGAAAGGGAATGGGATGTACGGATCAGGTCTTTTCCATGCGCATGATCGCGGAGAAGTTTTTGGACAAAAACCAAAAAGTTTTTTGTGCGTTCATAGACTTGGAGAAGGCTTATGACAGAGTGGATAGGGATGTGTTATGGCAAACACTGAACTCATTTGGGTTAAGCGCTAGCTTGATACAGGCATTGAAGTCTCTATATAGGGACTCTAGTGCTTGTGTCAGGATCAACGGGGCCTACTCGGACTGGTTTGTCATCCATAAAGGTGTCAGACAGGGCTGTGTGGCTTCCCCGTGGCTGTTCAACCTATTTATGGTGTGTTGTTTGGAAAATTTGAAAGTAGAAGAATGCGGGTTAAGAATGGGTGAGTTAACCGTCAAATGCCTTTTGTACGCCGATGATCAAGTCATACTTGCGTCGTCGGCAGCCGAGTTGCAAATGATTGTTACATTAATGAACAGGACATTAAAAGAAAAGGGAATGAAAGTGAACGCAAGTAAGACGAAAGTTATGGTTTTTGAAAGAGAAGAAAGTAAAACGATATGTGAAATAAGAATAGAAGGGGAGTTGGTAGAGCAAGTAGATGAGTTTGTGTATTTGGGATGTGTGTTTAGCAGGGATGGTAGATATGATAAAGATATAGAACGACGAGTGAATGCAGGAAATAGATTGAATGAGGCTCTGCACTCTATTGTGAAAAGTCAGAATGTGTCCAAAAAGGCACGTATGGCAATTCACAATGCTGTGTTAGTGCCTACTTTAATGTATGGTAGTGAAAGTTGGGTGTGGCAGAAGAAGCACGAGAGTAGAATAAATGCTGTAGAAATGCGGTCATTAAGGAGTATGTTAGGGATGAATCTGAATGACAGAGTGAGAAATTGTTTAATAAGAGAAGAGTGTGGTTTGCAAGATGATGTTGTGACCAGGATTAAGAAAGGAATGCTTCGGTGGTTTGGTCATGTAGAAAGAATGAATGAGGAAAGAGTGACAAAGAAAATTTATGTTGCAGATGTGAACGGCAGAGTCGGGAAGGGTAGCCCTAGGCGAAAGTTTATCGACCAAATTGGCGATATATTGAAAATGGGTCAAATCAAGAGTACCTTTAACCGACGAGCGTGTATGCGTAGGTATATGGATGTGGAGGAAGCGAGAGAGGTCTGTCAGGATCGTGCCAAATGGAAGTCCATAGTCTCTGCCTACCCCTCTGGGTGACAGGCGTGAGTGTTTATGTATGTATATATTATGTATATTTAAACAAGAATTGTCCACCTGTGATATAGGATTCATGACTGAATTATTTAAAAAATCAATATAAAGCTACTACTTTCATTTTCACCAAATTTGTATGAAATTCTTATGGGAATCTAAGAAATCTAATCTATCTTAAAATATATAGCGAGGTGATTCCGGTAATTTTCAACTAAGCTAATATTGCGTTACTTATAACATTTATAACGATTAAAATAACCCGACTGCAATACGTTTTTGTTAACAAGCACCTTTTTAAGCACTCTATTACGATGTAACATGTTATGTTATGACACTGGGGATTAAAATTTATAACGAAACTTCAAAATCCGTCAAGAGGTCACTTACAGGCAGACAGACATACGTACACACACAGGGGCCTCCATTTTGAAATTGTTTAAAAAGTAAGTAGTGCTCCATTCGATAACTGATTGGTCTAGTTTTCACTCTTTTATTAAGAATTTTCACCACCACTTTTAATCGAAATTCAATACATTAGAACCTGCGGGCGTCTGCCTTTTCGTCCGATTGTAATCTAGGTCTCTTTAAGGCAAGAGTGAATGGGTTTTTCTGTAACGGTAATCATCTAGGACTTTGTCGCCGCTTGCCAGGTGGGATCGAAGACACTGTGAAGGCACGACTTTTATCTATACGTCTAGTAAATAAAATTTTAAGTGTCTGTTGTAATATTAAAATAACTTACTTCTTTTTAAGCTCAGGAGCATAAAAACCCATTTTCAAAGAGTTCGTCTTTCTGTCTGGTCTAATCTTTGGAATGGATTCGATTCGGATAGGCTGTATTTTGTACGAAAAACTTAGATTTTTTTTGACAAAGAAAACGAAAAATGTATAAAAAAAATGGTATTTGATTATAATAAACTAGAGCCCAATGACTTCGTCAATCCTACTTAGCGGTACCATGTAGCGACATCTATGGAAATGTATTAAATAAAGAACGATGTATTTAGCGCGTCAAATTTTCATATCGATATACATCGCAACCGCTTCCGTAGATAGATAATAGATGGCGCTAGAGTAGTCAAGTGAGCTCGGCCACGGTCCTTATTGCTTTGTAAGAGAGATGTAAATTAAACGTCACATTAATGCATCCAGTCGAAGTCTGGGCGGGTCGCTAGTAATAAGTAAAAATAACCGGTTAAGTGCAAGTCGGAGTCGCGCACGGTTTCTGTGCCATCATAAAACACGTTTCTAGTTCTCTGTTTCTAGTAGGAGAGCCGCCTTTAATTTTTAATAATTTTTATATTTATATACACATTCTGTGAAAATTTCAACTGTCTACCTATTACGGATCATGAGATACAGCCCGCTGACAGACAGTGGAGGCTTAATAGTAGGGTCCCGTTGGTTACCCTTTGGGAACGGAACCCTAAAATTACCAGCCATATGTATATATATTAGAACACATTTAACCCATATAGGCCTACCGTACCCTTAATATAATATAGTTTGACGGTAATTCAGTGTTTGCAAATTATATTCTTTTTCGTGAATTCCTGAAGTCGCACCATTGTATAATCTATATCACGAGTACGCTTCGCTGCTATCAGTATAAACGGACTAATGCTGGTAAATAGTATTGTTGCCTTAGTACACGTCTTATGACCTTAGATTTGTTTAGTTCATCGCCCTAGAGACCGCGAAACGTGAGTGCGCAATAGGGTTTCCATGTTGTCGCCTAGCTTTTTTAGGATTCCGCTCCCAATAACAAGAAACCTTATAATTTCGTTCTGTCCACTGTCCTAATCGTGTCACAGCATTATGAGTAAGTGATTTCTATCGGATTAGGTAAAATTGATCATATTTTTATAACAGGATGACGCATGTTTTTTCTTAATTTACGAGTATATTTTTTCGACATAATATGTTCGTTTCAATTTGATATGAAAATGTTAAATGCATATACCTAATATATAATACTTTCCCTGTAGTTATCTCTGTGGATATCATTCTTTTTTTTTAAATTACAATAGTTATAAGATTACATAAATCACTTAAAACAATTAAGCTTAAGTTTCCAAATATCAAGCTACAAAATAGCCTGCATTGTGTTTCTCGCCACTAAATAGTCGTTTTTTGATAAATGGGCTTATTCATTTATTACTTTTATTACATTTTTCTTAACATAAACTCTCACGCCTGTCGCCTGGGGAGTTAGACACAGACTATGGACTTCCATTTGGCACGATCCTATCCTAACACCTCTCTCTTCTTGTGCACATGCTCGTTGGTAAAGGGTATACTTAATCTGGCCTTTGGGAGTGGATATTGATTTACGAAATACCCCGGAATATCCCAAAATTGTTGCAGTATTTATTTGAATTGTGTCGCACGAACTACGCATCTGTAATGCGGTTTTATCTACCGACAGACCCCGCGACGCGATCGTCTGTCTTGTTAGCTTGTCCCCGTGACGTTATTTACGCGTTTAAATCGCACGGGAAAATTGCCAACAGCCATGAATCACTGATGAGGGCATTCCACATCTTTTTCTGCCACCAGCGCGGCGCCACTTAGAATAGAAGTGAAATATTTGACAGATTTTATGGTAGGGAAGTTAATTTGTTATAAAAGTTTTAGAGATTATTTTTCAACGATGATGACAGTGTGACCATATGCGTAATAAAGAAGTTCACCTTAGTCCCAACTAGCGACATCTGTTGAGAGTAAGATTATTAGCCCTCATTGTTAGATTTTGCTAGAAGCTCACCCGAGAGCTTGTTGCTTGTAGCTAATGAAGTTAAAATACGCTATGCGTATAAAATTTTGAGTAAGAAATTTCTTGAATTTTCTGACTTACTCTAAAAGAAGCGTGGTTTTTTGCCTATTCATGTATTGTTCAATTATTAATTACAATATATCAAAACACACGACATGATAATGCACGAGGTACGAGTTTTCGTCAATGGGAATTTTCGGTAATCGAAAGTCCATTGTCAGATACTAATCAAAGGAGATGAACTTTGTTCCATACAAGCTTGGGCCCGGCGTGAACAAAGTTCAAATGTATCTTATTTTGATGATTTAATGAGGGCTAATAATCTTCCACTCACCAGATGTCGCTAGTTGTGACTGAGGTAAAGTTTTTTGTTACACAGTGTCAGTTAATTGAGAAGTTAGTTTTAAATAAGTTTATCATTGTCTAGAGTATTATATTAATATATAACACAATGCGTCAGTGGTTTGATTTTTAATTTTTTTTTTAGGGCGCCGCCCTGGTGGCAGAAAAAGTGAATGCCCTCATTATTAGTTACTTATGACAAAACCATATTTTTGTACGGTTTTGTTTTTATTTTGCTTAGTTATTTGTAGGTTATGTTGTAAAATCGCTCGTTCTTGTGATAAGTTGTTTCAATAAATTGAAAATAACACAAAAAGATGAAGTTATTAGTTATTATTAAATAAAATAAAATACAACTCAAACTTCTCTAATTGTTTAATTATTTTCTGCAATTATTAATAAAATGTCACCTAGAAAAGCAGCCTCAGGCTGTACATTGTCTGTTCTATTCCTCTCAAAACCCAAGTAACACATTATTGTAATTATGTGGGCGCAACAACCAACTATCCTGTATATCCAGACAAAAGACAAGGGTCAAGTTAAATTAATTCACGAAAATAAAAACACGAAATATATCCACACAAACAACCACAATGCCAAATGCGCATGACATGTTTAAACTCGAAGTTCTCTCCTTCGAAGTCTCCTTCGAAGCAGGCAATGTACAACGATCATATAGCCTATTCAATCGTGTCCGATATTATTCAAATATTTTGTTTAGTTTAATAACGTAGCCTATTCAATCGATTTTCCAAATAGATTTCTTTTATTCAGTATTAATTTCTACAGATTCACCTCAATGTTTCAATATTTTAAGTTTTTTTTTGATACTGAAGGCTATTTATTACAAAAAATAGACTTCATTATCTAATGCCAATAGACAAAATACATAAAAATATTTAAAGACGTTTTTTTTGGCTGTGGTAAAAGCATTAGCTTTCGTTTTTGAGTTTAAAAAAATGTTTTTATGATTGTCCCATACACTACAGAAATAAAAACCATTTAGTTATGCTTACAATTTATCTTTATATTACCTACATATTTTTGTATATCTGTTACGAACGATGTCAAGCACCCAATTTCATACATCTCCTTTCTTTGAGACTTCTTCCATCATCATTATTGTAACAGCCTGTCAAAGCCCATTGCTGGTATATAGGCCTCCACAACGATTATGTCATAAGGGGGAATAGTTGCCATATTTCATTGCCTGCTTTATTTCTCTCCGTCGCCTTTTACGAGCTTACGACACCGATGGTACGATATGGTGTAGTGGATATTCTTACACCGCCATTACACGGTATATTGGTGGTATATTAGACTTCTTTAGGAGCATATTATTTTATACAATAAAAGCGACCATACAAATAATACACCAGCTTACAATATGTAATATTCTGGTGAATACCCGATATGAGCCGGAATTATAAAAATAAATATTTACAATTGATTCTCTATTGAATCTGTTAAGAAAACGTAGGCTCATAGTAATAATAAATTGTTGTTGAAATAAATTGATATATCAACATATTCTATATTGTGCCTTTTGCGTCAGTGGTCTCGTATCATAATATTAGGTATTTGCGTCACCCACCACTGTTCATTCATAGTATCTTCCGTGCACTCCCACACGAGCGGAACCGGTTGTGTGTGTTGATCGGATCAAATTTATCCAGCGTCCACGTGTGTGTGCGTGATAATGTGATTATGTTCTTTATGATCACTTCATGATATGTAGCCGGTGGAAGGAAAAGGGAAGATCTCCCGCCGGGCAAGGTGTTCTGCCCGGGGAGCGGCCAACGCTCCAATTGGTAGTTCGGAGTTATTCTATATATGCTATTTTAACTTCGGAACTTTGTTAGTGCGATTTTAGGTTTCGATGTGTTTCGCTTGTGGCGCGACGACAGCGCCGCCACACTTTTATGATGTAGTTTATATTTAAAAAAAATTACTATCGGTTGACCTACTACAATCACAAGAAGCCGTCTTCGAGTCACAGCTCGTGCCTCGTGCCATCTGTGGCAATAAAGACTTCGTGGTTTCTATAGTCATAACGCGACTTCGTACGCGTAAAAGCTAAACAAAAAACCTGCAAATCTGTAATAGTTTTGTTTGTGTTATGTTTATAGAACCAACTTGAAAATCAACCTTACTATTACAATATTACATCTAAACTAGCGAACCGCCCCGGCTTCGCACGGTTGATTCCTTTATCTCGACAACAACACCACCTACGCCACCTACCGGCTCCAACTGTGAGTCTAAACCATTCTCTAATCAACTTAATCACACTCAAAATTTCATCAAAATCAGTCCAGCCGTTGTTTAGGAGTTTAGTCACCACATACACGCGGACAGAAGATTTATATAATATATAATATGCATGTATTATACACTTCCTCTTGAATCATTCTGTCTATTGATGAAGTCCGCATCAAAATTCGTTGCGTAGTTTGAAAGATGTAAGCGTACAGACGGCGGGAAGCGACTTTGTTTTATACTTTGTAGAGAAGTTAGTGGTCCATGGCGAGATAAAAGATCAGTTAATCGGTCCCTCATCCCTAAAAGGTTAAAAACTACTGGTGTAGTTTTTCGATTTCACAAATAATCCTGCATGTTTTTTTTGAATAGAAGATATAACCTAGATTCCTCCTGGCTTTGCTTTCCATCTGTTCGTGTAGGGTTATCAAAGTCTACTTAACCGACCAAAGATATTTCTAAATACCAGAAATCTAATTTAGATTAAAATGGAAAATTGAGTGCTTTTTGTAAGGCAATTACTAAAAGTAATCAAATTATAATGGTGTAGTAATTTATTGATGACAATGTCAACAACTGTGTTGTGTTTGTCTATGTTGTATCTATGACACTGCATCGTAAACAACGATCGTATCTCTTTTATCTCACCGAGTTTCCGATCGTATAGTCATTCTGTTTCACGATGAAGTTTTGACTTTGGTTGTTGTTTGCCGTGCACCCACACGTTGTGTTGGTGTTTCATCGTGAAATAGTATAACTCTATCTCATTCTACATTTTTCATCGAGTCCAGCATTGGACATGAAAATAAGGTAACACAAGTCTTTTTAGAGGCGTCACGTTTATAACCTCAAAGGTTCTTTAGGTAAAATAGTAGTAAAAAAATCTAGTGGCTTTATGTTAGTGGCTAGTGGGTTAAGCGCTTGCCATAAATTTCATTACGCGCGATCTCCGTCTCCGACAATGAAATTGTTAATACAATATTAAGTGCTGTTTTATCACGTTCGCGGTGATCAACAAACGGTCTGAGAAACAAAATATTTCGGAGAAATTTAAAGTCCAACACGCATTGTAGCAGTGCGGCAGATTTACTGTTCAAAACCTCACTTGTTCAAAACCAAAACTTGTATATATCAGTATATTGTGTAATCAATCAAATACAAGATACTGTAAGCTCTGACTGTGTAGATTGGACCAAGAATTAATATTCAAAAGGTGAAGATAGCCGGGCTAACTATGACATCGGGACCTCAAACACCCTCAGTCCTCCCCGTGAATGTGTAGTATTGGGGTAAATATAAGAAATCATTCTATGAAATGTTTAAAACATAATATAGAATGTATCCATACCTAAAAGAAACTGAACCTTTTCAATATATTAAATTCGACGTAGGTATTTAACGCTAAGAGCTTTTTAGAACCTGCTCTTAGGCTTTCCAGGAGGTGGGTTGCGCAATCGATAGCGCGGCACATGCGTATGCCAGCCTGTACCCACTAGCTTCCTCTCACCCCTTCCCCCTACCGGGTTTCGCAGTCCTGCGAATCCTTTCCTGTCCCGGATCCCGGGCAATGCTGAATTGCAGTTATACATATATAGATTGCACTCTACGCTAACTGTATCTATTGGTGTCACTATGTCACAATCAATAGGTGATTGAATTGATTTAGACATAATACGTAGGTAATTGGCAAGCTCCTGGCGCCCTATTTTGATAGTTTTTTCTTATAGAAGTAAGGGTGGCAATGACAACGTACATGCAGTCCACCTCATGCTTGTTGCGATAACTAATCAGAATGCATATACGTTGTCACCTTTATAAGGATTAAGATTGCATGCCCAGTTACCAGTAAAACTGTACCTGCTTTGTCACCCTGGTATTGAGTGCAAGAGTTTTGTGCAAGCGTGGTCCTTCCCCGGTCATTCGTAATGCAGCCATAATATGAATCAGTGTGGCACTACCGCATAAAAATATTACATTTATTAATTATTTTATGTACTCTTTATTGAGTATTTAATTAAAAAAATCGTCAAAATTGATTCACAATTGACGATAATATTGCCGTAATACAATATATACAAAACAAAGAAAAAAACAGTCTAATTGGAAATCTCCTTTTAGAAGTCCGCTTAAAACCTTTTCCCTCAACATTAGGGGTCAAGTAGTAGGTTTTGGCTTATGTTAAGAATTTTATGGTCACAAATCGAGCAAAATAAATGTTCTCAAAATGTACGCTGTTTTATATAATTTGAGCAGGTACAAACGGATTTTTACATTTGTACTCGAAGCTACTACGAAGTTGCAGAAAGCACTACAGCCTGAATTGTGATGGTAAAATATAGTAACAGTGGTAGAGTCACGCGGCAGCTTTTGCTGTCGCACGGATGGGCCGGCTCGAACCGGGATGGTACCACGACCTTACAGAATACTAGCGTGAAGTAGAGGTTTACCTCTGCGTTTCGCTTGGTGAGTGCAGGTGGCCGGAGGCCCTTTTTACTGGAAATGAGGCATTCCATCCTAGTCCTCACGGGTGAAAACGCATCTGCATTTTAATCTGTAACAGAGGATAGGTGTAGATGTCTATGGGCCGCAGCAGCCACTTACCATCAGGTAGACTGTGTGCACGTTTTTCACCCTTATCCTATAAAAAAAAAACCGGCACTTTTTTGTAATTATTTGCTGCACACATTATGAATGACTAAGCAAATCACTTCCTTTCCGAATGCTAGGAATACCAATAACGATAAGTTCCATCCTATCGTTATTGTTATCGGTATTCCGCTATATTAAGCAATAGGTTTAGGTATGGTACTGTTTTATCTTTTATTATTCCCCGGCGTGGGACTAGTAGCATGTCTGATGATAGAATGGAGATGAGGTAATTAAGTTGTATTCCTGAGCATATTCTCAAAAAAAAGCAATTCGTGAAAGTTCCAGATACTACCCTGCAATGTGTCGTCAGCGCTTGGCAGCAATGAGCAACAAGATGGACTGCTTAGTTACTATTTATTTGTTTACAATCTGCTATTTTTACTCTGCTACATTAGTTAAGCTTATTTCCTACAAAATAAATCCTAGACTCGGAACTATGACTACAGCGGTGATAACTCGGGGCCAGGTTATTCAAGAAGCATTCAAATAACATGGCGGAATCTCGTTGAAGTACATTAACCTCTCAATATCAATAATAGGCTCTATAGTCATTGTGTTATTTTATAGTTCTTCTATAGTTTTTAGACTTCAATATAAATTATTTAGAATAACTCAAAAACTATTGGTCAGACCTTGATCAAATTTGAGACCATATATTATATAATACATTATATAAAAAAAGAATAGAAAGAAGTTATGAGGTAACAAACATAAAAAAGAACATACAGTCTGATTGAGTACCGTCTCCTTTTTGAAATCTGCAGGAAATTCTTCAAATTATCTCAAAAGAAGTTTTTAAGAAACTTTATTGTTCATAATTCTGGATGGATATAATGGTGGAAGGAGGTTTAAGAAAGTTGACTAGACTTTGTGAACAAATGTGTAAGAAGGAAGTGAGAACTGAGATGACGATGATGACGTAGTAAGCTTGTTATAGATTGTGCCAGCATGCTGGTCATAAACAGATTGGCAGAATTCTATGATCTTTGAGTTCATTGGGCTGTTTCTAGATTTTTCATTATCACTCTGTTACTAAAGTCTCGTAAGATTAGCAGTCTGCATAGCGTGCAGGTAAAGCTTTTACTCTTGGAGTCATGTTTTCCCTTACACCTCGTTTTGTTTTACTTGTTTGTTTGTTTATAATATCGCTGAATGGAATTGTTACTTGTTTCTTTATGAAACCTTACGTATATGTCAACGTTGAATTGCTTTGTCAAACTAGAGCGTGATCAAGCAAGGCTTTCATATTATTCGATATTATTATATAATATATAACACTGGCCTATTTATTGTTTGTTGACGGCTCGTCGCTCACTGCTGTACTGCAAAACTACCCGCCTAGTGAGCTGACAGGATCTAAGATCGGAAATATTATCCATACAGCAAAGTATGAAAAGTTTAGTTTTGAGGCATGAATGGGGTTCCCAACCTCCCGGATTGCCCGGGAGACTCCGGTAATAATGGTTAATCTCCCGAACTCCCAGGGGTGCAATAATTTCTCCGGTTTTTCTAAAAATTATACAAATCCGTCGCACGCACGTGTTACTACTCACTTCACTCGCTTTGTGGTTGGGTGGATTTTCATTTTATGATTTAATTTGACGGTTTTTGTGTGATTTTTCTTTTTAGTTGAATAACTTAAGATAAGCAAATAAATTACAATGGTTTTTGAAAAACCGACAGTTCTGTATATTTATATTAAGGTAAATATAGTGCATTCACAAAAAAAACTGTAAAATATAAATATCGCATTGAAGTTAATGATGGTGTGTATATGTTAATGATAAAGTCAGTTGAAGTCAATGATAGGGTGTAGAAGTCAATGATGCAAATAAAACACCTTTCCTACAATCAGTTCTCTATTGAATTTTAATTGAGAAAAAGCAACATGAATGAAATTTTGATTGTTTTTAAATATAGGACACTTAAATATTTAATAAATAATCAGCTTTGGTAACATGCTAACATGTAATTTGCAATAAAATTTTTTGATTTTATTTAACAAAAAACAACAAGCCTCTAAGTAAACAATTTAATTGGAGTCGGTGCAATTTTTAAATGCTAACACGAAAATAACAATAATATCACAAAAATTTTTAATTTATTTAAAAAAACTACCTAAATGAAAAATACTATAATCACAAAATCATCAGCCTTCATCAAAATTCAGTAACATTATGAAACATTTTTTTCAAATTATTATATCGATTTATTTATAGAACTACTGTGGATTTAGATTTAGATGTTTGGTTCAAATAATGCACATTTATTTCGTTTTGATCTTTAAAAGTTATATCTTTTAATACGACAATTCTTTTATTTTCGTTAACATTTCTTTTGTACATGCAATGTTGCGGTTAATATCGTTAAATTTTCCGATTCATTATAATTATTTTTAGTATTTCTACTGTTTTGTGTAATGTCATAGAAACCAAGGTGTTTGCCATGTATGCAAACCTCATCAAAACCACACAAGAAACAGCTTACTTTTCTCAAAGTAAGTTTTGTAGAGAACGAATCCCAAACGACTTGGTGAACGGAAAGGGTTCCTCTGAAAGCCTTAAGACTTTTTGGGAGTAGAGTTTCTCTTTCTTTTATAGAATCTTCCTTCACTGTTATGATAACTATATTTTCAACGTTGTCTTTTAATACTTCACAAAACGAATCAAAATCACCAATATCTCGTCCGTAACGAACCATTTTGTTGACAGTTCTCTTTAAAACTGCTCCTATGCCGTCAGGAGCACCCTTTCCATGCCCCGTCTCTGTATAATTCCAAGTAATTTTAGATATGTATTCAAAATCATTCCGAATCTGTGATATTACATAAAACATGAATTTGTTTCGGTACTGTGATATGGGTGAGTCCGACAAGAAATGTATTGTTGTAATAAAGGGATTAATTTCCAAAGTTTGTTTTATAAGAGGAATTAAATGTGCCCTAATAGCAGCCACATCATGACGATTACAACTACTAATAGTGCATACAGATATTGGTCGACATGTCCCTAAAGAGAAATTATGAGTGTAAATAATTGAGGTATGCAAAGTAACTTGTTGTCTGCTTCCTCCAAAATGAAACGATTGGACTTCCTCAGCATATTTTAAAGCGTAGTTTTTTGAAAAGTCTACGTGAATAACAGCTTCAGATACTGTTAAGTTTTCCTTCAAGTTCTTAATTATAGTATATTGGACTTCGATATTGTAAATATGCTTAAAAAAGGGATCTATCAAAGCTTCTAATTCTTTTATTGCTGTTAGTGGTTGTGTAATTATTCTTTTCTTTACCGTTACTATTTGATTCTTTTTAAGGCCCTTTTTCGTCACTATCTCTTTGGTTTCTTTCTTCCACTTAAAAAAAATCAGAGACATTCGAAAACTCTTTGTAGTTAATATTCTTGTTCTGACAAGAAAGACATTCTCTTAGTAAACATTTTATGTTCCTCGGTTCGCAACATAAATTTGAGATTAATTCATGCGAGTTTTTTTCCCATATGATAGATGCATTATACAAAGCTTTAATTAATAATTCTATATTTGTATGTTGAGAATACAAACATGTGTCTCTGTCTAAAGGGGTTTAGGATGAAGTACCCAAAACGGACGGTGCTTCGTAAAATATGAATAACTCACTTTTAAATTTGTCTCTGACAGTAATTTTTTGTGTAAAACTTTCAAAGGAGCTGTAAGGTAGCGTTTCTGCATTCTCCTCTTGTTTTTAGTTATAAATTCTTTCTTGCCAGGAGATATAGTACTTACATCGTCATTGTTGTAAAAATTTTCGATAGATTCTATCACTTGTTGGCGAAACAAGCGGAACTTAGTGTTCTTTCTGGAACTTAAATTGAAAGTAGCACTAAGACCATTATTTATACACGTCTTCTGTTTAATCACCTCTTGGCGGTGATCCACATTCTGGGTATTTGATAAATCACGTTGCTTTTAACCTGAAAATTGTCATTATTTGTTTTCTGTTAATTTTCCGCAAGTTTTTTATAATGTTCATTAATTGAATTCTTTTCCTTAATTCCCGATAACGAATCTTCTTTTCTGCTGTTTGCATATCTTTTTTCGTAAATAAACCAATAGGATCTTCTGTATAATTGGTAAGGTCTTCAGAAGTTTGATCAGCTTGAACATTAACTACATTTGGAAACTCTGAAGACGTAAGTTCTTTTTTGCGCTGTCTATATTTCTTTAAATTTTCCTTCCACTTTTTACGCAATTGTCTCTGTTCACGTGGGCTTTTTTCAGTGATAGATGTTTCTATATATTTGCGTCTTTTGCATAGCCTTTGCTGGGCCAAACGCTCTGGTTTCGTTTTAGTCATGGCTGTATCTGCGTAACTAAAAAGAGAAAAATTAAAATAAAAAAGTTTTAAAATGTAAATTTACGTTTAATGACCTGTTTTCTATTGTAGTCATATATAACTTATAGATCCTAAATCATTAACCTCCATGAGCCATCATTAAACGTAACAAAAATGTCATTTTCCTCAATAGGAAACATTCATCTCATCAAGAATTACACGATTAATGATGTTGCGATAAATGACGAAACAATATAGAACACGTTCAAACCTGCCCAACCGATCGAAAAACTGTAATATAACAATTTTCTTCGTTTAATACACTTTAAATGTTATCCATTCTCATTTATCATTTTATAAAGAAAATATACTTACCAACAATATATTCAATCGTTTAATGACGACAATTGCTGACAAACTAAAATAAAATCACTTTAAAACGAAATTTTACTATTTATACGTGGATACTAGCACAAATCTTAGCGACGACTGAGGAGACGGGCGAGGCTAGTTTTTCGAAATTCGTTCGTTTACTGTATTCTAATAATTTCGTTGAACAAACTTTTTAAAACAAAAATCGCGGAAATGAATGATAATTTTCTTGTGACACATTTTTAAATGGTTAAATAACAATGCCAGGGGTAAATCACGATATCAGAAAAGTAATAGATATTCAGTTTAGACTTAAAATAGTACATAAGGCATTAAATCCAGCGAAATTCTGACAAAGAATAGGAATTTTTGTAAAATTAATGAACATGGTAATGAAAATAACAAAGAGGTAAATGATTTCCGCGACACTATTTTTAAGTTTTTTATATTTTAGTATAGTTATTTTGTTATTTTATTACCTACTAGTTATTAATAAATGTATAAAGAACATTTTGAGATATGTTTTATATAATGCGTAATATTATTTTGAGTGAAATTATCGAATCGAATTTTAACAGTGGTAGAGCGACGCGGCAGCTTTTGCTGTCACACGGATGGGCCGGCTCGAACCGGGGTGGTACCACGACCTCACAGAATACCAGCGTGAAGTAGAGGTTTACCTCTGCGTTTCGCTTGGTGAGTGCAGGTGGCCGGAGGCCCTTTTTACTGGAAATGAGGCATTCCATCTTAGTCCTCACGGGTGACAACGCATCTGCATTTTGATTCGCAAACGAGGATAGATGTAGATGTCTATGGGCCGCAGCAACCACTTACCATCAGGTGGACTGTGTGCTCGTTTGTCACCCTTATCATATTAAAAAAAAAACACCAAAAATATGCTATTTTGAAAATTCACCCGGTTACACACAACATCGCGCGACGCTGTAAATCTGGCCGTCTTGCCAGACGGTACTTCCCCAAATTCACAAATATTAGATGCTGCTCTTAAGCAAAGTAAATGAAACTTTAAAAATTAATAAATGATAGAGATTTTCTTTCAAACCCCAAATATACATTATCTGTCGACTTCCAAAAAGGAGACGGTACTCAATTCGACTGTAATGTTTTTTTTATGTGTGTTACCTCATAACTTTGTACTGGGTGAACCGATTTCGATGATTCTTTTTTTATATGAAAGCTGATCAAGGTTAGATCAATAGTTTTTGAGTTATTCTTAAATAACTTATATTGAAGTCGGCTGTACAACATTTTTAATTTTAAATTATTATTTACAATATATTTAATTACACCCTGTCCGATCCTAAAGGAAGACAGACACCATAATGACATTTAACAAAAAATTAAAACATCATAGCTACTAAAAAAAAATGTTACTGTTATTTAAAATAAATCTTTTTATTAAATTTTACTGAAAATTTTAAAAATCTGGCAACCGTCGTCGGCGGCGGTATCAGTAACAAACTGCCGCCGGCCCGTGCTGTATGTATTGCCAAGTAAGTTTTTGCATTTCATTTATTTTTGCAAGGTACTTAAATAAACAGAATTTGCAATTCATCACCCTCACTGTTCGCAAGGTTTTTTTACTTCGATATTATTTAGTTCGATCCCTGCTGGGCACTATTAAAATTGTCATTTGCAATTTTTTTTAACCACGTGTTCGTCGGTGAAGGTAAACATGGTTAAAGAAACCACTGTCTAAGAAATAAGATATTTCAAGGGCTTGACTTAAAGTTGCCACGCGCATAAATCAACGTGGCATTTTTTATTTTATTGAATTAGGGTGATACTAAGATGTTTTTAATCTTTGGGGTGATATAAAAGAGTAAGGGTGACCTGTGGGACACTGTTGCTTGACGGGGAAAATAAGACTGATTACCACCGACATGGACTCCGCAGGAAAGGGGGTCACTACCACTATGTTTCGGGTATAATAACGGTGACAAGAGAGCACACAGCCGCTTGATGCTGAGTAGAGATCTATCCTCGGTGTTATAATCAAAATGCTGATTCGTTGTTACCCTAATTAGTACTTGGTGAATGCCTATAATGCCTATAGTATAGACTACAGAGGTGTAACTTTTAACTTTTTATGCGTTTGTTTTAAATTCTTTCACAATTTTCTTAAAAACACTCATTTACTTTTATACCTTTCCCAACTCATTAAACTATTCATAAGCACAATGGACTCTTCGTTCATCACGTGAAATAAAAGACACGATATAAAATACAAAGTTTTGATCCTGTACCTACTTGTATGGAGGTGTGAATTTGAGTTACGGGTTACGGTTGCTAATTGGTTGACACGGCTAGACGTTAATTATTACTAGTCTAGGCAAGCAGGAGCCATTTGCCACTAGTGATGCGTCATAATATGTCACTGTCACGTCGGCTAGACTTAGCAAAAATACAGCAATATTCTGACGATCAAATACACTCAGGCTTTTAAAGCCTCAGTAACAACGGGAACCGCTAAAATGTTTACTAAACGCCTCGCCACGCCGCACGCTCCGCCGAACGCTCTCCAACCATGCTTTTAAGATTCGATTATTGATGCGCTATCACATAACGTGTCGTAAGAGACGATTAATAGGATGTTGGGTTTATGATTGTGTAGATAGATAATGGGCTATAAGGCATCCGTTTTTAACTAAACGTGGACCGAGTAGCTCGCTACTCTTTGGAATCTGCCTACCCAGTGCCAGTTGGCTAATTTTCGTATATTTGTCTCATAGATATAGAAAACCCCTAAATGTTTTGAAAACATATTCTTGAAAAAAAAATCTTTGTAATTCTAATTTGAGAATGCCAATATTTAATAAAACTGTCACTCTTAATATATTTTCGTTGACGCTTTCTGCTATATGATAGTAAACCTGCAACGGTGCGAATAGCAACTATTTTCTTGTGTTCACAAAATTTCACATAATATTCTATAATATTACAATAGATTGGAGCCACTCACTTAGTACTAGCGATTCGCACGCAGCAAATAGCATTAACCTTGACTATCTTGACTCTTGCGACTGTTTCGTCGTACTGGCGCTGTTGCACCGCGGTAGGTACAAATTGCGGCAGGGCTGCCCTCTCTTCTGCACTGTCACTTCTGGCTTAATGCAGTATGGGCTTTAATTTCTGGCCAACTCCAGAAACTGACTAAAATGAGCATACGTACGAGTATATACAGTATATTTATATTTCTGTTCTCTGTAGTTGCTCAAAAGGTATTAAATAATATAGTTTTACAGTTTAGTTACTCGAAAGCGATAATAACCTAATGGGTTATAGGTACGGACTGCAAACTGAGTGTAAACAAAAAGTCGAAGGTTCCGCTATTCGACTTGTATGTTTGTGTTGACGTGGTTCACGACATCGTCGTTTATTATTCATTACATCCAGTATTCAAGCTAACTTGGAGTGATTAATTGAGAAATTTGTTAATAACGTAATCAAAATTATCTTTTGAAAAAAAAAAATAACTCGAAAAACCAACTTGGTCATGTTTATTATTTTTATGAAATGATTTTTGTTTTTTTGGCCTTTTTGACAACCCTGTGCACAGTATGTAAACAGGATGCGGATGAGGCACTATGAGACGATGACACCGACGACACTGATGACCCTAGCACGGGGGCTTAAGTATACAGTAAGGTAGTTATTACATACATTGTTAGTGGGTTGTAGGCGCGACTTGAGGGTTTCCTTATGTCTTTCAGTTGGCTGTAAATAGCCCAGGAGCAAGTTTTTAGGGTTCCGTAGCCAAGTGGCAAAAATGGAACCCTTATGGATTCGTCATGTCTGTCTGTCTGTCTGTCCGTATGTCACAGCCACTTTTTTCCGAAACTATAAGAACTATGCTATTGAAACTTGGTAAGTAGATGTATTCTGTGAACCGCAGATTTTCACACAAAAATAGAAAAACAATAATAAATTTTGGGGGTTCCCCCATACTTAGACCTATATATTGGTTAAGAATAAATATGCAGATGCATTGTCACCCGTGAGGACTGAGATGTAATGCCTTATTTCTAGTAAAAGGGTCTTGGGTTACCTACTTTCACCATACGAAACACAGCAACATTAAGCTGCTATTTCACGCTGGAATTCTGGGAGAGCGTGGTCCTTCCTCGGACGAGCCGACCCATTCGTGCTACAAACATCAATTCTATTTAGCAATACCTACAAACTTTGTTATGTAACAGTTTAGTTCAGTTATGTAAGAGACCACCAATATCACATAGTTTCGCTACTAATTAGCATGGTAAATCTCTTTGTATGGAGCTAACTCCATAGGTTCAGGCTGCTCAGCTATTAGCAAGCTTAGTAAAATAAGTCTGCACAAGTCCCATACCAATTTATAATTTTTTTGTGTTAAGTAAATAGTTATTAATTTTAATTCGCTTTGCTTTTAAACGCGGCTAAAGCTTCGGGCACTTGTAAAATATTTTTTCAAGTCGAAACCTAACCGCCATTCGGATTCTAAAAAAAAATTCTAAATCTGTAACAGCCGTACAGGCTTGCGGTTGGTTGCGGTGGCCCCTTACGTCCCCGACTCCTCGGAGTCGTTCAAACTTTACGCTATGTTTATTTAACCGCTTTAGTCCAGGTCGGCGCGCTAGTTTGCATCCTATTTGCTCTTCCCACATCAAGCGGTGCGTTTTCCAGTTCATTGACGTAGGTCCTTGATGGCCCATAAGCTAGCGTATATGTTTAGGTCCTGTTAAAAATTGACTTCTTTATTTACACACTGCCCTTTTTCTATGTATTGGGAATGTTTCCTTTCGCGTTATGATCCCCTTGTATTAAATACAAAGTGCATACTTTTTATAGTAGTAAGGATGACAAACGAGCACACAGTCCACCCGATGGTAAGTGGATGGTGTGGCCAAGGTCTAAATGCAGATGCCTGGTACATCTGTGTGTTGAGATGGAACGCTCCTAATAGCAGTAAAATGGTCTTCTAGACTCATTTTGCTGCTTTTTCTACCATGTAAAACTTAATTACAAACTGTACGCCTTGATGCGATTAAGTCGGTATATTCGAGAGCAACCCAAACGTGAAATGGCTTTTTATTCAGTCGTATCAACGAAAATTACGACGTATACGTGATTAAATTGTCCACCATTGTACAAATCAAAAAATTGTTTTAAAACTGCCTAAGTCTAAGGCTTTTGTTATAATTATTCCTTAAAATTACTTTAAGGTACGGTTTCTATCTTATTTCATTAATTTATAATTGAAGACGTTTTAAGCGCTTCGCAATTTATTATAAAAACATTACAACCTCAACTGGATTTTGGCAACTAGCGCGTGTATTGTGGATATGGTCTACTGCACATAGACAAACCACACGTACGTGGTAAAGCCATGCTGCAGCTATATTAATTGTAAAATTGTAGCATGTATGGGTTGGCTCGACCAGAGAAAGACCACGCTCTCACAACAATAAACTAGCAGATTAATGTGTTTCGTATGGTGAGTGTAGAGAACCTGAGACCTTTATTCACGGCTGACAACGCATCTGCATTTTATTCGCAAACGAGGATAGATGTTGATGTATATTGATGTAAGTGTATTAAATTTACAATACCTAATGTAAAACATTCGAATACCAATGTGCTGTTAAATGGGGAGGAGTTGAGTCTTGTGGATACCACTGTTTTTCTTGGTATTACTATTGACGCGAACCTTCAATGGGGCCCCCATATATTCTAAATTAGCAAGCAGACTTTAGTTCTGCAGCATATGCTGTAAGAAAGATTAGAAGTCTCACAGATGTTGAGACAGCTAGATTAGTGTATTTTAGTTACTTTCATAGCGTAATGTCTTATGGAATTTTGCTATGGGGTAATGCGGCTGATATTGAAGCTATATTTGTTTTGCAAAATAGAGCCGTACGGGGGATTTATAACCTAAATTGTAAAGAGACCCTCAAAGAAAAATTTAAAGAAATAAACATATTAACTTTCGCATCGCAATATATTTATGAGAATGTAATGTATGTGCATAAAAACATAAATAGCTTTAATAAGAATAAGGATGTGCATACTTTAAATACTAGGAACAAACATAAGCTTCTAATGCCAGTTACTAGACTCCACAGAATCAGTAATTCATTTATGGGGCAATGTATACGCTTTTACAACAAAATCCCAGAACATATTCAAAGTTTGTCAATAAACAAGTTTAAAAGTTTATTAAAGAAAAACTGTACAAGAAGGGTTATTATAATATCAAGGAATACATGAATGAAAATAACCCCTGGGAATAGGGTGATCGCCACCATGCTGGTTCTATGAAAATCATTTAAAAATTGTATAAACAAAATTATTGTTAAGTGAAATTATGTTTAAAAAAAGTCCCGCTGGGTTTCTTGCTGGTTCTTCCCAGTACTGAGGTATTTTCCGAACCAGTGGTAAATAAAAAATGACTTTCAATAAGTATTATGTAATAATCAATATTGAATAAAAAATTATTCTGTTCTATTCTATTCTATTCTATGGGTTCTGGACCACAGCAACCACTTAACATGATGTGGACTTCGTGCTAGCTTGTCATGCTTATCCTATAAGAAAACCACCCGGAACAATTATTCTTAGGTCGTGCAAGTAGGTCCAGCAGAACGCAGTATCGCAGCTAAACGCTCAGCCGTATAGAAGAGTAGCAGTCCAGAACCTTTATTTTATAAAGCGACAGGGATCATGACGGAGATGAAATTCTAAAATTACCTTACCTAATATTTGAGCTGGAACACGACAGTGTATATACTGCATTGCGGCAGGAATAGGTAATAGGGTGGTACCAAGCTATACCAACTAGACTAAAGAGCTTTGAATATAAAGTAGAAAAATCAGAACAAATAAGAAAACAATTACATTATCCACCTATACAGAAATCTTGTGTAGGTATTATCAAAAGTCTCATCAAGTAGAATTTTATATGTATTCTCAGAGAGGACGGTAGTTTGGCACAGTTAATTGGAAACGAATTTAGCTATAACACTATGGAAGGCCGGAGTGTGACTTATTTACTCATAATATGCGGCTATAGCTAAACGTATGCTTACTCACATATTCTGCTCACCATGCCTGCCTTTCAGACATAAAGCGTATCGAAACAAAACGGTTGTGAATGAATTTTAAATGTTTCATTGGATGAAATGTCATTCGAAACGGTATTCATCATTGAGTTATGTTATATTCATGTTTAAACTGCAATAAAACGATAATAATGTCTTGCAGACTGGGTGCCGGTCACGGGTCACGGCAGTCAGTTTCAACTGAGATAACAATCTGCGCAGGACAGGATTAGATGTCTAACATAACTGAAAGAATATGCATAATAGATGACAGGTATCCATTCGTAACTAGCTAGGCTGCGCAGAGTAAAAGAATGTTTGTTTATCTACGAGTTTGTTGAGTGAATTATTAATATTTGTTGCATGCCGCACGTTGTAAGTGGGAGCGGAAAGTTATTTAATTTTCCGATATACCGTCGTCATCATCATCAGACTTCAAAAAATAAGACTGTTTGTATTTTGCATATCATTCTGAGAACATTGAAAAAAGTTAACTAAAAGTTAATTTTCATAGATGTTGAGGGTTACTAGAAACTAGCTTTCCCTATATTATTATCACTAGTGTTACTAGTTAATACAAACAACTGCGGCCAACTATAGACAGAAGGCCATGGAAGCGTTGCTAGTCCGGAGGACTAAAATAACGCAGAGCACATTTCGACACGTTGTTACCGCTGGCGTTCGATTAGATCGTTCGTTTAGTTTGTCGCAGCAAACCTTTTTAATCACTGACGTATAACACTCTTCTTATCTCAAATATTAGCGTAATTTCCATAACGGAAACTAATCAATTACTGCAACACTAACTTATGATAAATCTACTTACCTTAACTTGCTCTATTTTCAACTGAGGGGGTTATTTTAATGCCAATAACACATGAATAACCATTTTCAATAAAAATGTTTGTCTGTCTGTCCGGGCTTAATATTTGAAATGGCTGAACCGATTGTAATGAAACTTCACGAACAGATAGAGATCAATGCCAGGTGTTATTTATTTTAAATGAAAAACATGTTTTTTTTATATACGTAAATTGATTAAATGTGGACTTTCACTATCATAAATTTAAATAACGCCACATTAATGGATCTCACCCAGGCGAAATTGGGCGGGTCGCTAGTATGTAACAAAATCCGAAAAGTTTGTCGAACAAGCTTCTCGTTATTCTGTAGAAAATAATAGTATAACATGGTATGACCACTTGTGATGGGCTATAATGATAATGAAAATGAGGTACTATTGATGATCTCACGGAATACCAGCTTAAAATAGCAGCCTAACGCTGCTGTTTCGTATGCTGATGATAGAGAACCTGATACTCTTTTTACTGCAAACGAGACATTCCATCTTAGTTCTCACGGGTGACAGGCAACGCATCTGCATTTTGATTCGTAATCGAGGATAGATGTAGATGTCTATGGGCCACAGCAAACACTTACCATCAGGTGGACTGTGTGCTCGATGTCACCCTTATAAAAAAAAGATATACCATAGTTCATTCACGCTTTCACTTTAACACTTGCACCGCGCGTACCGTCGATAGAGGCTGTCAATTAAATGTTTGTCTTATAATCGTTGTATAAATGAAAATATTGTGGTAGGTTGTGTATGGGTGCGCGCCATCAATGTAGTGACATTTGAACAATGTATTTTGGCATACGTGTCTTTATGAACCGTTGATAAGGTTGGCATTCCCCTGCTCTTGTTGTAACTATGATTGTGGGTGTGCCTGAGGATTTCCTGTGTTATTGTGTAACTAATGCGATACAGCGGAATGTAAGCAATTCGACTTGGGTGTTTCGTTGTAAACATCCTTTGTGATTTGCGCGAGATATGCGCTACGATTTATCTTTAGTTTTTTTATAAAGTAAGAGTGACAAAGTCACACAGCACACAGTTCTCACCTGATTGTACGTGCATCACAACTAGACTAGATATTTTTTGTCTTTATTGTTTTGGGCTTATATGGAAACATATCATTCCCATAGATGACTAAGATGGAATGCCTCGTTTCCATTAAGAATGGGGTCTTGTAGTGTACTTATGGTGTTAGAATTATAGGTTGTCATTTTCTTATTGCTTACTAGCGATCCGCCCCGGCGTCGCTGATCGGGTGACGGGTGATTTCTGTATCACGACAACAGCGCCACCTACCGGCTCCAATTGCGAATCTAAATAATAGTCGAATCAACTTAATCACACAAATAAAATTTCATCAAAATCGATCCAGACGTTTAGAAGTTCATTCACATACACACGGACAGAAGAATTTTATTTATAATTATACATATAAATCTTCGTCTTGAATCATTCTGTCTATTGATGAAAACCTCATCAAAATCGTTGCGTAGTCTATAAGACTTAAGCCTACAGACGGTGGGAAGCGACTTTGTTTTATACTACACAGTAAGAAAAGATAACTATGAAGCGCGCAGGACTCACGGGCTTTATGTTCTTTCCGAGGCACGAGGATGAATCAACTTTCTCACTCCAGGCTATTGCCGAAAATTTCTTGACACAAAACTCCAATGACTGATGTTGGGCTGACTCCGAGATTCGAAAACAAGAACGCGTTGTCCCATCTGACGACGAGTGTTAATAGATGCGTTGTCACCTCTGAAGATTAAGAAGTAATGCCTGTAGTTCACCGTCTGTAATTATACTGGCTTTTTATACTCTTCAGAGCGAAACACTGCAGTACAGGCGGCTATTTGACGGCTGAAATAGAGAAAAGGTTGGTAGTCGGTTGGTACGTACTCAAACGAGGCGGATAAGTAGTAAAAAATAAACTAATTAAAGTATTTAGATTAGCGGGTTTATCAAGCGAGCATTATTAAATTTGCCATTTCTTTAAATGAGAGCTGGTAAGGATATTTTAATTTCGACTAGGTCAGCGAGAATCCAACCACATCTCCTGTAAGGAGACACATAGATACGCTATTCTCATTTACGTTGGTAAAATGGTATCTGCAGTACTTATTAAAAATTGTTATAGGCTATTGTTTTTAAAGAGTACTCGTATGTATGTATGTCTACCTATTTCTTTGGCACGCTCTGTAGCCTTGATGGCTTGATTTTTACATAAGGTGTGTCGTTAGATTAGTCTTAGTTGTGGAAGTGACATAGGGTATAATTTTTTTTCTTTCAGTAAAAATATTGTTACGTAGTCAATTTTTTAAATTGCTACCTTGGATAACGTTCTAAGGTTTGCTAAAGCGGAGTGTCGCATTGCGGGTTATAGGCGTAGAGTTAAAACGGCGTGACACGGGGCATATTCTTTTATGTTTTATTTCGAAAACTAGGATGTAAATCTATTGTATACTTGCATGAATAAAATGTAGTGTTTATAATTTTTAAATAGTTTGAAATAACATCGGTAGAAAAAGAGTTTTTTATTTGTTTCAACCAAGTCCTAAATTGATATATTTTGTTCTTGTTACGTGTATTACAACACAAGTTACATAATATTTCGTTATTATTATTATTTGTTTTTTTTATGTATGAACGGTTTCGAACTGTTTGAAGCAAAAATAAAACTTATGCCAATAAAACAGCAGTTCATCCATTTTAAGTAAAATTAAACAATAAGACAAACGCATTGTATTTTTTTTAATAGGAGACTTGTTTTAGCTGAATTTGATCGCAATGAGTGTTATTATTTGTTACTTATTAGACTATTTTTCCACAACATGATTTAAAACCCACAAATTAAAAAGAGTATCATGTACAAGTCAAAAAAAGGTTGTCAACCCCTAAAAATTTCAAATTTTCAAAATATCTAGAAACGAAGCCGCAGGCATGAACTACTTGCAATATTGAATATTTTGTTCTGGATAAATTTTCCAAAAGCAATTTGAGCGAGTTACGATTTTAAAAAATTAAAATTTAAGTACCTACGTGTGTAGCGGTATCGAGAGCCGAGTACCACACGAGACATCCGAGTATTCCACCTGACTGATAAAGTATGAAGCGATTTTTAATTATTTTTTTTTTGTTTGAAAGGTGTCTTAATCGAGAGTGTTTTAACTGTTTCAAAAAAATCTGTTCAGCCTTTTGAAGATTATCAGCTCTTTTTTATTCGGATTTCTAAAATTTATAATTTAAGTTATTAATACTAAAATGTGTGATACTTAATACTGAATGACCCTACTGAGTACTAAGGAGTGAGGAAATAATTATAATTTTTAATAAAAAGCAAAAACCGACTTCAAATTGCTAAAAAGCAGTTATGTGCTACCCTTAGGGGTGGAATTTTTCCTCCAAATGAATATGGGACCAACCTTGAAGTATTATCTATTTAACAAAAAAAGAATTATTAAAAGTGGTTCAAAATCTGCGAAGATATCACGGTAACATACATACCAAAAAAAACGTTATTCGTCTCAAAAACATAACACAGCACTGGGACTGAGTTGGGGCGCCATGTTAAAGCAAACTAAAATTAAATTGGAATTGATGACTGACATTGACAAACTTGCGTTCATTAACTTCGGTATCACGGGAGGTGCAGTTCAATGCAGCGATCGTCATGCTAAGGCCGATTAATAATTTTTAGAAAATAGAAAGAAATTGATGAAAAACTTGTCTACATCGACTATAAGCTTATCTTGATACCAATAATCTTTATTCTAATACACGTATAAAATTAACATATTAATTACTTGCATATGACATGTACAATGTAGCGGTAGTGTAAGAATATCCTCTACCAGCAGCTTCTTCTCGACAAATAAAATAAAATGATGTTGCCAACACGATTGCCAAGCGAGGCAATTATAGCAAATATCCCCCTACCAGACAATCTATGTGGTAAACCTATGTTCAGACTTTTTATAACCTGTAGCGGCAATTAAATAGGTACGGTCACCCAAATAATGCCATGACGGCGTGAGAGAGATTTTTTAGAGGGCTGGCCGCATGGTACTACGAAATATGTAATTATATTCAACATCATTACAGCCTCCCCAAGGAATGCCACAAAGCACGGTCCTGAGCCACCTGCATCCATCGTCTTCCTGCATATCTTACCAGGTCGTCACTCCATCTAGTGGGGGGACGCCCTACACTTCGTCCGCCGGTACGAGGCCGCCACTCGAGAACCTTTTTTCCCCATCGGCTGTCCGTTCTTCGAGCTATATGGCCGGCCTATTGCCACTTCAGCTTACTAACTCTTTGGGCTATGTCGGTCACTCTGGTTCTACTGCGGATATCCTCATTTCTAAGTTTATCACGCAGAGAAACTCCGAGCATAGCACTCTCCATAGCTCGCTGAGCGACCTTGAGCTTCCTCATCCGGCCAACAGTGAAGGACCACATCTCAGTTCCATAGGTCATCACTGGCAATACGCACTGGTTGTATAGTCTCGTTTTCAAGTTTTGAGGTATACCCGACGAGAAGATGTGCCGTAATTTCCCGAACGCTGCCCAGCGTACAGTGGTAGAGCCACGCGGCAGCATTTGCTGTCGCACGGATGGGCCGGCTCGAACCGGGGTGGTACCACGACCTCACAGAATACCAGCGTGAAGTAGAGGTTTACCTCTGCGTTTCGCTTGGTGAGTGCAGGTGGCCGGAGGCCCTTTTTACTGGAAATGAGGCATTCCATCTTAGTCCTCACGGGTGACAACGCATCTACATTTTGAATTGTAATAGAGGATAGATGTAGATGTCTATGGGCCGCAGCAACCACTTACCATCAGGTGCACTGTGTGCTCGTTTGTCACCCTTATCATATAAAAAAAAAGCCGAGTTGTATCCGTCGATTGACCTCTCGGTCGAAGTTGGGCTTACCTAGTCTGACTATTTGTCCCAGGTAAACATATTCGTCAACAACTTCGAGCTTAGTGTCCCCAACATCTACCGGCATAGGTGTGACATGGACATTAAACATGATCTTTGTTTTGTCCATGTTCATCTTAAGACCTATCCGTTGGGAAACACTATTGAGGTCATTGAGCATAGTGCTTAGGTCCTCCAGCGATTCTGCCATAAGGACTATATCGTCGGCAAATCTAAGGTGAGTGATGTACTCGCCATTGATGTTAATACCGTATCCTTTCCAGTCCAGAAGCTTGAAAACGTCTTCCATTGCAGCGGTGAAGAGTTTCGGGGATATAACGTCACCCTGTCTCACACCTCTCTACAATTGGATAGGTTTCGTACTCTGGTTCTGTACTCGTATAGCCATCGTAGCTCTACTGTACAAGCACTTCAACACTTCGATATACCGACAGTCAACTTGGCACCGCTGAAGGGACTGCAGCACCGCCCAAATTTCGACGGAATCAAAGGCTTTCTCATAGTCTACATACGCCAGACATAGTGGCTAATTGTACTCCTCGGACTTCCGTACAATTTGCCGAAGGTTATGTATGTGATCTATGGTGCCTTTTCGGAAACCGGCTTGTTCGGGAGGCTGGAAGTCGTCAAGTCTGCGCGCGAGACGATTGGTAATGACTCTCGAAAACAGCACGTAGACGCGGCTCAGAAGGGAAATCGGTCGGTAGTTCTTCAAGAGAGCGTTGTCACCTTTCTTGAAGAATAAGACCACCGCACTTCTGCTCTACGCATCCGGTGTAATGCCACCATGGAGGACGGAATTAAAGAGAGCCTCTGAAGGACTTCAAATACCGGTTTTCCGCCCGCTTTCAGAAGCTCCGCTGTAATTCCATCCTCGCCTGGGGCCTTACCGTTTTTAAGGTGCTGGAGAGCCATTCTAATCTCGCTCAGACTGACGTCCGGGATATCATCGGAATAGTGTCGGATAAGACTCTCTCTTGGATCGTTACTCACCCTTGCGTGTGGCTCCAACGATGATGTGTACAGCTAGCTGCCCATAGAACCTCTCAATCTCACTCAAAATCTCAGGTGTCCCGGAAACGACGCTGCCACACTCGGTCTTCAGCTTCGACAGTTGGCGGCTCTTCCTGGCAGACTGACATCTCTAGCAAAGACTTTGGAGCCTTGGTTCCGCTCGATCGCTTCTTTAATACGAGTAATATTAAAGTTGCGCAAGTCCCGCCGCATGCATTTGGAGATCTGTCTGTTCAGTTGCCTGTATGCTGTCAAATCTACTGAAGACTGCAGCTTCATATCTCGTCTAATAGCCATGAGATTAAGGGTGTGATCGGAGAGTTTTTGTGTTCTTCTGCCGCGGGTCTTGCAAAACTTAGCTCCGACAGCATGGACAGTTTTCACGAGCTTGTCATTAATATCGTCCACTGCATTGCAATCTTTTAGGCACTGAAAACGGTTTCGTAGCTCGAGCTGAAAGGTTTCGGGACTTTGGATTAGAGCACGAGGGGGACGGAGCGTTGACTTCATTAGACGTGACCTCTCCAACTTAACGTTTAGGTTCAGTGTGCCACCGAATAGTGAGAACCATTCGGTGATCGCTGCCGGTTTTCACCCTCGCGATCACTGAGACATCACTGAACAGTTGTCGTCTGGTCGTCATAATGAAGTCAATCTCATTTTTTGTCGAACCGTCGGGGCTCAACCAGGTCCACTGCCTGTGGGGCCGCTTCTGGAAGAAAGAGTTTATCATAAAGAGTCCCTCTTTCTTCATGAAGTCGGCCAGCTGCTGGCCCCTTGGGTTCCGTTGCCCTATTCCAAAATTCCCTACTTTCAGCTCACCGTTCTCTCTTGTGCCTAGTTTTGCGTTGAAGTCTCCCATTAATACCGTATAGTGGGTTTTGGAGGAATGCATGGCTTTAGAGATATCCTCATACATTTCCTCCACCTCCTCATCGGGGTGTGGCGAGGTTGGTGCGTAAACCTGTATGACCTTCAGAGAATACCGTTTGGTGATTCTGAGTATAAGGTAACCTTCGTCGACACCCTCTCAATCTTTACAACGTTGTTAACGAGAGACTTGTGGACGATAAATCCGACACCTCCTTGTGACAGATGGTCGCCCTCCCGGTGATAGAACAAATTGCCGGATTCGCGGATTACCGTGTCCTCCCCCTCTCTTCGGACTTCGGATAATCCTATGACATTCCAGCGCAACTTGTTTATCTCTTTTTCCAGCTCCAGGATCTTCTCGTCAGTCCTCAGGGTGCGTGCGTTATAAGTTGCCAGGTCGAGTCGTCCTATGTGGCAACCGAACCTCCACCGGAGATTCTTAGCACCCCCTGCCCCGCCGTTACCATGGTCGCCACCGTAGCCAGGAATATCGGGGCCGCCGGGGACTGGGGGCCGTCTCTTCGTTACTTTCATGGAGGGTATATTGCCATAGTTGCCACGCTTGGCGAGTGGGTTGGCAACCACAGATTTTTTATTGTTGTTCTGCTGTTATCAGAAAGATACTGCTGGCCATGCTCTGCCTCAGTTTCCCTCTGTCGCTTTTTATGACACCCACGGGAAGATATGGGGTAGTGAGTATTCTTACCCGCCCCTACACGGGGGTTGTAATTATATTACGAAAAGGTAATTGTGCGTAATAGTCACTTTCACCTCACATTTTTATTAGCCAAAATGATACTGTCGTTGCGCTGTTCCGCTTTGTAGAAACATATTCTGCACACTGAACCATGCAATCGAATTTTTTTTATAGAATAAGGGTGACAAATGTGCACACCGTCTATCTGATGGTAAGTGGATAGTGTGGCTCATAGACAACATCTTTCCTCAATTAAGAATCCAAATGTAGATGCGTTTTCATCCCTGAGGACTAAGATGGAATACCTCCTATCCAGTAAAAAGGGTCTCCGGTTCCATATACTCACTATACGAAACACAGCAGCAGCATTGAGCTGCTTTTTTAAGCTGGTATTGTGTGAGAACTTCTCTCAGTGGTCCTTCCCCAGTTGATCCGACCCATTCGTGCTACAACCATAATATAACTGCCGCATTGCTCTACCACGTATGGTTAAGCTACCGATAGTTTATTTTATGAAGCTATAAATCTTGTCGAAAACGCGTGCGAAATTTTATTATACGCGTTCCGTCGAGTGGTCCACGCGTGTATTAACCAATTACCAATCATAGCTCTACTCTCAAGGTCTTCGCTGGAGTACAGCTCTGGTCATGATTGTCAATCTCGTTCAGAGGCAAGTGAATGTAGGACTTGTGCCCATGTGTCAAGATTGAGATTGGTGTGGCTGCTGCCGTTTTATTAGCGCTTTGTGTTACACGTGAATTCATTCCATGTTGAGTTAGCGAAGTTTTGTAATAGGGCTGTCGATTTTTTTAATAATTTTTGATTTCCTTTTTAATTAATAATTATTATTTAATGCATAATTATTTCGTTGTTGTGGTGGCGTATGACATATTATGCTGGTGCCTTAAGAGAATATATTTCCATAACCTCCCACGGGTGTTATAAAAGATGTGTATGGAACATGCTAGAAAGATATTATATTACATGGTAGAGCCACGCTGCAGCTAAATTATGATTGCATCACGAATAAATTGGTTCGACCGGGAAAGCACCACGCTTTCAAAGAATAGCAGCTTCAAATAGCAGCTTAATGCTGTTTTTTTTCGTATGGTTGTAAAGAACCAGATACCCCTTTTTTTCTGGAAACAAGTCATTCCTTCCATCTAAGTTCTCAGGAGTGACAGCACAATTGCAATTTTATTCTTAATTGATAATAGATGTCTATGGGCAACAGCATCCCCATGCCATCGGGAGGGCTGTGTGCTCGTTTGTCATTCTATAGAAACGTTTCAAGGCTTTCAATAGATAGGGGTAAAACCATTTCGTTTAATATGTTATGTAGCCATTTGTACTCATACCTTTAGTATAAACTTGTTACCTACCTAAGGTAGCAAGAAAACATTACGTGTTGTGGAATACATTAAAGTTAATTTACCTCACAAGGTGAAATGTTCGTCCCTACTCATGCTTTGTAATAATTTATAACTGCCAAAGGCACCGCATCAGCCATGAAAAAATCTGAACAGTAATGTAAGAACGCGTGTTCTTATGTTAAATTGTTTTATCATTAAATGTATTATCTGTTACGTGTTCAAACAGCGTGATACGTGAAAACAGCGTGATTCGCAAACAATGTCATACGTGAAAATTAACTAACCGTTAATCTTAATATTGTCATCATCATAATCATAACAGATAAATGGTAATTTTGTCACTTACTTTTTAACTAATATATAATTTCTAAATAAATTACAAAAGTAATAAAAACATTGATGTTAATCTGAAAATTAGTGATGAATACACGGTAATTTGTATTACGATTACAAGTTACGAAACGAATGCTTTACGATTTTTCCTTTTAAAACTTTTGTTTAAACTTAAGTATAAAAAGAGTTTTTTTTCATCAATTTAATTAAATATTCATAATTTATCATCGGCTTTTATTTAAATTTAAAAATATAAAAAAATAAGTTCGCCCTTCAGCCTATTTCTTTTATCCGCGTGTTTCATGAAAAAAATAATATGTGAACTAAGATTTATAGAATATATTATATAAGAATACATCGTAATGTATTACATGTACAAACATCGTAATGTATTACGATGTTCGCCGATACACGATTACCGCATTGGTATTCTTTCGTATCTAGTATTTTACAACTTGTTACTAGTAAAAACACAACCATCCTCTCAATACTGATGGTATTTGAAATCATCCTACGCAACAGCGTGCTGATTTTCCCATTCCATTACCCTCTCTAATAAACTTTGCTTATCGATAAAACTGTTATTGTGTTCAACTCTTTATTTTTACTTGCCAATATTACTACGTTTTTTTTATTAGTTTTGAAACGAGTGAGTGGCATGGAGTACGGCGAGCAAGATTATATTTACTACTACAGTTGTAAGTGGTTTCGCTACTGACGTCACTATCTTTGAAATTGTCATTGGCGTAAAACTTGTTTGTTTTTTGGTATGCTTTACATTCACAACTTTTTGTCGCTTTTATGGAGGTTACGTAGTAAATTTTTATTAATTACGTTTTATGTATTAAGGTTTTATCTTATATGTGCTTGCTTATGTTCACGTTCACTTTAAAAATGTATTTATATGACTTTTATATTTTAAGTTCAATTCGTGTTAAAAATTATTTTTTTATTGAAAAAGCTAAAAACGAGTGGCAGCTTCGTAATAAACCGAAGTGTAGGTTGGCCCCATACTATGCAGGTGGAGTTACGACGTGGTAAGGTGTTAAGGTGGTAAGAGATGGAGGAAGTCATAGATGCATTTGGCTTAGGACCGTGCTTTGAGACGTTCTTTGGCGGAGGGCCTACGTTCAACAGTGGACTTGTGATGGACTGTAATGGTGATGATGTATGATTTCACCACGGATCCAACTGTTCGAATTCAGATTACCTTAACTTGTATTTTGTTTAATCATTCTTCATTGTTCCGCTGGCGGGTAAACTATTATCAGTTGTGTTTGCTCTTCGTCTACGTCAAACGTGTGATAATGATCATTAAATGGCATTTAACAACACAGTTATCGCTCACAGCTGAAGCTACTGGCGATATTCGAGATTTCTTTCTTGATTCTTAGGGTGACGGTAATTTTATGTACTTGGCTCGGTTATTATAGGATCTTATTCCCGATATATTTGAGAATTCATACTAGTTCATCCTCCTCCACGCTCAACGAACGAAGACTTTGTTTTAATAAATTTGATAAATTATTCGCAAACCATGCTCATTTGATAGCAACACTTGTTAGTAGTATTAAGGATAAATAAGACAAATAAGTCAAAAATGTTATTTTTTTATTTTATTTTATTCAGGACAACAAACAATTACATAATAATGCTTTAACCAAATAAGAATTTATAAATAATATTAGCTATTATCATTATGTAACCAGCAACGTTATCTACAAAGTAAAATTTTAGTTAATTTAGTTTATTTAGTAAAATAAAATAAAATTATCACATTTAACATTTAAAAATTACAGATGGCTATATATTTATTTTACGGCTATTAAGTGTAAAAGTAAAGACCGGAAGTTTCCTCCGTCGAGTGATTTGTTTGCGAAACGTTCGGTTTCTAGTCTTTAAGATTGGTACTATTACAATTACCTGAATCACAATTACCTGAATACTTATCTTAATGAGAGTACCCATTAAAATAACTAGATTAAATGGAACTGCGATTGAAAAGGCAGTGACCGGAGACAGGGCGCTTCATTGAGCTTCTTACAAGGATCACTGTTCAGCGCACACAGTACGGAGTTGGAAAGGCTGTATCGAATAGGATTCCAGACGATTGCATGTCCGATAAGACTAATCTTTAGAGAATTATCCCTGTCCATTAGATTGTTGAATAGTTCAATATATTGAGCCGATTGATTTAGGTAAATCACGTTTGATGGTTGTCTCTCTAGCGAGGGAGATTGAGATTCTTAGTCTGTTTAACCCCGAGGCAAGCAGAGGGCTGTTATATGTTTAACGTGTGTATCTGTGTGCCTGTGTGTCTATCTGTGACATCATAGCTTCCAAACGAATAAACCGATTTAGATATCGTGTCTTTTTTTTCTTTGAAAGGTGACTTGATCGAGTATTCTTAGCTATGACTTAAGAAAATCTCTTCAGCCGTTTAAATATCAGCTCTTTTTGTTTCGGGGGTTTTTAAAATAATCAATTTAAGTTATTTCCTTTAGAAGCCAAACGTGTGATATGTAAAAAGCTTTTTAATAATGTATATTATAATACATACAATAAAATTGTAGATATTTATAATATAGAAATGTATGTAATATAATAAACCAAAGGAAAATTATCAGAATGGTGTAACCCTATACCATTTTTTTTCATTTTTCGGGTTAAAACAATAATTGCGTTATGTATCTTATTGTGTAAGCGATCGTCCCGAAAATGTTGAAAAAGAAAACGTCTTCAACATTGAGCCAAAATTATTAAGTTAAAACATAATGCTCGATCAAGCTTAATTTTCTTTGTACACACTACACAGATTTCAAATGACTTATATATAAATATTTATCTGCCAAAATCGTACGTGAAATACTTTAAAAAGATGCTTAGTGTTGCTCTATGGTTGCGTAAGTAATACTAAGTAAGCGGTAACAAAGGTTTAAAATACGCCGTATATTATTATGTAGTTGTTTCAAGTGTAATTTATACATCCTATTTGACATGTCAAATTTTTACAATAAATTAGCAATATTATACGATCGAACGCTAATTCCATGGATATGTTACCGGCCAAACCCGATTTTGGGACGAACTACTTTTTCCTAGGCTAAACTTGTTTTTCCTAAACATAACGGGATTAATTAGATGTCCGCCTCGGTCCACTGCGGTCGCAATTAAATCTAATGTCATTGATATGACTTGATCGGTGCTTTTGTATTTTTGACATTTTCATTCACTAATTCTACAGTATAATGGTCATTTCTGTATATCAGCATTCAGGAATTTATTTAAGGAATGTCTAGTTTGTCCTAAATCGGGTTTGGCCGGAAGATACAACAGGAAACAAGTTAGGAGGCCACCTAGTCCTCACAAACTCCCCTGTCGCGGTGTATTTGTAACCTCTTACCCTCAGATGGACTGCGTGAGCTAACCATCACTCGATTGCTCTCGATCCGTTTGGATAGTGTTTAATTTCGTTTGCGTTTGTTGCAGAGGCATCAGTACAGAGCGCGGAGAGCAGGCGGACTGTCGCGTCGGGAGCAGGCGGCTGCCGACGAGCGTGCATGACGCTACACACACCGAGCAATACTGCCCGCAGGTGAACCTACTCCTCAAAACGATCCTTCATTTCCACTTGCACTGGCAACATCCGTTCACGCCAGTTGGACGAATTGGGGAAATCATAATGAGGGTTTCTATGTTTACGCGAACTCTACACAATGAATAATAATACTTTTACGGATTTTATCGCGTTTCATTCTACTTATTTTTAATTCCTGACGTTGCACGCGAAACAGCTTTTTTTATTACATTATAACAGATTTTTAATAAGTAGAGTTAAACGCGATAAAATCCGTAAAAGTAATCACATTCCTAATGAAGATTTAGCACTGCCTTACTCAATCATGAAATTCTAATCTTCCAACATACTACAACATACAGGCGATGCTGTGGTTTTGCCGATCCATCGGCATCGGTGATATTTTATGGCCGATACAACAATACCTTTCAAAATCATGATATCCATTCTCTAAATATATAGAGACTTAGATCCGCTCATTTTCTGGCGCAAGTGATGAATGAAAAAAATGTCACAGAAGTACTCTTAGTTTCCAGATGAGTTCTGTCGCATCTGAGAGACTATTTATATATTACTATTTACTCACCGCAGGTTTGATTAAAGGATAGCCTAGCCTAAGCCTTTTTCCGCACAATTTTAGAATACTTTGTTAAAATCTCATTGTAATATATATATATATATATATATATATATATATATATATATATATTAGAGCATTGGGCGCTGTAAAAGTCGACTGAGAGAAAACTAGAATACTGGGCTTCCTGCAGATGCTGTAACTATCTCGAATACGTCTGCCCTTAAATATCTCGACGGACGTCACCAGACGGACGGACCAGCACCATCTCTCTTACAAAGCAATAAGGACCGTGGCCGAGCTCACTTGACTATTCTAGCGCCATCTATTATCTATCTACGGAAGCGGTTGCGATGTATATCGATATGAAAATTTGACGCGCTAAATACATCGTTCTTTATTTAATACATTTCCATAGATGTCGCTACATGGTACCGCTAAGTAAGATTGACGAAGTCATTGGGCTCTAGTGTTTTACATGGCAGAGCCACGCTGCAGCAGCATATTATGGTTGTAGCACGAATGGGTTGGCTCTACCAGAGGTAGGACCACGCTCTCACAGAATACCAGCGTAAAATATCAGCTTAATGCTGCTGTGTTTCGTATAGTGCGTGTAGAGAACCGGAGACCTTTTTTACAGGAAACGAGGCGTTCCATCTCAATCCTCAGGGCTGGGGTGACAACGCATCTGTATTTTGATCGTTAAACGAGGATAAATGTAGATATTTATGAGCCACATCATCCAATTACCATCAGGTGACCTGTGTGCTTGTTTGTCACCTTTATGCTATATAAAAAAATGTGCCCGAAATTTCCAAGCCTGCCGATTTAACATTGCTAATACGAACGTTAAGTAAAATATTAACTCGATTTATACAGAAACATAAAAGAAACAAGACTTATTTTATAGACAATAGGAGTACGATTTCAACAAAAAGTTTTGTTTTATTTTTAGAGACGTAAAGACTTAGTTTTGCACCTATATATGAATATGTCAAAATCATACTTTTTCATTTAACGGTCTTTTAGTGATCTCTGAACTATTAACTCGCTGATAGCGATGATGGTTCAATATTAACGCACTTATACTGCACTTTTTGGTTATATGTAGCATTGGGTAACGAAAACTAGGAAATCTTTGAAAATAATTTTCCAGAAAACTATTTATTATAATTAGTTTTCATTTTGAAATTTTCTTGAGGAAGATTTGCCATTGTTACCCGCTTAGCAGGCGAGTTGGCAACATCAGTTATTTTATTTATATTCTTCATAGAAAAGGTTGTAAAGCACATAGTCCACTTGATGCTGAAACTGAGTAGGTGGAATTAGTCCGAACAATTCCTCTGAGCATTCCCCATGGTAGATGTGATAGAATATGCAGAGATGCAAAATATCTTTACTGCACCTATGTTCAGGAAGCTCGTGTAATTTGGTGTCACTGTAGTTCACATATGTATACCAGAGCAATAATCTCGCGAGTAATGGCAGTTTAATGTGCATTATAATATATCTTACCGTGTACTGGCGGTGTAAGTATTTTCACTACCCCATACGCATATCATGTCATCGGTGACGTATTAGGCGACAGAGGGAAACAAATCAGTAGATGAGAAACAGTGTCTGCCAAATAATGACTTAAAATAAAAAACTGCGGTTGCCAACCCGCTCGCCAAGCGTGGCAACTTATGGCAAATATCCCCTCTATGAGGCAATATATGGGGAGGCTTTGTACAGCAGTAGTCGTCTTTAATAGCCTGTCACGGTATACGTATGTGAACGGTGCAGTCGCACTAAACCCCACGAGTTGGCTGAACTGAAGCCGATTGGTGGTTGTGGAACGTTGGTTGCAGAGCGTCGAAGTTGAGCAGCAGCAGGCACCGGAAGCTGCTGCCGCTGCGGCAGACGTGACTGGCGCGCGCGCGGGCCCACGCCCAGCCCGCGGCCCGCTGCCGCCCCCCGCGCGCACTCGCGCGCCGCTAGTGCCACAGGTGCCACATCTGCCACAGCTGCCACAGCTGCCCACTGCTTCATACTACACGCTACATATTACACACCACACACCACACACCACTCAGAATTACGTTCGAAAGTATTATCTATACATATACATATTTATTTATTTATTTGCTTTTTAGTATGTATGTTACATAAGATATTGTTAAATATTATGTATACATACCAAGTCCCTAATGGAGACATGCAAATTTATTTATTCTTAGAATTTATAAAATTATACAAAATTAACACAACAAAATCAATCATTATTAAATCGTTAAATTAGCATCAACAAACAATCCATCCAATTATCCTAAATATATCAAAAGTAAAATTATAAAATAATATATAATTAACAAATAAAGAAAAATAAATCAAACAATATTATATACCATGTCAGTTAATAACAAAAAACGTCAATTATGAGCTATAGTCCTGTAAAAAGTTGTCATCAGTAATTTAAAAACTCATTTACCAATTAAAATGTATTTTGAAGAAGCCACTGGTATAATTTTTTTTTAAATGTTTGCATAGGAAGATCTTTAGGTATTTCGCTAATTACTATCCGATCTGGGTATCTCGTATTCCTGGATACCACTTCTTTATTATTATTACTCTTCCCGTGTTGTTTTACAAACTTAGCAACTTCTAATATATACAAACAAGGCACGGGTAAGATCCCCAGTGTCTGAAATAGTGGCCGGCATGAGACATCTGGGCCAACACCATGAATGGCACAAACACATTTTTTTGTGCAATTAAATAAAATCAATACATGCGTTATATAGTATATATACACAGATGCGTCAATACTTTACCTTAGAATCAGAGATGTGCTAACTTGGAATGAACTGTGCTCAAGTTAACTCGAGTTGAAATTCATATAACTCTAATTTGAGTTACACAACTTTAATTGGGAGGACGAAACTGATTGATATATTTGTTCTTTAATCCATATAAAGGTTAGATATGGATTAAAAAGTTGTAACAATCTTCGCAAAATAATATCTGGTCAGTCTTATGTTATGATGTAGGTTTTCACTATTAATTTTAATTCATAATCATCATCATCATTACAACTCATCAAAAGACTACTGCTGAACATATTATGCCTCCCCCTTAGGTTGCCTCGTATGGGGAATATTTGCCATAGCTGCCACGCTTGGCGCCCGCCAGCCGCCATTTTTTATTTCCATGATGATATTACAAAGAAGCTGCTGCCCATCTCTTATTTTGTTTCCCTCTGTCGTCTGTTGCGACACCCACGGGGTGGTATGGAGTAGTGGATATTCTTATATTACAATATTAGGTGTTAGAAAAGTGTTATAAATTAATAATTCAATATTTATACAAAGAAATAATATTTATGGTTATATTATCTCATAATCGGGGCACTTACCACAGCATTGTTTCAGGTGCAGTGTCAACAGCGAGCCATCCCCAGGATAATTATTTAGTTTTATAGAATAGTGCAAGTGTATAGAAATCAGCCATGGGGTCCGTAAACGTGAACCGGAACGTAGCGGACGCGTTCTACCGCTACAAGATGCCGCGCATATGCGCCAAAGTTGAGGGCAAAGGCAACGGCATCAAGACCGTCATCGTCAACATGCCGGAGGTCGCCAAGGCTCTTGGCAGGCCAGCCACCTGTGAGTACCGTTTCACCCTAAAATTTTTCAAGGTCAAACGTGTTAGAAAATAATTAACTAAGATCCGCGTAATAAAATAAAATGATATGTCTTACCTAGTTTGAAGAGCACCTCCCCGCCCTCCCTCAATCGTGTGCACTATTATCGTTATCACTAATCCTAACACCACTACACTAGGAAAGACACCACCGTCGATAATACGACACGTGTTTCGCCTCTAAATGAGGCATTCTCAGGTGAAGTAGACTGTGTGGTTGAGCGCTCGGTCATTAGAGATCATCAGAGAGAGAGAGAGAGAATGAGAGAGAGAGAGAGAATGAGAGAGAGAAAGAGAGAGAGAGTGAGAGTACAATAAACTGTGGGTTACAGAAAAAAATTATTAACGATTATAAATGACCATTTGTCTAGCAGTTGTAAAATTCAGCGTTTTATTTTTTCAATTTTTAATTCAATCTGCGCCATATCAAGTCCCCGAGGGAGCAACTTTTATACTCCCCATAAAGCGTGCTCAGCTGGTTTTCGCTAAATTATCTCGTAAATTACGCAGCCCGTAAATGCTACTCGCGTCGTAAACGCGAGCGGGTGTTTTTGTTGAAATCGCTTTTGTAACATTTGAATAAATTTTTGTTTATGGGTTTCAATTATTACTTGTCTACATTTTTAATTTCGGAGACTAAAATTACATTTCATGTGTTGCTGCTTTTTGGCATAGTTTAGAAACATCCAGTAAATGGTTGTATTTCATTCGATATTATTTATTATCGAAGTTTTATCGCCGCATGTCGACATAATTAGTAATTACCATTTGTGTAACAACAGTGAAGGATATCCACTACCCCATATCGTCCACTGGGTTTATTAAGAGGCGACAGAGGGAATGGAAACAGGGGATGGGCAGCAATTTTTCCTGATAAAAACTCAAAATAATAAACACTGTGGTTGCCAACCCGTATGTGGCAACTATGGCGAAATCCCCCCTAGGCAATCTATGGGGGAGGCCTGTGTTCAGGAGTGAACTTTTATAGGCTGTAATGTAAATTGATTATTATTATTATTGAATGGTATCTGGAAGACACTTTTGCCTTCTTCTGTTTTGACACTCATAAAATGATATGGCATTCTCTTAAGTCGCCGTTAAACGGTTTTGTCATTTAATTTCTTTCAGACCCTACAAAGTACTTCGGGTGCGAGCTGGGTGCTCAGACGCAGTTCGACTTCAAAAACGAACGTTTCATTGTCAATGGCAGCCACGACTCCGCCAAGCTTCAAGACCTGCTGGACGGGTAAGTAACTTTGTACATTTATTTACATTTTCATAAATATATTCAATTATCACCGATCAAGGTATCAGTAAACTAACCCCTTAATTAAATAGAGTAGATGACCTGGTAGCACATCCAGAAAGTCCTTGTTTTGTGGTATTCCTTGGGGAAGGCATGAGCTTGGCTGCAGACCTGTAAAGGTCTGAAATTATGACAATGATAATGGAATAGATTTGATAAATCAACTACAACATATTATAGAGACATTCAAAGATATTTGTCATAACTAATATTCCAGTGATAAGAGCCAAGCTGTTAAATATATGATAATATGATTAAGTAATTGGCGTATTACAGGTTCATACGCAAGTTTGTGCTGTGCCCGGAGTGTGACAACCCAGAGACTGAGCTGATCGTGTCTACGAAGCGCAACAGCATCTCGCAGGGCTGCAAGGCTTGTGGCTACCATGGCGCGTTGGACTTCAACCACAAGCTCAACACCTTTATACTGAAGAATCCGCCCGCAGCCGACCCCAGCGTGCAGGTAACCTCTGTGCTTTGCACCACACAGCGCACAACACCCAATCCTATCTCAAACTTGTCATAAGACAATACCTCGATTTATATGTGGTAGAGCCACGCTGCAGCTATATTATGGTTGAGCACGAATGGGTTGGCCCGACCGGGGTACGACTACGCGCTCTCATAGAATACCAGCGTGAAATAGCAGCTTAATGGTGCTGTGTTTGATATAGTTAGTGTAGAGAACCGGAGACCCTTTTTACTGGAAACAAGGCATTCTATCATATAGTCGTCAGGGGTGCCAACGCATCTGCATTTTGATTTTTAATCGAGGATAAATGTAGATGTCTATGAGCCACAGCATCCACTTACCATCAAGTGGACCGTGCTTGTTTGTCACCCTTATTGTATAAAAAAAGTTACTCAGAGAGCCTTATTTACAAACTGTTTTAATTGATTCGGATCAGTTATCTCTAGGCTAAATGCAAAACAAGACAGTTTTGCCATATAGAGTTACATAAGTGTGCGAACCTGTTATTGGAATATTCTCACAGAGACATCTCTCTGTTCCGACTCTTTAGACTATTCTAGATAAATGATGCAATATCAGTAATGATATATTTTACTCACACATATCCAAAAACATATTTCATCTGGATTTTAGCTCGATTAAAAAGTCGCATGTTAGTGTACAATAACGAAGTTGCTTACTTCTAGGGCTCGTCACTAACGGAGGGTAATAGGGGCAAGCGGTCTAAGCGCTCAGGACCTCCAGCCAATGGGAACCATGACGGGCAAGAAAACAACGACGCCAAGAACGTAAGTACATTGTAATATTTTTATATCCATTTGGATATGATATCAGATTTGTAATGAGTCTTTTCGCTTTACAGCAAAAGTTACAAAAAAGATTTATGGACCAATTCGTAAAGGATTTTTGATAACTGAAAGATATGATATACAATACGTGACGGTTTTAATTCTTTTTTATTTAATGTATGCTCTCCAGTGTTAGTGAATTGACTGTGTTCAAAACTTTAAAACAAGTTCTCAATTGCACTGTAGTTTCTTTTTTTGTATGTTATGTTATGTAACATCTTAGTATGTACGGTTTTCGTCGGGGTCGATCAGCTGGTGATCTTCTGGTCTTCCTGACCCATAGATGGGCGGAGGCAGTAGAGTCCAAGGGGGAGGCATTGGTCGTTAGTCTAGACATTGCGAAGGCCTTCGATCGGGTTTGGCACAAAGCGCTTCTTTCGAAGCTCCCTTCCTATGGGCTTCCCGAGAAATTGTGCAATTGGATCACCAGCTTCCTTGCAGATCGGAGCATCAAGGTCGTTGTAGACGGTACATGTTCTGACTACAAGCCTATTAACGCTGGTGTTCCACAAGGCTGTGCTATCACCAACGCTGTTTCTTCTGCATATCAATGATATGTTGCTAACTGGTAACATTCATTGCTATGCGGATGACAGCACTGGTGATGCTCTATACACCGGCCGTGCTAATATTTCTCGGGAAAACGTCTCCGAGTACCGGAACAAACTTGTGTCTGAAGTCGAGTCTTTACTGGACAAAGTCTCAGACTGGGGGCGACTAAATCTAGTCCAGTTTAATCCTCAAAAGACACAAGATTGCGCGTTTACCGCTAAAAAGAACCCCTTTGTCGTATCTCCTCAGTTTCAAGGCACTCCCCTGGTTGCCTCAGCCAGTATCGGAATCCTCGGCGTCGACATATCGAGTGACGTGCAGTTTCGTGGTCTATATAGTATTTCATGCCGGCACACCGCCTGCAACTTTACAAGGCGCAGGTTCGGCCTCACATGGAATACTGTTCCCATTTCTGGGCAGGGGCTCCCCAGTGCCAGCTCCTTCCACTTGACCGCATCCAGCGCAGAGCGGCTCGAATCGTCTACGACCGAGCCCTTTCCGATCGGCTCGATTCATTGGCACTGCGAAGAGATGTTGCATCCCTTTGCATTTTCTTTCGCATCTACCACCGGTAGTGCTCTGAGGAAATGTTCGGATTAATCCCAGCCGCCAAATTTCACGAACGCACAACGCGGCAGAACTCCCGATACCATCCACACCATCTGGATGATTTGCGGTCCACCACTGTGCGATTTAGAAGATGTTTGCTTCCTCGCACGACTTCCTTGTGGAATCGATTACCATCAGCGATTTTTCCGGACCGATATGACTTAGGGACCTTCAAGAAAAGAGCCTACTCCTTTTTAAAAGGCCGGCAACGCATCTGCAATTCCCCTGGTGTTGCAGTTGTTCATGGGCGGCGGTAGTCACTTATCATCAGGTGAGCCGCATGCTCGTTTGCCCCCTCTCCTATAAAAAAAAGTCAAATGTAAATTAATTTTAATGATTCTATTTCATTAAATAGGTCATACTTTAAGGGTGGGTTCCATATATTTTTTTAAGAAAAAATTCCACCTCTAATGTCTGTCTGTTTTGGTGTGCAATAAAGTGTTATCTATTTATTTTTTATTTTAGTATAAAGACAATAATCAATAAATAAGACTTAGTTACCACTATGTCTTATTTGGTTATTCTGCTTTTCGTCCCTGGATGCCCAACTTACAAGTATTATTAACTGGAGGAAGAAAAGATAAATTTTGCCTTTAAATAACTTATGATTTTTTTACAATTGTACTTTTGAACTCTAGGCTTATCATTCAATATATAAGTTGATTAATCATTAGGATTATCTTATCGATTTAAAAATCCCTAATATTACTGATGCATTGTTGGAATACTTTCAGGAGGGTGATGCCCCAATTACACCGACCACTCCTAACCCGAAGAGTAGCAAAAAGGACAAGGAAAAGGCTAAGCATGACGACGACGACGATGGCACCTGGACCGTCGACGTCAGCGAGGAGGCGGTACGCGCTCGCATGCAAGGTATTAAATCTGAAATATTAGTACATACTGTAAAAGCCCACTGTTTTGAATATAGCCTCTCCCATTTTAGGGAGGATTATACGTGGTAGAACCACACTGCAGCTACTGTAGTGGTTCGAATGGGTCGGTTCGAGTGGGGTAAGACTACGCTCTCACAGAATACCAGCGTAAAATAGCAGTTTAATGCTGCTGTATAGTCTTGGTATACCACACACCCTTTACTTGATTGATGTTTGATTTATATATTTAAAACAAAGGTTTATTAAGATTTCACAATATACGGAACTTAGAAAAATATAAGGTTGAGTCACGCGATCGTATTGGTAGACAAACTCCAAAGCACAGAACATGTAGAATATTAATAAATAAGGTCAGTCGCGCATAGCGTTTAATTATTAAAATGCCGACGCGGGAGAATGTACGGTGTTGCACCGTACAGCTGTTGTGTTTCGTATAGTGCATGTAGAGAACCGGGAGACCCTTTTTACAGGAAACGGGCATTCCATTTTTAGTCCTCAGGGGTGCGTCTGCATTTTGATTCTTAATCGAGAATAAATGTAGATGGCTATGGGCCACAGCATCCACTTACTATCATGTTGACTGTGTACTCGTTTGTCACCCTTATTCTATAAAAAAAAGAATTGTTTTAGCGTCACATTTAACATTGGCAGACGGATGGTAGATCGTAGTACCAAATAGCATTTTGACGCAGTTGCCGACGGAAAGGGGGTGTTGGATTTTCATAAGTTGTAATAACATGGCAAAATTTATCATTAATTACATAATATATATTTATTTATTCATTACAGCCTATAATTGTCCCCCATACATTAACACTTATCACCTTTAACATGCGGGTTGGTTGGTATAGTTCAGCCGTTCAGAGAATGCGTTCCTGACACGTCGCGATTGAACTGACGATGTAACTTTGTAATGGCGTTGCAGTTACGATAAAAATATTTTTGCTGGTTGTTGACCGTTTTAACAATTGATGAGCATTAAAACAACATTATTATATCAATAATCAATGAATGTTATAATTTTGTGCCAAACTGAGTGTCAAATAACTTGTAAACAATATTTTTCTAAATCTATACTGCACTATTACAAGGTTATGTCAGCGCTTTATATTTGTAGTGCTGTGCTAACAATAACAGGCAATAACAGTATCGTAATCTGTTCTTATACAGTTATACTTTATTAAATAATACGTTTCGTTTTTCTTTTTAAGAATTTGAAAATAATGGACTATAAGATAACTTTTATTAAATATAAAAATAAAACTACGACCAAACCGAACGCGCGAAAAAAGTAGCATTTTTATATTTAGGTTGAAAATGGTAACCCCAAATGGCGTTATGGGCCGCCATTTTGTAACGCTAAAACAGTCGTCTGTTGTCGTTTCGTGCGCATAGAACACGTTCTTCAAGTGTTTTCGATCTGTTTTTATTTGATTACCCGGCTTTCGTTTAATGGTCTGTTTCTGCTTTTCAAACTGACATCGGCGCTAAATCGGACTTCGATTGTGTTTTGTATTGCGTCCTTTTTACTTTTGGTGCATAATAATGCCTAAACGTGGACAAACATTGAAAAGTGGAGCCCGTGAGTTAATCATCAAGTTGCAAGACCCCTGTTACCTGTCGAACAAGTACAAGAACGCGTCTCTCAGCCGCTTGGAGTTAGCAAACGAACGATAACAAATATTAATAAAGAAAAGTTCGGCTCTACTGGCACGGAAGATAATATTTTACGTACTCCGAAGAAGAAACGTAGAACTAAACCCGTGACAGATATTGACACCTTTGACGCCGATGCAATCAGAAAAAATATAATATAAAATATCTCAACAGGAAGAAGCTTTTGGCATCGTTAAGAGAAGCTGGACTGTTTAGCGGGGGTAAAACTGCTTTAACCAAAATCTTAAAAGATATTGGTTATTCGTATAAAAAAACAGACAAAAGAAAAATTTTATTAGAACGATACGACATAATTTTAAAACGGATAAGTTTTTTTGAAAGAAGCAAAAATATGGATAATGTCGTGTTCATTGATGAGACATGGCTAAACGCCATTCACACGGTTTCCCGTTCTTGGATGGATGATACACAAGCGTCGACGTCGAAAGTACCAATGGGTAAGGGGGCCCGTCTGATAATATGCCACGCAGGTTCTGCAAAATACGGCTTTGTGGAGAACGCGTTACTGGCATTTCAATCAAAAACCACAAATGACTACCACGAGGAAATAAATGCCACTACATTTAAAGAGTGGTTCCAGAACGTGCTTTTACCTACCCTACCAGAGCCTTCTTTAATATTCATAGATAATGCCTTCTATCACTCGGTTCAAATACAGAAACCACCTACCCAAGCTAATAAAAAAGAAGAAATGGTGGCTTGGTTACAAGCAAAAGGCATTGACGCAAATATGCAGATGCTAAAACCAGAGCTAATTAAATTAGTTAAAGAAAATAAAGCGGCAAATGTGCGATACGAAACCGATGAACTGGCTCTGGAGTATGGTCATCGCGTTCTAAGAATTCCACCGTATCATTGCAATATAACGCGATTGAGTTAATCTGGGCTCAAATAAAAGGTTACGCCGTCCGCCACAATACTTCCCCGCCATTTAGCACGAAAAAGATGATGACCCTATTAACACTTTCGCTGTCCCGTGCACTACATATAGGTCATTGCTATTGTCTTACTATTGTGTCTGGAAACCGGACAGTGAACGTGTTAAAAGAAGCCTGCGGGGAAGTCACAAGAGATGACTGGGCAAAGGTTGTTGAGAAGACTAAAAACCTGATTGTGGAACATTTTGACCGAGATATCAGGATTGATTCTGTTATTGATAATAATATAATTATACATGTAGGCGAAAATGATGATGAAGACACCACCTCCACAAGCGAATCGGAGTCTGATTAATATTCTGTACGCACATTCAATTCAATGTACTTTATTGCATAGAATTACAGATTGTAACTTTGTAACAAAGAATAAATAAAACAATTTTATTATATTAATATTACCTTTTTTTGGTTTCCACTTAAATTACTAAAATATAAATTTTAAATGATTCCGACAATTTAAAAGGAACATAATCTTAAAAATAACGCGGCGGTTCATTTTGGAGGAACGGTAACGAACTCAGTGTTATGTTGTGCCCATCACTAGTCGTGACTAACTGATAGGTGTCAGGAACGCATTCTCTGAACGGCTGAACTATAACTGCATTTATTCTGTTTTTCTTATTACGAGGGTGACACCGAAAGTTCTTAGAAAATCAAAAACTGAACAAACTATTAAGTTATTAGTTTTCTGCCAACTTCCAAAAAGGAGACTGTACTCTATTCGACTGTTTTTTTTATGTGTGTTACCTCCTTAACTTTGTACTGGGTTAACCGATCTCGATGATTCTTTTTTACATGAAAGCTGATAGTTCTCGTGTGGGCCCGTATGAATTTGATCAAGGTCAGACCAATGGTTATTGAGTTATTCTTAAATAACTTATATTGAAGTCGCTTATATTGAAGTCGGCTGTACAAAATTTTAAATTATACTATATCTTTATACCTCGACCTGAATCGAGCCGATCGGAAAGAACTCGGTCGTCGACGATTCGAGCCGCTCTGCGCTGGATGCGGTCAAGTGGAAGGAGCTGGCACTGGGGAGCCCCTACCCAGAGATGGGTACAATATTCCATGTGAGGCCGAACCTGCGCCTTGTAAAGTTGCAGGCGGTGTGCCGGCATGAAATACTGTCCCGCTCTGCTGAGTACGCCAAGCTTTTTAGAGGCCAATTTGGCCTTCTCTTAGTTTCAGGATCATAACAAATCCAGCTTTCGTCATCGCTTTTGCCACCTGTGTAAGTATGTCGAACACAGCATTTGAGTCACCTCCGTTAAATCATTGAACCATTTTAATCAACACGTCGGAATTTTTGGGGCCTCTGTCAAATTATGAGGTATGCACCGGGCACAAAGCTTCCTGACCGCTAAATGTTCATGGAGGATTTTGTGCACTTGATTTACATCGATGCCTAAGCTTGTTCGAATTTGCACACACCGTAAATATCCTCTTGAATGAGTTACTGAGAGTTGGGAAGAACTCTGGCCGGTGTGAAAGCTGGGGTCATCGTTAACAGTGGATATCGAGTCCAAGTTTGTGCAGAGGTTATCGTAAGAAGTGGGAGTAGGATCCATTTTCAGGCCGTGGTCAATAGGTTGAGAAGAATTATCGGAGTCTATTTAGAAAGGTTATTCGTTGTAGATAACAAATCCACTAGAAAACAAACAAAATAACAAACACAAATGCAAAGGAATTCGACTTGTGACTATTTAGTTTTAATAATTATGTTATATATTTTATAATATTACTTAGATGAACAGACAGAAGATAATGCAACATTACCATCACCGGCACCAAAGAAACGCCGTGGTGCATCCCCGACAGCATCCACTGACAAAGAGAAGGAGAAAGAAAAGGAAAAGTCCGAGGCAGGAGCAGTCAAGGATAAAACTGAAAAGTATAAACATTTCAATGGTGTTACACAGATGGAACTTGAAGATTTAAAAGAACCATTCGTCCAAGAAGATCCAGACAAGGAAAATATTCTAATCGCCTACCTCCCTGATGGACAATATGTTGGAATAAGGCTGTTCCAATCTCGGCCTACAAATTTCAAGAACGAAACTGCCAGGTTGCAATGGGACAAGCAAGCCCCTTCTAATGCAATTACATTGAAAATGCAGTTAGAGAGAGGTCAAATAACAGCTCAGTCTGTCATAGCACAACTGGTGATGGACATTCATTTAACCGATGAAGAAAAAGCTACACTGGATAAAGAAAGAGAAACAGACGAAAAGAAATCACGCGTACAGTTCTTAAAAACTGAAATGAAACTTATTGAACTGGAGGCTAAAATAAAAACATGTCTTTGTTTGGAAAAGGCGGACACTGAACTGTGTTTGAAGTTACTGGATGAGCTGATGGAACTTGACGTTAAACCCTTAATGCTGCTGAAACATCCAACTTGCTTGGAAACTGTGAATAGAATGCGTGCATATGTTGGCAACACACCGTCTTGGGATCTAAGTGAGAACGCCACGTTGTTGTTTAGCAAACAAGCTCATCGAATAAGGAAACATGCAGATACTCTATATAAAAATATGAAGGAATTATTTACAACACCAGAAGGTCTTTCTTTTTGGGAGTACTTCTCAGAAAGAGTTTTACAATTTAAAAAAGTTACCTCGAAGCTCACTCCAGATGAATTACTTGAAATGGTGCATGAACCCTTAGAAATGTCCGTACCTACATCACATACAATGAAGGCATCCATTGAGGCCGCTAATAAGGAGGAACCTGCTCTTCTGGAAGACGAGAATAATTCCAAGAAGAAAACTACTCCAGTTAAAGCGAAACAACAAAATGGCACACCATTAAAACCTCCGCTAAAACGACAGTCGTCTAGAAAACAACAACAGGAAGAAAAAGAAACAAACAAAAACACTGATGAAGCTGAGGAAGATTCAGCAAAGGAAAAGAAGGACGACGAAAAGATTAATGATGCACACAAAAATGAAATTAAAAACGCAGAAGAATCAAAAGAGGAAACCGAAAGGATGGAACAGACAAAGGAATCTATAAACGATAAAGATACAGACAATATAGAAGAACCAAAAGAAAAAAGTCCAAGTCCAAATTCAGAAGAAAATGCAAAAAGTCCGAAAGAGAATGCAGAACAAAAGACTGAAGAGAAAACGGAAGAAGTGAAAGTGAAGGAAAAGGAGAAGGAAAAAGAAAAGGAAAAAGAAAAAGAAAAGGAAAAGGAAAATGAAAAGGAGAAAGAGAAGGAAAAAGAGAAAGAAAAAGAGAAACAAGAAGTTGACGAGAACTAAAAGGAAATCTAAATGTTAAAATGTTTTCAGTTAAAATTGGACTTACCCCATGCACAACATGGCTTTCCAGAATATCTCCAACTGGATTGGAAATAACTATTTAAGGTTGCAATATACTTTGATGAATTATTTGCGTAAATGTGTGCATTTCGATTGATTTGTAAAAATGATTGAAAACTGACGTACATACATTATAATTTACATTTTATTTGTTTTAAATAAACGACTTATGTTGTAAATTATGAAGGAAAACAGATTGTGCATCTTGTATAATTTGCATCTCTTATGTCAAAGGCCTGTGATAGCGCCGATACATGTTAAAAATAAGTATTTATTTTTGCGCCGACATTAAATGATTTAAGAAACAGCACTATTGTAAAAGTAACAATAATAGAGATTACATGGAGAAACGAAACTTATGATGGGAGCTATCAACAGTTATTTTGACTAAGCTGTATCATTTTTTAATACAATTATATACATTTGTGTATAATTTTAGATTACAATATACTTTGATGAATTATTTACGTAAATGTGTGTTTTTCCATACATTTATAAAAATGTTTGAAAAGTTACGTACATACATCATAATTGACATTTATTTTTAGGTTTTAAATAAGAAACTTGTGTTGAAAAAAATATGAAGGAAAACAGATTGTGTTCTCAACTTATTAAGTACCTTGTACTTATAATTTTCATCTCTATGTCAAAGGCCTGTGATAGTGCCGACACATGTTAAATAAGTATTTATTTTTGCGTCAACATTAAATGATTTAAGAAACAGCACTATTGTGAAGTAACAATAATAGAGATTACACGGAGAAACGAAACTTATGACATGGGCCGAGCTGACAGATTCGATGTTGCCAATCAACAGACATAAAATCGATAAATAGATAGAGATTTTTTTATCCGATTTACAATTTCATAAAAAGAATAATCTTTGATTCGATTTAAGTTCTGCACGCTTTTTAAAATATGTTTTGTTTTATTTATGTAAATTCCATTGTAAATGTATTTTTAAGAACAGATAAGAATAACAGTTAAATTGTGCAGTAGCGTTTTTGTTATGGTCTAATGAATTCGTGGTAAACCAACTAGCAATTCGCTTGTTTAATTATCACAACATCATAATAATTATCGAAATATAATATTATTATTCAGTGGTAGAGCTAAGCGGTGGCTTTTGCTGTCGCTCGGATGGGCCAGCTCGAACCGGGGTGGTACCACGACCTCACAGAATACCAGCGTGAAGTAGAGGTTTACTTCTGCGTTGCGCTTGGTGAGTGCAGGTGGCCGGAGGCCCAATTCCCCCCCCCCCCCCCCCTCCCCATCAACATGGTAGTGGAATTAAATAAAAGACTACCCCAGGAGGGTACCAGCACCCCTGGAGAATCCCTCGCTGAGCATCCACGACCAAACTACTCCACTCCTGGGCGTGGGTGCTCAGGCTGCCCCGCGTATTCTGGGGGGGGGCGAAATTCCGCTCAAGACGAAACCTGCTCGGGGCAAGCGGAGCAAGAAGACAAAGGCAACCCCTGCCACGCTTACCGTGGATTTCTGCAATATCAGGGGACTTCATTCAAACCTTAACGCCGTCCACTACCATCTGGAGATAGCTAAGCCGGCCTTGCTCTTTCTTACCGAAACACAGGTGTCCTCTCCGGCTGATACTTCGTATCTCTCCTACCCGGGGTACAAATTAGAACACTCGTTTGTGCCCCGGGCTGGAGTTTGCGTGTATGTCAGAGAGGACATCTGTTTTCGACGCCTCGGCAGCCTTGAAGGTACGGACCTGTCCATCCTATGGCTGCGCGTAGACAGCGACGACCATCCCCGCGTCTACGGGTGCCTCTATAGGTCCCATAGCGGTAATGCCGACACAGACCGACTCATAGACCACGTCCAAATGGCTGCAGACTCCGTGCTACAACAGGTCCCATCCGCAGAGATCGTGATACTCGGTGATTTCAACGCCCACCACGCTGAATGGCTTGGTTCTCGTTTAACCGATCATGCGGGTAGATCTGTCTATGACTTTGCTTTGGCATATGGTCTAACACAACTGGTTACTTCGCCTACGCGGATCCCAGATGTGGAAGACCATGTACCTTCCCTGTTGGACCTTCTGCTGACCTCTCATCCGGACGGATATCAGGTCTCCGTCGATGCCCCTCTGGGCTCTTCGGACCATTGTCTGATCCGGAGTACGGTGCCACTCACGCTCCAATCGCAGTTGCAATCTACAGCTTGCCGCCGTGTTTGGCACTATAGGTCAGCTGATTGGGAAGGGATGCGGTCTTTTTTTGCATCCTACCCTTGGGGGCGGGTTTGCTTCTCGCCGGAAGATCCCAGCGTTGTTGCCGATTCTGTTGCTGATGTGGTACTTCAGGGTATGGAACTTTTTATTCCATTTTCTGTGGTGCCCATCGGAGGCAGATCCCAGCCATGGTTTGGTCGCTCCTGTAAAATAGCATCACGCTATAAGCAGGAGTGCTACCAGGCCTGGGCTGACGCATCAACGTCTCGGGATGTAAACACCAGCGCATTAAAAAAGAAGTATAATTCCGCCTCCAGGTCCTTCAAAAGCGTCATTGCCAAGGCAAGGTCTGAGCACATCGGCAGAATTGGCGAGAAGCTAGTTCGCCTTCCTTCGGGAACCCGTGCATTCTGGTCTCTCGCCAAGGCTGTCCAAGGGAACTTCTGTCAGCCATCTCTTCCATCTCTGCACAGAGAGGACGACTCACTGGCCCATGCCGCAAAGGAGAAAGCCGATCTGTTGAGCTCTCTTTTTGCGTCCAACTCGACTCTAGATGACGGGGGGAACACACCGCCGACCATCCCGCGATGTGAGTGCTCCATGCCGAATGTGCGATTTACACAGCGCTCGGTCCGCAAAGCACTCTTCTCCCTGGACGTCAACAAGTCGAGTGGGCCCGATGGAGTCCCTCCCATTGTGCTGAAGACGTGTGCTCCGGAGTTGGCACCGGTTTTAACGCGTCTTTTCCGGTACTCCTACTCCCAAGGCGTAGTCCCGAACTCATGGAAGACAGCTTTGGTGCACCCGATCCCTAAAAAAGGCGACCGCTCAGACCCGTCCAACTACAGGCCTATCGCCATCACCTCCTTGTTCTCCAAAATAATGGGAGCCATTATAAACTGCCAGCTCATGAGGTACCTTGAGGATCACCAGCTGATTAGTGACCGCCAGTACGGTTTTCGTCGGGGTCGATCAGCTGGTGTTCTTCTAGTCTACTTAACTCATAGATGGGCGGAGGCAGTAGAGTCCAAGGGGGAGGCATTAGCCGTTAGTTTGGACGTAGCGAAGGCCTTTGATCGGGTCTGGCACAAAGCGCTTCTTTCGAAGCTTCCTTCCTATGGGCTTCCCGAGAAATTGTGCAAATGGATCACCAGTTTCCTTGCTGATCGGAGCATCAAGGTCGTAGTAGACGGTGAATGCTCTGATTTCAAGCCTATCAACGCTGGTGTTCCACAAGGCTGCGTCTCCAACGCTGTTTCTCCTGCATATCAATGATATGCTGCTAACTGGCAGCATTCATTGCTATGCGGACGACAGCACTGGTGATGCCTTATATACCGGCCGTGCCAATATTTCTCGGGAAAACGTCGCCGAGTACCGGGACAAACTTGTGTCTGAAGTCGAGTCTTTGCTTAACAAAGTCTCGGATTGGGGGCGACTAAATCTAGTCCAGTTCAATCCCCAGAAGACACAAGTTTGCGCGTTTACCGCTAAAAAGAACCCCTTTGTCGTATCTCCTCAGTTTCAAGGCACTCCCCTTACTGCCTCAGCCAGTATCGGAATCCTTGGCGTCGACATATCGAATACTGTGCAGTTTCGTGGTCACTTGGAAGGGAAGGCCAAATTGGCCTCTAAAAAGCTTGGCGTGCTCAGCAGAGCGAGACAGTATTTCATGCCGGCACATCGCTTGCAACTTTACAAAGCGCAAGTTCGGCCCCACATGGAATACTGTTCTCATCTCTGGGCCGGGGCACCCCAGTGCCAGCTCCTTCCACTTGACCGCATCCAGCGCAGAGCGGTTCGAATCGTCGACGACCGAGTTATTTCTGATCGGCTCGATACACTGGCACTGCGTAGAGATGTTGCATCTCTTTGCGTATTTTATCGCATTTATCACGGGGAGTGCTCTGAGGAATTGTTCGGACTAATTCCAGCCGCTCAATTTCACCATCGCACATCGCGACAAAACTCGCGTTACCATCCATACCATCTGGATGATTGGCGGTCCACGACTGTGCGATTTAGAAGAAGTTTTCTCCCTCGCACGACTTCCTTGTGGAATCAATTACCACCAGCGAATTTTCCGGACCGATACGACTTAGGAACCTTCAAGAAAAGAGCTTACACCTTTCTAAAAGGTCGGCAACGCATCTGCAATTCCCCTGGTGTTGCGGTTGTTCATGGGCGGCGGTAGTCACTTACCATCAGGTGAGCCGCATGCTCGTTTGCCCCCTATACTATAAAAAAAAAAAAAATTACCATTATAATAATGATACCATAAAAAATCGATTGAAAAAACAGAATCGCCTTTTTAACGAGATTTGTGATTGGCAACACTTTTTACTTTATCCACAAACTAGTGACTTGCAAAAATATTGCAATCTTTTTTGGATACATAAATAGTGCGATTAATTACCTTCAAAAAAGATGTATTTTTTAAACAAATGTAAATTGTTGGGCGGTTCATGGCCAGAAATGGGCATTCCCCTTTCACAAGGACAAACATCCAGATCAGAAACAATTATTTGTTGGTCAAACAAATACATGTTTCGGTCAGGATTCGAACCCGTGGCCCTCAGCGCCGTAACTCATTACTAAGCCACTGCGTCACGGAGCCATATGCTCATTTGTTGCCCTCTGTAATCACTTAGTGACTATGTAGTGGATATTCTCTTCTAACTTACTTGGTCAATATTATAATTGTTATGTTTCAGACTTGACCGAGGGTGCAAAGAGCATGACTTTGTCTGAGGATACAGAGAAGAATGAGAAGCAGCGCATGGATCTTTTCTATGCGTTTGTAAAGCAACGCGCAGACTCCGCTGCTGTAGAAGGAAACAAGGCTATTAGCGAGATTGTGCATGAGGCTGAACGGTAAGATGGATTTTATGAAAAAAGAAATCTTATTTTTGCCTTCTGTGATTGATTATTTTTAAGCAGACTTTGATAATTAAAGCTTTTAAAAAGTTACTTCGCAAACATCCGCTCTATAAAATAAAATGATGTGTCTTATCTAGTATGAAGAGCACCTCCCGCCCTCCCTCAATTGCGTGCACTATCCCCGTCACCACTAATCCTAGCACCACTACTCCCAACTCCACTACATTAGGAAAGACACACCACTGACGACAATACGACACGCCTCTACACGAGACATCCTCAGGTGATGTAGACTCTACGGTGGTTGACCGTTAAGCTTTAATATAATGGATTTACGCAAAGTAACGCCTGATTCTATTAATTAGACTCATAATATTTTAGTTTGTGATCTGAGAAATAATAATGATAAAAATATGGTGCTAAATGATGAAGAAGCATTTTAGTTTTTCTGTAGTAATATTGACGAAATTATTTATAAAATATTAATTATTGTCGTTGTTATCTTATTTTAGTTATTAATTAATCTGTTATTTCTTTTTTTTTAAGAAGTAAAGAGGTGGTATCAAAATTATATCTTGGGTCCGTTCCTTATTATATACCAGCGATATAAAAGTGTTGACCATAATTAATAGAATGAGGACTCCTTTGCAGAAATCCATTCTATTGAAGTTGTTACAACTTAATTTGCTTATTTTCGTGTAATGAAATAAAATTATGTGTCTTGCCCAGTTTGGAGAGCATTTTTTTAACACCAATTCCAGCCATTTGTCATATATGTATGTAAAAATGACAGGGAGAGCAAGTGGACTATAGACCTTAAAGTTATTGGTTTGACTGACTGAAACTAATGTATGACGTGAGTGACTGTTGTATGCAAAGAAAGATAGGACAACTTAAGAAACTATTAGGCTATTTCCAGAAATTGCGGCATTATAATCTAACACAAACTATAGACTGTTTTTGCTATAGAGATTTTCTTGATGTTAACTTAACTGCCGCTTGGGAATTTAATGAACCCTGGCTGACAGATGCCCTTCTTTTATTCGTGTGCCGGGGGTCTCGTCGTAGCTCGGGGTGGGCTTTTACGCGGGGTTGTTGCGCGCATCACGTGATGTCCGGGCAGGGTGCGGTGTGCGGGGTGACAATATGCAATCACACGCATATATATATATACACACACACGTACGCACGCATGCACACATACACACGTATACAGACACACTACCATTCATGCACGCACGTACGCACGCACGCAATGGACGCATGAACTGTGGGCTCACTTGTCACTCTTTTTCTATTAAAAAAAAGTAATAATTAGTTGATTGGTGTGGTGTGGCGGTGTGCAGGCTGGAGGTGCGCGAGAAGGCGCCGCTGGTGGTGTTCGAGGTGCTGGTGCGGCCCGCGTCGCTGGCGGCCGACGTGCGGCGCCAGCGCACGCTGCTGCTGCGCCTCACGCGCGCCGAGCCCAGGGCGCAGCGCGCCGTGCTGCACGCGCTCACTGCGCTCTGCGCGCACCACCCCACGCTGCTGCCCAAGGTGAGCCCTACTGCTGCATATTCATTCCTTATATCATTATCATTACACCCCTTCATAAGTCCATTGTTGAACATGGGCATCCTCCAAACAATGTCACAAAGCACGCTTCTGAGGAAAGCGTTACTCGCATTTAGTGGGGAGGCGCCCCACCTTTACCTATCAGTGCAAGTGCAACTTTTCTCCTTATCCGGTTTCACTTCTAGGCTACATGACCGGTCTGTTGCTATTTCATCTTATATAATCCATTGGACTATGTTGGTCACTTTGGTTTTACTGCGGATATCCTCATTTTTAAGTATGTCGTGTAGAAAAATTCAGCATAGTTCTTTCTCTCCACAGCTTGCTGAGTTACCTTCAGCTTTTTTATACGACCAATAGTGAAGGAATATGTCTCAGTTCCATAAGTCACCACTGGCTGTTGCCAGTGATGACTTATGGAACTGAGACGTAGTCCTTTACTGCTGATCGTACGAGGAAGCTCAAGTTCGCTCAGCGAGCTACTGTACTGGTACAGTCTCGTTTTCAAATTTTGAGGGGTATACCTAACGAGAAAATGTAATATTTATAGCTAATGCTAACCATGTAAGTTACCATGACCCAATGTTCAAGTAAATGTTTAAGTTGTGATACAAAATACAGTTTAAAGTTAGGAAAGGGATGTAGGACTATTAATTAAACTATAATTAGATTACTTTTATACTTAAAACAATGATATTGTCGAAGGAGATAAATAGCTTACATTGCGAAAAAGAGTTTTTTTTAAATGAAAGTTTATATGAAATGTAATTATACCGTGTTGTGTGTGTGCGGGGCAGGTGCCGGCGATCCTGAAGCTGCTGTACGACACGGACATCGTGGACGAGCGCGCCGTGCTGGAGTGGGCGGCCAAGCCGTCGCGCAAGTACGCGCCGCGCGAGCTCGTGGCCGACGTACGGCGCCGCGCGCAGCCCTTCATCGACTGGCTGGCCGAGGCCGAGGAGGACAGCGACGACGCGCACCACGACGACCTCGACGTCGAGTACGACGACCGCGCGCCGCTGCGCGTCTCCGCGCCCGCCCCCACCCCCGCCCCCGCTGCCGCCGCGCGCGACGACGACGGCGAGGACGACGTCGACATCGACGCTATTTAAGTCGCTTCACACGTCAGCGGTTGCATGCGCTACGGTGAAGCGGTGTTGACATCGCTTGCGAAACACTGTGTGACGTGCTTAAGGCATGCATACATACATACATAACATACATATACACACACATATACGACGTTATCTAAGTCGCTTCACACGTGACCGTCACTTTGCTACCGGTTGCATGCGATACGGTGTTAAAAATTAATTAGCCAAAATTTACTTAACAACATAAAATTTCGTATTACCTAATCTTCAAACTAATTAGCTAATTAATTTTTGGAAAAAAAAACATCATTACGCAAGAACAACGTCGACATTGTCATCAACGCGATTTAAGTCAATTCACACGATGTTGCGTAATATATGGTAAATAATTTGACCTCAAATGTCAAATTCCACACTTTATATTTTAGTTTGCTTTTTTTTTTCTTTATATAATACATAATCCACATTTAAAAGTGTTATATAAGTACCTGTTTTATATATGTGATTTCCGATATGATTATTTACATGTGTTTGACAGAGAGATCTCATTATCGGAACACGAAAAAATAACATTATATATATTGGACCAATTAATAAACCAGGACACTATTCGTAATGCCCAATTAATATTAATAATGACTAGTCAAATCAGACTACGAAATTAATACTGAACAAAACTCCATCATTTATCATATTGTCTGGTCATACACAACCTCTCTTTATAACTATGCCCAATAAGTAACAAAATAAAAAATTCATAAAGCCTGGTAATTACAATCATTTTTATAGTATTGCCTACTCATATTGAATGAACATTCTTCTGTCTGGACATTATGAATAATGCCCTATTAATCAATTGATCCATTACTACGTATTGATAAGCTTATTGCAATAAGGTTAAGCATCGGTGCACACATAATATAGCGATGTCAACATCGATGGCAAAAAATATTACGCGCCACTACGAAGGATAATTTACTTGCAACTTTAACAAAAATTCTTCGCTGTATTGCATGCAGAACCTGAGCCTACCGCCAAGCAACATGTCTTTCAAATCGCTACAGCATTCATATGCATATGGGGACATGTTTCGCATTAGGTACGTTGCAATAATTTTAAAAGCGAGTCACAATAATTATTGTCTATATAAACCTGTAAACTTTTGAAACTTATTACAATAAATTCTCATTACCATCTGCGAAACATAATTTTTAAACCATCTACAAACATATAAATTAGCTGTCTACTGATTAAACTGATTAATAATGATTTTACGTCGCTATTATAATATACATAATGATAAATGAAGATAAGTGGGCAGTAGTCGTTAATAAAATTTCGATGTCAAATCCTAATGTACGTAGGGACATACATATTCTATAATCTGTATCCGTGGAATGAGGTCACGAATGTATTAAATGTAACTTATCTTAAACCTCCAAAGATGTCCTCATTGCTCAAGTGTTTTAAATGTCAAAATATGCGTCGAAAATCACTTTTAAATTGGATTATAGATATCATACTAAAATATAATTCTTCATTATAGAAGTGTAAAATGAATTGCGAATATTAGTATGAATTTATAAAACTGTCTGACGAAATATCTAATTGTATTTATTGTGCAATAAAATTCCCAACTACCCCCTAGATTGTAACATAATCTGTGCAGTTATAAGTAAATTCATAGATTTAATAAAACTAGTTTAGTCGATGTCCCCACGTCTACGCCTTTATCCAATATAAACGCTTCAATACTAGACCTTGTAGCACTTTTTCTATCCAAAAATTATAATTATATTTATAATTATTGTTCCTATATATAGTGTTTTGAATATTTTGAATGTTTTCTGTTGTTTTTATTTTGGGATAATTTTTATGGTCCAATAACATCATCGTGTACGCGCTTTATCTTTATGCATGGTGAAATTTCGAAGACCTGCAAAATTTACGAAAATCTAGCGTATTGAATATGGCTGAACGGTACCACTTTCAACCCGTTTTTATATTTTATTGGTAGTATTGATTTTGCTCTGGCAATCCTATTACAAACGTTCGCTGTTGACGCGATGCTCTATTTAATTTTGTTCCAATGATGAACTTGTCACAAAACTTTGGACGTGACTAGTAATAGGACGCTACAATACCTTGATTTAATGCTCTAATCGAATGATGTTTATATGAAATGTTTAAATGATTTTAGTATTAAATATAGTGAATTGGCAATCGCGCGCGAATGAGTGGTGGCCGAAACTCGGTTACTGCCTAATGTTTTATTGCTTCATATTTGGATTTCAATCCTGCATTTCCTTAATCTTAAACTATATAAAATAAATAATATTTTTTTTTATTTCTCTAATATCAGTTTATATTATCGGAACCTGTACTCATTCCCGCGCGTTCTTGTTACTTGTACATGTGTTTAGGTTAGTACGCGGCGGAGCGTTTCCTCTATTATTAACTATTATAAATAGAATATTTTGAAATTGCCACCTGACAATTTTATTAGATTTGTTTTGTATTCAATACATTTGGATTCTAAAAAAGGTTTTGTTTTATTTATCTTTATTATTTAGATGTCTAAGTTTCCCATGTGATGAGCCCTTTAACTGGAAATGAGGCTTTCCATCTTAGTTCTGAGGGGTGACAAGGCATCTGCACTTTGGTTCTTAATCTAGGATAGATGTTAGATGTATATGGGCCACAGCATCCACTTAACATCAAGTAAATTGTGTGCTTGTTTGTTATCCTAATTCTATAAAAAATTAGGTTGAGCCTGCAGGCCATCCTTTGAACTTCCCGTTATGTTCGATCTCAAAACGCTCGACAAATATTTTTACGAACTAATAACTCATTACATCAAAAACATAGTAGCGAACAGAAATTTCGAAGTTATTACACAATACTGGATTTTTTTTGACAATGATAACCGATTTCGATGTAATTGGTGGCAATCGACGAGGTATCTTATAATCTATTATAAAAAAAACGATAAGATTAAGATTAACTATTACATAACTGATTTGTTTTAAATAAATATTTATTATGTTTGTTTGAGAAAACCATGGTGTGAATTGCTTTTTTAAATTACAAAGAATTATTCTATTATTTCAAAACTTTGCTAGCATGATTTAGGCTTCGGTATAAATAATAAATACCCACAGTGGTGCCATCTTTTAATAGATTATGTAAAAATATTGGGAAACAGTACATTTATTGTGAGATGGCACTAGTATCAACGTAAATCAAGCTGATTTTAGGTTACGTTTCGGTTGTAAACCATTACTACTGATATCGATATTTAAAAACGGTTTTCAATAACGATATGAAAACTACATATCAGTTATGTAACCGTTGCAGCCAAAATCTGAAAACGCCCATGCTTATTAAACACAATTTTTTTTTAAATAGTTGGGTATTTTACTTTACTTTTTTTTTGGAGTTTATTGCCTGGTATCTAGACCTTTAGGCCAAGTCTTGAGTATTTTTATTCGGTTTATTATAATTTCCCCAAAGGCATTTATCCTTCATAGTTCACTGCTTCACAATATGTTGATGCGTCCCTTTGTGCAGCCCTTGGGAGATTTTGACGGCAACTTGAGCCAGCAGACAGCTGACAGTTGGCGATGGTATTTAAAGGCGCCTATGTAGACAAACAGCTTATCTTGAGAATCCATCACCATCAGAGCACTTGTTTCACCGTTTCCACTAATAGTTCACATGCGTAGACAGTTAATACATAAAATCGCATCACTTTTACATATCAAAATCCACTTCAAACTATTATTTAAATTATAATACAGGAGCAGCAAACCGCCGCCGGTCAAGTTCCCGCCAAAACTCTTTCTAATTTTACTTGTCACCGGGGTTGCCACAGAGTCAAAAAAAAAACACCATCTTTGGTTTTGGTTGGACAGTTGGATTTCGTAGTTTAATAACTTAGTTTAATAAATAAAAAATAAAAATACATTTATTTCTCAATAATACTATTTCATAAATTAGTGGTGAAATAACCCAGAGAGTAATTTAGTACCTATACTCATGTAGGTGTTTCGCTCTTACTCTGGTGCTTAAGGTGATAATTATAATGATTATAATTCTGTAAATAGATACTCGTTACGCTCTCGAATCATATTTTGTTAATTATACAATCTGACACTGACCTACAAATGCAAAAAAAACGTAAGAAAATTTAATTTTCGCGGGCCACCCTGGAGCTTCGACCTTATTTATACAGTACTATGCCAAAGGATTTTAGCAAAGGATTTTCGTGGGAACGCAATGGATAACCAAAAAATTTACCAAAATGGCGGCGATGTGGTTCGCCACCCATCACGTCTCGTTTCTCGCGGGGGCGAAAAGCGGCCCACTGAGAGCCGCTTCGCTACGTTGAATGTAAGAGGAGGAATGAATGGTAAGGTAGATGAAGTATGTCAGATGATGGATGAACGTTGCCTTGATATTCTGTGCGTGAACGAAACCAAGAGGAAAGGAGTTGACACCACGGTTCATGGCCCCTACACGGCATACTGGTCGGGAGTCCCCCAAACCAGCCGAGGCTGTCAGGGAGTTGGTGTCATTCTTTCATCTCGAATGGTTGAATGTGTGATGGAGCATGAATGTGTAAGCCCAAGACTCCTCTGGATTAGGTTAAAAGTCGGACTCACTCGCCTATTTATCCTTGGGGTCTATGCACCGACGGATCTGCGTGGAGGTGGGTCACTAAAATCACAACAAGAGAGAGAGGAATTTTGGGATAGCATGAGAGAAGTCTTGAATAAATGCGGAGAAAATGAACGGATCGTGATGTTAGGGGACTTTAATGGATGGGTTGGAGTAAAGCGTGATGGGTATGAAGGAGTTCTGGGTATGTTTGGGGACGAGAGAGTGAATGACAATGGGAGAAGACTGCTTGAAGTATGCTTGGAATGGAATCTGTGCGTGGCCAACACAATGTTTGACCACAAAAAGATCCATTTGTATACAAGAGATGAGGGTGAGTCTAGAAGTATGATTGATTTTGTAATTGTGGATGAAAGACTGAGGAAGAAAGTGCTAGACACTCGGGCATACCGCGGTGTAGGCCTCGACACAGACCACTTCCTGGTCATAGCCCGAATGCGTGGCCTCTTTAAACGGTGGCGACACCGAGGGGCCGAGCCTACGAGTGTTTTGGACAGAGTAAAAGTGGAAAATCTACAAGATAAAGAAAAGAAAGACGAGTATGTAGAGAAATTGAAAGAAAGTTTTAAAGGGATAGAAGAGATAGGAGTGATTGAAGATTTGTGGGAGACATTTAAGAAAGGGGTTGTAAATGTTGCGGTTGAGGTATGCGGGATAGCTAAAAGAAGAAAAGGGAGAAAGAATGATAACGTGTGGATGGATAAAGATGTACAAAGGGTTGTGCAAGAAAAGAAGAAAGCGTGGTTGGATTGGTTAGCAACAAAAGCTAACCAAAAAGTTCAAAAGGCAACGGATGACGAGATAAAGGAAGCAAGAACGAAGTATAAAAGATTGAAAACAGCAGCGAAAGAAATTGTGTCTAGAAAGAAAGAAGAACGAAAAGATGATTTCGATAGGAGGCTCACTGAAGATTTCCAGTCAAACATTAAGTTTTTCTGGAAAACCATCAAAACAGCCAGAGGAAATACTTCTACCTCGGAGCTGAGTACAATCAGGAGTCAAGATGGGAGCATTATAAAAGGAGAAGAATGTGTGTTAAAGAGATGGAAGGAGTATTTTGAAAGTTTGTTTGAAAGAGATGAAGTGCAGGTACAGCATCTGCCACCTTCCACGGAAACTAACATAAATGTTGATGAAAATGAGATAAGCATGGATGAAATAGTGAAAGCGTTGAAAAGTATGAGATTAGGTAAGGCTGCAGGGTATGACAGGATTACCGTCGAGATGCTAAGGGCTGGACAGGGCCTGGTGGCTAGTCAGCTGTACCGCCTTTTCAATCTGTGCTGGCGAAATGGGCAAGTACCGGGAGACTGGTGCAAAGCCGTTATCGTGCCATTGTATAAGGGAAAAGGGTCACGGCAGGACTGCATAAATTACCGTGGTATAAGCCTTCTTAGCGTTGTCGGTAAATTGTATGCGAAAGTGTTGATTGAAAGGGTTGTGAATGAAACAGACGAGAAAGTATGGGATGCACAAGCGGGATTTAGAAAGGGAATGGGATGTACGGATCAGGTCTTTTCCTTGCGGTGCATAGCCGAAAAGTGTTTGGCTAAAAACAGGAAAGTCTACTGCGCCTTTGTAGATCTAGAAAAGGCCTATGATAGAGTGGTGAGGAATGAATTGTGGTCAGCACTGTCCGTGAACGGTGTGAGCAGTATCCTCATACGAGCATTGCAATCTCTTTATAGGGATTCTAGTGCTTGTGTAAGGATAAACGGGGCATACACTGAATGGTTTAATATCGAAAAAGGTGTTAGACAGGGATGTGTAGCGTCACCGTGGCTGTTTAATCTGTTCATGGACAATTGTTTGACAGATTTAAAAGAGAATGAAAGTGGGTTGAGAATGAATGAGTTACTCGTCAAATGTTTTCTCTATGCTGATGACCAAGTATTACTTGCGTCTTCGGCCGAGGAGTTGCAGGAGATGGTAACTGCTATGAGTGGAGCTTTTGTTAGAAAGGGAATGAAGATGAATGTAAGGAAGACGAAAGTGATGGTGTTTGAAAAAGATGAGGCAGTGACAGACTGCAATATCGTGATTGAAGATGAACAAATTGAACAGGTGAAAGAGTTTGTGTATCTGGGGTCAAAGTTTACAAGAGATGGAAAGTGTGAGAGTGATATCGAAAGAAGAGTGAATGCAGGAAACATGGTGAATGGAGCTTTGCACTCCTTTATGAGCAGTCGGAAGGTGTCTAACAAGGCTCGTTTGGCTGTGCATGAGGGGGTGTTGGTTCCAACACTCATGTACGGAAGTGAAAGTTGGGTATGGCAGAAGAAACATGAAAGCAGAATAAATGCAGTTGAGATGAGAGCATTAAGAAGTATGATAGGAGTTAAACTGAGTGACAGGATAAGAAATAGTGAGATAAGGAAAAGTTGTGGTCTGAAAGAAGATGTAGTGACAAAAATTGAGAAAGGTATGCTGAGATGGTTTGGCCACGTCGAGAGAATGAATGAAGAACGATTGACGAAAAAAGTGTATAAGGCGAGTGTGAATGAAAGTGTTGGAAGGGGTAGACCTAGGCGGACATTTCTAGACCAAATTGGGGACGTCTTGAAAAAAGGCCAGGTTAAGAGTACCCTAAACCGTAGAGCATGTATGAAGGGAATAATGAAAGTGGACGAAGCGAAACAAGTATGTAAGGATCGTAGCAAGTGGAAAGAAGTGGTCTCTGCCTACCCCTACGGGAAAGAGGCGTGATTATATGTATGTATGTATGTACTATGCCACTATACTACGCGAAAACACCATCATTATATCTTTATTTTGTTTATTGATTAACCAACATTTGTATCAGTCCTTACATGCTATTTAAATACAATGAACCGATAAGAACTAAAATGTACCAATAATTACAACCAGATACCACATGTAAATAAAATTAGGACTACCATCTCAGCACTGTGTAACTTTATTTTTAGGATAAAAATAAACAGTTGATAACGATATATAGTACTAACTATAAATAGAAGCGGAAGGAAAAGAAAATGTTTTATAGAATATTACAAGAGATGGTCTCTTAATTGTGACGGAACTTGTTAGGAGAGTAGAAAAATCTATCGATTGTTTTGCTAAATTTTTAAACAACTTTACTCGTTCTACCAATTAGAGAATAGGAGCCAAACACTGTTCTACAATGAGGTCTAGTCAACGGTGTAATCTTACGAGCAAAACGCGGATAGCAAAAGGAAACGCACAAATTAAATTTACTTAAAATTTCAGTACAATCAATAACACCGCTAATAATTTTCGAAGCAAAAATTAAATCAATAATATCCATGCGGTTTTCTAGAGATATCATTTCATTTGAAATAGACCAAGAAATAAATTTATTTTCATTCATTTGAAATAGACCACGTTATTTTCATATGATACACGTTTCTTATACCTTCTAAACCCACGTGCGTAAGACAAATGTCTTAATATGAATCTTTTTTGGATCCGTTCGATTCTCAGTGAGTGTATAGCAAAATGAGGTCTCCAGACTACACTACACATTGCACTGCGCACTATTCTAATATACTTCTTACCAAACTGTTAGACAAAATAATTTTAATTTTAGAGCTTCGAAAGACTTTGATATTTCTTATTACAAAACCCATCATCCTAGACGCACGTTTAGTAATGTTTTTAGTGTGAGGCACAAAAGTTAATTTTTTATCGAAAATAACCCCTAGTTCACTAATTTGGTATAACTGCTGTATATTATTATTTCCAATGTGATAGCTATAATCGATAGTGTTTCTTTTTCTCGCGTCTTGCTCATAAAAAGATTTACTAATGTTTAAAAGTCTTATTGCAATGCTTTCGATAAGGTGGATCACGAAATTCTCCTTCGTAAAATTGCTTATAACGGTATACGCGGAAATTTATTGCCATGGTTTTCATCGTACATCATAAACAGGACACGTAAGGTGGTCATTAATGGATTCTCATCCGATGAAATAAATGTATCGTCTGGTGTGCCACAGGGCGCAATAATGGGTCCTCTTCTGTTTTTAATCTTTATGAACGATATATCGACTTGTTCTAAATATTCCCACTTCTTACTCTATGCTGATGAACTAAAAAAAAATCCTATTATAAAAACATTGGATAACTGTGTTCTACTTCAAGATGACATCGATCGTTTATCTTCCTATTGTCTTGAAAACAAACTTAGCCTACCTAAATGTAAATCTATCACATTCACTAAAAAAAAGCAATATTATTAAATTCACATAATCTCTTTCTAATAATCCTCTTGTAAACGTCTCGCTTATTAAAGACCTTGGCGTGTTCTTTGATTCTAAACTTCATTTTGATTACTACATTAACCACATTATCAACAAAGCTTTGCAACTTTACGGTTTTGTCATGAGGACTTGTAAGTCATTTAAAAAATCTGGCACTTATCTACTGCTTTATAAATCTCTTATAAGACCTCAATTGGAATATGTCACACAAGTTTGGAATCCCTTTTACCAAAGGTATCGTGATTTACTGGAATCGGTTCAAAGTAAATATTTATGCTCTGTAAACTATAGATGTTACCATTCTTGGTCCTCTTATGATAACCTCTTGCAAAATTATTCTTTAAAAACTTTAAGTAATAGGCGATTACTGCCTGATTGTATTTTTCTTTACAAAATTTGTCGTATCTTTTTCGATTGTCCTCAATTTGTCAATTGTATATACCTTCGTGTACCAAGTCGCTCTCAAAAAATACGAAACACACGTGCATCGCTTGTTTTTCCTTAATCTGTTTATAATAATTTAAAATTAAAAATTTTGTACAGCCGACTTCAATATAGGTTATTTGAGAATAACTCAATAACCATTGGTCTGACCTTGATCAAATTCATATGGGACCACACGAGCACTATCAGCTTTCATATAAAAAAAGAATCATCGAAATCGGTTCGCCCAGTAAAAAGTTATGAGGTAACACACATAAAAAAAAAAAACGAAAAAAAAAAAACATACACTCGAATTGAGTCCTTTTTGGAAGTCGGCAGATAAATGCGGGAAAGCGTGCACCTTTGCGTCGCATAATGGAACTGTATGACAACAGCTTCTCCGATGTAGACTTATTTACCATGTCACTACCTCAATTTAGGAAAGCTATAAAGCTTGTATTGAATAACTTGTAATTTTCCTTTTTATTTTCTTCTTATGTCTATATTTAATTCTTATTCTTATTAACTTTAATAAAAAAAAATTTTCTAGTAATACATGTAACATTCATGATTTTGCTGTTAACGGCTAGGTATGCATTTTTGCCTCTTGTTTTATTTTTGTGTTATATGTGCCTTTTGGCTTTTTAATTACTACGGTATTTTTGTGGATAACGGTGTTGGTTGTGTAATTAGCTGATCTATTTATATAAAATTTGAATTGTAATTTTTAATATACAACTGTTTGTTATCTTTAATAAAAAAAAGTCCATACGATTTACTTTGCACCATTCTACCAATTGATCTAAATCATTCTGCAGCTTAACTGAATTATTCTCTTCCGTAATCATCTTGCAAAATTTTAAAGCATGCGCATACAAGTACGCGTGAGAACTTTTCATCAATTCTGGAATTTCATTAACAAACACTCCAAACAGAATCGGTCCGAGATGTAAGCCTTGGGACACATCGGAATTAATATTTTTTTAAGCCTGACTGATATCTATTCACTACTACAAAATTGCTCGGTCATTTAAATATGATTTTAGCCAATTTAACAAACTACCAGTAATACCATAGCCAGTTAACTTTCGAATCAATAGAAGTATCAAGTGGGACCCGGTCAAACGCTTTGCTAAAATCGGTACATATTACGTCGACTTAATTTCTCGCATCAAGCGCTTCAATTCGTCTTTCCGTAATATGTATCAAGTTAGTGCTCGTGGAGATCTAACGAAACCAGTGGTTAAGTAAAGATTGGTATGTCTCTGAATAAAAGGACAAATAATTGACTCAAGTAATTTAGCGAAGAATGATAGTATAGAGATCAGTCTGTAATTTTTTACATAATCCTCACTACTCGCTTTATGACCCGGAACGATTTTGGTTATTTTACATTCTATTTCTATAGGAAACTGCCCAGTACAAAGAGAAGATTGAATATAATTAAAAGTGGATCAACAAGATATTCAGCACATCTGACTACAAACACTGGAGGGATTCTATCAGGAACTGCTCCTTTATTACAGTTGATGATTTTTAGTTTATTTAATAGGGTATCATGATTAATTATCAGCTGTGCTAAGTGAAGGCTATTAATTTCTTTTGATTTCAAAGACTCCGAATGGTCCATAAACATAATCCTGCTCAGTGCATTCAGTATTCTCAGAGTACATGCATGAAAAGTGTGAAGAAACACGTTCTCAAGTTTCCACTCCATGAGAATTTACTGTCGTTCCGTCAGTCATTGATAGGCGCCTGAACCACCACGTTTCGCCTTAACAAAGGACCAAAATAGTTTTGGGTTTTTTTTTTGCTATGCCACTCTATTAGCTTTATATACCTATTGTAGCAATTTGTGGCCATATGTGTACACCTTTTACTCAGCAATTGCAGTTCAAGCTCATCTCTGGAATTTTTATATTTCTTGTGACGACACCTAATTTTATACTTTTCTTTTAGCGTTGTCATTCTTTGACGATTTATTGGGGACTGATAATATCTCGAATTTTCTGATAGAAAATTTGTAGCATGTCATTTACATCTGTCAACCCGTCAAGCAGTTTGACCCAATCACAACTCGCTAATTCTTTACAAATACTATGATAATCATCATCATCATCATTACAGCCCTTCACAAGTTCACTGCTGAACATAGGCCTCCCCCAAGGAATGCCACAAAGCACGGTCCTGAGCCACCTGCATCCATCGACTTCCTGCATGTCAATAATAATCAGCTCTGTAGAAATTTAATTTTACGTTTTCAATATTGTAAGGTAATCTAATACGATTCAATAGCTTAACATTTATGTCAAGAGGAGGGTGGTGCGTATCAACTTCACTGAGGGGACAAACTGCCTGCTCCACTGTGCAGTTAGGTAAATTTGAAATAACTAAATCAAGTGTTCTATTTAAACTCATATTTTTTATACGACTGTACTGTTTTAAATTATTAACATTTAAAAAATCAATAAATGACTGACTAACAGTGGAAAGCTCACATTTTTCAGTATACCCATCTAACAAACTCCAATTTATGGAAAACAGATTAAAAGCACCTGCTATACAATGTAGAGATTATTCTTTCTAATGATAGATAAGTGTCATAAAATTTATCATAAGTTACACTTTTTACAGGAGATGGTAAATAAATGGCACAGAAGGCAATTTGTTCAATTGAGTGTGATGCTGGCGCATTGGCTAAAACTCAAAGATCTTCCAGATCCGACTCTCAAGCGTTCATACGCTTCGCTTTTAATTTCATTGATACTGCTATTAGAACCCCCCCCCCCCCCCCTCCTCTTTCTTGGTACTACTGGCAATACATCTATCTCCTCTATATACTACATATCTAGGATCAAAAAGTTCACTACTCGAAACAGAATCATTAAGCCAGGTCTCAGTGAGTATTATTATTTCATAGTTGTTAAATAATATTTGATTATAGAAACCATGTGTTTGGTCTTAAGGCCACTACAATTTTGATAGTACAATTTTAGTGTATCGAATCTTATAAAAAACCGTACCACATAAAAGACAATAAGATAAGAAAGGAACAACCATAATAATTTAAATAAGTTTTTTCAGGGTTTACAAAATTTTACCAAAATATAGGCTAATATATAATAATATAAAATAATATAAAGCGCAAGTCCGGTCGTGCATGGAGTATTGCTGCCATATATGGGCTGGTGCTGCAAAATGCCATCTAGCAGCTTTGGACTCAATGGAAAGACGTGCTAAGAGGCGTATTGGTGATCCAAATTTGGTTAATACCAATCTTACATGCCTGGAACACAGACGCAAAGTAGCCAGCCTTTCGGTTGTCTACAGCTACATTTTAGAGAGTGTGTGCAGGAATTGCATAATTTAATTCCTCCCTCTCCCTTCCACCATGGGACAACCAGACGTTCGGCTAGTCTCCGCCCTTTCGTTGTTGACTTACCACGCATTCGAACCAAATGGTTCGTTACGTCGTTCATCATGCGTACAGCAAAAGAGTGGAATAAGTTGCCAGCATCTGTGTTTTCATCCGATTACAATGTGGGTGTCTTCAAGGCAAGAGTGAATAGGCTTTTGTTAAGTCATTGCGCCTCACCATCTTAGGCTACATCATCACTTAACATCAGGCGGGATCGTAGATAAGCGCTGACTTAGTAGAATATAAAAAAAAACTCTCATCAGTCTTCATCATAAACACTCCCATTACGCACCGATACATATTTATATCCTCTTTCCTTTGCTTTGAGCCTTGTTCGCTGGGGATAGAAGTTCAGTAACAAAAACAGGGGTAGTACGTCCTGTTAATCCACGATGTGTGGTATTCAGTTTATTTTCTGAGTTTGCCTTGTTGTATTTAGAGGCCATCGCTAACATTTCATCTCGAATTCTAGGCGAAGCTAGCTGAATTATTATAGATCTTCAATATTTTTGAATATACTATGAACATATTATCGTAATGCAATTTTATTTCAATTCAAAACAAAAACGCCGATGAACGAAACAAAAAATATGAAACGTCAAACGTCTAACGTGGTAATTTTGGACAAATAGTAAGTATGATTTTATTTTCCATATTTTTAAGGTTCTGAATTCAACCCTTTTTTTTAACAAGGGGAAATGCCTACGCATACCCGTCTCGCGGGGGCAATGACGGGTTATGTCGGACTCGCACCGACTAAAATCCCATGGTGTTCCTCCTTCGCCGCATATTGGCAGGGCCACGGGAACGCTTTCGCACACATCCACGGCCCCACTAGCGCCGGCCGCCTCATGGCAGCCCCTTCTCGAGGGAGGGCCTCTCCTCCCCATTCTCCTTCTCAGGCAAGGCGCACCAGGAACACAAGGCACGCTCTCCTCCACGGCCTCCAACTCCATCTGCGTATCGGACCCCCCCGAGTCTGATACGCGGAGGCCATGGGGCCAGGAAAATCGAGCGCTTAGTAGCACCCGCTTTCCCGACCCCAGCGGCGAATCTAGTCTCTGGCTCCGCCGCCAACCACGTTTCGTCCGCGGAAGGTAGAGCAGCGGCGCCTCGCAATCCATCCTAATCACAATCCGACACTCCTCTCCCTCCGCGGCCCCACCACCACCGCATCAACGGTGCAGCCCCGTCCGAGACGCGGAGGATAGGGCGAGTGGCGCATCGCCATACCAACACTCCTCTTCCTGCGCGACTCCACCTCGGCTTCAGCGGTAGGGGGAGTGGACACCACTCTCACCACAGCCTACCGACACACATCCGAAGTGGGCTCGCCAAGCCCACTCGGAGTGGCCACCTCGGGCCAGCCCTACACCACGGGCCAGCCAAGGGCTTTCTCTTTCTTCACCGCGGGTGACCAAGCCACGGCTACTAAGCTCCCCCGCCACGACAAGGCGGGAACCCGTGCGGGAGGCTGAATCCAACTCTTTTTTTTACATGGGGAAATGCCTACGCATACCCGCCTCGCGGGGGCAAGGACGGGTTATGTCGGACTCGCACCGACTAAAACCCCATAGTGTTCCACCTTCGTCGCTTATTCGCAGGGCCACGGGAACGTTTTCGCACACATCCGCGGCCCCCCCTGCGTTGGCCGCCCCATGGCGGCCTCCTCGGGAGAGAAATACTCCTCCCCCATCTCCTTCTCAAGTAAGGCGCACCAGAACACATGACGCGCCCTCCTCCTCGGCCTCCAATTTCACATGCGCAACGGACGCCCCCGTGTCCGATGCGCGAAGGCCATGCAGCCAGGAAAAACTAGCACTCAGAAGCACCAGCCTTCCTGACCCCAACGGCGGATCTGGTCTATGGCTCCGCCACCAACCAAGATTTGGCTGCGGAGGGTAGGAAGAGCGGCGCCTCGCAATACCGACACTCCTTTCCCCCCGCAGCCCCACCACTACCGCATCAATTGACGGTGCGGCACCGTCAGAGTCGCGGAGGATAGGGCGAGTGGCGCATCGCCATACCAGCACTCCTCTTCCTCCGCGACTCCACCTCGGCTGCAGCGGTAGAGGGAGCGGACACCCCCCTCACCGCAGCCCACCGACACACATCCGAAGTGGGCTCGTCAAGCTCACTCGGAGTGGCCACCTCGGGCCGGCCCTACACCTCGGGCCAGCCAAGGGGTTCCTCTTTGTTCACCGCGGTTGACCAAGCCACGGCTACTAAGCCCCCGCGCCATGACAAGGCGGGAACCCGTTCGGGGGGGGGGGGGGGGCTGAATCCAACCCTGGCCTAACCTTGATTTGATGTTCCCTTCGAAGGTCCGCCGCCATATTGACCACTATTTTTGCTTTGTATTTCCGTTTTTGCACTGATTTTTTAAATGTCCGATTTTTCCACAAGAAAAACAACGACGATTCTCCACATTACCTTTACAGTCTTAAGCCAGATGACCAGGGACAGAACATCGATTGCAGCGCTTGAAAAGGCCGATTTTCTTTACGAACAGCGCCGTGTTTTCACTCTCGTGATTTTTAGTTTTTATTCTCTCCTCCTCGACGAGAAGCCGCGCCACCAAATCATTAAAATTTTGCTTATGGGTCATTCTACCGTGAGGTGAAATAAAATAAATAAAAATCAACGTTTTGTTTATTTATGAAATAAAAATATTTCTTTGGTATTTAAGGAACATGTAAAAAATAATGACAAAGTTAAATATAGTAAGAAATTTAAAAAAATAGCTTTTTCCGTTTTTAACAATAGACAGGAGTGACCAAGAAATCGACAGGAATGAACATTTTTGGCCTTAAACTTTTTTAGTCTTAAACTTAACAGTGGTAGAGCCACGCGACAGCTTTTGCTGTCGCACGAATTGGCCGGCCCTACACCTCGGGCCAGCCAAGGGGTTCCTCTTTGTTCACCGCGGTTGACCAAGCCACGGCTACTAAGCCCCCCCGCCATGACAAGGCGGGAACACGTTCGGGGGGGGGGGGGGGGGCTGAATCCAACCCTGGCCTAACCTTGATTTGATGTTTAAGGGCTGATTAGATTTTGTAATTGATCGTAACACCTGTTTAAAAGTTATTCCAAAAAAACTTTTTCATGAAAACTTTATTTTTGAGATTTCTTTGAATCTACCGGTCCAAATCGGTTAAAACCATAGATTTAGTATATAGTTAGATTGGCAATGTAAAAGAGAAAGGGCATAGCATATGCTTACGTTAGAACGAGATAGAATGGCTAGACCATACACGTACACGCTATCAGCCTGTATCAGTCTGACGTCAATGGTTAACGAAACAAATTCCGCTTATTTTTGCTATATTTTTGATTTTGAAGTATTAATAAGTATTTAAAAGGTGTGAGTAAATATGGTGAAGTGTGTCGTAGCTGAATACAGTTCATCGAGAAAAGAAAATCCACAAAATTATACATTTTCCATGTAAGTACAATTAAAATATTTAGCACTCTAAATTCAATATTTCGGAACTAGTACAAAAGTTTTATACACAAATGGATAGGGAAAAATATCGCATTTCATTACGATAGTGCTCTAAATGCGTGAGAGTTATATTAAAAATAATAACAAATACGTGAATTCCCGCGATTTCTGATCAATTTTTTGTAGGAATTGACACTATCAATATCGTCTTATCGATAATATGTTTACAACAGGCAAAGGCATATCCTTGGATGCAGCCTCTTGTGACTGCTTTTTTTTTAAATTTTCTATTTTTACGTTTTAGTGTTTCGTAATAGTAAATACTTATGCATTGTTATAAATACTTTAATGAGATGATGTAAACTCTCATAATTTACTTCCGAACCATATTCAAAACTTGACATTTAATCTGTTTAAAAAAGTTATTTTCGGCACTCTCATTGAAAACTGTTTTTATGATGTAAATAAATTTATTAAATTCTGCCGTGACGGTCATCTCAAGCGAATTGTTGTTAATTGAAATTTTAAATTGACAAATGAATTAGAATTTGTAAGATTGACATTATACTAGTTTGACATTATGCATTATAATATGACTATGCCTGTATATTTTTTATTTATTTTTTTATTCTCTTTTTACATAATGATTTCTTATATTTACGCGAACATTACACATTGAATAAAACTGTTTTTTTACGGATTTTATCGCGTTTAGTTTAGTTTAAAATAAACGCGATAAAATCCGTAAAAAAAACAGTTTTACTCTTTTTACATCATAAATTTATTGACATTATACTGTTTTATTAAATTTTGATATGAAACGTTATTGTAATTTTGTAATTTTAATTATTCAATTATTGCATGTCGGCTTAATATTTGCATACTGATAAATCGGCAAAACATGCATGTTCACACTCTTAGAGTATTCAACTAACAGGAGACGCCATGCGCATAAATTTCCAAACAAAAAAGTCTGTCACTTCTAGCGGGAGGCGAGGTAACGCACACTAAGCAAATCGTAAACATTGGGTCACGTCGTTACGCACGCACACAGCATAATATGAGCACACGATTAAGCAAAACGCACACAACCTTGAAAATCTCTCATAAATGTCTCATCGTTACAGTGCATAAGCCATAAACAACTAGTGCGAGGGCCTTGTCGATATGGATATGTCGATGAAATTTTATGCAAGTTACATTAGCAAATTAAATAAAGTAAAAATGAACAAATGTTTAATGTGTAATAATACATTCAAAGTAAATTTAAAAAAAATACATAAGGTACAAAATAATAATACAAAATTACCAAAATTAAAACAAATTGAAAAAGTATTATATTATATTTTAACTGGTTTTAAAAGTGAATAAGTTTGGTATATATGTGACGAATACACTTTTTGGGATCACTCTTTTTTTGCGAGGCAGCTAATTTTAGTGCTTGCATATTTTTCCATCACCAAGTTTGCTAGTTCAATGTTATGTGGAACGTAATCATTATCGAAATAATGTTCCTGTATGCTTAAAAATATATAATATGCCTAGTCTATGAAATATTTTTACCATTTTTTAATGTCATGATCAACCGAAAAGGTTATCTGTAGAGGGGTTTTAAACGGTCTAATTTTATAGATTTTATCCAACCTATAAAGTTAAACCGTTTTAAGGCTTAGGGTTGCTGCTACACTACATCTGGCAGCACGGAATCGCACTTTCCTGTGCTTCTATCCTTTTTGGTCACTCAGAAACTTTATTTACTAGAGCAAGAAAGAGAGCGGGAGTGTATAGTTTCACCCTCAAAAAGCCGATTGTAAACCGGTTTCAAAAGTTTATCTATCATTCTTGACAATCCATACTAATATAATATTATAAATGTGAAAGTGTGATTTTTGTTTATTTGTTTTTGTCCTTCCTTTACGCATCAACGGAATGGAGCAATTAAAAAAACATTAAACATTTGCTATCTCTTGGCCGAAGTTTAAACAAACATACTTTTTTTCGTCATTTTACTTATGATTGAAAAATAATTAACGTCGTCGTAAAAAGCGGTAATATTTTGTGTTCTACAGTACAAAAGTGTAGTACTCTGTATATATTTAATAATAATAGATTATAAATATGACACTGAGATTATTTGTTTGTCCTTATTTATTTATTTAAGCGCTAATAATTCGTGTCTCATCTGAAAACAACAATTTGGTTGACACCATCTAAGACGATATACTTGTAAATAACATTTGAAGATGAATAAATATCATTCACTACACCTTCCATTTCGATTTGTTACATGTTTTAAATTTTATCCTTCATAATGTAAAATAAACCTGTAGCAAAATAATAAACTTACTTCCAATAATTTCAAAGTCAGTACAGCAATTTCATTCAGTTTCCTTTTATTTTAACAGTGGTAGAGCCACGCGGCAGCTTTTGCTGTCGCACGGATGGGCCGGCTCGAACCGGGGTGGTACCACGACCTCACAGAATACCAGCGTGAAGTAGAGGTTTACCTCTGCGTTTCGCTTGGTGAGTGCAGGTGGCCGGAGGCCCTTTTTACTGGAAATGAGGCATTCCATCTTAGTCCTCACGGGTGACAACGCATCTGCATTTTGATTCGCAAACGAGGATAGATGTAGATGTCTATAGGCCACAGCAACCACTTACCATCAGGTGGACTGTGTGCTCGTTTGTCACCCATATCCTATAAAAAAAAATATATTATTTGATTGGATTACGAAAACCGATTGGTCAAATGCAAGGAACAAATAGTGCTTGTTCGTTTAGGTACCCAGGTTATATGATTGCCACATGCTTTTATCCAAACTTGGCGCTTGTAAAGATCTTTTGGAAAACTGTAAAACCAAAGATCTTTTTTAAACATTGTACAAAAAAGAATTTTAAATAACACCTTGGTATTATATATCAAGGTATTAATTATAGTCAAATAAAAACATCGACACTAAAGATTACAGTGAACATCACTATTATTGCCTTGATGTTACCGTTTTATATACTTGAAATTACCCTTCTTTTCGTTTCATAACGTAACATAATTAAATGAAAATATCTATTTAAAATGTTTTATATACAATAAAACTATTTAAATTGATGTTTTCATTTCGTTAAAAACAATTAAAGATTATTAATGTTGTTTGAAATAATATAGTTTTGTAAATAGATCACAATAATATTAATGAATTTAAGACTATTCAATAACACGATTTTGTCTTGTGTAATAAGAACAAAGAGAAACGACATTTGTCTACAATTAAGCAAAATTTTATCATGTCCTAGTGGTGCAAAAGTCCTTACTATAGTATTAATACTTTAAGTTGGCAACACACCCTGCTCAGCTATATTAATCAGAATTTTCGTGATTTAATGCTTATATTAATTATTGAAATCAAAATAAATACTTAAATATGAAAGGTAACGTCGTCTTTTTGTAAATTTGAGGTCTGTGATCTTTTTTTACAAGAAAACACACTGCAACTCGGCATTTTTCTGGAGGTCAACTCACGCTTACGACTACATGTTAACTGATGCCGTACGCGGCGCAACTAGTTTTATATAACGGGAATGATCCGCGCTCTCGTACTTTTGACAGAGGGGAACACTCTCCAATGTCGTCTCCTGTTAGTTTAATACTCTAAGTTCACACTATATTATAAGACCTCAAAATGTACCATGTTTTATGCAAATAAATATTTTATTATTATTGTATTATTATATGTTTCAGATTTACAAAAATATAGAGGTTAAACAAAAATGGTTAAAAATGATAAATAGAGAAGGATAGGTTCCCAAAAAAAAATTCCACTACATGTAGCAAGCACTTGTTTTTCTCATAGAAGTGCACAAAGAGTAAAGTTGCGTTTTGGATCAATACCCACGTTATTTATGCCCGCGTATTTTCTTAATTATATATTTTACTGTACTTATGTTCATTTCGTTTGCACATGTTCAAATGTGTACAACTTGTTGTTGTCATTCACGTGGTGCATATTTTTTTATGAAACGAAAGTAACAAAGAACTTACAGTATCACTTGATAATAAACGGGTGCTGTAGTACTTGGTCACCTACAGTCATCTTCAAACAAAAAAAGTAGAGCCATGCTGCAGCTATATCAATAGTATAGTTGTAGCACGAATGGGTCGGCTCGACCGGGGAAGGACCACGCTCTCACAGAATACCAGCGTAAAATAACAGCTTAATGCTGCTGTGATTCGTGTGGTGGGTGTAGAGAGCCGGAGACCCTTTTTACTGGAAAAGAGGCATTCTGTCTTAGTCATTTTGCATTTTAATTCGTAAACAAAGATAGATACAGATGTCTATGGCCCACAGCAACCACCTACCATCAGGTGGACTGTGTGCTCATTTGTCACCCTAATTCTATAAAAAAATGTGTTTTCACCCCTGAGGACTAAGATAAAATGTCTTATAACTTATAACTATACAGGCTCTCTATACTCAAATGGCTGGAACGCGGCAGTGTAAGCACTGCTGTTTAGCGGCAGAAATAGGTAAAAGGGTTGTATTTTATTAATTTGAATCATAGATGAGTACATAATGTGTACACTAATTATATTTGTTTGTAGGTTATATTAAAAGCCGGTACGCAAAGCATCGTCATGTGTCTACAGACATATATTGCCAGTACCCAGTAGCTCAATTGCAAACGTGTCTGTTATAGACAATTCCCCGAGAAAGAAAAAAAATGAAGAAAACTATTGATATTCTTCGGAGAAGATTAGATATGAAACAAAAAAAACTGGTAAAAATGTAAGAGCACAAAAAAACGGGCTAATAAAAAAGTGCAAAAGTTGTATCAAGTGATAAAAAAACCTAGAAAGGCTTCCCTCACTTCAAAATAACATTAGTGCTGTAATAGCATCTAGTTCAAAAGATTTGTTGCAGCATCTCATCGAAAGGGTGATTAAGAAAAAGTTTATGAGATAGGTATTCGTTCTGAATGAGTTTTCCGAAAACATGTGAAAGGAAAATTTTAAACGAAAATATCTTTCGAAAATTAGTAAAGGAATGCCTAGTGGCCTGCAATTTTTTTTAACATACTTGACATATATGTGTACGATTCGCCAGCACTATCAAACCATAAACACTTAATTATTACATTAATAATCGAAACTGATTTGATTATTAGATTGAAGTATGAAGCGAAATTGCAAAATATCTCTTAAGGAGAGCTTACGAAATTTTTACAATCAATTAGTTATTTTTGGTGGAAAATAAAAATCACAAACTTTTTGTTTGTAGTTTTATTTTTATGCCTTAACATAATAATATTCATTTTATGACACAGACACAGCGTTCTGTGTCGATAATTGAAGTTGATACATGGTGCAGCACTATTGTTGTCACACACATGCACATTTCACTCACACGGGTACATTTCGTTTTTGGTCTCACCCTAATGACGCCATCGCCAATCTAATGTATACTATATCTATGGTTAAAACAGTATTGAAAATCTAAGTTTGGTGAAACCCTTTCGAACTTCGCCAAGTTCGTTCAAATCGATCAAGCCGTTCAAAACTTATGAGAGGTTTACCTACACACACAAACATACAAACATAGTGACATCCTAGTAGGAATAGTCAGAATAGCTTCCTAGGAGCTCAAAACGTCGAGATACTACCAATAACTTCCCGATTTTTTGTATTTTCATAGTGGGAAGTTAAAAAGAATGGTCGCATATTGACTCCTACCTGACCTGTCACTCCCTTCCAATTTTCTGAATGATATGAAGAGTACTTTTATCCGCTTTGGCTTTTATAGTTTCATCTGATCGCGAGCAATATCAAAAGAATTACGATGACTTCGATTATGAATTGCGACGTTTTCAGTCGGAAAATAATTGGCTGCGTTTGATACCATATTTACGTAAGTAAGAGGCGCGGTGCTGCGATAACTGGGGACTCCACGCTGGATGAGACAAATCACAGACTTATAGGATGGTACCACATATAAAGCCCTTAAACACTACTTGACGTAGGTCATGGAATCAGACGTTACTTTGCGGAAATCTAATATAATAAAGATTTTAGCTAATTAATTTTTAACTACCTAAGGTCGATGGAGGCTATTGCAACTAAAAAAAAATATGTTGAAACTTCAACCTTCAACCAACCAAAAATGACCACTTGACTTTATGGGGGAATCTATTATATATATAATTAAGCATATATCTGAGATTACTTTCGACCTAATACAATGTCATAAAATCTTAGGATTTTGTTAAAATCTTAAAGTTCCATGCAGGCAGGAAAAGTTACATTAGCCCCATGTTGGGGTAAATGTGACTATCTAAACTAACTCATTGGTTTATGTAGTATATATGCTCAGAATCGAAGCACATGTCACCCAGTGTGAAATTTACGCATGCATATTCTCTGATTTGAGCCAGTGGAGTCCCGATGAAACTAAAAAGTATGTTTCGTAATGTTTGGGGCTAATGTGACTATTATCTTTAGAAATAGTGTTGTGTTGACGTAAAAAATATGGATAAATTGTAAAATTCGTAGGCAATCGATACTAATAAGTACATAAGTAATATAAAACCATGCTTCGTTTTTATTTTTTATTCGCTAATCATTATGTTTAAAAATAGAAGTTTCAGATACTTTTCAAAACATAATACGAAAATTTCTAAGAACATAACAAAAAATTATCTACAATTATTTAAAATCTATAAGACAACATTTTCTTCTAAATTGCAATATTAAGTTTGTTTTTACTTTGAACTATTCTTTAGAGATCCTAAAATAAGCAGAGTTTTTAATTCTAAAGACAAATACAAAAATAATAGGAACATATACTTTGGTTTAATTTCATTTAATATTTTATCACAATTAATGTTTAAATAATGTGCTTTGTGGCATTCCTTGGGGGAGGCTTATGTTCAGCAGTGGACTTATGAAAGGCTGTAGTGATAGTGAATGTTTAAATTCTACAATAGTATTATTAAAATTAACTTCACTTTTCTTATAGGTACTAAATCAATGGCACATATTTATCACATTTTCTTATGAGATTCTAACAAAATGACTTTTTGCTTAATTCTAAATACAGAATACACAACAAAAATTACACTTCATACAATATTTTCTCCATCCAAGTGCTCTGATTGTGGAAGATAAGTAACAATATCTTTCAAATCAATCATTGAGATGTCATCTTTGATTATAGGAAACGTGTTTTATCGTTTGTATAATTTCAGACCTGTAACTACAATTTTGGGACCTGAGGTTCTTCTAAAAATAATGGCATAGCCAGAATCATTGTGAGCTAATGAATTTAACAGAAGTTCTTCAAAGGATACGTTAAAGTTAGCTTCATTAATCTCGTTAGTGGTATTTGCCGCCTGAACTAACTCGTTTCCAAAAATCTGAATTTTATTTGAGTAAGTATTTTTATTAAAGGTGGTAAAAATATATAAAGTATTTTTTCTGCTTGGAGCTTGGAAGCGGTAGTTTAAATTGTCGAGGGTCTATGGTTTTTGGAAACGTGATTCCTTTTTGTTTTTCTTGTTCATAAGTTGTTTCATTTTTGTTACAGGATTGTGTTAACGCTGTCTCTTCCTACATTTTCTTAATTTGTTCATAGGTTCTCGTTTCTTTTTTTACTCTTAGTATTTGATTTATTTCAATATTTTTAGGTTTCTTATTCTAGTCAAGATATTGTATTGAATTATCCTGTTGTTCACTATTGTAATTTTTTTTATATGATAAAGGTGACGAACGAGCACACAGTTCACCTGATGGTAAGTGGTTGCTGCGGCCCATAGACATCTACATCTATCATCGATTGCGAATCAAAATGCAGATGCGTTGTCACCCATGAAGACTAAGATGGAATGCCTCATTTCCAGTAAAAATGGCCTCCGGCCACCTGCACTCACCAAGCAAAACGCAGAGGCGAACCTCTACTTCGCGCTGGTTTTCTGTGAGGTCGTGGTACCACCCCGGTTCGAGCCGGCCCATTCGTGCGACAGCAAAAGCTGTCGCGTGGCTCTACCACTGTTAAGTTTAAGACTTTAAGGCCAAAAATGTTCATTCCTGTCGATTTCTTGGTCACTCCTGTCTATTGTTAAAAACGGAAAAAGCTATTTTTTTTTAAATTTCTTACTATATTTAACTTTGTCATTATTTTTTACATGTTCCTTAAATACCAAAGAAATATTTTTATTTCATAAATAAACAAAACGTTGATTTTTATTTATTTTATTTCACCTCACGGTAGAATGACCCATAAGCAAAATTTTAATGATTTGGTGGCGCGGCTTCTCGTCGAGGAGGAGAGAATAAAAACTAAAAATCACGAGAGTGAAAACACGGCGCTGTTCGTAAAGAAAATCGGCCTTTTCAAGCGCTGCAATCGATGTTCTGTCCCTGGTCATCTGGCTTAAGACTGTAAAGGTAATGTGGAGAATCGTCGTTGTTTTTCTTGTGGAAAAATCGGACATTTAAAAAATCAGTGCAAAAACGGAAATACAAAGCAAAAATAGTGGTCAATATGACGGCGGACCTTCGAAGGGAAACTGAGGGAAACGCTTTTACAGTGATTGGAATTGGAATGATAACTGGGACCGGATGTGAATATTTGAGTGACTTGAGTGGCATAAACAATCGTTCAGTGAATCAGTTCAAAAATAAATGGTTGATGGACAGTGGCGCTAGTGCGCACATGACCGGTGAACGAGACCTGTTTACGGACTATACGTCAGTGTCAGATCGGTTTGTTATTGTCGGAGATGGGCGGAATTTACGTGTTGCAGGTCGTTGATCTTAAGTGTGCGGATGGCGCATTTAATGTTTTAATAGGTAAATGATTCTGCTGTCAGAGTGATTGGTAGTTACACGTTATTTTTGTACTGAAATAAGTTTTTAATCCTTTTTCGATTTAAATTTGCGTAAACTTTCTCAATTTTCTTTGTGTTGTTTGTGTGTGTTCTGTTTGTTCGTTGGTGAGTATTATTTGTTTAGATAGTTGATGTAGATCTTTGTGACGACGATGGATGTTGATGGGGGAGACGCTGAACCACCGGATTTATGCGGTGATTCTAGCACTGTCAAACGGAAACTTACGGATCCTTTACCCAGCTTCCCAAAGAAAAAAATAGGGCACGATGATCACCCTTCGGCCTCCTATCAAAATACATTCGTCCACCCTGAATTCCAAGAAAAAAAAAAGTATGTAGATAGCGATAAGGGCCCCTTCGTTATTCATTTAAGTCGCTCAGAACCTGATCCATCATCAGGTTATACAATTAGACCTGTGAAAATTGGCCATATCCTCTCACAAAATAAAGTAGCCAATATTGAAAAACAGGGCATCAAAATCTTAGGGCGCAATAGAGTCTCAATTGCTTTTAAAACAGCTACTGATGCTAATAATTTTATTGACTCTCAGTTTCTTTCCCAATATAAACTTTCTGCTGTCATTCCAACTTTTAATGTTACTCGTATGGGTGTGATTAGGGGTATCCCAACTGACATCTCCATGGAGGAACTAGTTTCCGAATCCGAGCTCCCTCCTGGTAGAGGGGAAATCATCAAAGCCAGAAGACTTAATAGAAAGGTCAAGAAGGGTGATGAAGTAGAGTGGGTCCCAACTCAAACTGTTGTCCTAACCTTCTCTGGACAAGTGCTCCCCTCCCATATATATTGCTTTTATGCATCAATACCTGTAGAGACTTACCTTCTCCCTACCATCCAGTGTCTTAAATGCTGTCGTTTCGGTCATGTTAAAGCCCAATGTCGATCCAAACCACGCTGCTTTAAATGCAGCAAAGAGCATACTGGAGAAAATTGTTCCACAGATTCCCCAACCTGTCTTTTCTGCTCTGCAAACCATTCGGCCATTGAAAAAAGTTGCCCTGAACACTCAAGGCAAAAAGCTATCAAAATAGTAATGTCACAAGAGAATGTGTCATATCTTGAAGCTTCTGCCCGTTTCCCAGCTGTCAGAAGACCTTATTCTGATGTTGCATCCTCACAAGTTCCTGCAAGCCATCTCCCCTCTACTCAGGCACCTAGAAACCTTCCTACTTTTCCAACTCCATCCCAATCCTATAGGAAAACCACCTATAAAGCCAAATCTATCCCAGCGCAATCTTCAGTAGGTTATGATAAAGTCTCACATTATAACATTACAAGTACTCCTTCCTCATCCCTCCCCAATGGACATGCTTTACAAAACAATGTAATATCCTCTAATGATAATCTTCTAGAAAATCTTGTCGCCTCCCTTACTGATATTGTTGGCAAATTTGATGATTCCCATTTACCGTTCAACGTGAAAAACAAACTAGATGTCCTCTTCTCCAGAATATATAAAGTTCGAGTCCCTAACCCTCCTCCAGTGGAATTGTCGGAGCATCAGGAATAAGAAACCTGATATAATTCACTTAATTAACTCTTATAAACCTTCAATACTTGCAATATCGGAAACCTGGCTTAAGCCAGGGTCCACATTTAGAATTCCAGGCTTCTCCTGTTATCGTAGTGATAGGAGTGACGGCTATGGCGGTGCTCTGATTCTACTTAACAGGACCATTCCTTTATCACCTATCCAGCTTCCTCCTATACTAGGCAATATTAATGCAGTAGCTGTTAAGGCTTTAGACATCACAATTCTATCCATTTACATTCCAGCTCCCACTCCTTCTTGTATTCCAGAACTCAATTTAATTCTATCAAGCATCTCCCCACCTTACATTATCCTAGGAGACTTCAACAGTCATCATGTTATGTGGGGTTCCCATAAATCTGATTCTTTTTCTTATTTGCTACTTGATGTCTTCAATGAGTTTAATCTTTGTCTTCTAAATGATGGTTCTCCCACCAGAATGTCCTACCCTTCGCAGAATACTAAATCCGCAGTAGACTTGTCATTGTGCTCTCCAATCTTGGCTGCTAGCATATCATGGAAAACTCTTCCTTCCTCTTTTGGTAGTGATCACTTTCCCATCCTCTTAAACCTAAGTAATAGATGTGTCCCTACTCGAAGTATATCTCCTCTTTTCAAATTCAACCTGTCTGAAGCTGATTGGAATGTATTTTCCTCAGAATCAGAACTTCATATCAATAACCTTCCCCCAGTTTCTTTAGATAACCTTCAGAGTGTCTACTCCCAATTTATAACCCTTCTGAATAATATAGCCTGCAAAATTTTCCCTTTGAAGAATTCTTCCACAAAAAAAATTTCTTCACCTCCATGGTGGGATGCAGACTGCTCCTCAATTATTAGAAAACGAAAGGCTGCAGAAAGGCTTTATTCCTCTAATATGACCATGGAAAATTTTCTAGAATATCAAAAAATAGCTGCTCAGACCAAAAAACTTCTTTCCGAAAAGAAAAAAAAAGGATGGCTTTCATTCTGTGAGAGCCTATCTCCCCGATCACCTTCTTCTCTTGTTTGGAAAAGTATCAGGCGCTTCCGTGGTGCTTTAAATTATAGTAATCCCCTTTGTGCAGACCCATCCTGCTGGCTAGACGACTTCAGTAACAGACTGGCCCCCCCCTGGGTTCCATTGGAAGAAGAGATATTTCCTAACTCTAAATCATTTCCCCCTCATTCATCTAACTCTTTTAATAACTTTAATGAACCATTCTCAATAGCTGAACTGCAGTTAGTTCTTAGGCACCTAAAGGATTCCACTCCTGGCATTGATGGCATCCCCTACTCATTTCTAGTTAATATGGGTACTAAGTGTAAACAGTTCTTTTTAAAAATCATTAACTTTGCTTTTACAACTGGTTCCATTCCAGATGATTGGAAAACTCATATTGTTATACCCATCCTAAAATCTGGTAAAGACCCTTCTTCAGCATTAAGTTATCGCCCTATTGCTATTTCATCAACCTTGTCTAAAATCATGGAGCACCTTGTAAAAAATCGACTTGAGTGGATTCTTGAAAATAGAGGCATTATACCAAAGAGTCAATTTGGTTTTAGAAAAGGTTTTAGTACAATGGATAGCCTTAGCATCTTAGTATCCGATATAAGACTTGCCTTCTCCAATAACAATTTTCTGGTAGGCGTTTTTATTGATGTTTGTGCGGCATATGATAATGTTGTTCTCCCACTGCTCAGGCAAAAAATGCATCAGCTGAACATTCCTGAGAGAATAACAAACTTTGTATCAAACTTACTTTCACATAGACGCATATTAGTCCGTTCTGAAGGCAGATTTCTTCCACCTAGATTTACCTGGAAGGGGCTACCACAAGGCTCTGTCTTGAGCCCTTTGTTGTACAGTCTCTACACTCATGATCTAGACAGATCTGTGAATTACTTAAGTAATGTCCTGCAATATGCAGATGATCTAGCCTTATTTGTAACTGATGCCTCTATTGCCAATGCTACCTCCCGTTTATCCCAAGCTGCCAACTTTCTTAATAACTGGCTGTTTGAGCATGGCTTATCAGTATCCCCTTTGAAATGCAGTACTGTGGTTTTCTCTAGGCGAAGGCAAATACCAGAAGTGCCCATATATATTGATAATACCCTAATCCCCACTGAAAATCAGGTGAAATTTCTAGGAGTTATTCTGGATAGCAAAATGACAGGAATTCCTCATCTTTCATATATTGCTTCCAAATGTGAAAAAAACGTCAATGTAATCCGATCCCTGTCAGGTGCCTGGTGGGGTTCCCACCCCTACTCGCAAAAGCTTTTATACAATGCCCTTATTAGAAGTCATTTTGACTATGGCTGCTTTTTACTAGAGCCATGTAGCAAAATGGCTCTCAATACCTTGGACAAAATTCAGTCAAAATGTCTACGTATAATAACAGGTGGCATGAAATCTACTCCCATTTCTGCTCTACAAGTTGAATGTGTTGAGCCCCCCTTATTTCTACGTAGACAATATCTCTCAGATAGGTTTTTGTTCAAAGCTGTTTGTTATTTACACCATCCTCTCCTCTCCAAACTTCGTTCCTTGTATCAGTCGGTCAGGGAATCTTCATATTGGTCCCACAAAGATTTGCCATGTATTATAAAAAGTTACATTAAATTAGTCAATGTTCACTCTCCTGTTTATCAATCCCCTAGCAATCCACTTTTCAATATCCCATACGAAGCTCTAATTTTCAACCCAGACATCATTCTAAATTTTGGATTAGATAAGAATACTATTGAAGTAAATAACAAATTCAATATGCTTCTCCTCCAAAATTGGCATGATTGGTTAATTATGTACACTGATGCTTCAAAGCTAAGTGACGAGGGATTAGTTGGATCCGTAGTGTGGATCCCCAAGTACAAGATTATTTTAAATTTTAACTCCCCTCCTGACTCATCTGTATTCACAGGTGAGTCTTTAGCTATCTTAGAAGCAGTCTTATATGCAGAATCTCACAATCTGGAAAGGACCCTCATTTTCTCAGACTCGCTCAGTTGCCTTCAAAGCATAGCATCCAGTCCTTTCCACTCTAAGATAAGATATCCCCTAATTTTAAATATCAGAAAGTCTCTGTACAACTGCCATAAAAAAGGGCTAAAAATCGTCTTGGCTTGGATCCCTAGCCACTGCGGGATTCAGGGTAATGAAATTGCGGATCATTTAGCTAAAGAAGCCACCAAATCTGGCTCCCTCCCTAAACAATGCCTCTATGCATATGACCTCCTCCCAAAGGCTGGAGCCAGCCTTCTGTCTACATGGCAAAGTATCTGGCATCAGGCTAAACTTTTAAAATGTAAATACTATTCCAAAGTCCAAACTAATATTCCATCAAAACCCTGGTTCTTTCAATATCGCCACTTTAATAAAACAATCACATCTACTGTTTGTCGCCTTCGCTTTGGACATGCTTGTACTCCGGTACACTTGGCAAAACTTAGGATTAGGGATAGCTCAATCTGTGAATGTGGTCTAGACGAAGGATCTGTAAATCATCTGTTCTTTGAGTGTCCTAATCTTTGTCAGTCTCTCTATGATATCCTGCCCCTTTACATCCCGCGTCCTGTAAATTTCCAGTATTTGTTGTCCCTGGTGTATACTCCTTTTGTAAATATTTTGTGTGATTTTATTCGTACTAATAATATTAAACTGTAAAATTACTAATCAATTTTGGTGATGGTACTTAAAAATGTGACGTCTTTTGTTGTAGATTGTGAACCCACTTGTAAAATTGAGAACTCTTTAATGTAATAAATATTTACTTGTCACTCCCATGACTGACTTGACACTGGCAGAATTCTATCAAGAGAAGCCATAATTTAAAAGAAGAAGAAGAAGAAGTACGTGTTGCAGGGATTGGAAAAGTGGAATTAAATATATATAACGGTGACAGTTATGTGCAATCAACACTCCATAACACATTACACGGGCCGGATTTACGAGTGAGCTTATTTTCTTTGTCGACCGTTACCAAAAAAGGTTACAAAGTTGAAATGACGTATGGTCAGTGTTTACTATAGAAAGGCAATAAACTGTGTGCTGTAGGCAATCGCGAAGGTGAAAACTACATACTAAATGTGTTGAACGATGTCTGAAATAGTGTCGCGGCGGTTGCTACTTTATCTAATTGGCATGAAAGACTTTGTCATCAAAATTTGGAGCATGTGAAATGAGTGCTCACCAAAAATAACATCAAATACACAGGAGACAGTTTTAAGTGTGTTTCATGTCTGGAAGGTAAAATGCATAAATTACCTTTTGCTATAAGTGAACATCATGCTAATGCACGTCTGGAATTCTTGAATGCTGATCTGTGTGGCGCTATGGAGGTGAAGAGTGTTGGAGGCTCTAGATATTTTTTGCTAATAAAATATAACTACTCAAACTACAGGTTGGTCTATTTTTTAAAGAAAAAGAGTGAGGCAGTATCATGCATAAATAGGTTTGTTGCTTGGTCCGAAAGGCAAACTAACCACAATGTGAAAATCATACGCACGGATAATGGACTAGAATTTTGTAACAATGAAATGCATAACTTTGTGCAGGAGAAAGGCATACAGCATCAAAGAATAGTGCCCTATACGCCCCAGCAAAATGGAAAGGCTGAAAGAGACATGCGTAAACTTGTTGAAGCGGCGAGGACCATGCTGAAATCAAAAAGATTGCCAAAATATTTATGGGCAGAGGCGGTGAATACAACCGTCTACGTATTGAACTGTACTTCGAAGAGCAATCAGGAGGGCCTATCTCCCTATGAATCTTTCCATAAACGTGAAGTAAACATCAATGATCTAAAAGGAGCATTTGGTGAACGAGTATTTGGGCACATACCTAAAGAAAAAAGGTTGAAGTGGGACGACAAAGGAGAAGAGGCAATCTTTGTTGGCTACGAAGACACAAAAGGTTTCAGAGTGTATTATGAGAACAGACGAGAGGTCCATACCCGAAGCGATGTAGTATTTTTGGAAGGGAAGAGAGTGGAGGAACCGAAATGTGACCAGAAGAAGGTGATAGAGGAAATGGTTTTGCTGGACATGTCATCTGAGAACGAAGTAGTAGAGCAACATGAGGAAAGTGGAGAAGAGTTCCATGACACAAATACGGATGAAAACCAAGGGAGAGAACAGGATAAGACACCGGAAAGGACAGAAAATATACCACCGGAGAGCACTGAGAAAGGGATAAATCAAAATGAGACGGAGGATCTGAATACAGGAATAGAAAGTCAAAATTCAGAAATGGAAGTTCAAAATCAAGGACAAAGTAGCAAAAGAAAAGTTACAAAGCTAAAGAAATTAGAAGATTACTATCTGTATATTACTGTAGAACGTAGAAACTACATAGAAGCAATAGCATGACCGGAAGCTGAACACTGGAAAGAGGCCATGAGAAAAGAGCTCAACCAACTAAAGGAAAATAACACATGGACAGAGATAGAGACAGTACCGGAAGGAAAAGAAGTAATTAGCTCTAAGTGGGTCCTTAAAAGAAAAAGAAATGACTACAAGGCGAGATTGGTACTAGAAGCTTTGAACAGGACTGTAAAGAAGATTTATATGCACCTGTGGCAAAACTTAATACTTTTAAAATTTTTGTATCAAGAATCATGCCCACTTTCCATACATTTAAAAACCTGATAGTGAAAGTTGATGTATAATTATAAAGTATAGTAGAAAAACTATATGTAAGCTCAGAAAATAATGTCATATAATTATTTTTACGATTTAAACGCTACGAATCCCAAAATATACTAATGTCACTTAGGTTAGGATTTGCCGTAACCAAATAGGTAATAAAGGAATAAATGTGCTTTAACTTATTATTAACGCTCGAAGTTAAGATAACAATACTTATCTAGTTATGGTCTAAAACGTCTTTTTTACTTTGTGAATTTCTTGAAACCAACTGCCCCTAAGTCACCACTTACTCTCGATGATTGTCACCATAAATTGAGTGTCTAGCTCTATCTGCTAATTCTTCACCATACATAAATACTTACTAACTACATTTAGTTCATCTTGTATTGTCAAAATGATCACTTATCAACCAAACACATTTCATTAGCCTATGGTATATACTTACTGATGAACACAATGGGATAAACCAATAAAACACTATATTAAAGTGGCATGGTTTATTAATCATCATCATTTTCACTTAAATCTCTCACCACCACGTCATCCAGAAATTCTGCTGGAGCAGAAATATTTTCTTGATACCAAATAGGGTATTAACAGTGGTAGAGCCACGCGGCAGCTTTTGCTGTCACACGGATGGGCCGGCTCGAACCGGGGTGGTACCACGACCTCACAGAAAACCAGCGTGAAGTAGAGATTTACCTCTGCGTTTCGCTTGGTGAGTGCAGGTGGCCGGAGGCCCTTTTTACTGGAAATGAGGCATTCCATCTTAGTTCTCACGGGTGACAACGCATCTACATTTTGATTTGTAATAGAGGATAGATGTAGATGTCTATGGGCCGCAGCAACCACTTACCATCGGGTGGACTGTGTGCTCGTTTGTCATCCTTTTCCTATAAAAAAAGGGTGTAAAAAGAAGTAACAAAAACAAAATGGCACAGTACACAACGAGGCGCAAATGCAACAACGAAGAACAGCGCGGAACGCCGATGCCAATGGCAGAACCACAGAACACTAGTACCCTTAGGCGGGAAGAATGTCAACTCCAAACAAAGAAAATGGCACCCATAATGCACGCCATCTCTGTGGTGCCCCCTAAAACTTTTTTGCGCGGGAATTTTGATACGTGATTTTTTTTATTTGGCATCTTGGTTGTTTCGTTTCAAAAATGGCTTAAGAATGTAAAATACCATATAGATAGATATAGCTTGTAGTTTTTCGTTTCAATGATATATATTGCTAAATTAAAACGAAAACAAAAGCACAAAGTTATTTGTAAATTATGGTACTTTACATTCATAAACCACTTTTGAAACGACTAGCAATCATTTTAATATAAAAAAGGAACTATTTTTCAAGTAAAAGTGGTTTTTGAAATACATAATTTTTATTTACATTACATACTTGTCCACATTGGTACATAGAACAACCGTTGGTACATTGATGGACGTAAGTGACGGAGTAATTAAGAAATTTTTAACTTTATGCATGTATGAGTTCTCAACAGCTCTTAACTAAATATCGATTTAATAGTTAAGTAGTTATGTAAAGCAGAATAGTCTATTTTTAAGAGGTAGGCGTGTTTTAGCGAAGTATAGGAAATAAGCATTCTCGTAACTTCGCTAAAACACGTGTCAACGATTATTACTTTATAGCTACTTAGTTCATCACTTCATTAAGTAAACGGCATATGTAACATGACATTTAAGCAAAATGGAAAGTAAAGGTACATTGGTTTTATATAAAAAAGATTAGACAATCTAATATAAACACTTTTTTCTAACAAGAAAACATTATTTACCTTCACATTCTACAAACAAGACAATAGCTTTGCAATATTATGTCTAAACTCCAATAACCTGATTATATTATAGATGCCACCAATAATATTACATTTGTAGAAATTATTTTCGTTATATTATTGTTATTGACTGCATTAAAAAATAATAAGTCAACATTTTCATGTCATTAATTAGCACTACCTACAAGTGAATTTCTTTAGCCCTGCTGCAGTGTAAATATGGTCCTAAAATTAAAATCGGTTTTACCTGAGACTGACCAAATGCAAATAAATATATCTTACACAACAAAATGATACTAAATCACAAATGAAAGATAAGGAAATTATTGCGTCGGTCTCCAGAAAAATTATTTAATTTTAAGCTATGCAAAATTTAACATGTTTTAAACACATCCTAAGACACCCTATTTAGAATATTGAGTTAAAAGCACAATACAGTAACCAAAAATTTATTGTATTAAAGTTAACTACTTTCATTTTATGAAGATAGTGTTATCTTTAACATATTAACTGCATTTGACATAGCCGAATAACTGAAAAATTGTCCACATTAAAAATTCAGTGTATGTTTACTATGTTACATGTGGTAATTACTACCCAGGACAAAGTAGTCTGCATTAACTGGTACAATCAACCTAACTTTAAAATGTCACCACCGAAGTGATTATGACTGAACATACAGAAAAAGTAGTTTCATGTAATATCCTATTTATTCTGCAAGATATCAATTTTTCTTGAGCAGATGCAGAAGTACTCTTCTGCAAATTGCCGATTTTTCAAAATACAAAATCTCTTCATACAAATGTGAAATACGCTATTAAATAAGTAATCTATATTCATATCTTTATGTTCTGGACATTTATCGAGAAACTCCAAATTTATTGAGTTTTTTAACAAAACTTTAATTGTCCCTTTTAATTTTTTTTTATATGCTTCAGCCTCTAAAAAATCATAAATAATCGTAGCACTACTTTCAATACAGTTAATGAGGTTTGTAGAGGCGTATTTCAGGGATTTTTTTTAGATCACTATATTCTTTAGTCAATAAAAGTATGTGATCTGTCTTGTGTCTCAGATACAACATTTTTTTTACAAATTTCACATTTGTTGAGATTATTTTTTACTATAAACCCACAGACATACGCACATGCTTGTATTTCGCCACTGCTTTCTTCCAAGCTACATTCAAATGTAGAATTTACACTTTCTTCTAACTCATCGGTTGAAATTGTGGCATAAGCAGTGTGTGTGTCTGTAGGTGGAGACAATAAAGTTTTAAAATTTGTCAATATAACTTGATTTTGGTCTTCTTCACAATTTCCTGTCCCAATATAAGATAAGTTGCTAAGGACAGTCGTTTTAAGACCCGCAACAAACTGCCCAGCAGTGGGATTTGAATTGCAGCCGCAATTGGCCCGAATGCATCCAAAAAGATTTTCTAACGGGTAAAAAATTTCTTCATTAAAATGAAATGTGTGAGATGTGGTGTATTATTTTTCATGTTTGTCGAAAATGGTTTCCCCCTTCTTAGGTCTGGTGTGCATGCGTTGACACAATCAAACAGCTTGTCCATATTTGCAATAACATTAGCTGTAGTGACCGCCTCTGAAGAGTTCCCCTGTTAAAGAAATATGATTTAAAGTATGTTACAAGACAACTCAAAAAAAATATCACATATCACACAATAAAAACCCTCCTAAATTTCCCTTCCTCTAGAACTAAGTCCTATTCTCACTCTTTCACAGTACATGCAGTTAGGTTATGGAATTCTCTTCCTGCTGCAATTCGAGAGACTTAAACAGTGTCCGTGTTTAAAAGGCGAGTCAAAGAGCACTATCTTTCTTTGTCGTCCCAATGATTATATATATAATATATTATTATATTTATATGTATATATATATATATATATATATATGTGTGTGTGTGTGTGTGTGTGTGTGTGTGTGTGTGTGTGTGTGTGTGTGTGTGTGTGTGTGTGCGTGTGTGTGTGTATGTGTGTATATGTATTTATAGTGGTATTTAGTTATATGTATGTTTAAATATAAAATATAAAATTTTATTATAAGAGTGCACACTAGATCAGCTTCTCTTTTAATAGTACTACTAGTCTTTTACTAGTTCTCTTTTATAAGTTCAGTATCAGGCCTGCTGGAAGAAATTTCAATATGAAATAAGCAGTGCCTTTGTACAAAATATCTATTTTTTTTTCTTCATTGTAACATTATTTTGTGTGTACATAAATTGTTAAATAAATAAACAATAATTTGTACTTGGGAGAGCCTAGTTCCTTTTTAACCGATTCGTTGCGGCACCGATTTTCGACAACTTTTAGCTGTGGCGGCAAACAGATATTTCATTGACGCGCCACAGACATTGATGACACGCCTGTTGTGCCATCAGCCATGTGTAAAAGTAATGTTCTTTTTTATGCTTTTATTACTTCTTCAGACCTAATTAAGTTTATTTGACATCAGACATAAGTTACAAATGGAAGGATACTTGTTTTTAGTGGGTAACTACGTGTTTTTTTACGTGTTTTCTTTGAAATTGAGAGTAAGTGACTTTTTTTATGAAGAGATTACAAACCTTTTGTACTATTTATTGTTTTATAAAAAAAATTAGTTATATAAGTAGGTACAGCTAAATCACCCTGAAAAACCTTGGTTTTTATTAAATTAAATTTTCACCTAATAATAATATTTGTAAATATCAAACAATCAAGAACCTTAATTTGGAAAAAATAAGGTTTATGATTCATTAATATTTACAAATGTTAAATATTATTTAATGTTATACAAATGTAAAAGTAAAGTTGATTCGAAAACGTCTAATTAGTAGGAATAGCAAGACAAGTGTGCATTTTCTTTGGCATCTACCACGGGGAGTGCTCGGAGGAATTGTTCGTATTAATCCCAGCCGCCAAATTTCACGAACGCACATCGCGGCAGAACTCCCGATACCATCCACACCATCTGGATGATTGGCGGTCCATCACTGTGCGATTTAGAAGATGTTTTCTTCCTCGCACGACTTCCTTGTGGAATCGATTACCATCAGCGATTTTTCCGGACCGATACGACTTAGGGACCTTCAAGAAAAGAGCGTTCTCCTTTTTAAAAGGCCGGCAACGCATCTGCAATTCCCTCCCTGGTGTTGCAGTTGTTCATGGGCGGCGGTAGTCACTTACCATCAGGTGAGCCGCATGCTCGTTTGCCCCCTCTCCTATAAAAAAGTGTTTTCAAAAGGAAACAAACGCCGGCGCTATACGGCGGCAGATTGACAAAAGACTATTTATTAGCGAACTTTTTTTTATGCATGAACGGTTTCAAACTGTTTCAAGCAAAAATAAACCTTATACCATATCACAAGAGAACATGGTACTTCCTAGGTCTATTCGGCCATATGATAGTAATAGACGGCAGTTCAACCATTTTAAGCAAAATTAAACAATCAGACAAACGCATTGTTTTTTTTTAACAGTACACGTGTTTTCCAGAAATTTATTTACGACTAGGGTTTGTGAGCGATCGCAATGAGTGCTATTATTTGTTACTTATTAGACTATTTTTCCACAACATGATTGAAAACCTACAAAGTAAAAAGAGTACCATGTACAAGTTAAAAAAGGTTGTCAACTCCTAAAAATTTCAAATTTTCAAAATATCCAGAAACGAAGCCGCATGCATGAAGTACTTGCAAAATAATGAATATTTTGTTCTGGATAAATTTTCCAAAAACGCAATTTGAGCGAGTTATAACGATTTTTAAAAAGACACGACTCGCGTGTCATACGCCACACGCAAAAGTAATCGATGACACGCCTGGCGTGCCATCCGCACTGAACCGGTTAAGTTAATAATTATTTTAATGGGTGGACATATGTTTAAATATTATACTTTAAATTATAAATTTAATTTACCTTGTGAAATTTTAGCATACATTCCTGCAGCAACTGAGTGGCTTAACACTTGTGCAGCTAGCTTCACCTTCATCTTCTGCTTCGTATTTGGATTTAAATGCTCTTGTTTTAAGCAAGGTGCACACACAAAATTGGGATTGGTGTTATCTGTTTCATAAAACTCCTTTATATAGCTCCATTTAGCAACACCTGTAAAAAACATTTGTGTAAATATCCAGTAAATTGGAAATATGTATAATATTATGATTGTAATAAAACAAAATATCTTACCAAATCCAATTTGATCATTTGATGTTATATTTGTTGGACATTTAATGTCATATTTTAAAAACATATTTCTAAAGTATTTGAGCAAATGCGGAGTATCAAAAATGGTAACCACTTCTCGATTACTTAGCAGAATATATGGCTGTTCTACAGATGCTCCCAAGATACTTAAAGCTCTCTTATTCACACCATCCATATCACACACTGTAGCTGAAATATTAATTCCAGCATCAAAACAATGTTGCAGGACCTAGAATGATAAAAGGGTAAATTAATATAGTAAAAAAGTACTACTACATATATTGACATAATAACAAATAAAAGACCATAATACTCACCTCCTTTATAAGAACTGACAGCCTATCTGCAGTCACAGATTCGCTAGAAAAATAATAAGCAATTGGTTGTTTCAGCTTTTTACGGATTCCGCCAATCATGAACACAAGGGCATGTGTTGCCATTTGTGGTGACCTGCCCTGCAATGCATGGTCTTGATAACCCCCAATTATGTCCTCCTTTTTGTTGTAAAACAAATTCTTTTTTATTGACATCTCATCAAACATAAGGATATACTCATTGTCTGAGGGAGTTTGTTGCTTTATTGTTTTTTTTTCAAAACATTAAAAATTTGGTGATTAATACCAACTTTCATTTGAAAGTTGCTTAATAACGCTTTTAATGAACTAGGTGTTGGCAGGCAAATCATCCTTCTTAATAATTTGTAACACCTAGGTGACCTTTTATACAGTCTTATTACTATTATTTTGGAGTCCATGTCCCATCTTCAACCTTTTGGTTTTTTTTTTATAGTTTTGCAATTCTCCTAGCAAAAATAATGCAAAAGAGGGGGATATTTTACATTTTAATATTTCATTTACTGAATCATTTTTGCTCAATACTTTGAGAAATGCTTCATTCTTCAGATGTTTAGTTTTTTTAAAACCTGTTAATTTTTCTCAGATGATATTTAATTTTTATCAACATATCTTTATCCTTTTGTTTTTTGTGGATGGATTTGCAGCAGCAACATGGTTGATATTCTCAGTTACTTGAGAAATATCACTAGTTTTGTCAGGAATGGTCTTATAATGCACATTCTCAGACAAGGGTTGTATAAATTTTGACGGACCCGCAACAGGCTCAAATACATTTGGAACAGTTATAGTGTTCTGAATATTTTCAGACAGTGGTTGTTTAGTAGTTGATGGACCTGCAATATGCTGAATCACATCCATTTGTTCCAAATGAAGGTCAGCTAATGTGATCTGAAAATTAGAGATTATCAAATCATTATTTATATCATGTATCCCAGCATTGGTCAACCAATCTCTAAATTTCAAACAGCCTTATAAATTTATAAACATTAAATACAACTTGTTTTTATTAATGAATGTTGCTTTAACCCCTTACCACCACCATCCTATTTTTAAGACACTATATTAACAATTTCTTTTATTTGTAAATATATTCTGTAAGTAACTAAATTATAATCATGTCATTTAAACAACATTGACAGCTCGCGGTGCAGTGGCTTAGCATTGAGTTGCGGCACTAAAGGTCACAGGTTCGAATGCTGCATAGAACAAGTATTTGTTTGGCCTATAAATAATTGTGCCGGGGGATGTTTGTCCTTATCCAATTTATGTTTGTAAACTGCCTCCACAATACAGGAGAAAATCCTAGTATGGATAAGGTTTTTTTTTTTAAATAAAAGATAACATATTTTTTTTTAAGTTTATATCTTTTGTTGTTTTATGGCTACGTCGCATACCCTTATAAATCACCACTCAATCTGTTACCACCGTTTGTTAACGAGATAATCTTTTCACTGTAGTATGAGAAAAGCCACACAAAAGAAAAAATGTAGATAGTAACAAAAGAAAAATTAACTAACCTTATCACATTCCTCATCATGTACTGCAGATTTGACTAGCCTCTTTCCAAAATTATCAATGAATGATGATTTCTTAAAATGTTTAGTGCACAACATTAAATGCCTAGAATAAAGCTTGTTTTGAAATTCTGGTGACCACCAAGTCATGAGGAAAACAGTATTTCGCCCATAATTCACATCTGAAAAAATACAATTAGATAATAATATACTACTGAGGTGCTAAAAACATGCTTGGTAGAAGAGTGCAATACAAGAGATTGTTCCTTTCAAACAATGTGATTGTATTGTATACATACATAAATATTATTCCACAAGTTATTTCTATGTGTACCAATACATCTATAACTACTTTATTATGTTATGATTTCTATGTGATACACCTCATGCTGTTCTGCATAATTTCTCTTTAATTTTCAGATTTATTTGCACACGTTTTTAAATCGCTTAATGTATCTTATGTTTTATTAGCCGATGCGGCCCATAATAATTTTTATTTCTGTTACTTTATTAATTCAGTGGTTCAAATTTAAACATTTTAAAACTGTTTTAATCAGTAATCAAAAAGCTATTTAGCATACGTACCGTAAGCTATTTGTTCTCCTAGGCTTAGGAAAACGACGCATGGTGAGGTTACGATCATGAGCACGAGAACATCCACACTTGTAACATTTCCTTTCGTTTTCTTTCATGATGAAAGATAAAATTGAGTCTCTGTCTCTTTAGCACAATGCACAGCACTTGTTTTTGAGTCTCTTTCTCACTGTAAACACTAAAACGGAGGAACGGGATATTCAACTCAACGTTAGTAATGTAAGAAATAAGTTTATATCAAAATATAAACTTAATTTGTGTTAGGTTCCTAAGAATATAGTTTCTGTTTAAGCAATTGACATTTTATTAGTAAATTAACTTAATGAGAATGGTAACACTACAGTAAGAGAGGGGATGTGGTCAGTTTCAGTTGCACGAAGCAAAGGGCCATGAAGTGGGAGACAGCCGTGGGAGACGGTTGGGTTAGTGACGAAACATAGATTAAGACCAAATAAATGTATAATATATAGAGTTTAAACTAAAGCCTCAGGACGAATAAAAGTGTAAGCAGTAATCGGAGAGTCTTTTATTATACTTCAGAAGTGGGATGTACCCGTTTCTTTTATTATACCTGTAAGTATATGTTTCTGATGGGTAAAAAAAAGTTTTATTGTAAACAATTTTATTGACTCGTTTATGATTAAATGGTCCTAGGCTACCCGTTGAGTACCGGGGGGACCAATTCATACAGCTATACCGCGCTGTTATTTTCGTCTTAATAAATATAGAACGACAGTATATTTTCAATTAGAAACTATTTTATTCAATTCTGAACAAAGTAAAGAGTATTCTCAAGTATTAAGCTCACTCGGTTACATAGACAAAATAAAAAAAAAAATAGGCATTCACTTTCGCGTTGTTGGTGATGTTAGTTGCGAACTCAGATGAAGTAAAAAAAGGTAGATACTGCGCGGCTTTTGTTATTGGTGAAGCCAAAAAACTCCGCTCCTTTAAGAGCCTGTCCAGAAAGCGCGATTTACGCGCGCGTCCACTCGCGCGTTTTGATTTGTATTGCGTCCAGATGCGGCGAAATCACGCGCGTTCTTACGCGCGCATGAGATGAGACGGATTTGGTCAGTTATAAACATGGACTCGGCTACAGCGGTTGTGTTGTGGCTTGCATACCGTCGATGGAGACGTTGTAAACGAAGAGAAAGTCGACGATTTAACGTGCATCCCATTCTACGTGACAGAATGACGCATAGTATGTATATAACTTTATACCCAAAACTCAGAGAATATAGTGAAAAGTTTTTCAACTACTTTCGGATGTCAGTAGCATCGTTTGATGATTTACTAGAAATTATCAAAGAAGATTTGACTCCATGTCAAAATTATGTGGTACGGGATACTGTTTCTGCAGAAGAAAAACTCGTGATTACTTTGAGGTAATATTTTTTATTGCTTTAGTAATTATAAACTAAGACCCAATTAACAAAAATAAAGAATTTGAACAAAATTAACAAAAATTAGGAATCATTCTTATATAATATAGGTAGGTACTTAACATTTAATTTAATTATCGTATAGTTCCATTAATTCAGATTCATTGGAATCTTGTGTAGATGCCGGTGATGGGTTTTTGTAGCTAGACGTCTTTGGTGGTCGTGACGCAGTGCAATAACCTCGATTGTAAGTCGAAAAGGTTGCAGGTGGAAACGAAGATGTTGAAGGGTCTGTTGCGGTATATCCTGTTTCTCCAAAATAATCTGTCTGTCCACGTTGTGTCATTCCTGTTTGGTAATGACATTGTGTCGAAGGTTGGTAGTCGGAACGAGCAGCTGCAGGTTTAAGACACAGAGCTTGTTGAGCTTGAAGTACTTTCATTAATTCAATTTTTGTTTGAAGTCTGTTTTCCTCTGGTACTTTAAGAAGCTCTTTGTGTAAGGACAAACAAAATAGTTTGTCATCATCTGACTCCATTTGGTTTGATGTCTGTGGCTGATTTCCAGATGCTAAATTTGTTTTTATGATGGAGAGAAATTCTTCGTCGGCCGCATTTAGGTTTTTCTTCTTTTTCGCCTGACTACGTGGAGGTCTCATTACATCTTCCCCATCGCCCGAAAACTCTTGTTCTTCAGCTGCAATAGACGCGGTGTTGATGTTGCTCTCAGTTCTTTTATTCCGTGTCGATCTTTCGAGGAACATCAAACGTTCAAAATAAATATATTTGGCTTTGCCGGAGGCTCCTGATCCAGACGGTGTGGTTTTCTTCTTCTTCATTTCTCTTACAAAGCCATCACGCAACCCTTTCCACTTCTTCTGCAATAAAGTACCTGTAAACAATAAAAAGATTAGAATAAAATAATAATTCTTATGTAACTTTCTTTTCAGATATTTGGCTACAGGATGTTATTTTGCGGACCTGCATTATGCCTACAGATTAGGAAAGTCTACAGTTATCGAAATAGTACAGAAAACCTGTTACGTCATATGGAACAAACTGCAAAATATAGTAATGAGAGAACCAACGAAGGCTGAATGGAAAGAAATTTCGAAACAATTTCAAAAATACACAAATTTTCCAAATTGCATCGGCGCCATTGACGGCAAGCACATCCGTATTATAAAACCTAATGATTCTGGATCTCTTTTTTATAACTATAAGAGTTACTTTTCAACTGTTTTGTTGGCCGTATGCGATGCAAATTATTGTTTTATTGCAGTGGACATAGGCGCATATGGAAAAAGTAATGACTCCACAATTTTTAGAGACTCTATTTTATATAAAAAACTTGTCGAGAAAACTTTAGATATCCCAGATCCAAAGCCAATATCGCAAACAGATACAACCCCCTTACCTCATGTCATAGTAGGAGATGAGGCGTTTAGTCTGTCTGAAAATATAATGCGCCCTTATTGCGGTAAATCTCTAACAACTAAAAAAAGAATTTTCAACTATCGCTTATCCAGAGCCCGGCGTTACATTGAATGTTGCTTTGGCATCTTAGTAAATAAATGGAGAATATTTCATAGACCGTTGAATGTAGACATAGAATTTGCAGAAAATATCATTAAGGCTTGTTGTGTTCTCCATAACTACGTAAGGTTAAGGGATGGCTACAGGTATGATCACACTCTTTACGAAACATCTCTGATTAATTTGAACACTGAGGCAGTGAGGCCTAATGCGAGATCATTGAATACAAGAGATAGATTTGCTGATTATTTTGTTAACGAAGACAAACTCCCTTGGCAAGATAAAATGATATAGTTTATTAATGTAAAATATGTGCAAGGAATATTATTATTTAATAAAATATTATTTACTTACCTAAAGTTTTTTTTTTCTCCTCGGAATCACCAGCTTCACATAAAATTTCTACTATTTCTTCCCAGTTCCTACGTTTAATGATTCTATTAGAATAATCTGATGATTCCATATCCCATATAGCTACCCTTTTCTCAATTTCGTCAATAAAAAGTTCCGTGTCAAAGTTATCACGCTCCATTTTGAACCAAATACGTCCACTCGCCACGGACACGCGCGTAGTACTGGACGCAGCAATGGCGCCGGAGTATCTCGACTCGCGCGGCGCACGCGCGTAAAACGAGCGAGTCGAGAGTCCCGCTCATTGCAAGCGTTTTACGCGCGTGTGAGGTAACGCGCGAGAGCATCTGGACGGCATGTATGTAGCTCTAGTATCTCGAGAACGCGCGAGTGCCTACGCGCGAGTGGATACGCGCGTAAAACGCGCTTTCTGGACAGGCTCTAAGTAAACACACGCGTTCACGCACACACATGCATCAAACTACGCTCATTTTCATCAGTACCTCTCGGGGCGTCGTGCAGTAAATTTGCCTACAAAATGCCGTCCTGTGTAATTAAATGGTGCAAAAACAATACTAAAGTAAACAAAAAGTCTGAAGGAATATCGTTTCACACATAAGCACTCATTTAAATATATTTTATTTTGTCATTCGAACACAATTTTAAAGGTTATTCGAAGCAGAAATGTCAATGTTCTGAGATTATGTAACGGGAGAATGTTGCCAGTTTTTCTTATTTCTAATAGTCCAAGATTTGGGTAATTAATTTTAGGTTAAATCATAGAAGAATATGTCAGTCAACATATTTTTTTAATTACGTGTTATTATGTTACATTAAATTCAAGTCAAGGTAAATATTTAATTTTTTAACTCGCTGATATTCTTTTTTAATTCTTGAGTACTTACAATCTATTTTATTATCAAAAACTATTTATGATTTTAGGCTTCCAACGAATATTTTAATAAGAGATGAATGGGTAGCTGCTATAAGACTAAGCTGAAATGAACTACAATGGTAGCCATCCTCATCTAGTGTGGTTTATTTAGACCATTTTGATAAAAATGACTTGTACAACACAAAACGTAGACTTCGCCGAGTTCTCAGAACAGGATATCCAAAAAAGATAAGTTTAACCGACTTCAAGTAAATAAGGGATTCCTTTTTTCTTCTCGTATATGTTATATAATAAATATGTCTGTTTGCGATTTTCTCAGTATACAGTATATCTTTCGTTACGTTTCGTTACGTTATTATCTACTTGTTTATAATTATGTATTTAGATTTTTCGACAGTTTTATATCTATTGCAGAAACTATTTCCGCCTTCCAATGCAGTTCTCAATGATATATTATCGCCAAGTATATCCTCTCCATTTGTTTCTGTAAGTATGAAGCAATCAGGCGCATAACGTTTTTGACAGATGTAACAACCACATTCCATAACGAATATTGTATTTGTTGTAGGACCTATCAGTCTTGCCAAGTGTGGACATCGACAGTAACTGCAATATATTAGTATTGCCAAGTACATCTTCTGCAGCTGTTGTTGTGAATATCAAACAGTGCAAATATGCGTAAATTAATATACTTTTTTACTGTCAAATGTAATGTATGTGTTCATCATTAACGAATATTGTATTTGTTGTAGGATTTACCAGTCTCGCCTAGTGTGGTCATTGACAGTAACAGCGTTGTATTGCCAAGTACATCTTCTGCGGCTGTTGTTGTGAGTATCAGATAGCGCAAACTTACGTAATATATTGTTTAATGTCAAATGTAATGTATTTGTTCATCATTAACAAATATTGTATTTGTTGAAGGACTTAACAGTCTCGCCTAGTTTGGTCATCGATAGCAACAGCGTTTTATTACCAAATACATTTTCTGCGGCTGTTGTTGTCAGTAAAAGACAGTGCAGAATTACGTTTTTTAACCATCAAAATACTTTTCAGTAAATAGTATGTTTTGTTCTAGGACCTACCGGATAAGCCTAAAGCAAACGTTGGTCAAGCGTCAATATTTGATACACCCAGAAAACATAAACTGAGAAAAAAGTTGAAAAAACAGGAACTAAATTTAAAAAGAAAAAGAAATCAAATGAAATCTTTACAAAAAGAGTCAGGCGCCTCAAAAACAGGAACTCGACCCTCAAAGAAAACTCAAAATTTAATTGAAACAGATTTATATAATTCATTAAGTGAAAACTTGGCGATAGTAGATTTATTTAATAATTTTAACTAATTATTTACGATTTTTAGTATTAAGTAGTTTTTTTTAATAAACATTTTTTACATCACATATGTCGTATTTTTTCTCGATACTTACACGCTCACTAGACGATCTATCAAGAAGATTTTTAAATGATCTACAAACCTACGTAAACCTACGTTCATCATATCTTTTTAAATTATCAAATTGTCAAAATTTATTAAAACAGACTGATTTGATTTCGCATTCGCATCGCATATTACAATTATATTAATTTGTAGTATTTTATCTCATTTTTCAGGGACCTTTTTTTTAAAAAGTGGCAACACTTCTCTGACTCACACAAAGTTATAAAATTGGTTACAGTTTCTTATTCTAGGTGCGATATCTACCTTTTTTTACTTCATCTGAGGTTGCGAATTGTTTTCTTTTTGTATTTATGATTTTTGTTGGATTTTCTTTCAAAAACTGGTAAAAAAAATGTTAATTATTTTTGCTAGATAATGTTTTAGAATGATTTAAGTTACAACAACAGAAAATTTTTGTGTTTCAATTGATAAAAAAGGAAAAACAAAACATCAACAAACGCCAACAATTTATAACGGTCAAAATTTCAAATAGATCTACCTTCTGAGATATTTAGCCTTTTATAGATAGTTTATTGCGTGTATATTCATAAAGATATTATTTCAAAATGTTTTATCTATATAATTGTATATAAAAAAATAAAGAAGACGCTGTAATATTTTCACAAAAAGGTTTTGAAAATGAGGTTACAAGGAGGCTCGCGCAAACTGTCTCCTGTAGAATTTTTAGCAAATGTTTGCGGGTGAAGAAGTAGAACTATTTTAATGATTACATACATCATTTCGGTTAATTTTAAGAAGAGCGTGTTATACAGATATGATGACATAAAAATAAAATAAAATCTTACGCTTTTTCATTCCTATAAAACATATTTGCCTAAAACCAAATTAATTGGCAGTAAATACACTTTTTCAAGATCCCTTAGAAACAAAGAGCTGTACAAAACTAAATAAACATCCAAATGTTATTGTTATTGTTTCTACTTATCGACAATCTTATCAGCTTTAAAGAACTGTAACTTAAACCTTTTGTAACATAAGGGAACAGTCGTGAATAACATTAAATGTTTTAAAACAAATGCCGTGCGACAAAGCCGTTTTTGTTAGCAGGTTTTAAATTATGTTATTATTTGTTCATTTGTTTTACTTATTTCGGTAATTATTGGGTTCTTCTTATATTTTTATGCTTTCTTGCTGAATCTTACCAGGACAGAGGTTTTACTTCAAACCAGTGGTAGTTAAACAAAGAGGACATTATTGTACTTCTTCTTATGGTAACGTATTAATAAAGTATTAAGTGTAGGTCAAATGTGAGAATGGCGCTACCTAACGTGTTATGTCAATCCAAGTAAGACTACCCAATGCTAGATACCGCTGCGATGCTGGGATAAAAGGAGTAACAAAAATTTTGTTAATTTTTAGATAACATAGGCCGTTTTCGAGATACCTACTTAAGAAAAGTTTCAAGTCATTGAATGTATTCATAGTTGCTTTTGTTTGTGAGTTGCAGAAAAAAATGCAGAGGGAAGATAAATCGCAACCTCGTCGTCTGGAGACTCCAGATCGTGGGGAGTCCCGACAACGAAGGGATGATGATAGGACCAGAAGCAGACGTAGCCGCACCCGCTGTGACAGTATTAGGAGTTTTAACGAACGTGATCGACTCCGTGTAGTAGAACGAGAGCTGGCTCGCGAACGGGACCGGCTACACAATCTCCAGAACGACCTGATTATGGAACGTAGTAGGAGGCTACGCAGTGTGAGTAAAAATAACGATTTCGAACGTCATGATTCCCATATTTCTGGGCGTGATACAAGTACTGGACGTAATGTTCGTTCTAGAAGTAGGGCGCTTGACCAAGGGGCGGATGACCGTCCCAAAAGAAGGCGAATTCTAGAACAAGGCCAACGATCTTTCAGTCCCTCATTCTCAACTAAAGATGTAACTAATATTCTTAAATCACTTAAAGACTTACAGTCACAGCCGTCGACGTCCGCCCCGGTTGCACCTATTAATTCAAGTAGCTATAAAAATATTTTACCTGATTTTGATCCATCGTCGAAAAATCAACGAATAGATATGTGGTTAAAAAAAAGTAAATGAATGTGCAACAGTCTACGGCTGGGACGACAAAACAACAATCCATTACGCCATGCAAAAGCTTCAGGGTTTGGCCAAGACCTGGTACGAGAGTTTACCTTCAATTCTTTTTAATTGGAATGAGTGGCAAGATAGGTTAATAAATGCTTTTCCATATGAATATAACTATGGCCAAGCTCTGGAAGATATGTTGAAACGAAAGAGCAAGTTTAACGAACCTATTGAAGTGTATTATTATGAGAAATTGGCACTTTTGAACCAATGTGACATCGAAGGAAAGCGCGCTGTCGATTGCATTATACACGGGTTAACGGACAAAATTATTAAATCAAGTGCTACCACATTACGTTGTTTACAACCGGAACAGTTGCTCCGATTTTTAATGAGTAATAAAGAACTCACCTTTTGAACGAACTTATAACAACTTTAGGTCTGGTGTAAATACAGATGTTATTAGCGTTAATAATAATAATAGATTAGCAAATAAAAATAACCTTATCCAAAATAATAATATATATTGTTATAACTGCAAGGAAAAGGGTCATCCATTCTTAAAATGCCCCAAGCCTATTATAAAGTGCGGTAAATGCGATAAAATGGGCCATAAAACAGAAAATTGTTTCGCTGTTATTAATGCCAATGAGCGGCCCTGTTCATAAAACCTTGCGTATATCAAACTCAAACCCAAATTCTAAGTTTATTATAGTTCGTCAAGAAACTCGAGAAATAAACGATCTAGCCACCATAAGAAAAAAAAGAAATTAAAGACTCTATTGATACTCAACAAGAGAAACAAAAATTTAGATTCAATAGAGGATGACGTCCGGCAAAGGTTTATGCCGAAGGTTAGTTAAAATAACGAAAATGACTTTTACAAATGACGGAAAGAGTAGGAAACTTCTTCTTTCATACATAGGCCCATATTAGGTAATATCAGTATTGGGAAATGATAGATATAGGGTAGCGGCTATTCCGGGACGAACGGGTACCAAGAACAAACGACAAACAGCTGTAGCCGCTGACCAAATGTCGCCTTGGGTCAATTTTGCCGCTTTAGATGTTAATGAATCCGACACGTCTAATGATGGTGGTAATGAGGATATATATAGATTATAGTAATAGTGATAAATGATAAAACCAAGTAATTATTTTATTTATTTATTTTAAATTTTTATTTTATTTTGTAAAATTACATCAAAAATGTCGTAAATGGACCTGTTGTGAACAATTTTATTAACAATTTTTCTACCTAAGTACCCTTCTAAGTTTCACATTCATGGTAAATATTTTGTTACAAAATATGTTATGTTAAGTTACGACGTACATTTGGATAGATAGACAAATAAAAAACAAGGATTGTTATGATTAAGACAAGCATTGATATCTGTGAGAATGGATGGGTTCACAGTTTATCGTTTTACTTGTGCCGCTTATGAAAATGGATGCACAAAGATTGTTATGGTTAAGATCTAGCGACATGGGTGTTGAGCATAGATATCTGTGAGAATGGATGGGTTCACAGTTTATCGTTTTACTTGTGCCGGTTATGAGAATGGATGGGTTTGTAATCGGGCAAGTAAAGTGTTCTGCACTATGTTCGCTTGTTAAATGTGTCCCGTTTGTAAGAATGGATGGGTTTACTAATGGGACTCATTTGGAAATTGTAATGGATTAACAAAAACTGCGAAGTTGTGTTTTACTTGCTCAATGGGAATGGATGGGTCCACAGAGCAATATATTAAGCACATACCAAAAGCTATTGTTAAACTTATATTCTGAGACGTACCATAAGATTATAGCAATGTTTGATTGTTTGATTAGGCTAATATGTAAGAAATAATAATATTTTAAATTGTTATTTTAGTTTGTAAAATTACATCAAAAATGTCGTAAATGTACCTACCAGTTGTGAACAACTTTATTAATAATTTTTCTACCTATTCCCTTCTAAGTTTCACATTCATGGTAAATATTTTGTTACAAAATATGTTATGTTAAGTTATGACGTACATATGGATAGATAGATAGATGAATAGAAAACAAGGATTGTTATGATTAAGATTTAGCGACATGTGTTAAGCGTTGATACCTGTGAGAATGGATGGGTTCACAGTTCATCGTTTTACTTGTGCCGGTTATGAGAATGGATGGACAAAGATTATTATGATTAAGATTTAGCGCCATGGGTGTTGAGCATAGATATCTGTGAGAATGGATGGGTTCACAGTTTATCGTTTTACTTGTGCCGGTTATGAGAATGGATTGGTTTGTAATCGGGCAAGTAAAGTGTTCTGCACTGTGTTCGCTTGTTAAATGTGTCCCGTTTGTAAGAATGGATGGGTTTACTAATGGGATTCATTTGGAAATTGTAATGGATTAACAAAAAAAACTGCGAAGTTATGTTTTTTTTACTTGCTTAAAATTGGGAATTGATGGGTCCACAGAGCAATAAATTAAGTATATATACCAAAAGCTATTGTCAAACTTATATTCTGAGATGTACCATAAGATTAGGTATAGCAATGTTTGATTAAGCTAATTTGTAAGAAATAATAATAATATGTACCTAATGTAAGTTTTATATTATTGTTTATATTACTGTGAAATTATCTGTATCTAGGCCTCGTGCATCTCACCGAATGTTAGGTTTCTTTTCAACCGTGCATGAGGACATGCACGAAGTCAGGATGGACGAATGTTAGGTTTTCACTTAATTAATTTCCTAAGAATATAGTTTCTGTTTAAGCAATTGACATTTTATTAGTAAATTAACTTAATGAGAATGGTAACACTACAGTAAGAGAGGGGATGTGGTCAGTTGCACGAAGCAAAGGGCCATGAAGTGGGAGACAGCCGTGGGAGACGGTTGGGTTAGTGACGAAACATAGATTAAGACCAAATAAATGTATAATATATAGAGTTTAAACTAAAGCCTCAGGACGAATAAAAGTGTAAGCAGTAATCGGAGAGTCTTTTATTATATTTGCAACACAAATAAACAACAACACAACCGCAAGCGCATGGGATCTGCCATTTTGATTTGTATTTCTATTTCTATTTTGTTATTTTGTTTATTTACTGTTGCCATAACTTGCCTTTTGTTATAGTATGCAGTTTCATATTCATACATTTTGTTACTTCAATAAAGTCGTAATAAATATATGTTTAACGAAATATATTATATATTAAAGTATTATAATTATTAAATAAAAAAATGATTAAAATGATGTGTCATTTAAAAAAATATTTCTTTCATGGCAAGATAACATAAAGTGCGAGGGAGATAGATATTAATCCATCTCGTTTCCTTAAAGCCCCCCAAGGTCATCTCCCGGTACCAAATTGCTATTAGGAAGTTGACTGGGCAGAACTGTCAAATGTCAAAAAAAATCCGTTTCATTCGTCCGCACTCGATGACATACTGAATGATTAATTTATTTTATTTTTATATTATTTTATATTAATATGTACTATACAAATACAAATAAATAAATACTTACTGAATAAATAAAACATAAAATAATGTATAAAACTCAGAAGGAGAGTTAAATAAAGTAAAGTAGCAGTGTATAAAATGGAACGTCCTAGGAAAAGGGTAGTTGAGATGCGTTCAAAACATAATACGTTTACCCTTGACTTAGAATAAACTTATAGAAATATGTAAAAATATATTTTTTCTGCGTTTCTTTTAACATAGTGATAAGCGTAATTAATTTATAATTCAATTAGCTGAATTTTAAGATTTATTTCATTTCTATACATTGTCAGGTGAAAAATGGGCATTGTTCTTTGAATATTAGTCAAATGGATGTTTGCGGGGCTTTCTTAAATACTAAGCTTGATGAGGAGTTATATTTGTCACTGCCAGAGGAAACTGAGGTAAAATTTGTAAAACTAAATAAATCAATCTATGATTTGAAAAGGTCTCCCAAATATTGGAATGAAACATGTCGTGAAGCGACAATTAAAAAAAAAGAGAACCTAACCTAAGAACAACAAAACAACAAAAGTAGAACAAGAAAATAATATATTTAAATTTTTAAAAGGTATTTACAATTTTATATAAAAAATGAAATATGATGATGGTGATGGATGACGTGAAATTACAATTAGTTAAAAAAAATAAAGATATGACAATATTGTAGTGGAGCCTAAAGGTCGAAGTGACACACGCTGCGCTTGTAGAAGTAGGCACACGCGTAGCTTGTAGTTTCTTGGCGGCGACGGCACGCAGCGCCTGGACTGGGCACACGCAGCGTCCGGAGCCGGCGCACGTAGCGCCTGGAGTAGGTGCACTCAGCGCCTGGAGCAAGCAGTCGCAGCGCCCAAAGGTAGCGCGGGCACTACTAGCAGGTGAAGGCGCAGGTGACGACTCCAGATGAATGTATAGGCTTGTAGGATCCCGGAGTAGTGCGGCTCCTCGCTTGAAGTAGGCTACGCCGACGGCTTCCGATGTAGATAGAGGCCTGCAGGAACCCGGAGCAGTGTGGTCCCGCGCTTGAAGTAGACTACGCCGACGACTTCAGATGTAGATGGAGGCTTGCAGGATCCCGGGGCAGTGTGGGCCCCGGGATAAGGCCTTTAGTAGATGCTTCACGTTTGAAAACTGAAGCGAGACTCCCTGTATTCTCCGATGGTTCGGCTTTTATACCTTTTTAGAGAGAACGAGAAATTATTTAAATTAAAAGGAAATTTTTGGTAAATGACCTAGAGCAAAAGAGTATTTATGTGGAAATATCGAGATAAACCATCATACCGGTAACGAATATGAATAAAAATTGCCATGACAACGAAATAAATAACGGTTATCAAAAATATAAATTTTTGGTTTTAGGCATATAATTGAAAAACAGTAATATTTAAGTAAGAAATGAGATATTATTGATATAGGAAAAAAATAGTGCAGCAGCGCGCACAAAACCCGAAATTGCAGAGTTCGGAGAACTATATAAAAGATCGAAAAAGGTAAGACTCCATTGACAGCGATTTAGAAAGTGCTGATAGCGTGAAAATACGAAGTAAAAATGATTTGTTATTGTGTAAAAACGTTACAGGATCCTATGGAAATAAAGGTGATACAAAATATAAATGCAGAAAATCAAAAATAGAATGGAAAAATAGTGTAAAATGATATGTAAGTAGCATAACTGATAGCGTGAAAAGTGATGCAAAATATGAATGCAGAAAATCAAAAACAGAATGGAAAAATAGTGTAAAATGATATGTAAGTAGCATAACACTCCATTTTCCCCCCGACCCTGGAAAATTTTTGACTCAGCAAAAATTTGACATGTACATTCTTAAATAAACCATAAAAACACAGCTTTGCAGAAACAGACATCAACAGGCAAAATCAGATATACTATCTCTTACATTCATCATCTGCATTCAGGTAAGGGTGGAGTTCACATTCAATGACTACCACTCTAAAAGTGTGTTTTCGAAACGACATTCAGGCTTATTTAAGGAGTAGTCATCCGCTCCTGCGTGGAAAAAAAAATTAGTCGAAGAAACACCACTTTAAAAGTGTGTTTTCGAAAGGACATTCAGGCTTATTTAAGGAGTTGTCATCCGCTCCTGCGTGGAGAAAAAATTAAGGGAGTAGTCAGCCGCTCTCAAGTGAAGATAAAGGTAAAGAAAATTAAGGGAGTAGTCAGCCACTCCCAAGTGAAGATAAAGATAAAGAAAATTAAGGGAGTAGTCAGCCGCTCCCAAGTGAAGATAAAGATAAAGAAAATTAAGGGAGTAGTCAGCCGCTCCCAAGTGAAGATAAAGATAAAGAAAATTAAGGGAGTAGTCAGCCGCTCCCAAAATTCGAGGTCTTAAAGCAAGATGTGTTGGAGAACACTGGATCACTAGACAAACAAACAAATTAAAAGAAATAAAAATAATAAGGTGAAAATGATGGTGATATTTATACATATATACAAATTAACAGTTAATAAATGTTTAGAAAAGTTATGATTCGTCTCACTTCAGCTTTCAAAAACAATTTTATATAAAGTGCAAAGTGTAAAGTTAAGTTTAAGAAATAAAATTTTTATTAAAAATTGTACCTCTTTAAGTTATCTAGAATAAAATTATTAAGGTGATGAATGTAAGCGAAGTGTTATATGTAGGTCTAAATATAATCCAGATAAGTTGAAAAACTAGATGAAGTTTTGTTTTAGAATTTGGAAGATATGAAAAGGATGAATAAATGAATGATGAATAATGAGTTAAGAACGAAAGGGAAAGCAATTAAATCAAAAGGGAATAGACAAGGCGCAGTAAAGGTGAAGAAAAGAGAAAAGAAAATTAAGAGAGAAAGAGAACTTTTACGTTGGGCGCCAAAATGTCGTGAAGCGATAATTAAAAAAAAGAGAACCTAACCTAAGAACAACAAAACAACAAAAGTAGAACAAGAAAATAATATATTTGTAGAAAGGGTAATTGAGTATAGTACAGAGACTAATTTTGTAGTTAGGAATAATAATTAATTCGTTTACACGAATTAATTATCCAACGAGTCGAGGATAAACTAGTAACGGAACACGACAAGCGCACCGTTCCACGCCAGAGCCAAGACTGTCTTAACGGCGGCCGCTCCGTCCATTTTATACAAGCAGGACGGGCGCCACCGCAGGTGCATTGCGCAGGTGTGCGGAACACGTGTTATTTACAAGAATTCTGTCTAATTGCACAGACGGCTACCGCAACGCACGTGCAATGGTGCTGGTCCCGTCACGGCCATACTGATATGCGTGCGTCCTCGCACGCGCTTCATCACAATTTTAGTTATCTGTAGACAAAAAAACATCGTTCGACTATTCTGACATAACAGCGTCTGGTCCGGTTTATATTGACCCTTCAGACTTGGGTGACAATTAGTTTTGATCCGGCAGTAAGCCCTACAAAACTTTAATCAACTTCATGCGAGATCGGAATGATGATGATGAAGTCTGTAGCTTTTCTATTTTCTCTTTTTTTTTTTCAAGTACTGTTTTCGCTAGTCCGGTATTACTATTCCCTATAGCCATATCATCGGACCGGCACAAAGCCCTGCAATGATAGTAAGAAATATTTATTTTCTTACACTTTTTTTTTCAAGTACTATTTGCTAGTCCGGAATCACTATTCCCTGTAGGTATATCATTGGACCGGCAAACGCCCTACAATGATAGTAAGAACCACTTTTTTTCTTACTCTCTCTCTTTTTTTTAATTCAGTATAGAACAGTTACAGACCAACCATACCGTAAACATATCCCTCTCACAATCACACAAAAGTGTATCGTGAGGGACGTAGTGATATGATAACACCTAAGTATGTAAACCAACAGCAACACAACACATCCCAGTGCAGCACAGACCAGCCTCACTGTAACTTCATGTTCCTTTCCTGCTCCAGGATAATTACTTCGCTAGAGTGTTGCAACGTCTTTAGTATTTTCTAGATGCAGACACGGCTACCTCTGACTGTCGCACGTCCTCGTGCAGTTGACAGTGCACAGCATACGGTCTATCAGTTATCACCACCTGCTAACATATATTAACTCTTATTAAATATTACAACGTTCGACCATCCCAGGCTTCATTTAAGTCTGGAACGGCGCCAATATGGCTACCTCCAGGCAAACGCACTCCAGCTTTTCGTTCTGCTGCGTTCGTGCCACAATCGCGCCAGCGAGCCGTCGCGCCGTAGCCGTACTAGCTCTAGCGAATCGTTGCACTGCTTTGTAAAATTAAAAGAAATCGAGATAAAAGTATTGCGAACCATGGAATTCCGAGCTTCCAAAATTCATCACATATTCTCTTAAGAAACGGCAACAGTATGACATTTGAAAACATTGCAAAAATAACAGAAACTATATGTAGAGGCAAATACCACAACATTTCAAAGAGAAGGAGGTAACTGCGCAAAATCTACGAAAGTCGACCTCAGACGTCCATTTACAGCGCCAAAGCACCATTTGTTCGGCGGCCGCTTAAATTACCCTGCCGTAAGATCAGCCGATAAGTTACCGTCTGTAGCGGTGTAGGCTCAATCTTACCAGCGCTTGGTCGTACCTGACCATGTTCGATTAGCCGTCACAACATCTTCCTCATTGATCATTGTTGTAGAGACTTCTACGAATCCCTCGACATCAAACCCCAATCTTGTCGACGACACAATATTCGGAGCAAACTGCAACACTGATCAACACATTAGAACACAAAAATGTCATTATTTTCAATTCATAGCGTGTTAAAGTTAATCCTTTATTTTGGTACATCCCTTAAACGTTTTGAACTTCAAAATATAGCAAATGATAATCATGTTTCGCGTGAACTATCAAATTACAACATAACTTGAATAAGTTAATTAGAAAGCCTCCAACTTCTTTCGACATTTGTTAACATATCAAGAAATAATGAAAATACTTGCGGGGTACTTTTAATACAAATCGAACAAATAAAAAAAATTGGCTTAAATAATTTCACTTTATCTTTTCTCTACACTTTAATGATACGAAAATATCGTAAGTAGCATATCAAATTTCATTACGGTATTTAACATAAAAACAGATTCATCAATGCGGAATGCATTACAGTCTTCCACAAATGTAATAATCCTTATACTTTTCTCAGATTAAATGTGGGCAAAAATGTGGACTTTATCCTACTTCTGATGTAGAAAAATGTGATGATAATATACTTACCGTTACCATTAGTCAGTATCAAAAGTGTATCAAAAGTCATAGGTTTTGTGATAGTTGCCTAGCTTGGCAGGAGAATTGGCAACTGCAGTTATTTGGAGACAAACTGAGTGGGAGGTCTATGTTCAGCTGTGGAGGACATATTAAGGCTATTTAGGCTGTAAATGTATTATTTAACAATATCTAAAGCTTAATATGTATGTAGAAAGGGTAATTGAGTATAGTACAGAGACTAATTTTGTAGTTAGGAATAATAATTAATTCGTTTACACGAATTAATTATCCAACGAGTCGAGGATAAACTAGTAACGGAATACGACAAGCGCACCATTCCACGCCAGAGCCAAGACTATCTTAACGGCGGCCGCTCCGTCCATTTTATACAAGCAGGACGGGCGCCACCGCAGGTGCATGGCGCAGGTGTGCGGAACACGTGTTATTTACAAGAGTTCTGTCTAATTGCACAGACGGCTACCGCAACGCACGTGCAATGGTGCTGGTCCCGTCATATTTAAATTTTTAAAAGGTATTTACAATTTTATATAAAAAATGAAATATGATGATGGTGATGGATGACGTGAAATTACAATTAGTTAAAAAAATAAAGATATGACAAACATTTAATAATGTAATGTTATCTATGGGTTATAAACAGTCTGATAAGGACTATTGTTTGTATTCTAAATGTGAAGGGAAAAATAAAACATTCTTATTGTTGTATGTGGACGATATAATGTATTTTGGTTACAACAAACCTGAGCTGAGTAAACTAAGAAACATGCTATGTCAAACATTTAAAATGAAAGAATTGGGGGCTATAAGTAAATTTTTGGGTATTGATGTAAACCAAGATTTAGATTCAGGGGTCACTGTAATTTCACAAAAGGACTACATAAGAAACATTTTGTCAGAGATACAAACACGAAGGGGCTAATGTAACAAAAGAAAACTAGTTTCAATAACCCCGCTACGAGATAATTTGGGGCTAATGTGACTATTAAGTTATCTTACGAAATATAACATATAACGTTAAAAACATAAGTGTATTTTTATAGGTGATAAGGGTGATAAACGATCACACAGTCCACCTGATGGTAAGTGGTTGCAGTGGCCCATAGACATCTACATCTATTTTCGTTTGCGAATTAAAATGCAGATGCGTTGTCACCCGTGAGGGCTAAGATAGAACGCTTCTTTTTCAGTAAAAAGGGACCCCGGTTCTCTACACTCACCATACGAAACACAGCAGCATTAAGCTGCTATTTTATGCTGGTATTCTGTGAGAGCGTGATCCTTCCCCGATCGAGCCGACCCATTCGTGTTACAACTTTACTATTAATATAGCTGCAGCATGGCTCTACCACGTAGAAGAGTGGTAAGAAGTATAGAGTACTTACCTTTATTTTTTTTCCTTTCTGCATAAAACATTGCGTAAAATGCATGAAAAGTGTTTTTTTTGTTGTTAAAACTTGATGACACACTCGTCACCAAACACGTGGTAAAAATGGCGACTAACAAAAAAGCTCTATAAGTCAAACAGTATTCATCCCTCTGACGCCATCTGCTATTAATATGTTATACTATGACTTTTCTGCAGGCCCGTAGATGGCACTGTATTTAAAAAAACATGAGAATGGAAGATATCGCTTGGTTGCTTTAGCCCCATAGTTGCAATTGCCTCTATTGACCTTACTTGACTTAAAAACTGGTAATCGACAGTAATCGATGATAATCATAGACTATATTTTTTGTCACTTCCTATGAAGTGAGAGAGAAGGAAGATCATCTCTATAATATATGAAAAGTGTCCCTAAAAACGTGTCCAATAAGGGTGGCGCTGCAGTAGCATAGGATAAATTAAAAAAAAGCGCCAAAGTAATTAGAATAAGATGGAGAAATAAACAAGGACCGACCAATCAGCTTGGTTTTGTACTACGTAAATAGTTGAGATTTTGTATACTGGCATTTTACTAACTCATGAAATTTTTTAAATATTTGAATTCAGCTGACTTCACTCCGTTCACAACAGCTATCTTCATATCGTAGTTTTTCAGACGCCAACGCTATTGTGGTAGGTTTTGGAACCTCTATTTTCAGTAAATAGTAGGACACTTTTCAACTTTCGCCGCTTATAAGTTGGTACTCCTTGTACTCTACACTCCATATCACTTCCGATGGAATGTTCTGGGGATAAATGCTAAATACAAAGAGAATATAAGCGCTACGTTTTGGCTACTATTTATCTATGGATAAATGTACCTTTTTCACAAACCTGTGATCCTCTGAACGTCCACTGCTATATAGTTATAACCTCTTCCGTTGCAGGGAGTATTTGGCTCAATCGTCACGCAATGGCATATCTATTGAAGATCGCTATGATAGACCTTTATGCCGCTGTCTAGCATGCTTAAACCCATGGTATATATTTGATAACCTTTGGGAGTGAGGTAGTAGCTTCCAAAACGTTTCTGAATTTGTTAAGTAGTTGTACAACCTACTTTATAATGTGTATTGTAATGTTGCTTTGAAAAAGTCCCTCTGGGGGTTTTATCTGTTTGTTCTCAAGGCAGAGGCTTTTAACGAACCAGAAGTAAATAATGGATTACGAAGGTGATAAACTTAGTTTCGAAAGTTGGCAGGTGGACGTCTTTAGGCTCCATATCTCTAGCAGATTTTCATGAGGTGGTCGTTATAGGTCGATTGTAAGATTTGAAGACTATAAAATTAGATATACGTAGCTTCATACTCGTACTTATTTTCCTCTATGCTTCATATGTTTTGACCAGTTTTAACTTGTTTTTTTTTTTTTACTATTATAGATGCAAAGATGTTTTATAGGTCCAGATACCGTGTACACGCGCCTAAAACGCTTCCATTTCAAAGGCGCCAATATTGGCGTATTCGTTTGATCGTTCCGCCATTACGCCAGCGACGTTCGCTGTGAACATACGTCACGCACCGGTGTTTTTAATTTCGCAAAATGACTATTTGTGCTGTGAATTCATTTAAAAATTACTCTTGGAAAAAAGATAAGGATAAGAACATCACTTTTCATAAGTAACTATACAATTTTATGGTGTATTTCTTTGTAAAAGAATACGAAAGCTAAATGTCAATACAAGTAATAATACTGCGTAATAATATTCGAGTGTTGCCTAGTCTATGAAATGTTTTTACCATTTTTTAATGTTATGATCAATCGCAAAGATTATCTGTATAGGGGTTTTAAACAGTCTAATTTTACAGATTTTACCCAACCTATAGAGTTAAACCATTTTAAGGGTTAGGGTTAAACTACATCTGGCAGCATGAAATTACACTTTCCTGTGCTTCTATCCTTTTTGGTCACTCAGAACCGTTATTTAATAGAGCGAGAAAGAGAGCGCGAGTGTATAGTTCCACAATCCAAAAGCCGATTGTAAACCGGTTTTAAAAGTTTATCTATCATTCTTGACAATCCATACTAATATAATATTATAAATGTGAAAGTGTGATTTTTTTGTTTATTTGTTTTTGTCCTTCCTTCCAGTAACGGAACGGAGGAATTTAAAAAAATTAAACATTTTGCTATTTCTTGGCCGAAGTTTACGCTGAACCAAACTTACTTTTTTTCGACATTTTACTTAGGGTTGAAAAATAATTTAATGTCTTCGTAAAAAGCGGCAATATTTTGTGTTCTACAGTACAAAAGTGTAGTACTATGTATATATTTAGTAATAATATATTATAAATATATGTTACATACATAAATATCTACTGTGCTTTTTTATTTATTTTAACTGTTACATTAATTATAGGTTTTATTACATATCTTCAATATTTTAGTGCGATGTTCGTACCTACATAAAACACACATAAGCAACCATATCCCCATACACACACGCCACGCACACACATTTTATACTCTTAGAATCAATAGGTACGTCAATATGAATGAAATATTAAATCTCCCACATTTTTTGGGTAATCGATTCGCACTGTTATTACCGAAGTCACGCAAATTAATGCAGCCATGGTGCGTAAGATATGCGCGTCACGTGATACTCACGCATACCATACATGATTCAAAGACTGTCTTCACTATGAACGTTGTGGTCAGTTGTGGTGTGTTAGCAACACGTAGAGATGCGCAAAACAGTGCGTTTTAAAGTGATGTAATATGACATTACATTTCGTACCGAGGAATGTTACGTTATACCATGACTTCAAACATGACGCGAAATGACACTACACAGGCTGGCTATTGTAATGAAATGCTCGCGTTGTAGAAGATATGCTTGCGTTGTGATGTGACAATTGCCAAACGCAATGCCCTCGCTACTCGCTGCGCTGGAATGAACACTTGATTTTGTTATCATATTCATAAAGTCGTTTTTTTCACACTATCCCAATCTACGGAACTCTATTCAAACAAAATGGCATTTCGGGCTTATGACTGACAATAAACATAAATTGCAATATTGATTATTGACGAATACTATGAATATTGGCATATTTAAAAATCGATTATACTTACAGTGATTGTGTATTTTTTAATTTGTTTTACATTTTGTTTTTTTTATACCTAACGGTTTTGTTTTTATTGACATGGTATTAGCATTTTTAACTACAACTAATAAATAATAATTATAATAGTTTTTTGTCTTTAGGCATTCAAGAAAGTGTTACAGAAAGCACGAGACGTAACGGAATCATAAAAACATAAAATTGAATAGCGTTTAAATATTTGGGCAATAAAGTCATAAAGTACGAGATGAATAATTTAAACAGGACCTTAATTCATGACTAATACGGCTCTAAGTCTATATTCACTTATTTCTAAATTCACTTATTTTTAAATTCACTTATTTCTTAACCAGCCGACCGCCGCTTGCTCCCTTGCTCCTTCTCGCATACACACAGCGAAAATTAACGTGATAATACGGACACCGAAGAAAACGCTGCGCGTCATGTTTGAGTGTAATTTGCCATGTTTGATTTGGTCGAGGCATGTGTAATGCTACAGTACGCGATCGGGTTATATGACGCGTAATGCAACAATCGCATTATGATTTCTTATATTTACGCGAACACTACACATTTAAATAAAACTAATTTTACGGATTTTATCGCGTATATTAACTTATTTTATATTCCCGACGTTTCGAGCACTTTACAGCACCCATGGTCACGGGGGGGACTGAGGTGTATGATGTCCCAATGTCATAGTTAACCACGGCTACCTCCAGATTAAAAATTATTAATTTTTGTTCCGATCCACGCAGTATGAACTTACAGTATCATGAAGTCTTGCAGTTGTATGCTTGGGTTGGGATTTAATTTTATTAATTATGGGATCCCAAGCAGATGGTAGCACCCAGCCATCTTCTCTATTGAAATTAGGATGTTTCTTGATTTCAATAGCCTCGCGAATCATCCTTGGAAGGAATCGGTGTTCTTTAGCGAGGATTTGTGGTCTATCAAATCTAATGTAGTGACGGGGGCGATCCTGTACGTGTTCACAGACTGCAGACTTCCCGGAGCGTCTATTCTTCACATCAGCTATGTGTTCTTTAACCCGGGTTTTTATAGATCTTTTAGTTTGTCCTATATAAGAGAGACCACATTCACAATCAAGCTTGTACACTCCTGCATCTTGCAGAGGAATATTACACTTGACTGATGGTAAAAACTGACTAATCTTCTTCGGCGGCTTGAAATATGTTTTAATGAAAGCCCGCTTCAAGATGTAGCCAATCTTGTCAGTGACACCTCTGACATATGGCAGTACAGCAGGCACTCGCTCGACTGTGGCCGGCTTCACTCGTTCACTGTGACGTAGGCGCGGGACCCGAAGCTTATTGTCGTGCAAAACTTGCTTGACGTGTTGGAGCTCGGCGGCCAGGTGTTTACTGTCACAGATCCCTCGTGCTCTCTGAAACAAAGATTTACCCACGGTAGCTAACTGTGAAGGATGGTGGTGAGAATCACCGTTTAAATATCTATCTGTATGGGTCTTTTTTCTATACACAGTGTGGCTCAAGGTGTTATCAGGATTCCGAATTACTAACACATCTAGAAAAGCTAAAGAATTGTTGGCCTCTAACTCCATTGTGAACTGAATTTTAGAATTTAAGGAGTTAAGAAGGTCTAGAAATGCAGTTACTTTATCTAAAGGGAGAATTGTGAAAGTGTCGTCTACGTACCGCTTGTAGAATCTTGGGTTTACGGGAGAAGTACGCAGGGCTTTCTCCACAAAGTCCTCCATGAATATATCGGCAACAATGGGAGATACAGGTGAGCCCATCGCCACTCCATCTACTTGCTTGTAGAACTCCTCCTTCCACAATAGGTAGCCAGATGTAAGGCAGTGTCTAAGTAATACTGCATATTCTACGGGCATGTTGTTTTGCTCTAGCCTTCTAGTAACAATCGAGATGCAGTCTTCAACAGGTAAGCATGTGAACAGAGACTGCACATCAAAACTGACCATAGTTTCATTGTCTGCCAGATGTAGGTCTTTAATCTCGCTGACAAAATGGTAGGAATCCTTTGTGTGTGCTCTTGTATGTCCCCTGAGCGGTGAGAGTATTTTCGCTAAGTGTTGAGCCAATTTGTAAGTTGGTGAATCGATTTGGCTCACTATAGGACGTAGTGGAGCATTGGGCTTGTGTATTTTTGGTAACCCATACAATTTCGGTGGTTTGGCACACGTAGGTATTATCGATTTTACGTCTAGATTTAATCTTTCGGATTGTTTCTTTATGAGATCACTAGTTGTTTTGAGTGTGTTATTTGTTGGGTCCCAATGACCTGACAATTGTCAGCGAGATTAAAGACCTACATCTGGCAGACAATGAAACTATGGTCAGTTTTGATGTGCAGTCTCTGTTCACATGCTTACCTGTTGAAGACTGCATCTCGATTGTTACTAGAAGGCTAGAGCAAAACAACATGCCCGTAGAATATGCAGTATTACTTAGACACTGCCTTACATCTGGCTACCTATTGTGGAAGGAGGAGTTCTACAAGCAAGTAGATGGAGTGGCGATGGGCTCACCTGTATCTCCCATTGTTGCCGATATATTCATGGAGGACTTTGTGGAGAAAGCCCTGCGTACTTCTCCCGTAAACCCAAGATTCTACAAGCGGTACGTAGACGACACTTTCACAATTCTCCCTTTAGATAAAGTAACTGCATTTCTAGACCATCTTAACTCCTTAAATTCTAAAATTCAGTTCACAATGGAGTTAGAGGCCAACAATTCTTTAGCTTTTCTAGATGTGTTAGTAATTCGGAATCCTGATAACACCTTGAGCCACACTGTGTATAGAAAAAAGACCCATACAGATAGATATTTATACGGTGATTCTCACCACCATCCTTCACAGTTAGCTACCGTGGGTAAATCTTTGTTTCAGAGAGCACGAGGGATCTGTGACAGTAAACACCTGGCCGCCGAGCTCCAACACGTCAAGCAAGTTTTGCACGACAATAAGCTTCGGGTCCCGCGCCTACGTCACAGTGAACGAGTGAAGCCGGCCACAGTCGAGCGAGTGCCTGCTGTACTGCCATATGTCAGAGGTGTCACTGACAAGATTGGCTACTTCTTGAAGCGGGCTTCCATTAAAACATATTTCAAGCCGCCGAAGAAGATTAGTCAGTTTTTACCATCAGTCAAGTGTAATATTCCTCTGCAAGATGCAGGAGTGTACAAGCTTGATTGTGAATGTGGTCTCTCTTATATAGGACAAACTAAAAGATCTATAAAAACCCGGGTTAAAGAACACATAGCTGATGTGAAGAATAGACGCTCCGGGAAGTCTGCAGTCTGTGAACACGTACAGGATCGCCCCCGTCACTACATTAGATTTGATAGACCACAAATCCTCGCTAAAGAACACCGATTCCTTCCAAGGATGATTCGCGAGGCTATTGAAATCAAGAAACATCCTAATTTCAATAGAGAAGATGGCTGGGTGCTACCATCTGCTTGGGATCCCATAATTAATAAAATTAAATCCCAACCCAAGCATACAACTGCAAGACTTCATGATACTGTAAGTTCATACTGCGTGGATCGGAACAAAAATTAATAATTTTTAATCTGGAGGTAGCCGTGGTTAACTATGACATTGGGACGTCATACACCTCAGTCCCCCCCGTGACCATGGGTGCTGTAAAGTGCTCGAAACGTCGGGAATATAAAATAAGTTAATATACGCGATAAAATCCGTAAAATTAGTTTTATTTAAACAATCGCATTACTTACTCAAGTCTAGCAACACGGTATCTGGACCTATAAAACATCTTTGTATAGATGTTTAAAACAAGGTTTAACTTTTCCACCACAACGATGCTGTTTTCAAACAGTTTCGGAATAATACTTTATGGTTTGTTGTTGTTGATTATAGTAAATAAAATATTTTATTTTGTTTAGTGTTAGTTTTTATTCACGTTTTAAGGTGGGTGTAATACAATATTTAAATACTGTTTATTTGTACAAAAATAGCGAATAGAAAAATGAAACTTTAAAGATAGAATTTACTTGACATACCTAAGTAACTAACTTCAATTTAGTCTAGAACCTATCTAGGCTTATTTTTATATTATTTGAACATTATGCTTACTTAAACGGTAACTTCTTACCCTTATTATACACTGGGTTCTTTTTATCACTGACTTTCATCTAAAAAATGCTAAATACGTACCTAAATTACAGAATTTTTAACTTACATTACTTATATATCTCTATTGCTCAGAACTAAATATGAATTATATGATACACGTGTTAGATTACATATTTTTATATTATTGGGTATTTAAACAAATCAAAATACTTATAGATAAAAGCTTTTTATTACATTAACTTCATGGTAAAACATTAATTGTAAAAATGCATTTATTTTGTCATCGTGTTTTTTTTCTACTTTAAACCATCATGCTTTATCACAGCATATCCTTTGTGCAAACTGTAAATAAATGTTTTATTCGGTAGAATCACAAAGTAGTAAGAAGTGCTAGCGCAGGTAGAATCTACTAGTTAGGCTATGGTTTTTATCTTGGGTTTTTTTAATTTGTGTCGGTGTCGGTGACTACCATAGATATTGTGTATCTTGTCAGGAAAAGGTCTTAGAACATGCAGCCTTATCTGATTTGTAATTTGTTTTCAAAACTGTTCATAGTATGCTGGTAGCGTAGTAGGTAGCGGACAATTGATTATTACCATCATGGTAATATCTCAAGCCTCTTTAGCAAATTAAAAAAAAACCTGAGATATATATCACCATCGAAGCACTTGTTACATCATTTTTATTAATAGCTCACATGAACAGACATTTAACAAAATTGCACCACTCTTACGTATCAAAATCCACTTTAAACTACGTTAGGGAGTTTTGGCGGTCAAGTGCCCGCTGATACCTCTTAACGTAGTTAATACACATAGTAGCATCTTCACATTTATGGTAGTTTTAATATCTTTGGAACTTTTTGGTAGGTATAGTTATGTACTATAAGTACTCTTTGAAATGGGAGTTTCGTTTCTATTATAATTTATTCTATGAATAGGATTAGGTTTCTGGCGTTAAATCAAAGCACCATATGTTGTGCTTTTACAACGTTAATTTAAAACACTAATTATGCCCGTTGTATTTTGAGTTATATTGAATAATTTTGATATATACAGTAACAGTGACTTCAAGGCATGCTACGTTGTCTACCTAATGTTTTATACATCCATAAACATAGTACATTGCTATGACTTTTTGAATTGAATTAAAACTATAGAAAATTTTCAATGTTCTCCTAATTATCAGTTATAATTAGGTATTGGTTATTATTACAAGGCCAGTGCAAAGCCATAATCAAAAAAGAAAAAATGGTCATTATGTACATCTTTTAGACAATTAACCAAAATGTATATGTTAGAAGATTTAATAGTGCGATCTTCTGCTCTTGTTGCGAGCGTGGTTGGCCAGACACAGGGCGAACACCACCGCCACCAGCTAAAAAGAAAAAGATGTTTTGAGACAAGAATTTAACCAAAATTTCTAAACGTTTAACGCAATACCAACAAATATTTGGTCTAATATTATTTAAATTCCATCCAAGTCCGCTGCTGAATCAGGCCTCCCCAAAAACGAATACGACAGATGGTGAAATAGTCATCTAAAATGCTAGACAGGTAAAAGTAATAAATAGTAAAAGGCATACAGAAACATACCTACCTAAATTTATATTCTACGTATCTCATCAACATAATCCATTATAGGCTATCACAAGTCCACCGCTAAATATAGGTCTCCCCCAAGGAATGTCACAAAGCACGGAGTCCTGGGCCTCCAGCAACCATCGACTACTTATATTTCTCACCAGGTCAATCCATCTAGTCGGGAGCCGCCCTACAATTCGCTACAATGCATTGCCGACTAGATAACTTTTCTTCCATATTAGTTATTCGCTATTAGCTATATGGTTCGTCTCTCGTATGTCACTTTTTCCCGCTTTAGTGACACTTCTAAAAGAAATCTTTACAGATACGGTAATGTCCTATACAACGAGTGTCGTTGATAGTGGCCAGTCTCAACAGAAATTAGCCATATGTGCAGGACAGTTTTATAGTAGATGAGTATGTGCGAAAACAAACGTGCACTCGATACTCCCCTACTTTTATAGTCAGGTAGGTCGGTACTCCGATTCGACAGAGGATTTCACCTTTTTTTTATAGGATAGGGTGACAAACGAGCACACAGCCCACCTGATGGTAAGTGGTTGCTGTGGCCCATAGACATCTACATCTATCTTCGATTACGAATCAAAATGCAGATGCATTGTCACCCGTGAGGGCTAAGACGGAATGCCTCGTTTCCAGTAAAAAGGGTCTCCGGTTCTCTACACTCACCATACGAAACACAGCAGCGTTAAGCTGCTATTTTACGCTGGTATTCTGTGAGAGCGTGGTCCTTCCCCGGTCGAGCCGACCCATTCGTGCTACAACCATAATATAGCTGCAGCATGGCTTTACCATCTAACCTTCATACAAGAGTTTTGCAACGAACGCATACAAGCGCAGCATATGCTGAGTTTATTCGATTTGTGTCGACATATTTTTGTATAATTTTTAAGTAACATACCAGTGACTGAGAGTGCGGAAGTTTTATACAAGCGTCTCACAAAGCTCACAAGCGCGGTGTTCACCTACAGTAGCATACAGATAAAATAACGTAATAATAGGCTATACTGGTTACAAAACACCTGCATTGGCCTTTCTTCAAAGCACCTTTGTTTACCTGCGGACTTGGGATAATAAAGTCTAAGTGATATGAATTCTCACCTCAAAAGCGACGACAACAATGGCTAACACGCCGATGGTGAGGCCGAAGGTTTCGAACAAATTCTGCACTTTCTTGTCGCAGCCAGAATACGCGTTGACGACCGTGCAAGGAGTGCCCGCGCAGCACGTCTCTGGTAACGTCACGGTCATGTATGAAAGCGGGCCGGTCGGACCGCAGCACTGGAACTGTTCGAGAAAAGATTAGAGTATTTTTTAACTTCCTGCTTTGAAAATTAATAATTTTCAAAAGTAGGAAGTTATAGATTTCGGTCTGATTTTCAGAATGAGTGTGTGTGCATGTGTGCGCGCGCATGTGTGTGAGTGTGCGTGTGCGTGTGTGTATGTATGTATGTAAATAACATTTTGTAGTACATCTTAACGAATCAACCGATCGAGATGGGGGATGTCAATTTAAATATACTATTTACTCTCTACCGAAAGAGAGATTCTTTCTAGATAGACAGTATATTATGTTCTGTGGCAAGCTATCGAAATTCGAAATGGAATATTTCCATCTATTTCCATAGAATTCATAAAAAAACAATAAATGACGTTATACCTACTTTCTTGTAGTTAACTAATCAAACATTTTATTTGTACTTACATTTAATAAAAATGTTAAATAAACTTTAAACGGAAAACTGACTAATCGCTTGCCTGCGAGCGATTCTCGCGAGCAACCTGGATGCAATCCTTGCCGTTGCCAATGAAATTGTTAATTCCAATTTACCACATGCTCGTGCTCCATTAATGTTTTGCACATCTTTAACTCTCTTTTTAATTCTTTTACTTTCAGGCATACTAGTTTGTTTTATTAATTTTTATTAAATTGATATGAAATACAACTAATATTTCAGAAAGAATCATTAAACTATATATTTTTCATAAAAAATTAACTTTCACTCGATGAAATCTGTCAAATATTTCACCTCATGCTAAAGTGGCGCCACCCTGGTGGCAGAAAAGTTGTGGATGCCCTCATTAACTTACAGCTTAAGATTTATCAAATGTATTTCACTAATTCAGGCAGTAAGCGATATACTTACGTATTTTTCAAGTTCGTGGAATGCGGTCTGGTCTCTATTGAAAGCTTCATTCAGGATTTTAGGAACTTCCGCCACTACAGCGTCCAAGTTTACGAATATTAGACTGGCGAGTGTCACTTTCAGGATCATCAAAACTATCATAATGACGGCGTACTGGAAATTAAATACGTTTATTTATTAATATTATCGTGAATTGTTTTGGGAGGCAACATTATTTTAAATATGTCTCTTACATTATTTCCCTCTGCTTTATTTAGTAATCTCGCACATGATATAAGAATTTGTAAAATACACATACAGAGAGTAAATAGTGTTATCTCTAATACTGCGCATTTTGTAACACTATCGATTGTGATTAGTTAGATTTATTTAGTCTATCGTTTTTTTTTCAAAATGAGTGAATTACATACATTTTTATACAATTCACTTTAAGAAAAATTTAAGTGACAACTCATTTCTAATCCTTTTAAAAAATCGTAATAATAAGACAAGTAATTATTTTATCAAAAATGCATAAAATAAAGTGACCTTTATTTCACCTCCAAATAACGTCATATAGGAGACTCAATAAAGTGAGGCCACTCACCATCTATTGACACAGGATACATAATAGTAGAGGCCACTATTGATTGAAATTAAAATTAGGATTGGTATACTGTGAGGTCCTTGAGGACGACATCTTTCGGTGTTTCGCAGGGTAGCATTTTTGGGCCTTTCTTGATAACTGATTTTACTGCTTTATGCTTTATCACTGCCCTTGCTGAGCATCGATGTGCTTTCGGAATATTAAAAACTAAACAAAAAAAAATGTTTGTGGGTGTGATTCGGTGAATTATTATAAGCTCGAACGTATTTGTTAAAAAATTACAGAATCTATTGTAACACAAAAAAAAAGGAGGAAATTATTTAATATGCAAGAAGTAAGCGTGGATACGATATCATTATTTCTGTTGGAATCGCCATCGAATATTTTTATAAGATGACGATTCCAATAATTTCGATTTTTTAATTAAAATTCAGAACTATTGTCAGATAATATTTACTACAATTATAACAAACGAAACATCTTCGCAATTGGGAGAATGAAAGAATAACAAAGCATAGACTAACTATCGGGTTTACATGCTTTTCGAGGTATGGGGCACATACCGCGAACTTCCGGACTCCAGGCTGATACTGAGAATTTAAACACCCTATAACTGACTAAGCTAGACTGTAAAAGTTAAGGTATAGGAAAGCTATAAACTTACCGTGACTAACATGCAGTTGCTCTCTTTAATGGCACCACAGCAGCCGAAGAAAGCGATCAGGAATACGACACCACCAACTACCATAGCCGATATGGGAGCAACCTGGACATTTGTCTCCGCTATGGTCACCACCGTAGCTATCTGCAGCTGTACCGCAACACCCAGACCCAGAAGGGCCAGGCCCGCTAGCTGCAATGAAAATAATATTTGTTTTTATTTATGTGAATATTACACATTGAGTAAACTCTCTATATATCGTGGTAGAGCCATGCTGCAATTATATTATAGTTGTTATACGAATGGGTCGGTTCGACCGGGGCGGTACCACGCTCTCACAAAATACCAGTGTAAAACAGCAGATTAATGCTGCTGTGTTTCGTATGTTGAGTGTAGAGAATCGGAGACCCTTTCTACTGGTAACAAGGCATTCCATCTCAGTCCTGAGGGATGACAACTCATCTGCATTTTGATTCTGAATTGGGGATATAATATGTAGATATCTATGGGTCACACCATCCACTTACCATCACGTGAACTGTGTGCTTGTTTGTCACCCGTATTCTATATATAAAACTAATTTACGGGTACCATGTGGTTGCGCGCCTTTGTCACCCCATTTCTTCCCGTGGGTGTCTTAATAGACGATTATAAAAATATAAAAATGTAGAAAAGTCTTATGGTTTTGAATAGATGTCGGTATAACCATATCGCTTACGTCAGACGTACAAGGACATTGATTAAAACAGTAATCAAAAAACGCGACTGCGTTAGAATTCTGCTAATAATTGTAATAATAATCATTTTGATTAGAGAAACGTAATGATGATTTTCAAAGATCTATTCAATGATACCTCACTTGTCATAGTTCGTAGACTTTAATTTTTTTTTCATAATATTGCATTTGGTTGTCGCCATATTGAATTTTGATTACTGTCATGTCTTTAGTGACAGTTTTATGACTAACACAAATCGATTAACGTAAGAATCATCAAAATCGGTCCACGCGCTTGTTCCAGAGCGCCACAAAGGAACAAACATACATACCTACATAATATATAGGCCGATTATCAGCCGCTGATAAACACTCTTTCGTTTCACGCAAACGAGTAAAAATACCCGGACTGTACACGGCCAGCATTGTCAAAATCATATTTTGTATTATACTATAAATTTATGGTCAAAGGTACGGTAAGTCTGGCCCATTAATCCGCCTGCCAAACAAGAAAATTAAGGTAAATTTTCATTGCAAAAGGATAGGCTAATGGTTAGCAAGTAAGCTTTTACAGGCTGATAACATAGGAGAAGAAGAAAGAAAAATTTTTAAGGCGAAACATATATAAAATAACTAAATTGTCATATCTAATAGTTACTTGTTCTATGACAGCGTTAATTGAATTGTGGCAATTAAACGTAGTGATTATATTCTCTTTGGTGGCAACATTGATGTGTCAGTTTATTAGTGTAATGCACAGAACACAATTACTCTCTACCAAGGTGTAATATGATAATGTTTTCCATTTTCATGGTTGTGTCCAATTTTTTTTTATAGTAGAGGGGGCAAACGAGCAAGCGGCTCACCTGATGGTAAGTGAGCACATAAATAACTGCAACACCAGGGGAATCGCAGGCCTTTTAAAAAAGAGTAAGCTCTTTTCTTGAAGGTTCCAAAGTCGTATCGGTCCGGAACAATAGCTGGCGTTAGTATCGATTCCACAAGGAAAAAAATTCTTGTAAATCGCACAGTAGTGGATCGCCAATCATCCAGATGAATTGGATGGTATCGCGAGTTTTTTTAGCGATGTGTGTAGGTGAAATTTGGCTGGAACTAGTCCAAACAATTCCTCCGAGCACTCCCCGTGATAGATGCGATAAAATACGCAAAAAGATGCAACATCTCCTCGCAGTGCTAGTGAGTCATGCTGGTCGGAAAGAATTCGGACGTTGACGATTCCATGTGGGGCCGAATCTGCGCCTTGTAACGTTGCAAGCGATGTGCCGGCATTAAATACTGTAACGCTCTGTTGAGCACGCCAAGCTTTTTAGAGGTCAATTTGGCTTTCTCTACCAAGTGATCACGAAACTGCGCATCACTAGATATGTCGACAACGAGGATTCCGATACTGGCTGAGGCAACAAGAGAGTGTCTTGAAACTGAGAAGATACGACACTGGGGTTCTTTTTAGCGGTAAACGCGCAAACCTGTCTTCTGGGGATTAAGCTGGCCTAGATTTAGTCGCCCCCAATCCGAGACTTGGTTCAACAAACACTCGACTTCAGACACAAGATTGTTTTATTTTATATATTACTAGCTGACCAGGCAGACGTTGTTCTGCCCTTTCCGAACGACCATTTGCTTTCCCAAAGAAACTCCTGAAATTAGCAATAAAAAAATTGAGGGTCACTTATCGGGATAAAAATCCTATCTCTTAAGTTGGACCAAACTGCACACAGTCTGCAAAATTTCATTGAAATCGGTTCAATCAGTTGAATACTTACAGCAACACGTGGTGGTTATACTACTAAATTGTAGCTTATATTAAACGTTTGCATTTTTAACATAGCGCCATCTATTGAATATTTACTCAATCCAGTCAACAGATTTCGTCATCTGACAGAATCGTTTGGACTTTGGTATGGAGTGTAGAGTAGAAGGAGGACCATCACTATATATGAAAAGTGTCCTTAAAAACGTGTCCAATAAGGGTGGCGCTGCAGTAGCATAGGATAAATTAAAAAAAAAGCGCCAAAAGTAATCAGAATAAGATGGAAAAATAAACAAGGACCGACCAATCCGCTTGGTTTTGTACTACGCAAATAGTTGAGATATTGTATACTGGCATTTTACTAACTACTCTCGTCATGAAATTTTTTAAATATTTGAATTCAGCTGACTTCACTCCGTTCACAACAGCTATCTTCATATCGTAGTTTTTCAGACGCCAGCACTATTGTGGTAGGTTTTGGAACCTCTATTTTCAGTAAGTAGTAGGACACTTTTTCAACTTTCGCCCCTTATAAGATGGTTCTCCTTGTACTCTACACTCCATAGACTTTGGAGTCTCCGCTAGGAGTAAAGCATAGATAAATAAATATGTAGGAGTAAAGTAAATATTCTGTGGTTTGGAGCTAACAGATAATTGTGACTGACAAATAATAGACAAATAATTTGCAATAAAATAATATTGTATTGCGACTATAAATTGAGATGTAAGCTATCCTATCTTTTAAGTTGGACCAAACTGCACATTGACCAAAAATTTCATTGAAATCAATTCAGTAGTTTAGGAGTCCATCGCGGACAAACAACGTGACACGTAATTTTTATATATAAAGATATATATTTAACTATTCTACAAATATTACTATCACACGTCATTAATAAAACGATGTTATCTGGTAATTTGGAACTTTTCCATATCTAACACTTGGTTTTGTATATGTAATATATAAAGTGACATACACTTATTTGTTAAAACACTATTGCTGTTCTGGTCTTATCTATACGTCTATACGTATAAATAAAATTGAAGTGTCTGTTTGTGATATGGAAATAACTGCCTTTTAATTAACAATTGGGGTTATTTTATTGTCTGTCTGTCTGGGGTACTATTATTTATTATGTGGTCTGGGTTAATCTTTGGATTGGCTGAACCTATCGTAATGAAACATGACGAACAGAAAGACAGCACCGCCAGGAGTAATCTAGGCTATATTTGATTCGATAAACTTGGAGATTTTTTAAAAGTCGATAAATTGATCCATCAAGTGATCTTTGATGATTATCTTATATCTAAATAACGCCACATTAATATGTCTCACCCAGGCTAAGCCGGGGCTGGTCGGTTAATTTTTTCCAATATATATTATTTTATACTATTTTAACGAACTCTGTTTTAAATCTTAAAATATGATCTAAGGCAGTGGTTCCCTAACTTATTTCCGACGGGCCCCGTTTCTACCAAAAAAACCCCGCCCCTTGCTCAGATAATTTTAGATTACTATCAGGTTAGAAAAAAAAGTTCTGTTCAGTATCATCAAATTTTTAATGCATAAAAGTTACATAATGTCATACAAAACTAACTACTTACTTATATAATATTACTTTTTATTTAATCGAATGTAGATCTAAGAATGTAGATGGATGAGCTTGCACGGTTTTAACAAGGTTTCCGATTCACGGCTTAAACACAGAAATCGCACAATGCAAAGCGCTATCGATGTTACGAGTAAGTTTATTTCTGGACTTAATTTTTATTACTACAACAGCAGAAAATCTCCTTTCGCACAAATATGTACAGGAAATGGGTAAATATGATTGAAGGCCTTCCTCTATATTTGGCCCAAAACATTGTTTCACCAATTTTTTCAGTGTACATACACTGCACCTTCCTACGGAATTTTCTTAGTCGTAAGGTCCCTAACTTACGCAGCTAGCTCGTGCCCCCTTTGCAGGTCTCTGCGCCCCCCTGGGTGGCGTGCCCCCCACTTCAAAAACCCCTAATCTAAGGTTTTAAATTGTGTAATATATGGTATCTACGGTTGCAACAGTTTCATATTGTAATATTTAATTTTGATATATGGGGATTTTTTTTGATATTTTTTAACGGCCATTTGTTCTATTGTAAGCAATTATTAATTACTCGACAACCCGTAGAATGAGTAAACAGCATTTATCAGATCTAGAAAAATAATAAATGTTTTCCAAAAACAATGCTACTTTAGTAACATCAGAATGTAGATTAATATTTCATTAAAATTTTTGTATTGTCCAAAATGCTTCGGAGCTCATATAAGTTCTTTAAAATAAATCAAACTTACCGCAAAGATTAAGTTCACTATGAACAGTATATATTTAATGCAAGTTTGACCACAACCCATTTTAATTGTTTTTTTTTAAATTCAAATACGAAAATGGCGCGCTCGCGTCGGCAGTTTGATTCACTACTGACCAAAATGGCGGTCGTTCTGTTGACGATCGTTGCTTATCAGGACCCGATAAGCGGATAGCGTTCCTTGGAAATCGAGGCTAAAACAGTTTCACCTTACATTATGAGTAACTAGTTAATATGACAAATTTTATTTATATCCTCGATGTAATTTGACTCATGTAGATTTTTAACGTAAATTGTCGGACACTTGCACTCACAGGCTTAATTCAGATAAATGTCCTCCAAACCGAAATTCGAACACGGGCAAGCTATTTACGCAATACAGGATTATTACAGTGTAATTAGTTACAGTGGTTGACTGTGTGCCCAAGCACAAGTGGACTTTCTATTCCCTTCCGTCCGATGAGACGGCAATTCGACACGATTGGAGAGAGATTCCATTCTATTCTAAGTAGAACAAAAGTAAGACGAGCTCTATAAGTGAATACGTGCCGTTTTGGGCCAAACTCTGCCTGAGTGTAAGACATGTGTTTTGAATCTCGTTTGTGAGAAGATGCTTTGGCTATTACCTACGTCAGAAGGATATTACAAACCATTTGAACACCGGCAAGATCAAATGTAAAATATTAATTGTCCACGAATAAATCAAACAACAAAAGAGTTTGACACTAATGAATATTTTTTGTTTTTTTATAGGAAAGGGTGACAAACGAGTACACAGTCCACCTGATGGTGAGTGGTTGCTGTGGCCTATAGACATCTACATCTATCCTCGTTTGCGAATCAAAATGCAGATGCATTGTCACCCGTGAGGACTAAGATGGAATGCCTCTTTTCCAGTAAAACGGGTCTCCGGTTTTCTACACTCACCATTTTTTTTATAGTATAAGGGTGACAAACGAGCACACAGTCCACCTGATGGTAAGTGATTACTGTGGCCCATAGACATCTACATCTATATTCGATTACGAATCAATATGCAGATGCGTTGTCACCCGTGAGGACTAAGATGGAATGCCTCGTTTCCAGTAAGTAAAAAGGGTCTCCGGTTCTCTACACTCACCATACGAAACACAACAGCGGTAAGCTGCTATTTTACGCTGGTATTGTGTGAGAGCGTGGTCCTTCCCCGCTCAAGCCGACCCATTCGTGCTACAACCATAACATAGCTGTAGCATGCCTCTACCACGTATAAACCATACGAAACACAGCAGTGTTAAGCTGCTATTTTACGCTGGTATTCTATGATAGGTCCTTCCCCGGTTGAGCTGACCCATTCGTGCTACAACTATACTACTAATATAGCTGCAGCATGGCTCTACCACGTGTTGTAAAAAAATAGATTTACTGTTTTTGAGTTGCCAACAAACAATTCTCTAGAAATATGATAATTTAATGTAATAGCGTCATGCGTAACCATATTTATTATTTATTATCATAATTGAATTGATGTCGTGAGATGCGACATAGGGAAACAAACAAGGATTTTGATTTTTAACACCAGTTTGTAATAAGTACTTAAATTTAAAAAAATGCGCTTGTCAACATGGCTACCAAGCGTAAGAACTATGGAATAAATCTATGTTGAGCAGTGGACTTTTAATAAGTTGTAACGTTACGGCAACGGTATCATAATTAAAAAAGAACTGAACATACAAACGTAAATTAACATACAACTTTATTTCCCGTGTAACGTTACAATTATAATAATAATGTCCTCCAGACCGAATTTCAGAGTCCAGCCACCTGCGCCGGACAGGATTATAGTGCCCAAGTGTATGCGCAAGCACAGGTGCACTCTCTATTCCCTTACTCTCATAGTCCGCTGTGACGGTAAACCGACACGACCGGAGAGCGATCAGGCGCAAAACTGATTTCAGCCCGACAACTAGATCAACGAGGCAGTCAAAAAATCTCGTAAAAGGTTTAATGACTATAGTATCAACGTGGTAGAGCCATGCCGCAGCTATATTAGTAGTATAGTTGTAGCACGAATGGGTCGGCTCGACCGGGGAAAGACCAAGCTCTCACAGAATACCAGCGTAAAATAGCAGCTTAACTCTGCTGTGTTTCGTATGGCGAGTGTAGAGAACCGGAGACCCTTTTTACTGGAAAAGAGGCATTCCAACTTAGTCCTCACGGGTGACAACTCATCTGCGTTTTGATTCGCAAACGAGGATAAATGTAGATGTCTATGGGTCACAGCAACCACTTACCATCAGGTGGACTGTGGGCTCGTGTGTCACCCTATTCCTATAAAACAAATAAGTATGTGCCAGCAAGATCTCATGGCTGCCGACAAATGTCGGTATGACTGGCGGTATCTTGTTTACGCGAGACTTTAGATCATAAAATTGTTCTTTCATCTGAGCGCGAGACATTTGTTATCTAAACAGATCTGTGACGGAAGTCCATACGAGTGCGAGACGTTTGGAACTGCGATCGCAGATCAGCTTGCTAACCGTAGCAATTAATATACATTAATCGTCCACAAGTCTCTCGTTAACAACGTTGTAAAGATCGGGAGTGTGTCGACGAGGGTTGCGTACCTTATACTCAGAATCACCAAACGGTATTCGCTGAAGGTCATACAGGTTTACGCACCAACCTCGGCACACCCCAATGAAGAGGTGGAGGAAATGTATGAGGATATCTCTAGAGCCATGCATTCCTCCAAAACCCAATATACGGTGTTAATGGGAGACTTCAATGCAAAACTAGGCACAAGAGAGAACGGTGAGCTGAAAGTAGGGAAATTTGGAATAGGGCAACGGAACCCAAGGGGCCAGCAGCTGGCCGACTTCATGGAGAAAGAGGGACTCTTTATGATGAACTCTTTCTTCAAGAAGCGGCGCCACAGGAAGTGGACCTGGTCGAGCCCCGACGGTTCGACAAAAAATGAGATTGACTTCATTATGACGACCAGACGACAACTGTTCAGTGATGTCTCAGTGATCGCGAGGGTGAAAACCGGCAGCGATCACCGAATGGTTAGAGGCACACTGAACCTAAATGTTAAGTTGGAGAGGTCTCGTCTGATGAAGTCAACGCTCCGTCCCCCTCGTGCTCTAATCCAAAGTCCCGAAACCTTTCAGCTCGAGTTACAAAACCGTTTTCAGTGCCTAGAAGACTGCAATGAAGTGGACGATATGAATGACAAGCTCGTGGAAACTGTCCATGTGGTCGGAGCTAAGTTCTGCAAGACCCACCGCAGAAGAACACAGAAACTCTCCGATCACACTCTTAATCTCATGGCTGTTAGACGGGAGATGAGGCTACATTCTTCAACAGATTTGACAGCATACAGGCAACTGAACAGACAGATCTCCAAATTCATGCGGCGAGACTTACGCAACTTCAATACAGCTCGTATTGAAGAAGCGATCGAGCGGAACCAAGGCTCCAAAGTCTTTGCCAGAGATCTGTCTGCCAGAAAGAGCCAACTGTCAAAGCTGAAGACCGAATGTGGCAGCATCGTTTCCGGGGCACCTGAGATTTTGAGTGAGATTGAGAGGTTCTATGGGCAGCTGTACACGTCATCGTTGGAGCCACACGCAAGTGTGAGTAACGATCCAAGAGCGAGTCTTATTCGACACTATTCCGAAGATATCCCGGACGTCAGTCTGAGCGAGATTAGAATGGCTCTCCAGCACCTTAAAAACGGCAAGGCCCCAGGCGAGGATGGAATTACAGCGGAGCTTCTGAAAGCGGGTGGAAGACCGGTACTTGAAGTCCTTCAGAAGCTCTTTAATTCCGTCCTCCATGGTGGCATTACACCGGAGGCGTGGAGCAGAAGTGCGGTGGTCTTGTTCTTCAAGAAAGGTGACAACGCTCTCTTGAAGAACTACAGACCGATTTCCCTTCTGAGCCGCGTCTACGTGCTGTTTTCGAGAGTCATTACGAATCGTCTCGCGCGCAGACTTGACGACTTCCAGCCTCCCGAACAAGCCGGTTTCCGAAAGGGCTTTAGCACCATAGACCACATACATACCCTTCGGCAAATTGTACAGAAGTCCGAAGAGTACAATTTGCCACTATGTCTGGCGTATGTGGACTATGAGAAAGCCTTTGATTCCGTCGAAATTTGGGCGGTGCTGCAGTCCCTTCAGCGGTGCCAAGTTGACTGTCGGTATATCGAAGTGCTGAAGTGTTTGTACAGTAGAGCTACGATGGCTATCCGAGTACAGAACCAGAGTACGAAACCTATCCAATTGCAGAGAGGTGTAAGACAGGGTGACGTTATATCCCCGAAACTCTTCACCGCTGCATTGGAAGACGTTTTCAAGCTTCTGGACTGGAAAGGATACGGAATTAACATCAATGGCGAGTACATCACTCACCTTCGATTTGCCGACGATATAGTCCTCATGGCAGAATCGCTGGAGGAGCTAAGCACTATGCTCAATGACCTCAATAGTGTCTCCCAACGGATAGGTCTTAAGATGAACATGGACAAAACAAAGATTATGTTTAATGTCCATGTCACACCTATGCCGGTAGTTGTTGGGAGCACTAAGCTCGAAGTTGTTGACGAGTATGTTTACCTGGGACAAATAGTCCGACTAGGTAAGTCCAACTTCGACCGAGAGGTCAATCGACGGATTCAACTCGGCTGGGCAGCGTTCGGGAAGCTACGACACATCTTCTCGTCAGAAATACCTCAAAACCTTAAAACAAAATTGTACAACCAGTGCGTGTTGCCAGTGATGACTTACGGAACTGAGACGTGGTCCTTCACTGCTGGCCGTATGAGGAAGCTCAAGGTCGCTCAGCGAGCTATGGAGAGGGCTATGCTCGGAGTTTCTCTGCGTGATAAACTTAGGAATAAGGATATCCGCAGTAGAACCAGAGTAACCGACATAGCCCAACGGATTAGTAAGCTGAAGTGGCAGTGGGCCGGCCATATAGCTCGAAGAACCGACAACCGATGGGGAAGAAAGGTTCTCGAGTGGCAGCCTCGTACCGGTAGGCGAAGTGTAGGGCGTCCCCCCACAAGATGGAGTGACGACCTGGTAAGACATGCAGGAAGTCGATGGATGCAGGTGGCTCAGGACCGTGCTTTGTGGCATTCCTTGGGGGAGGCCTATGTTCAGCAGTGGACTTGTGAAGGGCTGTAATGATGATGATTTCTACAACGAGAGAGGCCCAGAACCAGCACAGGACTTTTAGGGGCACTTTTTAAGAAGAAAAAAAAAACTACATTATGTAATTTTAATTTAATACTTTTTTTATTGTAACGTGACTGCCTCGTTGGCCAGTCAGTTGGAAGTAGACTACGCAGCCATCCTCCGCAGAGTCTACTTCACCTAAGGATGCCTCGTGTAGAGGCGAAACACGTGTCGTATTTTCGAGAGTGGTGTGTCGTGCCTAGTGTGGTGGTGCTGGGGTGGTAGTGCTGGGATTGACGGCGACGGATATAGTGCGCGCGATTGAGGGAGGGTGGGAGGCCTCCTTAAAACTGAGCAGGACACATAATTTTCTTTCTTTACGCGGAAATAAGCAAATTAGTTTATAACAGCCCCATTATAATGGATTTCCGCAAAGTAACGCAGAATTCCATTAATTAAAATTTCAACTGTCCACCTAGTATGGATCATGAGATACAGCAAGCTGACAAACAGAAGGACGGACAGCGGAGGCTTAGTAATAGGTACCGTAAAAAGGAAGTTACTATTTAGGGTGTTTCCAAAAAAGATAAGGTTAATGAGAAATATAAACTATATGTTTAAGAAATTCGCTGATCTTCGGCTGGTGGCCAATTAGGTGCCTGAAGTTGGTTTTAGGCTCAGAAGGCTTACTAATGTATTGTTTCAAAGCCACGTCCGGTTGAGTCATATGTGTGTCCCTCTAAGAAATCAATAACCGGAACAAGTTTGCTTGTAACGTTACCTCAGCGCTGATAGCAAAAACTAGATAAGATGTGGTTGTAAATGTGACTCAATTGTACTTAGGTGTGTGGGGGTTGTTCTATTATCTTGTTCTTTGGTGGCAGGGCATATAAATAGCAAACAAGCTTTGGAAATAATTAGCATCACTTCGAAAATTCAGCTTAAATAAACTACCTACACTACAGAATACTAAAAGCAACTAAAATATTTAATATCATGTCAACTATCAAAATGGCGTCGATAAAGCAGCGCCCTTTTGACCCTTTATTATTTGATTGAATTATAAAGAGCTATCGTATCACAGAGCCATCTATGGAAACAAGGATGTAGTTTTTGAGGTATAAGAAAGTGACCAAATTAATCAGATGACCATATTACTTTCACGTGCTTTATTCCCTCTGTCACGGCAATGCGCCCTTTTGACCCTTTATTATTTGATTGACTTATGAAGCGCTATCGTATCACAGAGCCATCTATGGAAACAAGGATGTAGTTTTTGAAGTATAACAAAGTGACCAAATTAATCAGATGACCATATTACTTTCACGTCCTTTATTCCCTCTGTCACGGCAATCAGATACGACCGGAGAGAGATAAAGCGCGAGATCAGCGGTCTTACGTTCTTGAGGCACGGGGGTAATACACCGCCAACTTCCTAACTCCCGCTCCTAAAAAAATTCTAGACAGAATAACTTAATAACTGATTTTGGTCCGACCCGGTATTCGAGCCCGGGCTCACCGGGAGTAGTCGCGTTTACGTCTACTTGAGCAACGTGGCAATCAGTCGGGTAACGGATTATAGCTATAATGTACGTTAGAAAACAATGGAAACGCAATTTATAATTGGTACAAAATTTACATGTCTCTTAAAACACTTACCGCAAAGAATAAGTTCGCGAAGAACAAGATATATTTAACTAAGAATTCACCGCAACCCATTTTGAATGATTTGCTTTATGGTTTAAAAAAAAAACACAAAATGTGCGCACGCGTTGTGAGATCGATAACCACTAATAAAAACAAAATGGCCGTCAACAGCGGTGGCTAGTTATCAGTACTAAATAGATAAGCTGATAGATAACGCCACGAATTCCAGGTAAGTGCAGTTTTGCCGCAAATAATAAATGTTCGATAGGATTTAACGCTCCTTAGTACTTATACGTACGAATGTTTTTGAAAAAATAGCAATTCTTTCCACTGTCGGAGAGACTACTTCCAGTAGGTTACATTTTAAGGGCTCAGTGGTGACAGTGGAGTCGATGAATACAGGCAGCTCAGGGGGTGTCCACTCCTTCATCTCTTCTCTCCTCCCTAGTATACGTTATAATTTAGTATTGGAGTTTTGTTAAACTGCAATATTGATAGTCAATTATTAGGCTGCGTTTCCACCAGAGATGTACGAGGATGCTTAACGAGGGATGTGTTTGTTAAAAACCAATAGAATCACTTCATTTACCTAGCCTCACTCAGCGCTGCGCATCTCTCATACGTGGTAGAGCCATGCTGCAGCTATATTAATAGTATAGTTGTAGCACGAATAGGTCGTCTCGACCAGGGAAGGACCACGCTCTCACAGAATACCAGCGTAAAATAGCAGCTAAACACTGCTGTGTTTCGTATGGTGAGTGTAGAGAACCGGAGACCCTTTTTACAAAAAAGAGGCATTCTATCTTAGTCCTCACGGGTGACAAAGCATCTGCATTTTAATTCGCAAACGAAGATAGATGTAGTTGTCTATGGGCCACAGCAACCACTTACCATCAGGTGGACTGTGTGCTCGTTTGTCACCATTATTCTATAAAAAAAAAACGGCTCACCGGAGCGAGGTTTTTGTATATATACATAAAAAGGGAAGGATGTGTACGAGAGATGTGTTCTTTTCTTTTCTTCCCCTTAAGATTCACTTAGGATTAGGATTTTCTCCTGTATTGTGGAGGCAGTTTACAAACACAAATTGCACAAGGACAAACATCCAGACCCGATACAATTATTTGTAGGCCATACTAATACTTGTTCCGTGCGGGATTCGAACCCGCGGCTCCCAGCGCAGTAACTCATTGCTAAGCCACTGCGCCACGTAGCTGTAATGTTGCGAGGGATGTGTGCGAGGGAAGGACGCAAGAAGCAGCGGACAAATGCGCGCAGACATCGCTCGCATCTGAAACGTGCTATGCTGTGGCCCTTAAGCTGATATTACACGGATCAATTTCGGTTCAATACTGCTTTCAATTTCCTTACTTCAATGGCATTGAGACATACATTTCAACATTACACATACATTTCAACGCGATTGCTCATTCTCATTGAAAGCTTAAATTCACCGAACGCTTTCAATGCAATGGTAGCAATATTGGTCATTGTTCAATGCGGTTGAAATGTGTATACATGAAGAATGAACGATAACTCATTCCGCGCACCGCACGACACTTATTTCGCGTGCGCAAAGGGATTTTCGAAAATGATTTTCAAGTGGCATGAAAATGGGATTTAAAAAGTTCACTATATTTACTTTCTGTCATTCACAAATGGTTCAAATAAGAATTTGAATCTTCTTCTGCCAATTCTACTAATAAGGTACTTGAGGCTCCTTTAGTTATCCTTCTCGAAATCCACGGACGCAGCCACCAACGCCAAGATTTTTTTAAAATTATGCAACTCATTTTTTAAATAGTGGCAGTATATCGAAATTCCCGCACGTAGGTACGAGTTGGCGTAAAATCTCATTGCGGTGTGAACATTTAACGTCATTTAAATGATTTACGTGTATATTGGTAAAGCCGTTCAATGTGCAATATTCAATGTTTTTCAATGGAATTGTTTCAATTTGGTTGATCCGTGTAATATCGGCTTTAGACATCTACATCTATCCTCGTTTGCGAATCAAATCGAAGTCACCCGTGAGGACTAAGATGGAATGCCTCTTTTCCAGTAAAACGGATCTCCGGTTCTCTATACTCACCATACGAAACACAGCAGTGTTAACCTGCTATTTTACGCTGGCTCGCTATGGTCGCGAATCATATTTTGTTAATCATTCAACCTGACCCTGACCTGGAAATTCCAAAAAACGCAAGAAAATTTGAACATCGCGGGCCACCCTGGCGCTTTCATGGTGTATCATTTACTGTGGATGTATTGCATCGTTTCCAGTTAAGGTGGAAGCTCCAGGGTGGCCCGCAAAATTCATAAATTCTTGCGTTTTTTGGAATTTGCAGGTCAGGGTTAAGTTGTATATATAACAAAATATTCGCGACCGTAGCGATTATGTGTTTACAGAATTATTAAGTGGCGAAGCTTGCGAAGTCACTTATTGATTTCACGATGTCTGTCCGCTGTCCGTCTGTCCGTCTGTCCGTCTGTCCGTCTGTCCGTCTGTCCGTCTGTCCGTCTGTCCGTCTGTCCGTCCGTCTGTCCATCTTTCCCACGATTATCTCGAGAACGGTTTCGAATTTTCAAATTCTGTTTTCAGCAATCGATTACTGATCACCCAGGCATCTGAACCTCCTATTTTGAAACTGATTGCTCAACGGCAACCGTTAGAAACCGCTACAAAGCTGATTGCTTCGCCATTTTGCTATGCTGTTAGCTTGCTAGGTTTATTATCATTAAAATCACCAATACAACCCTGTAAGTTAATATTCGCCCTTTGTATGGGTATTTCCAGAAAAACTCATTCAAAGGGTTAATATGAACTTACAGGGGAAAATTTGAATTTCGCGGGCCACCCTGGAGCTTTCACCTTAAGAGGGTCTCCAGTTCCTACAATCACAATATATTGATAATCTGTAAGAGCGTGGTTGGTCCTTTCTTAGTTGAGCGGACTTATTCGTACGGTAGCCATAACATAACGTACTAAGCTGCATGTTTATTATCAGATACATCGGTCCTGATTGCCATTGTTCCTTAACACAGTGAAACCATATTCAACGATAGACAATATGGTTAAAGATCTGATAGAAAAAAACAAAGTAAAAGCTGCGTTTGTAGATAGACTATCTGACTACTGTATTTGAGACATGACTTCGAATTCCAAGACGCAATACATATTTGTGTTTTTATAACATTTTTTTTTTGTTTATTATTCTTTTATCTAAATATTGAAGAGCGGAGTCTCCGACTGCAGCTTTAAGAGGTTCCAGCAACTAATTCATTAATGAATAAGCATATATACAGAGTAGCCAAAGTTTAAACTTAAGTTCAAATATATAAATAATGATATAACTTTATTGCAGTTTTTGAAAATACGTGTAAATAAGGCTTCTACTTTTATTTTAAATTATCCCAAATTGAATGTGATTTATGGGCAACAACGTTTTTGCCTACCGATCGACCTTTACGAATATTCTGCGTGCGCAGTAAAATCAGATAAAATAATGCGTTACCACGCATTTGGAATTTAAAATATAAAAAGGACAGAAATATTGAGATGTTTTTAAATTAAGTTTTCTTAACCATTTGCCTACTTATTCTGAAACTTCTCCGCAAATTTGGCCGGTTATTGCAAAATAACCCCTGTATAATTGACTACTAGAGCAATGAGGCTGCCATCTTCAACATTGAAATGGATAGGTAAGAATGATTTAGAGCGAGCGAGTGAGTGGACTCTACGATTGTGTGGACTTGAGAAGCCACTACCCCATATTATTATCCCGTATCGTAAGAGTTAGTGGGATTAAAAACAATTTCTTTTAGCCTCCGATAGATGGCATTATAAGCTGATGGTATACGTCAGATATATTAATATTTGGATAAGAACTTAGTAGTGACTCTAAGTTATATTTACCTTCATTTAAAAAAAATTTCTTTGGCCTTATGTACTACATACTATGTACTATATACTATATACTCTTTGGCTTGACCTTAGGTCAGACTAATTTGTTTATTGAACTGTCAAGATCTCAAGTGGTTAACTAATGAATGAATGAATATGGAGTCCGCTCCATAGCCTTCTAGTATCTTAAGTGACTAAACTGTTAAAACAACGTTACGTAAATGAAATATATATTAGGTAACGCAGTTTTCTTTATTACTAAATCAGTAAAGTTTTTATAGCAATTCAATTCAATAAAACAGTGTTTTCCGGCGTCGAAGGGAAAAATCAGTCAAAAATATTGTTACATTTCGGGACTGCCCCGGAGAATTTGAATTGAAGCGTTTGACTGGCTTAGTCATTATTGCTGTAAGACATTTCATATTCTATAACTTGTAAATAAAATCGTAGCACTGTAATTAAACTGTGGTAATGGGTTCGTATTCCTTCTAATTCATCAGCTCGTAGAAATCCACTGCTGGCCATGAGCCTTTCACGCTGTAGGAAGTATTTGGATAGAATAGAACAGAATAGAATCATTTTTATTCAATATATTATATCACAAGAATACTTATTGAAAGTCATTTAAATTTTACTACTGGTTAGGAGAAACCCTCCCTCCGGGGAAGAACTTTATTTTGAAAACATTAATTTACAATATAATATTTTATACAATTGAGTATTTATAATAATAAATTTTTATTTGATAATTCATTTCATATGTGTTAGCAACCATATAGGTATAAAATCTTAAAAAACTACGGTTAGTAATGATTTATCACTAGCAGAACTGTATCCATCCAGTGTTTCACATACCTATATGCTGTCAAAGCAATTTAAAACAGAAAGAGCTTACACCTTTCTAAAACGCCGGCAACGCATCTGCAATTCCCCTGGTGTTGCGGTTGTTCATGGGCGGCGGTAGTCACTTACCATCAGGTGAGCCGCATGATCGTTTGCCCTCTATTCTATATAAAAAAACAACAGTTTCCAGGGTACTATTAGTCCTAGCTACGAGTACCTCATATTCGCGTAATCAGGGATGCTATCCGCTTACGAAATCTTGTGAAAACCTTACGAAAACATTTAGAAACAGCATGGTAGCGATCACCTTACTCCAAGGGTTATTATCGATCATGTACTCTTTAGTAGTATAATTATTACTTAGTAAAAATTTTAAACTTTTGTATAGATAGGTCCTGGATATTTTATTAATTACAGCACCAGACGTTTAGCACTTTTGGCGTTGCTTCCTGTCACCGGTCTGGGTATTTGCGCCTGGTGTAAGTCATATGATTTATTTTAACTATTATGCGTCAGTGCTTGACTAACGCCCACCTGACGGTAAGTGGTGGCTGGTGATGCAGTCGAAGGTAATGAAGTGCACTGACTTAGCTCAACAAAATCCTATGCATTTTTGCCTTGAAGACACCCGCATATGCAAATCATTTCACTTCTTTGCTGTATGCATTATCAACGGAGAAGCAAACCGTTTGGTTCGAATGCATGGTATGTCAACAACAAAGGGATGGAAACCAGCCGAACGGCTTGTTGTCCGATGATGGAACGGAGAAAAAGGAATTAAGTCATGCGTTTCCTGCGCACACTCTCAAATGTTTTTGGCATATTCCACGTATCCCACACTCACATTCGGCAACCACGGGTCGAAATACAGAATTCGTTAAAGCTCCAACAGCACAAGAGAATATTTTCATTACTTGAGAGCTTATGTATACCTTTTACAAATTGAGGAAATGTTAAGAACAAACAAGGTGATTATTTTAATTTTGTACTAAAAAAAGTTAACATACCACGTTTCATAATTCCTACATTGTTAAAATTTGTTTCGTTCATTGTTCCGAGCTGTGTTAACTCTAACTCATCGGAAAGTGCCCGAAATTTGAGTTGCAAGATTCCACACAGACAGACAGACAGGCAAACAAGAAAGTGAATAAAAAAACGTGATAAAAGTAAATAAGACGGATTCAACTCGGCTGGGCAGCGTTCGGCAAAACTTGAAAACGAGATTGTACGAGTGCAAACAGTGCTATTGCCAGTGATGACTTACGGATGGTCCTTCGCTGTTGGCCGTATGAGGAAGCTCAAGGTCACTTAGTTCGGGGTTTCTCTGCGTGATGAACTTAGAAATGAGGATATCTGCAGTAGAATCAGAGTGACCGACATAGCTCAAAGGATTAGTAAGCTGAAGTGGCAATGGGCCGGCCATATAGCTCGAAGAATATAGCACGAAGGTTCTCGAGTGGCAGACTCGTACTAGTAGGTAAAGTGTAGGGCGACCCCCCACTAGATGGAGTGACGACATGCAGGAAGTCGATGGATGCAAGTGGCTCAGGACCGTGCTTTGTGGCATTACTTGGGGGAGGCCTATGTTCAGCAGTGCACTTGTGAAGGTCTGTAATGATGATGAAGATGATGAAGCCTATAGATTCAATGAAACATTTATTGTAATATTTTTATATCAAAATAAAGTTATTGTATTGTATTGAAAAAGTAAGTAACATGTAAAGTAATTTTTTTTCTTTTTAATTTGTTCCGTATTGTAGAGGTGTTCTTAAGTACATGAATCACACAAGGACAAAAATCAATGGTACCATATAATACACTACACTACAATATCTATTCCTTCTCCGGACGACCGACAGCGCAGTCAAGCGTTGAGCCACTGCATCATCATGCCGTCCAATTTTAATTTTGTTATCTATATTTTAATTATTTAAAGTTGGGTGCGATGTAATTCCCGCAGGGAAAATCCCGTAATGAATGCACCATTGTTGTAGCAGGATCAGGATGAATAATTATGTACCTACATTATACTAGAGGAACTTTTACTTACTTACTTAAGTACTTTTTTTAAGTTTGAATGATGTGCTGTTGCGTGACGACTCCGTGGCGCAGTGGTTTAGTAATGAGTTGCAGCGTTGGGGGCCGTGGGTTCGAATCCCGCACGCAATAAGTATTTTTATGGCCTACAAATAATTGTTCCGGGTCTAGATGTTTCTCCTTGTGCAATTTAAGTTTGTAAACTGTAAACGTTTAAAAAAAATATAACTGAAGATAACTGAAGACAAAACGAACCCACAGTCTACCTGATGGTAAGTCAATATTGCAATAAACTTCAAACAAAGAAGGCTCACCTCTGTTTAAGGTCAAGCTCAAGGTCACCTCTGAGGACTAGGGTGGAATGTCCCACAGTCTGTAATCATATTGTTACTTATTCTTCTTAATAACTGGCTTTACGGCTCTGGAATCTAGCCCTTCTGAGCCTGAAGTTACAATATATTATAATAATTATCCTTCATAGTTCACTGCTTCACAATATGTTGATGCGTCCCATTGTGCAGCCCTTGGGAGATTTTGACGGCAACTTGAGCCAGCAGACAGCTGACGGTTGGCGATGGTATCTCAAGGCGCCTAAGCAGACAGACACCTTATTTTGAGAATCACATAACCATCAGAGCACTTGTTGCACAGTTTCCACTAATAGTTCACATGCGCGGACACTTAATACACAAAATCGCACCACTTTTACATATCAAAGTCCACTTTAAACCATTATTTAAACAATAATACAGGAGTAGCAAACCGACGCCGGACAAGTTCCCGCCAAAACTCCATATTGTTACTGCATCTCTATACTTTTCAGATAAAAACACCTGTTTTCTGCCTAGGCGTTCGCCTGGGTACAGCTACTCGCTCTTAACTATATATGTCGCCAAATAGTAGTGCTTGAATAGCCTGTACAATTACGGAATGTGAGTCATCACGGGGAGTGCAGTACTCAGGGGTGACAACGCGTTCTGTAACCTTCTTTGTTTAAACGTAGTAGAGCCTGCAGCTATACTATGGTTGTAGCACGAATGGGTCGGCTTTATCAGCGGAGGACCACGCTCTCACAGAATACCAGCGTAAAATAGCAGCTTAACGCTGCTGTGTTTTGTATGGTGAGTGTAGAGAACCGGAGACCCTTTTTACTGGAAACGAGGCATTCCATCTTAGTCCTCACGGGTGACAACGCATACGCATTTTGATTCGTAATCGAAGATAGATGTCTATGGGCCACAGCATCCACTTACTATCGGGTGGACTGTGTGCTCGTTTGTCACCCTTATCCTATACAAAAGCCTTAATTGTATAAAGTTAGCTGAAGGTGTCCATGGACTGCAGTGGCCACTTACCATCAGGTGGACTGTACTATCAGTTCAACTGTAAGTTCATTTGTTACTTCATCCATCTATCATCCATTACAGCCTATAAAGTTCAACTACTGAACAATGAACATACGCCTCCTTTATAGATTGCCTCATGGGGATTTTGCATAGTTGCCGCGCGTTTTGTATTATTTTGTTTTGTTATCAGGTAGATGCTGCTGTCTGTCTCCTGTTTCATTTTTCCTCTGTTTTCTCTTACGACACCCTCGGGACGATGTGGGGTAATAGATAGTTTGACGGGTCCGTGGCGCAGTGGCTTAGCAATGAGTTGATGCGCTGGGGGCTGCGGGTTTGAATCCCGCACGACACAAGTATTTGTATGGCCTACAAATAATTGTTCCGGGTCTGGATGTTTGTCCTTGTGCAATTTGTGTTTGTAACCTGCCTCCACGATACAGGAGAAAATCCTAGTGTAGGGGTAACGTTTTTTTGAAAAAAAACTTCATTTCACTTCAGTTCAGTTTTATAACAAATGAAAACACAGCTTGCTACAATATTGTAATATAAAAAATTAAATTAATATTGTATTTAAAAAAAAACAACCAAAAAGAGATTTTCCAAACGAGATTCCCAATGCCCTCCCCACTTGTCAGAAGTTATGATGGACTTTAAATATAAAAAAGAAAACTATTTATTTGACAATATCACAGCAATACAAAAAAAAAACAAAGTTAAAAAGAAATATAATATGGCGACAAATCAGTTCCCCATTACAGCAAATTGCTGCAGCTAAGAGTGTTACATTGTCAGATTTCAAATAACAAGGCAGAAATAATAGCTGACAAAAATGATAGCGTCTAGAAATAACTTATATATAAAATGGGTTTGGATTGTATAGAAACTAGTTTAATCATAGACTTAGAAAATATATTCTAAATATATAAGGTAATTGCATCTAATAAGGGCCGGTTTTTGGAAATCCTTATAAATCAATTTTGGGAGGTATTTTAATTTGTAAAACATCATAATCAAATAAACTGTTTATATTAGAAGAGAAAATATTATACATAAACAAGGTATCAAGGTCGAGGTACTTAAAAAATAAGTTTTTCAAAAGCTTGTCTATGGTCCCTTTACGGCACTAGGGCTGTAAATAAGGTCCATAATTGAACTGTAAGATTTTAGGCGTTATACTTATACCAGAAAAATCATACCTTTATAAAGCAATGGCTTTAAAATACTATTAAATTCGTGGCTTTCGCATAATGAAACGGAAATTCATATGAATTAGTGTCGTGGCCCTTATAAAGTATTAGGAAATGAATATAAGTTATAACTAATTTATTATATAGTTATAAATGAAACAAATTGTAGTTGTGTGCAGATTTTTATTAACTCTAGTAAAGAAAATCACAAAATGTTAATAATCAGCCATTTTTTCAATCAAAAAGTAAAAAAAAAAGTACTAATACTTGGACCTTATTAGGTATTATACTTCTGTAATCATAGTAGATTTTTTTGTCGCTAAAAGGATTTTTTATGTTGTTTTTTCCACAAAATAAGTAAATTTGTTTACGTTTTACTTTGGTGTTAAAGGTATCAGGCAAAGGTAATATTTGAAAACTTCTTAACTCTCTCTACCAATTCCTGTTCCTGTGTGTCTTTGGCGCTTAGACATTTGGCTGTTTTTCATATCTTCTAGAGCATCCTGAAGATCAGTTAGAGACCATCCTGAGCATCGTTTTCTTTTTTGCGATGGTTTCATTTTTTTCTTTACTGGAAACAATATACTTATATTATGTATGAACAATAATTATTTCAAGAGCTGCTGTTGATTTGCGCAAATAAAATTTTACAAAACTACGTAAAAACGAATGGGAAATTTGTTGCAAGTATAAAAATCGAAAGCGTCTGGATTATTTTTTTCAATATTAGTTAAAGTGCAAGGCAAGAAAGATGTCTAGACATGTGACATTTTTATGCGATAGCTATGGCCTAGCGCGGTGATCTGTCGTTATCACCGCACAAAAGTGCCACTTGCCAGGCCAACTGCTTATTTACACTTATATAATTAATTTAAGTAACTGATCACGCCTATTTTAAAGCTTCTTGCCCCTAATAAGGTCCGGCCCTTATTTTGTGCCAAAAAGTGGACCTTGTTAAGCACTTAGATATGTCCTGAGAAAATCTAACAAAATTGTGATAAAAAAGCAATAATTTTGGTAACTTGCCTCGTCAATTCA